>CM017439.1:38688256-39305002 GCA_007726485.1 Eragrostis curvula
TACTGTTGGGGATCGAAGGTCTTCGTGAGACGTATCGAAGCCCCCTCCGACGGTTGATTGAAATGTCCTGGTTCTGGCGAAGCCCTCGAAGGTAGTTGACGCTTTCGAATCACCTCGCGAAGCCCTCCTTGTTCGTCGTCACCACCTTCTGGTTGAAGCGAAGCCCTCCTTCCTGGTCTGCGGTGCCGGACGAAGGTGTTCTTACTCAGGTTACCTGCAGTTTGTTGCGCGAAGCTATCCTTCACCCGCGATGTCGGGCGAAGGGGTTGAGTGATTAGAGAGGTTTGAGTACGGTGCGAATGATTCCTTCTTTGGCTCGTGGCCCGAAAAACAGATGTCATTACATGATCATCTCCCTCCATATTTATAGGGGGTGAGATGATTATATTTACAAGTGTGCCATTGGCTGCTTTTAGCATGGCTTTCAGCTTGGCAACTTCGGGTTCCTGCGCCGTCTGCTCTTTCTGATCTGCTTCGCTCGTCCTTCGCGTGGTTCCGGGTGGCTTCGGTGTAGTTCCCAACGTTGCATTCCCCTTCGCGCGTGTCTTTTGATTGTGGTCTGTCCCTTGACTTGGATCGCAGCTGTCTTCCCAACACATACACTTCAAATTATTCAAGGTTAAACCATCCTGGCTTGTCTGCTATGATTTTTGTGGATAATAAAACCAGGTTGTGGTCGATAAGGGCCTCTGATCAGATATGTTCTCCTAATCTTATCTTGTAACTTAAGCCCGTGATACTCTGTGCTTCTCTCTTTATCAGCAGGATCATAAGGTAGTTCATTTGAATTTACTTCTTTTGCTGACAATATCAAAGAAGGACTAGTAAAAGCAACGTTTTTCTTTGATGCACCTCAATCTGTGTGTGCACTTGCAGTACCTTGATCAGTATCAGGAGGTAATTTTCTTTTCAAGAACCTCTCACATAATATTCCTACTACATGTCCAATTGGTGAATAACTAGATTAAAATTATTGCTACACAAGTGCACATGTCAATTGCAGTACGCCAGCACCACTAGTCCACTAGTTCTTAGTTTTATAAATTACCTGAACTTGACAACGCTCTATAAGATTGGAAGGCAAAGCTCGGGGGACCGCTGTACTCCAGCAAAGAACAGACCTTCAGGGATCCCAAGACAAGATCACTAGATATACCAAGGTCTCGGTAGCCGGGTCAGATTGAAATCAATATACAAATCGAATGGAGAGTGGATTAGGATAAAACGAACTCACCTGATCGCTCCTGAATGGCGCGTTGTTTGGTTGCTGCTCGTCGCTGAAATCTCGGAGTGCCGGGGGTGGTTGCTGAAAGCCGAAGAGGATTCGTGAGTTTTGGGCTGCCAATCTTCCCCTCCACCCGGACCAACTATTTTTCTTTAAGGAGAATCTGGACCAACTAGTTTAGTCGTATTCGTATCAGCTCCGTCATGGGCTGAGAAAATAATGGGCTCAATACAGCTTCTTCCATAGGACCCATGGCAAAATTGAGAGGAGTATAAAGGCCGGCCCAAATATCGTTGGTGTCCTAGGAAATTAGCGCGCCATTGGCGCGCCCTATGGCCCTTGTAGCACGCGTTGAGTGATTCTTTGGACAGATACTGGAATCAAACAGGTTTGCGCTTGGTCGTGCACTATTCTGCTTTGCTCGATCGCCCCCCAGCCCAATGTCTTTATCTGGAGCTTCATGTTGGTGCTGCCAAAGTTTCGCACGTAGCAACAAATATAGGGCATCAATAGTACGCAGTACTCGCACAAATATATAAATGATCATATCATTTGTATCCCTTCAACAAAGTTTAGCAAAGATGATAAGAAACGTTCTTACCATTGAACACCGTAGCTCCCCGACCTCGAGGTGGAATTTCTAGAAATTGTCACCGTAGAACTAAATATAAATTAATACGCTAGGACTGGTCATGGATCAGGTGAATGTTCACAGCCCCAATTATGAAAGCGGATGAGTTATTCCCCTTTAATCAGCAGTGCAGTGTATTAAATCAGTTTACTAAACTATGGAGAGCATAACAAAGTATGAAGAAAAGAATTAGTTACATAAAAATGTATACATAATTTTCGAAGTACACGGGCAGTTGATAAAAGGCTTGGTAGGACTCAATGTGGTCCGATTGTTCAAGCAGGGTGTGCAGCAAATGTTCAAGGATGTTTGGTCAGTCTAACAGCAAATCTGAAGCACCACTGTTACCATTATTTATTTGTTCTTTATCAACAACTCTCAGCTTATCTTCTATTCCTTAGCTCATCTTGAATCGAGATTTCCAATTCTTCAACCTGTTAAAGGTACATACATATGAAAATGCAATTGATAGTTGCAGATAAATACTTATAGATTGTGGAAATTTAATATTTCTGATTATGAGAATTTCATATGTACCATATATAAAATATATAATATAATAGTAAGAGGAAGAGTAGGATTTACTGTGTCCTGGCAGCGTCAATACCTCTCTACACAATTCAGTTGTTAATGAGCTGTATTGACAATGAGGTAGTTATTTGTATTGTTCACAAATGGCAAGATATTACCTTTGCCCATAATATTTGCCATAGTATTCACTAAATTCTTTATATTTGCACGTATATCTTCCATGATAAGCCATCCAGGCTTGATCATAAGTCACTGTTCTGAATCTGCTGTCCCAAATGTTGAAGGAAAGAATAGTAGCAGCTACATTAACGCATTACTTAATAAGATGCATGTAGGCACTTGACTATTGTTCAAAATGCTGGAAGGACCTTGGAGAAATCAAATGGTGACGAAGCCAGTGACATGAAGCCGACCAAACAGAAGTGAGCGAACAGCACGTCATTTAAAAGAAAAAGTGAAGTGTGTAAGCTTGTTATATCATCCTTCATATCTACATGTTCAAATAAAAATATCGTTTATGCCCTGTAAAAAGAATTAAGAATATAAACTGAGTGAATACCATAAATTTTCTTTTCTGTTGATTTTTATCTTCCAATTTACATCCAGCTAAATTTTATTTTGTTGTCTGTATTCCTCTTATATATGAAAGGTAAGTCAGGAATATACAGTTTCTCTCAAAGCACAAAAATGAAACTGTGGAACTCACCTGGTTGATTAGTATGCCAGCATCAACCCTAAACCAAGGTTCCTTTTAGAAGAACGGTTTTATTTCATACCATGAGATTTGAAAAGAATCATTAGAAAGCTTACAAAATAGAGGGGCAGATAATTTAAATATTGTTGTGTAATGCTCAAGAGACTAATTTAATCATTGTTATTTGACTTGTTTCGATCAAAGCTATTGCAACCAAGCAAGGTTTTAAATAGCCGACTATAGCTGCCGCTATAGCTGTTTTAGAGGGTCTGCCGCTATTTGCACTCATGTACAACTTAGCTATTTTAGCCCGCTATTGCCCCGCTATAGCCTCATTTAGCTGTTTTAAAGGCAAGCCGTTATCAGTCCATGATTTTTTTTTTAAATAATAGTATTTTAATTAAAAATTGCAAAACTGGGGCACCTTTTGAAAAAATTGCAGAAATAGGAGCCTGTCGGTCGCTGGATGACCGACAGGTCACTAATCGGTCACCCAGCACCCGATTGCCTTTCGGCAGGCTGCCACGTCGGCTGTCGGATGTCCACGCGGCCCTGTCGGTCGTCCAGCGCCCGACTGGCTCCTATCGGTCATCCAGCGCCCGATAGGGTGCTATCGGTCACCCAGTGACCGACAGGCCCCGAGGCTTATCCATTAACGCCCGCGCCCTGCTCTCTCTCTCCATTCGGTTCTCCTTCAGGTTCGGCGGCGAGGGAGAGAGGCAGGGCGGCGGGGCCAGGCGAGTGGGGCGCGGAGGGCGGCTCGGCAAGGGCCGCCGTGCGCCTGGTGGAGGGGGGCCGACGGCCTCAGCTCGGCCGGCGCTGGAGGCCGCCTCGGGCGGCAGTCGAAGGTGAGTTTCTTTCTTTTTTTTTTTGTTTAGTTAGCTATTGTAACCAGTACAATAGGGATTAGTGTAGTAGTATTAGTCTAGGGATTAGTTTATAGGATAGTAGTTAGTAAAATAGGTACTTTAGTTAGGGATTAGTGTAGGTTTTAGTTAGTAATAACAATGGTAGTATTGGTTGATACAATGAGACATTTCATAGACATTGATGATGTGTTTAATTAAATTGCTCATAAATATTGATTGATTTTTATTTTTTAATGCGTGTAAAAATAGTTGTTAATGTGAGTAGTAATTAATTTGTTCTTGAGCAGGATGTCCAGTGTACTGAGTTTTCGAGTTTTTTACGGAGAAGGTCAAATTGAGCATCGTGACTATGGGGTAGATTTGAGTAATTTTGAGTATGTGGATAGTGCTTTGAATGATCCGATAGAGATGCAGCGAGGCGAAGTTTATGGCTAGTTACATACCCTCTTGAACGTGAATCCTTTAGAGTATCGGTTTGTAGTGAGAGCTATGATTCCTCGAAAGCATGACGACTCATGGAAATGGGAACTTGTAGAGGTGAGAAGCACTAAACATTGGAAGCAATTTGTGACTATTGGATTGCAACGGCATTTTGCTCACTTGTTGCTGGTGCAATCTAATCCGACAACGACCCGTGTTGAGGAGGAGGTTGATGACAATGTCGTCAATGCAGAGCAAGATGGAGTCGTGGGACAAATTGTTCGTGCGGAGCAATATGTTGGTGCCGAGCCAAGTCACGTTTCTGCAAATCCTGTGGTTCATCCAACCGCTGAGGATGGGTCGCAAATAAATGTTGGGACACTAGAAGCAGATTCGGGAGAGGTCAATGAGGCAATTGTTGATGAAATGGACAGGGATGATGACGAGTTTCGTACTTTCGTTGATGGAACAGCCGGTCAGGGATGGGGCATGGGATATGAAGAGCCGCGGGACTGGATCAATATGGAGAACTTAGCTGTTAATGATGGCCACAATTCATGTTGGGAGTATGACGCTATAGAGGTCCGCCAGGGGCAGATGTTTCCTGATAAGATATCTTTTCAGCATGCCGTAAAGAGGTGGGCGTTCTCCGAGAAGAAGGAGTTCACGGTGGTCATTTCAAACCCGAGGACGTATGACGTCAAGTGCACGGCTCCGGGTTGCACATGGAGGGTTCACGGATACCTGCCGAAAGCTGAGACGTCATTTGTGGCGTCTATCGTGGTAGGCCATTCGTGTTCATTGGATAGGACTCTTCTAAAACACAAGAACATGACTACACAATTTGTAGCTGAGTACATGTATCCTGAGATTGTGCAGAAGACCGGTATGTCTCCTTTTGCTATAATGCATGCCATAGAGAATCGACTTGGCTATGAGATAAGCTATGATATGGCATGGAGAGCGAAACAAAAGGCCCTGGAAAGAAGGTTCGGGACATATGAGGACTCGTACCACAATCTACCTGGCCTGCTTGAGCTTATGCAAGCTAGGAATATAGGAACTGTGGTTGCAGTGGACGAGTTTCAAAATACAAATGGGGACAGAGTCCTACGCCGTGCTTTTTGGTCATTTGGTTGTATGATACAAGCATTCATGCATTGTTGACCTGTTCTTGCTGTGGACGGCACTTTCTTGACTGGTAAGTATAAGGGGCAGATCCTCACCGCTGTTGGAGTGGATGGGGAGAATCAGATTGTGCCAATTGCTTTTGCATTTGTGGAGAGTGAGAATACAGAGAGCTGGTTGTGGTTTTTGAGGTGGGTGAAGCGAGCGGTTGTAATGCAGAGACCCAATGTCTGCATCTTACATGATCGCCATGCGGGATTATTGTCAGCAATTGATACCTTGCAGACAGACTATAATGATCAGGAATTTTGGCCCGACCTGCATAGTCGATGGTGCATGAGGCATCTGGGGGCAAACTTCTACAGGCAGTTTAAGAGCAAGCGACTTATGGATATGTTCAAGAAGCTGTGCAAACAGAATCGAACGAGCAAATTTGACAGATTATGGGACGAGCTGGACAAGCTCATTGGTAACTACATGGACGAGGTTAAGAAGAAACCTCCTATGCCACGTGACGAGGAGCCGAAGGGGTTAGATCCTTTGCCTAATGAATCACAGGACAAAATTAGGCGCAGGAGGGGTGGACGAAGGGTGAAGTGCTTCTCAGATTGGATCAAGGATGAGCCGAAGGAGAAATGGGCATTGATAGCAGATACGGATGGATCGCGGTATGACATTATGACCACTAATGGGGCAGAAGTTTATAACTGGGTACTGAAAGGGAGTCGGTGCTTGCCTTTAGTGGGGATTCTGGAGTGTATAACTCGTAGGATACAAACATACCTGCAAGATCACTATGCAAAAGCAGTTTTGCATGTGGCCAACCCACAAGTTGTGTTCAGTGCTAAGATCACCGAATACATCGAAGAAAAGAGTGCCAAGGGGCAGATGCACATGGTTAGGAGAACAGGTAATAGAGATTTCGTCTTTGAAGTCTTGTTGCGGGGAAAGAGCGGACTTGGGATTGGTCGATCCGAAGTGACGATGGAATGCACATTGTGGCCACAGTTGAATAAATGCGAGTGCAGTTGCAATAAGCCAAAACTAATGCATTTGCCTTGCTCACATGTATTCACTGGATGTGCCAAGGCAAAGATTGATCCGCATCACTTCGTATCACCATACTACCTCAAGGAAGCTGTGATGTCCACATGGCAGGGCGAGCTACTGGGGTGGCGTGCTATGGCTGATTTCACAAAGCCACCAGAGGGAGAACGCATTTGGGTTCCAGATCCTGACAAAAAGGTTAAAAGTAAAGGTCGCAGAAAGGTTAGGCGTTTAAAGAATGACATGGATGAAGCGAAGGTCAAACGTCGTACAAAGGAGTGCTTGGTATGTGGTGGAGACCATTTAAGAAAGGATTGTAGCCAATACCCAGTGGAGAAGGGGCCCGACAATGTGGAGTTTAGGCGTGTTCCCATGCGGAAGCCAAAGAAGCAAAACCAAGAAGCTGGCCCATCGACTTAATTTGATCAAGTGTGATCTATTTATGTTTGTTTGTTTGTATCTGTAGTCATCATGTGTCAAGAACTATGTCTTTCAATTCCGTATGCCCACGTTATGAAACATTGTGTGTAATAATTATTTCGAACACTAGGTATCGTATTGTAATACTTTGAGGATTGTTTGTGTATTTGCTATCATGTTTATATGTTAATGCTTAAGTGCACATTGGATGTTTCATAGGTAGATGGCTAACCTGGAGTTGATCGATCCAGTGATCGATGCTAAGCATCGATCACACTTGCCTTCTGGGGAGCTTCACGACACACTCAGACTTAGGACGTTTGACGACTTTTGGAGTGTGGATCCACGTTGGACCCCGAGGTACGCATATGTTTTCTATATTATTTCAATATTTGTCAATTTCTCCATATTTTGATATTTTTTTCATAATCTAAAGCTCTCACAATTCAAATGACAGGTTACGTGCGGCAGGGTTGCTACCTCTTGCCCAGTTGTTGGACCCGAGGGGCCGCAGGAGCCCTCGGTTTCCAGTGAACCGTGCACTTTTGACAGCTTGGGTGGATCGGTGGAGGCCTGAGACACACACGTTCCACCTCACCGTTGGTGAGATGGCGCCGACACTGCAGGACGTGGCCATGCTACTTGGGCTTCCTATAGCTGGAGCTGCAGTGGTTCCTCCTGTTGTGAACCCTGCGTGGATGGATGATATCTTACAGAGGTTTGCAGGTGTCCTCCCCCCGGATCCGGAGCACCCGCAGTTTGGTTTCCACGACAGACACGGACCGACGAAGGTGTGGCTTGAGCAGTTTCGTGCAGAGAGGTTGACAGTTGACTCAGAGGACTGGAGGGTTCGTAGGCACCTCGAGGCGTACCTTCTCTGGTTGTTCGGGTGGGTCATGTTCACTAGTACGCACCAGGACTCTGTAGACAAGCGCTTGATCCAGGTTGCACGGCAAATAGCAGACACAGATCCTGCAGAGATGCCACAGTACAGTTGGGGCTCAGCTGTGTTAGCAGCGACGTACAGGGCGTTGTGCGAGGCGTGCAGGCGGACGACCAGCGCGGGTTCGTTGACAGGGTGCCCTTTGTTCCTGATGTTGTGGTCGTTCGAGCGTGTGGACATCGGGCGACCGAAGCTGAGCTCGTACGACGCGTACGAGGATGATATGTACGACCTCGACGACCTTGGACTTTACGATCCTCTCGGTGGACCCACTATGGGTTCGATTTGGTGCAAGCGCGATGTAAGTAACACTCTATTCTTGTGTATTTAAGTTTCAATTTCATTTTCGCTACTAATTCGATCATTCTTTCGATTCTTGCAGCCGAGTTGGGCTACAGGGACTGTACGTAAGGCGTACCCGCAGTTCGTTGCTGATTTCGACCAGCTGATGGCGGACCGGGTCAGGTGGATGCCGTACACCGCAGAGGAGGTCGCGAGGCGTGCACCGCGTGGACTCTCTGCCTTGTGCACACGTGACACAGCTTTCTGGTTTACGCGGCGTCGCTTGGTCTTTGACATCTATGTCGAGCCGTACGCCGTGTATCGAGTCCTCCGCCAGTTTGGATACTTTCAGGACTTCCCTATTCCTAGAGTGCAGCTAGATCACAGCCACACGTAAGTGCAACATAAACAATTTAATTCATTGTTCAAGTTACCTAAATGTTTACATATTTGCAATATATTTATTGCAGGTTTAACAGGAAAGGTCAGAGTCTTGCTTATGAGGGTACGTGGGCTACGAAGATGGAGTCGTGGGTACAGCAGTGGGTTGGTGCAGAGACAGATGTGCACGTTCCACAGGGCCCATACGATCCGTTCAGATACGGGGAGTACCTTCAGTGGTTCCACAGGGCGACGCGTGTGCGGTTGTTCGCTGTGGCTGACCAACCTGTAGAGCACGTGGCTGAAATCACAGACACCTTCGCCACGCAGCCGACTCGGGCCTTTCACCTGATGGTAAGTTGTTTTATTTATTTTTTGTATTTATCCTACCTGTTTAATTATTAATGTTATATTATCGTATTTTAGACTGACACGTTCAAGGATATCGCGGGCGACCTAGAGGATTTGGGCTTTCGATGTTACGACAACCCTACACGAGTCCAGCCACGGGACATGGGAGCAGCACTACTCCGTCTTGCGCGCCGCTGCAGGGATGCTCTCCGGTGCGCTTCCTGTACTAGCACCACAGATATGCAGCCGAGGACACGACAGAGGTCTCCACCTCTCTCTACACCTGCTAGTGCACCAGGTTCTTCTCGTTTCCACGCCGGGGACTCGTCGTCGAGTATGCCTCCAGCCTCGCCTTTCATGCCTATTCCTGGATGGAACACAGGTACAAATAACATGTCAATTTTTTATTCCTAACATTCTGTTATTATAATTTAACATTGTTTTTTTTAAGGCCCTGCGGTACAGTTCGCCGCGCCCAACTACTCCTTGCACTCTGCTTCTGGGAGCTTAGTGTATGAGTCCTCTTATGGACAACCAGATGAACAGGGTTTCTCTCAGATGCCAGGGGCTCCTCCACTGACGCAGCCCACCCAGCAGTTTCCTTCCACACCACCAGAGGGTCCCAGGATGAGGCAGCCACCAGACCAGTTCACGTACCCCACCGATCAGATTCGACGAGCGAGAAAGGCCCAGGGTAAGAGGGCACAAGGCGAGGCCAGCAAGCGTGGTAGGCGTGGAGGATGATTTCGAGATTATTGTCGTGTCTGTTGCAGCAGATATCTCGTATTATCATGATGTTTGTACCTTTTTATGCTACTTCCTTTCGCATGTTCGTACTTCAATTTGTTGCCTGCTCTTTCATAAAAAAAAACCGTACTGCTCCATGTTTCAAAACAAATTTTATAAAAACACAAGACCAGCACGAAAAAAAGAAAAAAAAAACCGAAGCCTGTCGGTCACCCGGTGACCGACAGGTACCTGTCGGTCGGCCCATGACCGATAGGTGGTGGCTGTCGGGCCGACAGGCCTGTGTGGAGAAATCCATGAACCTATCGGTCATGGGCTGACCGACAGGTCCCGAACCCCACGCCACGTCAGCAGCCACGTAACCTATCGGTCATCCAGTGACCAATTGGTAACTGGGTGACCGACAGGCTGCTATTTTTGTAATTTTTGTTTTTCGTACCCCAGATCTGCAATTTTCTATTAAAATACTATTATTTAAAAAAAAATTCATCAGTCCATAGCCCGCTATTTAAAACACTGCAACCAACTGTAGTTTAGTTCAGCAACTTGAAGCTATCTACGGAGTATCATACAAATATGAATCAACGTTTCTCTCTGAGATGTTAAAATATTTAAATATTCAGGGAAGAATAAAAAAACTCATAAAATATGATTCTTGGATCAGTCTTAACCATGAGATATTAATGCTTGAACTCTATTTCACTAATATCTGTAAACTGAAGCAGGAAACAGCCTGGGAGTTAAAATTGCATTTACATGGCTTGCTAAAGAATGATGCACAGATATGTGGGGTGGAGGATTGATGTAGGAATAAAGGACTCACCTCTGTCTCTGAGCAGCAATTCCGAGCAGAATGTCCTCCAGATTGTTGATAATATTAGAGATGAAGCATATGGAGGGGTTCAGATTCGTGAGGGCATTCTCAAGAATCAGCATCAATCAAAATAGCCACCACACCGTCCACTCATTAAGACATCAGTGCAAATGATCGCCCTCCTGAGCATTTTGTCGAATACCTTGAAAGCTCTCTTCTGTGGTGGCTGGCTACGTCATGACTGTTAGAGGTATAGTTAGAGGTGGAAAGTGGATGCGGATAATCCGTATTATTCGATATTCGTATCTGATGAACTGTAAATGTGGTTCGAAATTTGCCATTCGATTAATATTTTTACACTATTCGAATTCGTATTCGAATTCGATTAGAAAATATGGATGTGGATATGGTTTGAGGTTTTGACATCATATATTCGACATATCCGTATTCGTATTTGTATCCGCTACTATATCAGAAATATACCCATATATTATATCAAAAATAGTATAAAATTGATTCAATTCTGATATGAACTAGTGTAGATCATATGAAATAATGCTATTAAAGATATTTTAGAGATGAAAAGGTGTAGTAGTTGTCTTAACAACATAGAAATTAGATATATCCGTATCCGTCCGAATTATAGTGACATTCGCTTTTGTATTCGCATTCGTTTAATATTCAATCCGTATTCGTATTCGAAAACATTCGTATTCGTATTTATATTTGTTTACAAATATAGATATGGATGTGGAAAATGCACTATCCGATTCGTATTCGATCCGTTTCCACCCCTAGGTATAGTAGTCGTATAGGATTCTAATTGTAGAGTCCTTCTCCTAGTCTAGATTTGAGTCATGTGACCCATATATATTGCCCTGTATGGGAGCTATTATCAATACAATTCATATTCCTAACATGGGATTAGAGCTGAGGATTAGGGTTTAATTTTTTTTTCCCCCAGCGCACGTCCCCGGGAGGATAATCTCAACTCCCGGGGGCGGCCTCGTCGTTCCTCCTTAGTCAAGCAGCAGTCGTTGCTCTTCTGCCGGTGTTGATTCGTCGTCGGTTCCTCTTTCCACAATTTGCTGCCGCCATCGCGGATTCGTCGAGTTGTGACTTCGCCTTTCGCTGTTGGCGGACCTGTTCGTCCATCGCGGCGCTGTCGTCGATTTGTTGCTGCGCCATCGCAAATTCAGGTCGCCATCGTTGCGGCCACTAGCCTCTGTCGCCGCACATCATCGAATTTGGTGTTCGCTTCTTGGGTCCTCTGTTTTGCGCCGCCATGTGTTTCTCTCGTTCTCTGTCTGGCATCGAGGGCTCAACTTCTTCTCTCGTGAAGCTGGTCTATGGGCTTCGCTGGTCTGCCATGGACTGCGTATGTGGGCCAAAGTGCTGGTGTCTCCCGATGCTTTGGTGCTATTTTCTTTTCTTCACGAGTGCTGGTTTTTCCCTCTTCTGCTAGCTAGTCATGATTCTCGTCATGGCTCATTGCTTTGATTCCTTTCGTGTTCAATTCTCTGTCTTCCGCTGTGTCTATGCCTCATTTGTCATGGGAGTCCACAAATTTTTGTCAGTCATAATTTTTTTTCTCATTTTACTCCCACTACTTGCTATTTGCTTCTCAATTCTCCCACTACTTGCTATTTGCAGTAGCGGTTCTCAATTCTCCCACTACTTGCTATTTACAGTAGCAGTTCTCAATTCTCCCATTACTTGCGATTTGCAGTAGTGGTTTCTCATTTCTCCCACTACTTACGATTTGTGGTAGTAGCTTCTCACTTCTCCCACTACGTACTATTTGTGGTAGTGGCTTCTCACTTCTCCCGCTACTTTTTTGTAGTAGTGGTTTCTCAATTCTCCCGCTACTTGTTTGTAGTAGTGGTTTCTATATTCTCCTCGGCTTGACTCGATGACTTCTCAAGACTCTCTTGAAAGATGAATTTGAAGACTTAGATTTTGGATGTATCATCTATGTAATAAGTTTAAAATTAATGTTTACTCTTTCGGATGCAACGCGATTGCATATGCCTTGCGTTTGAGGGGGGGTGTTAGAGGTATAGTAGTCGTATAAGACTCTAATTGTAGAGTCCTTCTCCTAATCAAGATTTGAGTCATGTGACCCATATATATTGCCCTCTATGGGAGCTATTATCAATACAATTCATATTCCTAACAATGACGTCCATGTGGAGCTCTATTACCGGCAATAGATGGATGCAACGTGAGACATGAGCGGAGGGGGCAAGGAAATTTACGGAGAGGCAAAACAATGTGGGCGGACGCATCGATCGTCGGATATCCATGGTTAGCAGCCGTTCTAAACCGAGCTATTCCCCTTCTGTCTATGCCACACATCCAACACAGAGTCATGAGGGGAGCATGCCCGCTAGGCATGAGTAGGAGGGCAGCGATGAGAAGGAAAACGGTCGGAGACACAGGCCGCGACGGCAAGAAGGCCAGGTCGAGCACACGACGAGACACGCTAGGGAGGCATGATGAGGAGCGGTGCTGGAAGACAGAAGAGTGGTTGTATCTCGCCTCGCCTCCGCCTGGATTCAAGCTAGGAAGCGCCGGAGCGGGCACTTGGTAGAGAGCAGGAAAGGAGGCGAAGAGGCGGAGAGAGAACACGGGCCAAGAGTCTTCGCGAGCTTTCTGGTTGCCAAGAAACCAGGCGAAAATCCAGAACATCACTCCTCGCCGTTAATTGAGTATTTGACGGTGGTAATTTTTTTGGCCGACGTGGATATCGTCAGGCGTGAGGAACGCGACCACGTTGGGAATATAAGAGATGAGTTGAACGTAGCTCCGCCCCTCAAACATGAGTCAGCGGGGAGAAGTTCGACAGAGTCAAAAGTGTGATAATGCTCCAAGATGTGTGACTCAATGGCTCTCGTGAACATGGTTGCCCTCCATCGAACCGTGTCAGGCTGTTGCTAACATACCTTGTGTCAGAGATGGAGAGGAAGGCAGAGGAAGGTGACCACAGTGGCAAGGATCTGGCAGGAGAGGAGAAGCTACAATCTTATCTTATATTTACTAATTAGAGGTTTTTTTTAGAACCTTCATGTTAATCAGAGGAAAATCCTCTAAATTCTCACAAAAAAGCAAAACATCTAGCCATTGATTAGGTAGTGATAAAAAAATAGCCATTGAATCTAATTTGTCTTTTAATTACCCACCTATGCTATTATGGGAGGAAAAAAATACCGATCCTATTCGCCTCCCGACTCTCTCTAGCTGATTCTATTCTCCTGCTCTCGACCTCTCTCTCTGACCTGGAGCCCTAGCGCCGCCACCGAAACAAAAGACCGATCATCATGACGGTGAACTCCAAAGAAGAGTCGTGGAACTCTGACGTCAACTCGTAGAGGACTAATGAAATTCCTGCCGCGGCCAGACGCTCGGTGAACTGCGAACCAACATGGAGGCTCTTTTTAGAACCGTCACGTTAATCGGAGAAAAATTCTCTAAATTCTCACAAAAAAAGCAAAACATCTAGCAGATAGTGATAACAAAAATAGCCATTGGATCTAATTTGTCTTTTAATTACCCATCTATGCCATTATGGGAGGAAAAAAGGTACCGATCCTATTCACCTTCCGACTCTCTCTAGCTGATTCTATTCTCCTGCTCTCGACCTCTCTCTCTGTGACCTGGAGCCCTAGCGCCGCCACCGAAACAAAAGACCGATCATCATGACGGTGAACTCCAAACAAGAGCCGTGGAACTCTGACGGCAAGTCGTAGAGGACTAATGAAATCCCTGCCGCAGCCAGACGCTCGGTGAACTGTGAACCAACACAGGAATCGGGGCAATCACAACGCACGGCAGCGACGAAGATGCGACTACCGTTCCTTCCACGATACCTTGCTGGATCATCATGCCGTTGGATCTGCCGGTGTTCAGTAGCTACTTCCTTACCATCATGCCTTGCTGCCGGATGCTCCTATGAAGCCTCCAATATTTTTTTTGTTGTCCAGGGGTACGCAAGAGCGATCGCAAGACGAAGATGAGCAGGAATAGGACGATTGAGAAAAGAAGACCATCGGACAGGCATGTAGGTGATGCAAACGATAAAGTTTTTCCTTGCCTTCTGTACAATCCATAGATATATTATTAGTCTTAAGTTTGATAAAACAGACCAGAACATAGATTAGCATAGATGTTGTTTCAGCCAGATTATTAATCAAGTAATATGTTGCAGAAACAGAATCCATATTCGAGATGCAAAGGTAAATATGAGGAATATTGGGATAAGCATATATGTCACACATGCCAGAGTGGGAGAAAGTAATAGGGTTAATTAGATATTTGCCATTGCAAGTGTTCCTAGTCAGGGATCCGCCATCGCAAAAACGATAATGAGAAATGTGCCATCCAGGTTGCAATTTTTGCACATATTTGCCATTTGTTAACTTGTCAATGGGAAATGGAGCCGTGAAAGGACCAAAATGCCCCTGTCTTCCTCCTCCAGCCATATTTTCAAAAAAAAATTCTTCCTCCCATGAGACCGGAGTGCAGAGAGCCAAACGACGGCGACCAAAGAGGCTACACTATCACTTAGGGAGTAGGGCGCCGTAGACAAGGTGCTGGCTCTTAGGCTCAACGGCACGTTAGGGAGAATTTTTGTTTTTTTTTTAAAATCTGGTTGGAGGAGGAAGACATGGGTATTACCTATTGACAAGTCAACAATGGCAAATATGTGTAAGAATTGCAACCTCAATGGCACATTTCTCATTATCGTTTTTGCGATGGCAGATCTCTGGTTGGGAACAATTGCAATGGCAAATATCTATTTATTCCAAAGTAATATTGTTTTCACATAAATCTGCTGGAAGATTATGCATGTTAGATCACATATAAGGGGCAGAAATAGCAAACCATAAGGCTTGACTTACTTCATCAGAAGAGCTGCCTTGCTAATTATTACCCACAAAACATTAAGACAGCCTAGAGTGTTTTGTTCAACCGAGCTAATTAGAAGTACATACAGTCAGCCAAAGTTGAATAGGAATATGTTGGATGCATAAGAAGAAATCACTTGACAAAGAGGACATCGTGTTAAATGGGACAAGAGCTACGTGTTCATGTTACAAAAACATGAAGATTGATCAAGACCATTGTGAAGAGACTGGAAAAGGTAACTTCTACTAAAGACTGAGATGTGGCTGCGGTTTTTCATTAGATCAAATATAACTAACTTTACAACAGCACATTACTTTGGTGTCTATTAAAGAAATGTATCCATAGTGTAAAATTTCGTTTAGAACAGAACAACAAAGTTATATATATTCATGTACATGTATCTCATGCATTGATCCCAATCAGATCCTTTTGTTTGTATTTCTCCTCGACATATGTGAACAGTTTACTATGTATGGAACAAAATACTTTCATGGTTCCTTTAGAAATTGAGTTATTTTTCCTGAGAAGTTATAGAGTCAGTCTTCATATATGCTGATCATGAGTTTTTTTTTTTTTTTTTTGTAATTCATAAGTAGTGTTTTGAGCATGATCAAAGCCAACAGGATATGCCCATGCATGAATTGTTAAAATTACTTCAACAGGATATGCCCATGCATAAGTAGTGTTTTGAGTGCGTAAAACTTTGCATAATACAAAGCTATATAGAAAGAGTCAGTTTACTAACTGTAAACCAAACATTACTTCAATTAGACTAGCCCATGCAGTTTCTCCTCTGTTTTTATCCACAATAATTATGGACTCCAAACTGAATCTGTACGCCTACCTATTACCCATTCGTAATAAGCATGGAGTAAAATTAAATCTCTACATCTTAACATCTATTACATGCCTGAAGTTCAACTAATACTTTTGACCCATAATGAAGTTGCTAGCCCCGTGCATCTGCACGGGTTGATAGGCTAGTGGCGACTAGCGAGAGAGTTGACTCGATTAGGCTGGCACAGTTCCATGGGCCTTCCTAGGCTGAGTAGGGTCAAAATACCAACAAACCAAACAGAAAAAAAAAAAAAGAAGGATCACTCCTGTTAAGACAGACAACAATAAATAGGACCAACTCGCAACACATTTTCAAGTTCTTAGATAGTATGTGGAGCTATGTGATATCATTCCAAACCATAGTTGATCCAGAGCTTAAAAAAAAACTGAGGCAAGTAAGCACTTTGGTCCTAACTAAGTTCCACCTCGTCACATTGTCGAGTCTCCTCCATGGGTGCCGACACCGGAACGCGCCACTGTTTCTGGCTTGGAGGTAACTCTCGCTCGAGCTCTAAAGGAATTGGAGGCACTGGCTGACTTTATCTACATCAACAGGATCTCCAATCATGTGAAGCATTGATAACTATGTAAGGGATCACATGACCTTGTGCGTGACTTGCATAGCCAGGTCCGCTCTTTGCTCAATTGCAGTGCTCGCAAACTATCAAGAACATGAAAATTTGCACCATGTGCGCAACATGGGCCTCGTCACCAGAACGAGACCCACTTGTTTAGTAGATCAGGAATTGTTTCCATTGTTCGTTTAGATTTCAGTTATCTTCCATGTTCCTCATATCAGTGATCTAAAGAATTGTTTAGCCACGATAACCAGCATTCCAGTTTACTGAACTTAGGAATGTATATAAATTAGTGCAACTGCATTCAGATGGAACTTCTAATGTGTTGTCGTGTTATAACGCACCAATGTTTTGAATTTTAAAACTATGAATTCCTAGATCCGGTTTTTAGTTTTGGGTTCTTCTGATCGCAGGTTCACTAGGCTAAACTTCCCAAGAACCTCAATATAGCAAAATCACCTTTAGCAACGACAATGGAGAAGGTAAGAAATAAGTGTGGCATTGGATGCTAAACTCCAGGTTGCAAAATAGATGCTCATTTGTTATATTTTTCAGGTGCTACACCACCTCCCTCATATAGTTTCCTCCTTGGATGCATATATGGAAAGTAGTTTCCAAAGCTGAGCTTCTTCTGGTTTATGCCATATGCATATTTTCATTATCTGCTGGTTAGAAATTTCACGGTTTCCCTAAAATAGAATTTCTAGCAGTAGTTTGCTACAAATTCCAGGGTGCCGCTCCTCTGTTGTAGAGGCGGTACTGTACCGGTACAGTAACAGCCACAATCCGCCATCCAAACGTCATCTCTTGGCTTTAATGTTTATCAACTAATCACCATCATTAATTAGGCTATATCATTTAGGAGGGAAAATCTCATAGTGGAGGAACAATGGTGCCCATGTACCAGACTTGGTGCCAAATTCTTTGCCGTCTTCCTCCAAATCGTGAGACCTGGACGCAATTGTTTTCTCTCGATCATGTACTGCGACTATGGATCTCATTTGTTCATTTGTGGATTTCGCTGAGAATCCTTTGCCAAGTAGAATTCTTGACGGAGATTAGTTCTTGCAAATGAATTGAATAATCTCTACCGCAGACAACCATAGATCTAGTACAAGTATCATGGACTAAGGGTGTGTTCGGGTATAAATTTTAGAGGGGTCATATCAAAGAGAATTTTGTTATTTAGAAGTATTAAATAAAGTTTAATTACAAAACTAACTGCAGAACTCCTGGTCTAATTCGCGAGACGAATCTAATGAGGGTAATTAAGCCGTGATTAAAATATGGTTACTGTAGTATCGCTGTAGCAAAACATAGATTAATTAGGCTCATTAGATTCATCTCGTAATTAGCACCAATCTGTCAAAAAGATTTTATCATTAAATTTTATTTAGTACTTTTAAATAATAGATTTTCTTTGATGTGACAGGCCATCGTTCTCTCTCCATGAGTTTTTCCCCTCCTTAATGGGACAACCCAATTAATGATGGTGATTAATTGATAAAAATTAAGCCAGCAGATGAGGGTTGGACGGGGGATTGTGGCTGTTACTGTACCTGTACTGTAACACCACTACAACAGAGGAGCCGCGCCCCAAATTCCAACCGGCTGGGTTCAAGTTTATTTTCTTCAAAATTTCGTTTAATAAATTTCTACTAATAAAAAAATGAAGTGCCTCTCAAATTAAGACTGTCACCCAACTCGTCTAACAAGGAGAGCACTCAGTTGAGATCAGGGTTTGCATTACCGTTTTGACCGGAAAAACCGGACGCCACCGAGATCTCCGGTTTTCGGAAAAACCGGAAAAACCGGTTGGAAACCGGATCAAAATTCAAATGACAAAATTTGAATGAAAAATATTGAAATTTTCGGTATACCGGTCCGGTTAACCGATAAACCGGCCACAAATTCCGGTAAACCGGACACAAATTTCGGAAAACCGGTTTAGAGAGGAAAAATGGAAAAAAAATGAAAAATTGAAAACATTGAAACAAAAAATATGTAAAAAAACTAGATGCAATTTGCAGAGCAATGGTGGAAACCGAACACAAAAATTCAATTGTTTGCTTGGTCAAAAAAATCAAACAATGTTGCTGGCCGTCATTTTCTATTTTTCTAAATTCTTTTTCAACCCAGAAAACTTCCTCGAATTTTTTGAACCATCAAACGATTGAATTTTCATGTTCCGTTTTCGCCATTGCTCTGCATATTTCTTCTAGTTTTTTTTACATATTTTTGTTTCAAAAAATTTCAAATTTTCAAAAAAATTTGAAATTTAAAATCGAAAACCGGACTACCGGGTAAACCGGACCGGACCGGTTTTTCCGGTTTTCGCGAAAACCGGTCCGGTTTACCGCGGTTTTGTAAACCTTGGTTGAGATCCATCCTACTTTCCTCTCAGCTGAAGAAATATTGAGAAGACACCACACCTGGAGAACTTGGGGTCGAGTGACATGTTGAAGAACACTGGGTCCGTCGTGGATTAATGGCTGTCCATATCGGAACAATGCATTTGGAGAATGTTGTAACTTAATGGATGCCTGGAATATATGTCCTAGAGCAAAAATGTGTGTTAGTTATTGTGCTTCCCAAATCTGTGACTATGTTGTCTTGTAATTGCACCAATTGGTCATAGTAAAATTGTGCCCCTTTCAGAAGAAGAAAACAAAAAAAAAATGTCGTGGTTGCACTGCTAGTACATTTGCATCCCACCATGCAAGGAAACTGCCTTTCCGCTGTACCAGTTAACTGAAGGGATTGATGACAGACTGATGAAGATAAGCACCTGTACACTGACTAGCGATTTTCTGGACAGGAATGGGAAGCCTGTGAGTTGGCTGGCTGGTTCAGATTATAGAACGTTGGAATAGAAGCCAAATATATATGGGTAGTTTGGTTTTGTTGATATAATATATAAGCTGGCTTTGGACGGTTGGTTCACGATTGGAATCAAAGATGGTATAAGGACCCGCGTTGGCCTTGCTCTAAGGACCCTGGTGGCTCTAGCTTTCAATTTACAAGGTCAGGATGCATGTGTGCATTAGATGGAAGGAAGATCGATCAGCTATGCTACTTCACCAAGACTCCTCTTGATGGAATGGATACAGGAGGATGGAAATGATGCTGCACAAGCACAAGTAGCAGCCAACAAAATGCTTTTTTGGGGACAGCAGCAAGGATTTTGCAGAGTGCCGAGTCATCATCAGTTCCTTGACACAACAGTTAATAAAGGTATTAATTTTCCATATGCCACCTCACCTTTGCAGGTGATTACGGCCCCGCCGTGGTTCAGGTGAGCTTTGCGGACGGGACCAAAATGAAAGCCTACGCGACGTCGACGGCGAGGAACGCCGCAGTAAGCGTCACGTGCAACTGATAGCGATGCAAAATACGCGATGTATTGATATAGGCCGTGAGGCCCTGGGCACATGCCATATCTATCCAGCCGGTTTATGGAATAGCACCGGGGAGATTAGGAAGTGCACCAATCTAAACCTGAATCGCTAGAAACAAGGGAACCAAATATAAATTGTCTAACACCCTCCCGCAGTCTGAGCGTCGCTAGCCACAAGGAAGAACATTCAGACTGGACCTGAACTCGAAGAAGATGGAAGACGGTAGACCCTTGGTGAAGATGTCGGCATACTGCGATGTGGTGGGAACATGCAGCACACGTACAGCACCAGCAGCTACCTTCTCACGAACAAAGTGGAGATCGATCTCGATATGCTTAGTGCGTTGATGTTGCACCGGATTTGTCGAGAGATACACCGCACTGATGTTGTCGCAGTAAACAATGGTAGCTCGCTGAATAGGAATGTGCAGCTCCTGAAGCAACTGACGTAGCCATGTAGTCTCAGCAACAGCATTAGCAACAGCACGATACTCAGCCTCGGCACTGGAACGAGAGACCGTGGGTTGCCGCTTCGACGACTAGGAAACCAGATTATCCCCAAGAAACACACCATATCCAGAAGTAGAGCGGCGAGTGTCAGGACATCCCGCCCAATCTGCGTCGGAGTAGGCGACCAATGTGGAGAGGTTGGTTCGGCGGAGCCGGAGCCCGTGATCCAAGGTGCCATGAAGATAGCGAAGAACACGCTTCACCAAGGCATAATGAGGCTCCCGAGGATCATGCATATGTAGGCACACCTGCTGAACAGCATAGGCTATGTCTGGGCGAGTAAAAGTCAAATACTGAAGAGCACCGGCCAAACCACGATAGTGAGTCGCATCAGACGCTGGTGGTCCATCCATGGCTGAAATCTTAGCAGAAGTATCAACTGGGGTGGTACATGGCTTGCAATCTGGCATGCCAGCACGCTCAAGAACCTCAAGAATATACTGCCGCTGAGAGAGAAAAAATCCACCGTCCTGGCGAGTGACTGAGAGACCCAAAAAATGATGGAGTGGCCCGAGATCTTTCATAGAAAACTCCTGCTGAAGTGCAGCAATAACCCGACGAAGAAGAGCCTCAGAAGATGCTGTTAGCACAATATCATCCACATAGAGAAGCAAATAGACTGTCTCATTGCCCCGACGATAAATAAACAATGAAGTGTCGGACTTAGCCCCCACAAAACCAAGAGATAGGATGTAAGAGGCAAATCGGCTGTACCAGGCACGAGGAGCTTGCTTCAAACCATAAAAAGACTTGCTGAGGTGGCATACAAAATCCGGGCGAGAGCTATCAACAAATCCAGAGGGCTGCACACAATAAACCGTCTCATCGAGGGTGCCGTGCAAGAAGGCTTTCTTCACATCAAGCTGATGAACAGGCTAATCATGAGAGAGAGCAACCGAGAGAACAGTACGAATAGTGCAGGCTTGACGACTGGACTGAACGTCTCATCAAAGTCAATCCCAGGACGCTGAGTAAAACCACGAAGCACCCAACGGGCTTTGTATCGATCAAGAGAGCCATCTGCATTGAACTTATGGCGAAAAACCCATTTGCCGGTGACAATGTTGGAGCCAGGCGGACGGGGGACCAGATCCAACGTATTGTTGTCAATCAGCGCAGATAATTCCTCTGTCATAGGTGCCCGCCAATGTGGATCGGCCAAGGCACTACGATAGGACTTGGGCACTGGAGATAACTGCACAACGTGAAGATCAAAGATCGCCTTAGGCTGACGGAAGCCTCGCTTGCCTCTGGTCGTCATGACGTGCGCGTTTTCCTCAGGGGCAACCGGCACGGCATTGTGGGGTAGTGCGCCGAGCGGAGCCGCAGGTGTTGGTGCATGGGGCGCAGCCGGGCCCGCTTGTCCAGGAGAGGCAGGTGCTGCGGGAGAGACGGGCGCGCGCCAAGTGGTGCCGCGGGAGAGGCGGGCCCGCCTGGGGAGCCGGGGTGGCGCGACATGCTAGCCACCGCGGGCGCAGCGCGTGGGGCCGGCGTGCCGGCACCGCTAGCAACAACCTGGGGCGCGAAGCCAGCAGGGGCAGTGGTGCAGGGCACAGCAGGCAGGGGCGCAGCAGCACCAGACGACAAGGCCCCACCGGCAACAGCCTGTCGTGTGACAGGGGCAGTGGGAGCAGGAGTCGTAGGAGTACCTGAAATCAAGGAACGACCAATAGGAGCAACAGGTGCACTATCATCAAACTCCAAGAGAAAATCAAAGTCGGACGAGGGGGGTGACGAAACCGTGGAAAAGGGAAACGAGGTTTCATCAAATACTACGTGCCGGGAGATGATGATCTTATTGGAGGAGAGGTCGAGGCAGCGATACCCTTTGTGATCAGAGGGATACCCTAAGAAAACACAGGGAGTGGAATGGGGAGCTAACTTATGAGGCGCTGTCGCCGAGAGGTTCGGGTAGCAAAGACAACCGAACACACGGAGATGGTCATAGGTAGGCTCGACACCGTGGAGAGCAAAGAACGGGGTGGAGGAGGCTAGGGTCTTAGTGGGTTGCCGGTTAAGGAGGTAAGTGGCTGTGTGGAGTGCCTCAACCCAGTAAGAGGCAGGAGCGCTAGCCTGAAATAGGAGGGAGCGCATGATGTCGTTGGTGGTACGAATGACGCGCTCGGCCTTGCCGTTCTGTGGGGAGGTGTATGGGCAGGACATGCGAAGCTGGATGCCATGTGTGAGAAAGAACATGCGGGTCAAGGAATTGTCAAACTTGCGACCATTGTCGCTCTGGACGTTCTTGACAGTGGCGCCAAACTGTGTGGAAATAAAAGCAAAAAAGTGAGCAAGAGTGGTGAGCGTGTCGGACTTGAGTCGTAATGGGAAGGTCCAAAGAAAATGAGAGCAGTCATCTAGGATAACGAGATAATACTTGTAACCAGAAATACTAACAACTGGAGATGTCCAAAGATCACAATGTATTAAATCGAAATTATGTGTAGCACGAGAGCTCGAGTGACCAAAAGGTAAACGAACATGACGACCAAGCTGACAGGCATGACACAAGTGTTCAGGCTTGCTTTTATTACAAGTAATGGAAGAAGACGAAACTAGACGCGACAGCGACTCATGACTGAGGTGACCAAGACGCCGATGCCAAAGTGTAGTGGAGCCTGCTGCAGCGAGGGCGAGTGGGCGCAACAGCGATGACGCGAAGGGGTAGAGTTGCCCGGAACTATTGCACCTGACGATCACGCTCTGGGTTGTGAGGTCCTTCACAGAAAAACCATAGGGGTCAAATTCAACGGAACAATGATTGTCAATGGTGAATTGACGAATGGAAATAAGGTTCTTGAGTAAATTAGGCGAAACGAGAACATTATTAAGACGGAGAGGACCTCGAGATGAAGAAAAAGAAGCGGAGCCAGTGCAAGTAACAGGCAAAAGCGAACCATCACCGACAATAATACTAGAGGGAGTGGAATAGGATGGTGGACGGGAAGTGCAAAGATTACCGGAGTTTGATGACATGTGATTTTCAGCACCAGTGTCCATTACCCATTCGTCTGACGGAGGTGGTTGGAACGTCGTTGTGTTGAACGCCGAAGCCAGCGCTGCTTGATCCCAGTAGAGGCCGCCAGGGTGCGCGGTCCAGCCTGGCGGCAGCATCGGGGCCGTCGATGGAGGCATGGGCGGGAAGCCTGGAGGGGGGCCCAACTGCTGCTGCGAAGGCCCAGCGACGAAGGCATGTTGAGGCGCGCCACGGGCCTGCTGCTGCTGCTGTGGTGGCTGGGCCGCCTGCTGCACGCCACGTGCCTGTTGAGGAGGCGCAGAAGGCTGGCCGTAGTAGCCCAGGAAGCGTGGATCCACTGGACCGGGCCACACTTGAAATGTTCCGGTTAGTGGATTGTAGGTGGGCTGCCACCCGAGGGGAGGGCGCCCAGCAGGCCGTGATCCAGGGGCGCCGTGGCCGCTGGTCGCACCGGGCGCGCCACGGCCGCCGCCTTGGCGTCTGCCGCGGCGATTCTTGCGGCCGCCTTGGTTGCCGAAGGAGGGGACGGGGGGCGCTGAGGTCGACGAGGAAGGCCGGGACGCCGAAGCCGCGAACGCCTGTGGGGATGCGGTGGGCCGATCCTTCTGGTTGATCTCGGCGAGCTCCAAGTCCGAACGGAGATCGTCGAACGTGGGGAACGGGCGCTGTCGCTCGATGAGGGGCGCCAGGTGCGCGAACTTGTCGTTCAAGCCACGGAGGGTGTTCAGCACCATGGTGCGGTCACAGACAGGCTCGCCAAGGTCCGCAAGCTGGGTGGCCATGGCCTTGATGCAGCGGCAATACTCCACGACGGTCTGGTCGCCCTGGACGAAGACGCGGAGGGCGGCGTCGAGATGCAAGGCCTGTGTCTCCCGGTGACCAATGAACTGCTGCTCAAGACAAATCCATGCAAGGCGAGCAGTAGGCGATCCGTCCTCCCGATTCATCACGATCTCGACGAGGTCCGGAGAGATGGTTCCGTAGAGCCAGGAGAGGACGGTGGCGTCCATGCGCTTCCAGGAGGGATCATCGGAGAGATCATCGTCCTGGAGCACGTGATCGGTGAGGGCATACTTCTCAAGCGTGTTGAGGAGAAGGCCACGCCAGCGGTTGAAGTGAGGCGAGGCGAGGTCGAGGACGATTGGGACCAACGCCTTGATGTTCAGAACTGCCACGGCCTGAGCGTGTAGCGTGGCGGTGGCGGCGGCGGTTTGCGCAGCAACGACGAGAGCGCGAGCCTCCTCATCGCGGCGCTCGGCCTCAAGGCGAGCGGCCGCCTGGCGCTCAGCTTCAAGGCGAGCGGCCTCTTGGCGCTCCGCGACGAGGTGAGCGGCCTCCAGGAGTTCGGCGTCGGAGAGCGCAGCGACGCGGGCGACGAGGGCGCGGTGAGCAGCGGCTTCGCGCTCAGCATCGGTTTCGCCGGCCATTGGCGGCGCGGTGAGTGGAAACTAGCGACGGCGGCGATGATTTCGTGGCGGCGCAGCTAGGGTTTAGCGGAAGCGGAAGCGGGTCGTTGGAACGAACCCTACTGATACCATGATAGCGATGCAAAATACGCGATGTATTGATCGGTAGCGAGAGTTTACAGATATAGGCCGTGAGGCCCTGGGCACATGCCATATCTATCCAGCCGGTTTATGGAATAGCACCGGGGAGATTAGGAGTGCACCAATCTAAACCTGAATCGCTAGAAACAAGGGAACCAAATATAAACTGTCTAACAGCAACAATACGGTCCTCGGCGTCCGGCCGTGCCCCAACATCCTCGCGTGGCTCCAACAGCCGTAAGCCGGACCGACGTCCTGGCTCCGGGCCTCAACATCGATCCTCGCCGCGGCGGTTCAACGTTGTTATCTCGGGCACGTCGGTCGATGGCAACGCCGCACGTCAGCGGACCCCACCCGGACTGGTCGCCGGCGGCCGACACCATCGATAGCGCCGGCGCTCGATCAGTTCCTGGACGAGAAGGCCGGAGCGTAGTACGCGACTGGACGGCGCGGGGCACGTGAACCCCACGAGAGTCCGTGCCGCCCGAAGCGCAGCTAGCTCAACTACCCGATCGACGATACCCGTGCCGCCGCCTTTCACGGAGAACCTGACCGCCGGCGGAGTCGACGTGCCCAAGTCCGTCGTTCGTTCGCGGGGCGTGTCTCGCCCGATCGAGAGACTGGTGTTCGATCTCCAAGATCGGGGCGAAGAAAATGTTCAGCGTGGCGGTGAGCCGGCGCGGAGCGGTTGACCGTAGGAGGCAGCTTGAGAATTGAGATGGGTGTCGGCAAAGAAGCATGTCGTGCGGAGCCCGATCATCGTCGCCGTCATTATATTGGTTTCCCCGCGCAAGTGCCCCTCCGGAGTCCGGGTCACCAAGCTCGATCCAAGGCATCGCTACAGACCAGGCAACGAGGCAGAGTTTCGTCCCTGGCAATGAAGCGATGTTGCAACGCGGTGACGAGGCAGCTTGGCTAGCGTCGGCCCCATGAAGCCTTCCCGGAGCGGTCGACAGAAGATTCTTGATTGATCACCCACTGTCTGATTAATGGAAAGGAATTAATGTGTTTAACACAAGTATGGAAATTTCATGGCTCTACATGGTAACTCCATGATTAGCAGCTGGCTGAATACGAGGATGCGCTTATTGACCACGTCACTTGGCCCTGCAGCAAAAAGGAAAACAGAGGAGAAGGCCTTCCCTGCTGCTCTGTTTCTCGTCTCCAACGCAGTCACTGCTCCTGTTCCTTGTCTCGACGGCGCGGCGCCCCAAGGAGTGTCACGGTGTTCGGCATTCCTGACGGCATCACTCAACCTGAAGCCCACAAGACGTCATTGATCATGCGCATGTTGATTAGGCCATCAGGAATGGCGCTTCAGCGACCCGCCGGCTACGTTACCAAGAGTGCCGGCTACTCTCGTTCGCCTGCGAGAACATGGTTTCATAAATCGATGGGGTCACGGAGCTCTCCCTGACGCTCGTCGTCCATAGATTCAACAAGGACGCTGCACTCTCCGGGAAAGCCGTCAAGCTCCTCGATCAACCGTCTGATCGACGAGGCCGACGGTCCGGTCATCCTTGCAGATCACCAAGGCATGCCAAGGGCGACATGCAACCATCGGATCCGCTCATCCGTGGCGATCAAGTCGGAGTTCTACTACGGCGCCATCGTCATCGAGTCAACGTCTCGCTTACTTCTCCCCAGGCACCAACCACGGTGACCGACGAGTCCGCACAACGAGGAGGGTGCTGTCTGGTCACGGCTGCACTACTGCGACACGGGTCGACGAGAAGACGATGCAAAGATGATGACAAGGCGCGGCATAATCGATACAAAGATGATGACGACGTGCGGTGCAAAAAGAAAAGGAAAAAAAAAAGCAACAAACGGGCACACAATATTAAAGGACGGCACAAGTGGAGCATACTATATATTTGATGACACGAAGAACCAGCTGACAAGGTACAACATTTTTTTTTTTGACATGGTAAACTACAAGGTACTATATAAGTTGAGCTCCAAATGTTGTTCTCATCAAGCCCTTTAGTTGCGTGTCGGAGATGACGACGGTGGGCGGGGGCGCGTGATAGGCGGCACCGGCCCAACTATATAAAAAAGAGAAAACACAGGAATTCAAATTAGCACATGAAGCTGTGAAACATGCCGATTTAAATACAAAGAAAGCTTACGGAAACACTTGATGAGGAGTGTAGGCGGAAGATAGGTCGTGCAGAGAAGAGGAAGTATCGCCACGCGGATCGGATCGACGTGCGTCAGTAGACTTTCACTTAAGTCATTTCCAATTGCATGGCAAAGGCACACGTCGGCCGGGCTCCTGACGACGTCCCGCAGCGCAGAGCAGCAGCCGGAAGTGGGCGCCCCGATGACGCTGTCATGCGCCACCAGGAAAGAAATGCACTCGTTCAGCTCCTGGAAAGTTGGCATGCACTCCTCAGGTGGCTGTGAGTAGTTTGGCGGCGGCGGAGCGGCCGCTACAGCGCCGGCGATCAGGAGGAAGATGAACGCGTACACTTTGGTGATTGCCATTGGGATGTGGATGGTTAGGGTTCACAGCTAGATACTTGATTTGTTTTTATACCACGTTGTGTGGCCTGCCCATCCATGGTCTTTAACCCTCCGAAAGTTTGGAACTCAAACCCCGCGCGCTCTTGATGTGTGCGTTGCTTCCTGACGCGTTCCGATGCACATGATCTTTGCATATCTCCGATCAACTCTGGAGTTCGCCCCGCCGGGAACTCTTCACGTTTATGCTCCTTACAGTCTTCTAGATGCATGGCCGGGAACTCTGGAGCTCTTTTTTTCATCTAACGGGCTTCTAGATGCTCGCGGGATCGCGTGTTGCCCCTATCTCCGATGATGCTGAACTCCACGCTCACCGCCCGTCCGTCTTGATGCATTAATTATTGAGAAATGCCTTGTATATGACCCAAAGGTTCGACTGAGTTCCGTCCGAGCCAACGGAACCGCGTGACGGCGCCAGCATGGCGGCCTTGTCATTCGCGAGATCATACGTTGCACTCCACCCAAGCCCAAGCCGTGGCACACCCTTCTGCGTTGCTTTGCCCATGAAGCCTGAAGCCAGCACTGTGCGTTAGTTTCTGCCCTGGCGATCACAAAAGTCGAATGTCCCGCATGTTCCAGGAACGTTGCTCTTGTGTGCGTCAGAATGGATATGCATGAGTTGCAAAAGCTCATCGCTCATGAGCAGCCTTCACTAGAATCTCAAAGATAAACGAAAAGTAGCAAAGTAGTACGACCATGTTTTGGGGAGGCCTAGAAATAAGAAAGTAAGAATGCAGGATCAACTAGCCATCGGTTCGACATACTGTGATCACGAGTACTCCCGCGTGTCAGACACAAATTTGATCTGATTAAGATTGATCTCTAGGGATTCATCGTCAGGGGATCCAGCGTGCATGGTCATAATGACTGGTTTTGGACAGACTTGCTCTGGTCTGCCTAGCGGGATCGTATGGCTGTCACGTCGCACTGGATTGATCGTCGGGCCACGCTGCCGGTAGGGATTGCAATGGGTTTGGTTCGAGTCACTCAACATGGAAGTATGGAACCGTATGCTCTGCACGGGGCAACTGACAAGCACATGAGATCGATAGTTCAAAAACCTATAACCAAGAGGTAGCATCTGAACCATAAATAACTACCGAAGATCTTACGGTTCAGATGCTCTGTTTTTATTTTTCTTTGAACTTGTGGGATTTGTCTATATGATTTGCGACCTTTAGCGATTTGGTTGTTGAGGAATACTTCTGTTTATCTTCAGGTAAACTACGTAGGTATCTTTTCTCACCAAAAAGAAATAACAAACAAAAACTACCTGGGTATATCCTAACTGAATGCGCCATCTCAACAAATGCAATCCCAGGATTCTATCGTGTACATCTTTATCTAAACATCAGCACGCACGTCCTATAAATTGGCCTCGATCGTCTTCGTCAAACTGCCACACATCACAACGCGAAACAGCCCAACAAATCTCCCACGCGATGGCGCCATCCAACAAGTGCGTCCTCGTTCTCGCCGTGCTCCTCACCTTCGCCACGCTGCAGCAATCTGCGGCAATCAGAGCCCAGGTAGCAGCCGCCGCACCGGCACCTGCACCCGGCTCATCGATCTGGCCCCAGTTCTTCTTCCCTTGCATACCGGGCCTTCCACGACTATTCCCATGTTACCAAACGCCGCCGTCACCACCATTTCGAGGTCCACAGGAGTGCCGGACTCCGTTGATGAAGATGATGTCGTGCGCGGGCTACCTCACCAACAGCAGTGTCTTGGAGCCTTCATGCGAGTGCTGCAAAGGCTACGATTCAATCGGCAAAGCCAAAGAAGGCATCTGCTATTGCCACCTCGTGAATGGCGACTTCAACCAGCTTTTGCCACCTTTAACTCCAATGATTACCGCTCGCATGTTTAACCTCACCCCAGCATGCAATTTATATCTTAAGATGGAGACATATGTTAAGTACTGCAACAGTAAGTCCTATAATCTTCTTCTGACATTGTTGTTAATAATTGCTGCATGCGTATAAGGTGACTAATATTTTGTGGATGCTGATTATATTGAACAGTGGATACTGTGCCGCCGATGACGCTTCCTGGTCCTCCACCATCTGGAACTTAATAAGGGTACGTTCAGATTCAATCTTTTCGATTACTATTTTTCAGATAGCTTTGTTACACATCATACAACATTTGGGATTTAATTTTGTTCTCATCAGTAATCAAAATCTACTTCCATCTTGCAGCATGAACTCCACAGGTGGCAAGAGAGCCAAGAGGTTGATCAATCTGGTCAGAGAAATAACAAGCTGCGGATTGCAGAAGCCTAAATTATTTGCGCTGTCTCTAGTTTCTACATAAGTATACATCGTGGAAGTGTGGTAGGGTTTGAGTCACACCTCTTGCTTAGGAAGTCGTAGCTATGTCCCAAACTTATGTATACCATCATATGTTATTTGGAGAGCCATAGTTACTCTCGCTACATTCAATAAATATACTTTATTATTTCGAGTTTAATTTGCTTGTAAAATTGATTTTTGGCGTTCGAAAATAAGGTGTTAGTTCGAGTGCAAACTACTTTTATTATCTGACTGCTATATAGTCGAGCTAATATTCACATACGTTCCCTTCGCATTATGGCTGCAGCCAACGATCGCAATGACAAGACTGATTAGAATTTCAATGTGACCGACCCCCGGCTGTGGATGAGATACAACTAGCGATAGATGTATATATATGCAGTGCTGATTGCTTATCAGCTAAATGTGATTTTATTGTAAAGTGATATTTGAATTTAATCACCTAGCATGCATGCAACGGTATGTGATCATGACATGGTATTCTGTTGGACAGGATCCATGAATGCATGTGTGGAGAATTTCAACTATATATTTCAGATCTCGGTTCACTGAATGATTTCGTGTGTATAATTTCAACTATTAGTATATTAATAATGCTTCTAAAGCAATATACTAGTATTTTCCTTTTTAAAAAATGGTCCCTTCATGACCTCGGTTCACCAAACAAGCCATGCTCGTACTGCTGGCATGTGGCTCGTACTACTGGCATGTACGTTTTGTGCGATTGTTCAAGGCAAAAGCCACGCGGTCTGCCTAACGTATAGCTGATATATTCACATTACTACTATTTATTTTCAGTCAATGATAATATTGATTTTTTCGCAAAAAATGATAATATTGATTTGATGGTATTGGTATCTCCTATAAATTAGAGGAAGGAATGGTCGCAACACAGTTGAACTAGTCCATATTGCTTGTCCTTCTTCTACTGTCATGCATGTTCCTCTCCAGCAGGACTACCAGAGTAGTTCAGCTATTGAGATGCTTCCTCAAAAAAAAAAACAACTAGAGGTTAATCCCAGATCTGAAGAAGGGGGGGGGGAGCTTGTATGCTGAGAGTGGGAGGCATCTGGAAAGGAACAGTGCATTCATGCTTGGGCGTGGATAGGGATGGCAATGGGGCGGGTTCGGGGCGGGTAGAGCATACCCATACCCGCCCCGCCAACCGTGTCGGGTAGAAATCCTTACCCGTCCCCGTCCCCATGGGTGGAAATCTATCCCCGTCCCCGTCCCCGTCGGGTAACGGGGCGGGTATCGGGTACCCATCGGGGAACACATTTCAGATCAGCATGACAGCATATCACATTGTCACACGGAAGCAAAAGCTTGCAAATTCAGCCTCACACATCCAGATTAAACATACGGCGTCCAAAACAGCACACCCTCACGTAGTTCAATACAAGAAGCTTGTGACTTGCAGCTTACAAGAAGCATGGGATTTAAAAAAAACAACAGAAGAAAAAAGCAATTTCATTTGGCAGGATTCCATCGAATCGAAGGAAGAGGAATGGGGAAAAGCAGGGCACTTGTTGCCGAGCCGCAATTGATTCGAGCTCAGCAGCCACAAACGACCTCGGCCGCGGAGCGCGGATGTTAGCCAACGCAGCTTAGCAAGATCGTCGCGGCTGCGCTCACCATGCTCGTTCTCGCGTCGGCGTCGTGCGCCGTCAGGTCTGCATCATCCGGCGTCGTGCGGGGCGGAGCAGCCATGCCACCAACGCCAGGCGCGACTTGCCGTGGGCGCGCGACCAGCGTCGAGGCGGCGCGACGCGATTAACGAGTGGCATGCGGCGACGTGCGCATGTGGAGTTGGGGAGTGGAGTGGCGGCGTGCGGCGAGGGCGCGGCGAGGGCCGCGATCAGTGGCAGGCCGGGCTCGGGGCGACGCCGCGACGGCGTGCGGCGACCTGGCGGCGGCTTGTGGCGTGCAGGAGCGAGAGTGGCGGCGTGGGTGAGGGCGCGGCGTGCGTGGGGCGAGTGGCGGCTGCTAGCGTGACTGGTAGGGGGTGGGGGGGATAAGGTGATAAGGTTAGGGTTTACACGCTGGGCTGGGCTGCAGTGTTTAGGTGGGCTGGGCCAAATACAAAATAACGAAATTCAGATGTCGGGTACCCGCCGGGGCACCCATGGGTGGATTTCAATCCCCGCCCCGAACCCGACTCGTGTCGGGGCGGGTACGGGCGCCACCCACGGGTGGGAAACGCCCCCCATGCCCGGCCCCATCGGGTCGGGTACCCGGCGGGTAAGCGGGTACCCGCCCCGAATTGCCATCCCTAGGCGTGGATACTAGGTAGTGGAATCATACCAAGGCCAGTATATGATGGAGAATGTTTGCATGATGAACCAACCATCAGCTCAGTCCAAATGGTTTGATTCCTCTGATGTGGTACCACAGCGCCATTGAGTGGAACTAGGATTGTTGGGCGCGCTCCGCTGCGCATGAGCCGGCTTGAGTGGTAATGATGCTCCTTTTTGGACTTGTAAGTATAGGACGTTGTATGCTAAATATTAATCACAAAGCTGGCTTAGTCCAGTTGGTCTGACCACTAAGGAGGTTCACCTCACTCTATTTTTTGGAGCATGCCCCTCGAACGTGTCGGCAATGACCAAAGAACAGGACGGCCCAACAAAAAACAATGTAAGATGGCAGAATTCGGCTAAAAAAAAAGAGGTTAAGACGGCAGAACTGAGCTGGTGGAATAAGAAATGCAAATTCACAACATGTACTGATCGGCGATATAGCAAATACATAGCTTAGCAATTTCCTTGTTCTTTCTGTAAATGATTACTGAAGCAATTGAAAAGGAACAATTAGTTCCGTACTAGCTTTTTTGACAACTATGCTAGCGGTTACAGTCGTTTGTTTTGAAGTTAGATTGATTTTCGTAATTTAGTTTTTTTACACTGGCTAGAGCCCATCGAGTTGGGTGTCATGGGCCCTATTGACTTATGCGTGCATTTTGGGCCTCGGCCTTGAAGCCCATTTCACCTAGGGTTTTACTTCCCACCGTTCTCGTCTATAAATAAAGGGCGCAGCCACGCACATCCCCTAGCCGCCGCCGTCTCGTATGCAATTGCTGCTCGTACTTTCTCAAGCGTGGCGTTGCCTTCTCCTCATTTCCTTGCTTCTTTCTTGGTTTTCGTTTTAAGCAAATCTTCGTGATGAGAATTTAGAATACTTTTGTGGCAATGAGGAAAGAAATACTTGTGCCGGAGGCTTCCGCCGGTGTCGGTTGCACAAATCCTCTAAGAAGTTCTGAGCCGCTTGTAGTTCTTGTTCCCCTCTCAGATCTAGGATTGGCCTCTCCCTTTTTTGTCTCACTTATTTGTTTCCTATGATTCGGTCGTGTTCTTGGTTTTCTTTCTCTGGGTGAAGCGAGGTGATGATGCATGTATGATAGTCTGTCAATCCCCTGATGTCACAAAGTGATGACTCCTCATACATCCCGACAGGCTCTGATCGCATTTTCTAGCTTAGTTCATTTTATTAATTTGCTATGGATTGCAGTTTGTTTCTTTTCTCCTTTGAATCTGAATTATTTGATCTCATTGCGTTCTGTTTTGAATTCATTGAAGCCTCAGCCCTCAAGAAACGATATGGTCTTGGCATTTTATTTTTTTCGCCATTCGATACGATGGCAGGCGATAATTGAGGCACTGTTACTTTATCAACACGTAGTAAAAATTGAATTCAAAATAAAATATGATTATTCCACACGCCTTATAATGCTAGGCACTACGTGCACCTTAGTTAAGAATGTTACAGTTGAACGTTTTGGTTAAATTCAAGTTGGAAGTTGGAGATACATGGAGATACATTTCAATGCGACGTTGTTAACTTGCAGTCTGCAGCCGATTAATTTGATTCGTTCCACACTGACAGCGTTGTTTCGTGTCCTCAACTACTGGACATAAAAATTCTGAGTCCATCAAATAAGAATTAGATTAATTGCATATAAAGGTTCAGAATAAAATATTATTAGACTAATTGCGTGTGGTTCAAAGATTTGTGGCGGAGCCATATGGATGCATGAGTATTCCCAACTTTTGCAAAGCATAAATGATGTAATATATATTGAGTCGATTTGCCTGTTTGAACTATTTGGAGGTCCAAATGCTGCAGCAGCTAGCGAGTCTTGCGCCCTCCTTCACCAAATACATCCATCAAAACAAACGAGTCTTTGCGTCCATTGCTTAGAGGCCTCTACACAAAGAGAATCTAGTATTAAATAAAGTCTAATGACAAAACTTTTTTACAGATGGGTGTATTTTTACGAGACGAATCTAATGAGTTTAATTAATCTATGTTTTGCTACAGTCATACTACAGTACTGCTACAGTAATCATCGTCTAACCATGGTTTACTTACCCTCATTAGATTCGTCTTGCGAATTAGATCAGAGGTTCTGCAGTTAGTTTTGTAATTAAATTTTATTTAATACTTTTAAATGATAAGATTTTTTTTTAGACCCCTCTAAATTTTAGACTCACGAAACGAACAGGGCCTTGTAAGTTGTAACAATGGCTACGTGATATCGGTAGCACAACCGAGAATTATTCACTGTATTTACACTTTGACTAGCTGATCAGAATAAGTACGCTACACAAAGGCCAAAGGCCGTACTTATGTTGCTCCAACTATGCTTTTGGTGCACGTAGATTACAGGCAGAAATGACAATTTTTTACTCGGAGATCAGAGAACCCTCACGGTTTCCATAACAAACAACTGCATGCTGTGTCTCCTAACATGAAATCGGATTCAGTTTCTAATTCTGTATCCATTGCGTAAATTTTACTAGTATTTCACCTCTAATTCTGTATACATTGCCTAAATTTTACTAGTATTTCACCTAAATGGTGAAACATCCTTTGTAAATAGTATCTCTCTGGAACATGAGTGCTCACCATGGCAGGAGATAAGGTTCAGAGAAGAACTAGCGAATGTTGGTGTGCGCAATTTGTGTAACCACACTATATTTCGCTCAATTCACCACACAAATAGGAGGCTCCAGAATATAAACAACCACCTTCTCTGCTCCAAGCCTCGTGGCATACCTCAACTGTTCTCTGGCCATCCAGCGGCCAGGAGCACTTTGAACTCTGGACCCCTAGACCTTGGTCACTATATGTATGCGAACCGACTATTGAGCAACACACTTAGTAAATCAGCAGCATTAGTGTCACGGCAAAAATGGAGAAAGGAAAACAGATGGAGACGAGGAGCAGCACAAACTATGACCGGAATGGGCGGCGTTTAGGAAAAAGCACCGAGTTATGCCCCTTCATGTTGGCGTGCCAACAGCAGAAATGGTAGTGCTGCCAACGGAAGAAGTAGCTAGGTAGCTGTGGCTGGGAACGTCTAAGGCTGAATGAGCCTGTCCATCAGAGCTGGCCAAGACCACCTACTGCTTTTCCTCTTTTGATCAAGACCATCCATCAGAGCTGATCAAGATCATGGTATTGTTATGCTGCCATGCGTTTGATTGGAAATGGGAAAACTCCAAAAACACGGTACAATATGATATAATGATTAGATGGTCCGACCGTGCAACCCTCATAAGGAGATAGTAACCACTATCCAGTGGACTGATCGGATGACCAATTATGTCAGCTAGCATAGTCGATATTATAAATAATGATGAGAACCCACATCATGGTGCAGTAAACAATGCGGCAAATTGTTGAGCAGTATCTAAATGAGAAAAAGGAGAAATAAATAAAAAGAAGGGACATTATTAAACAAGAAGCCTCTCAAACTGAAACTCTGCACTACATTTTGTCCTGCAGTTCGCTGCAAGAAATCAATGGACCAACTGATGGACGCAACGCCATCAAGATAGTGCGATGCTTTTTTTTTTTTTTTTGGGCGGAAAAGTGCAATGCATATTCAAACGACTGCGATGTGCGAGTTGATTCATTCATTCCATAGCACTACCATACATCACTGAAACATTCACACTCCTACCATTGAAAGGAAAGGATGAGAGCTTTGGATATATAGACACAAACCCCTGACTCTTGCTAGCAATAACCTCATCACCTCACGTGTGTCTAAAATATATATATTCATGAGCAAAAATGCTACCGATGTACGCGTAGAGAAGGGAAATGCATGTTAGAGGATCGAAGTTCAGAACGCTTACATACTGTTATGGGCGTGGGAGGCATCAGGATAATAACAGCTACCTGACTGGCACTTTTCCTGATGCAAACATGGCATTATCTCTCTTCTCATATACTTGAGGTGCCATGCAGCGACGAAAGCGTATCATTTGGACAAGCTAAGTGCAGCGTCGATGGGAAGCCCGGTTCTACCACTAATGGATATGGATCCATTAGTGTGTTTGTAGAATCTCTTAGCTCTTTGTCTCTAACCATGTACTTACCGTGGAACCAAATTTCTTGTGCCAACGTATGAAAACACACCACAAAATTAAAAACATGCTTTTCTCTCAAAAGAAAATGGTAGAAGCAGACTGAAATATTAAGACAATCAAGAATACACTTTGTTGCAGTACAGAAACTATGTGGTAGCTTAGTAAGACACCAAGGACTGCAATGCGCGCATGCGCACAGTCCCAACTCACAAATGTTGGACCAAGTGAACGAACGACTCCATTCAAAGATGACCTGGAACGATTGCACACGTCGGGCGCATGCATGATCATGGGCATCAAATGTTTCAAAAAAAAACCCGTGCAAAAAAAAAAAATGTTTCAAAAAAAATTAGACGAAGCAACGGGGGGCAAAGAGCCCACCTAAACGACTAAATTACCGACCCGAGGCAATAAAACGTACATAGTGCAAGTACAAAGGTCCGACAGAAAAGGGAAAAGATACATCCGTGGTCGCTACGTTAGACCAACAAGGCGGGAGCACTAGGAGTCAAGTGGAGTGGGGGAGACCCGACGGGGAGCGCGACCGAGCCATAGCTTCAAATGGTCATGCATCATGCGGCACATCTCATACCGGTATCGACATGGTCGAAACTCATCTAGTTTCTGGTTTTCCAAATGATCCATAGGATCAGTAGCATCGCGGTGTGGATCGGTGGAGCAGTAGCGCACATCGTCCATGGTAGAGCTGGCACAAGATCGCCGACGTCTGCTGGCGGGGAGTGGCCGGGGAGCAGCATGGGCCACAGCTGATGGAGGCGGGGGCACCCCAGGAACAGGTGATGGAGGTCTTCGTTTGCATCAGAACAGAACGGGCAGCAGGCAGTGTCGAGAAGCCCCAAGTCGTGGAGGAATGATCACGTCCGTGTCTTGCCGTGCCGAAGGATCCAGAAGAAGATGCGGACCTCGACGGGGGCAAAGTTGTCCACGTTGACGGCGTACAGGGTCTGGCCGGAGAAGGTGAGCATGCGATGTTTCTTTTCTTTTTTTCTTTTTTTTTTGCGAAAAGCGATGTTTCAAATTAACAAATCAAACACATGGTACTGCGGATAGGACGCCAGAGACGCATGCAAGTTGGGTGCATGACTGGTGAAATAAAATTGAGCAATGGATCCACAGCTGGGATTGCTCTCTTATCTTGTATATATATCCTTCCCTTTCGTGAATGATGGAGGCTTAATTCTGATTTGAAAGTTCATTGTTTGAAAAAAAGAGATCTTTTATTTACTATGTTTGCAAATGATGTGGGTCGTCCATTGCTTCATAATTAAAGGTACCAACCAAAAGGTACACAAGTATCGATAGAGATACTTAGGTACGAGGGATAAAAAAGTAAACTTGCATGATGACTAAATATGGAATGACAGAGGAAAAATTGTGCACCATCTTTATTTGCATCATTTTATTGTCATTTACTTGGTTTCCCGTTTTCTTCAATGGAGCCAAAAACACATCTATGGCCGCTAGAGGCCATGGTGAGGCTGTGCCGGCCGCGATCCTGCTATGTTGATTATTATCTGATGAGTCGTATTGCTTAGAGTGTGTATATGTTGTAACCTTAGATGGTGAGGAGGGCCGTGGCTATGGAGGCCATGATCTAAAGGTAGAATATGGGGTAGCGTGCAACCACCGGGATCGTAGGAATTTTAATAGGTAACTTACATATTATTGGGTAACTTACTCGGTATATATGATACAATGGCACAATTTTACAAATGTTATTTATGGGAATATATTTAAAGAAACTTTTGTGGTCTGTTATCATTTTAAAATATCATTTACCACGTGAATCTACTATGTTATTGAACATTAAAATGAAATGTGATCATATAAAACTATGCACAAAGAATTGCACTGGCATATTTAGTGGTTTGGCAAGCGTGGGATATTTTTATTTCTTAACTTACATGGTTGCATGCTATTTACAAAGCTTTGAACAATTGTGCCAAACGTGATCATTAACCTCTTCCTTGTTCGACTCAAATTCTCTCAATCACATGCCTCTCTAGATCCTAGTCATTTGAATATAATAAAGAATTGCCATGGCTACCTTGCAGGCTATCTCGCTCCGGATCCTTCATAGAAGGATCAATCGGGGAGGAGAGTAAACCATCTCATTATTTACCTAAAATAAATGCCTCTTAATTGCACGTAATTACTCACCTTCCATTGATTATGACAATTTTTATTTCGTATCTTGCCCCTCTCTTAATCAACGGTTCAAATTTCGGTACTTCTTGGTACCTCTAAATATCTCACAAACACCGTAAAAGATCTCAAAAAGAGGTTGAATACATCCAACGCGGAGGAATATTCCTACTACCTCGATCACAACCACATCTTGATCCAGCAAGTTTTGGTTCCAGCTAATTAATGCATTGCAAGCATACTCAATTGCTCATGCCAACGCAATGTGGTGAGCGCATCGTTTCTCAAGCCAGCGATTTGGGACTGCAGTTTGATGTGAGAAGTCACTAGACTGATGAATATCGTCAAACGCCTTCAAGTAAATGCAGTGCGTACTCAAGCCAAAGAGATATGTTGAGTTCATTCGTCTTCTTCAGTGCTGCCATATATCACTGGAATAGTATTGACACTCCTCCCATTAAGGGAAAAAAAAAACATGAGATCTGTAGACATATATCAGAAACATGTACTTGTGCCCCGTCATGATAACAGTAACCTCAGCATCATGCATGCCTCATAGTCACTATTACATAGGATGAGCAAAATGATTCGTCCGCTTCATCATATAGAGAAGGGAAATGCATGTTAGAACTTATAGTTGCCCCCAACAAGTCACATCTGGCAATGACTTTTCTACAGGTATCCAATAAGAATTTGAACGAAGTTTTTTGTCTTTGACATAAAAAAATAATGTTGTAATAACGAAACTGACATTTATTTATCATTGCCTTACAAGTGGAACAAGAAAGACCATATAGTGATTTTGATTCTATAAACAATTAAAGGATTTCGCAGTGAATATTAGACCATATAGACTATATATATACGAATATTAGAGGTTAGTAATACAATAGCAACACTTGTATGAATAACTCAACTAACCGCCATATGCGTCTCATCGCTGCATATATATGGTAGTATTGGACAGCATGCCACACATCGACTTTGCCACATTTCATTCCCAGTGTCCAGTGAACACGCGACAGACAGTAATGGAAAAGGCAAATGTACTATGTTGATTGTTAAACACTTGATATATGGCGGGAATGAGAGTCGCATGGGAAGCTCAAAGATGCTGGATTTTCATACTCGGTTCCGTTGTTCCGTTTTGATCACCATGAGTCATAAGGAGCCTTAAGACTCTTGATAAGCAACGCAAATAGGTCTGCATAGCACGGCCAATATAAGGCGTTCATCATTCCGTTCATTCAGTCTCACTACCATACATGTCTGAAACATTCACTGATTCACACTAGTACGTTTGAAGGCAAAAGGATGAAAGCTTTGGACATATATATAGAGACACAGACACCTGACTCTTGATAGCTGTAGCATCATGAGCACCTCATGCGTGTCTTGTCCGCTTATATATATTCACAATTCATTTCCCGTAGTAGCTAGTAAATATACAGCAAAAAAGGAATGCAAGGTAGAGGATCACAATACACTTACGTACTGGTTATGGGCATGGAAGGCGCTCGGGAAGCATCAGCCGCCGGTATGCCATCTTCTCCATGAAGAAGTACGATGGGGATACTTTTAAGGGAGTAGTTCCTGAGATGCAAAGGTTGCATTAATTCGCAATGTACTTAGATGCACCTACCTTCCTTGGGTGAGACTGCTTTGGATTTTTTATTTTTTTTGAAAAGGGAATATATTATTGGACCTTGAAAAGCACCTGGTCATAAACATGTTAGGAATGGTTACAGAATGACAACTGCATTATGCAACATCCATTGTCATGTCTGTCTCCACTGCCTTACTGCTCAATTCATAGTTGCTACTGCAACTAGTAGTCAGACACAAGTACTTAATGGTGTCAAAACTTGCTCACTCAATATATATATATATATATGCTAAAATAAACAGGAACAAATTTAGCGAGTATATTTGAACGCTTATTTCTACATAGATACGTACGTCTGACACAGACAAGATGAATTCTCAAGCTTGTCATATCATATCTCCTACCTAATTTCTTCATGGAAACATGCAACAATGTGTGGTTCTTTATCCTAGCAAACGTGTTCCTCTTAGTCGATCTCGGCCTCCACAAATGGCGTTGCTGATCAGCAAAGTGTTGGTAATGACGGTGACGTCCGCCGCATCGTACATCATCCGCGTGCGGCCTCCACTGGGGTTCACAGACTACACCAGCCATCTCGACCTCGAGAGGTGTTACGAATCGTTCCTGGTGACGGAGCCCAGGTCCACAGACACCACGAAGCTGACCGAGGCCCGCCAAGGACGGGGTCCTGGGCGTGTTCCCGAGCCATCTCATGCCTCTGCATACGACGCACTCGCCCGGACTTCCTGGGCCTCAGGTCAGGGATGGCGTGCTCGGGGGCGCAAGGGTGAGGGCGTCGTCATCGCGGTCCCCGACACGACGGTGAACCCTGCGCACCTGTCGTTCTGGGATGACGGCATGGGCGCCCCGCCGCCAGCCAAGTGGCGCCGCGAGTGCAGCTTCTTTCTGGAGGCTGGAGCGTCCGCCGCCGCGCGCCGGCGTACAACAAGAAGATCGTCGGCGGCCGAACGATCCTCCGCGCGGCGCGCTCAAGACGGGGCACGGGACGCACACGGTGGCGCCCGCGCGAGAGTCCGAATTTCGGGACGCACACCGCGAGCACGGCTGCCGGGAACTTCGGTGGGAACGGCACTGCCTCGGGCACGGCGCCGCGCGAGTACCTGGTGGTCTAGGAGTTCTGCGGCGGCGACACCGACACGAGCTGCGACGGCGCTGACGTGATCGCCGGCACGGACGCCACGATATCCGAGGGCGCCGACGTGCTCTCGCTGTCGCTTGTCGGCAGCTCCTCCTCACAGGCCGTTCTACGACGACCCGATCGCCATCGGCGCGTTCGGCGTCATGGCGAAGGGCCTCTTAGTCAGCCGCTCCGCGGGGTCCGGACCCGAGCTCCCTCGGCAACGACGCGCCGTGGATCCTTACCGTTGGCGCCAGCACAATGGACCGGCATATGCACGCCGTCGTCAAGCTCTCGGCAATTAATGGTCTGTCGTAAGATGACTGTAAACCTGGCTTGCCTGGCTCGCCGGCAAGATCGCCGTGATTGAAGATGTCTGTCTCGACCGGATCCAGACCGGCATCCTCGTCAAGAACAAAGACGGCGTAGGCATGCTGCTGACCGGCGACAAGACAGACGGCAACACGGCGTTCGTAGACGCGCACGTCCTGCCGGCATCATACGTGCCGCACCTGTTGGGCGGTCAGGCCATAAGAAAGTATCTTAATCAATTTTTTTATTTCGTACAACTCCACTCCATGATCGGCATTTCATAATCATTTACCAAATTATCAATCCTTGATTGCCACACCGAAAAGGAAACTATTTTAATTTCATTGAAAAAAATGACACTACGTATATATTTTAAGAAGATAACTTGCATCGTATTTGTACTATCCCTGGTTTTGAATCCACTCTCTAATTATCATATTGGAGTTTGTCTCATCAGATGATGATGAAACTATCCTAGCTTGCCCTGGTAGCATGAGGAGTGCGGATCTTACATTTTTTCTTTGATTTTTCGGTGACAGCACGATCAGCCCAAAACGAACCGTTCTTCTTCCATACAAAACAGAAGCACCGGACGCCATCGTATGAAGAAAATAGTTTCAAAACGAGGAAGGGGCTAGCTTCTGTTAAATGCCTTTAAAGGATAGGGGCTTTAGATTCCAAAAATGAGAATAAAATCACAAACCCTGAAAATGAGGGTAAAATCACAATTACAACTCAAAATGTGGGAAAGAACACAATTGCCCCAAAATGAGTTTTCTATATATTTCTAACATGACTGTGTTACACTGATTTATGGTAATAAAGTCAAACAGAATTAGTTGGTGAAGAGGTAAAGATAAGAAAAACCAAAACAAAAAATTAGGCTGAAATGGAAGCACCGCATGAGAGCGCGCCACACACGCACACACAGACGCGCAAGATGTGATCCATCAGGTTGACGAGTATAGCTTCGACAATGCCTCATAATATTTCCTTTGCTGTAACCAAGAGGAAAGAGAGGCATGGTGAAAGCAGCTAACAGTGCCACAATGTCACTGAAAGATTAACAGGTGCTGCAGATATATGCATAGTTACTCTTTGCGCTTACCTGTTCGGATACTGATGGCTTCATCTTTGATAGGGCTTGTTCAAAGTGTGTGAGCTCAATCGAACGAGGAGATGAACTCATCAAAGATGTCCTGTTCTTGAGGAACTCCCATCTCTCTTCCAAAGCTACCATGGCTGCATCATTCACCTGGAGAAAACATGTTAGTTCCATTTGTTGAACTTTTTCAAATTATCAATTTGATATTCACACACAAGAGTGCTGCAATTATTATAAGACTTATCAAGTCAGAAATGCATTCCTTAGCGACGCATCCTCAGAGCTAAAAAGAATCTAAACTTTACAAGCGCTCATGTTTGAAACAGAGGCATATTCAAGGAGGTCTGTTTGATGAGATCACATATAGTATTACCAGTAATGCTAGGTCTGCACCACTGAGATTGCTACACTCTTCTCGGCGTGCCAATGCATCCAAATCAACTCCTGATGAGATGGGTCTGCTTTGAGCGTGTGCCTTTAATATTGAAACCCGTTCGTCAGCACCAGGTAAAGGTACATAATGTTTCTTCCCGAATCTACCAGGCCGTAGAATAGCATCATCTATCACATCAATTCTGTACCAGAAAGGGGCTACAGTTGACCTTCCATTCAGGGTTAAATGCATATATAAACAAAAGGTCCATTGACAGTTACCTGTTTGTAGCTCCTATCACATAGACACCTTTACGCTGACCAGCACCATCAAGTTCGATAAGTAACTGCATACAGAAGAACCAGAATAACAGACATCAGAAAAGCAATGGCAAGGAAAAACAAGAAGGTTTAGACTTTAGAGGTTGCCCCAAAACATTCAAACCTGGTTTAGGAGGCGCTCAACAACCCATCCCCCCTCTTTACCTCTTTTTGTTGCCAATGCATCTACCTGTCAAATGAAAGGGGATAAACACTTGAACATACACGTATAAAAACAATTTTACAGGCAACACATTCAAGTTTGTTGACCTCTTCCGATAGTATATAGAGGCATCAAGCATCCAGACTTGCTTGAAGTGTTTGACACAGTTTTAGCTCAACCTAATCAAAAAAACATACCTCATCAAAAAATATTATGCATGGGGAGTTAGTGCGTGCACGGCTGAATATTTTCCTAACTTCTGATTCACTCTCCCCGACGTACTTGTTCAATAGCTCAGGTCCCTAGTTCCAAAGGAGAATTATGTCAGCATTATTTTTGTGAACTTCATAAAATGGAATAAATATATGGAAACGCAAATATCAGCTACGTCTACGGGAAACCGCGCCTTTGCCGTGTGTTCAGGGGTTTGCTATGAGTGTTTTCCCACAACCCGGATATGAATAAAATTAGCCCCTGCCTCATGTGCCACTGCTTTTGCTATGAGTGTTTTCCCACAACCCGGAGGTCCAAACAGCAGGAAGCCATCTTGCATGCTCACTCCAAATTCCTTATAGACAAGAAATAAAACTCATATGTACTAAATATTTATAAAATATTTATAGATATTACAAAGTATAGCAAATAAACACCATAGATGTCAGTAGTACAAATTCTGAAGTGCTCTTAGCTTCTAACGTGCCAAACACTAAAGGCTACAGGATAATAAATCATGAAGAAGAGTAAAACACAGTCCGTCGGGATTTTAAGTGCAATTTACTCACATCACAATCTTCAGGGCTCTTAATACATCTAACAATGTAGCGTTCAAACTCTTTCCTCAATGAATCAAGACCTCCGACATCATCCCATGTGACATCAGGAATAGAAGAAAATCCTTCCCTTCTCAAAGAGGGCTGAACAAGTTTTGTTGCTTCCTTCAGCAAGTAAAATGAATCTTGAGTCAGGGAAAGAAAAGAAAAACATGAGAACTGAATATGCATGTTACATTGTAAATCCATGGGAATCTTATAAAAATTCAAATAACAGAAGAAAATTGGAGGGAAAGGGGCGCCAAAAAAAACTCTACACACCAAGGAAAAGTATCAATCTGTTGCAATCTTGCAATATTTATCATCTTACACAACACAAAATTAACAGCTGAACTCACGTACTAAAAAATATAAAAGAACAAAAAAGGATCGTTAGGGAAAACGGATCAAGTTAAAATCTAAATCCAGCTTACACTGGGTGAAATTAAACAGGATTCTAGGCATAAGCTCTACATATAAAAGTTATACCTCAAAGTCATTCATGGTAACATGTATATTTTCCATCTTGCCTGCATCCCAAGACTGCTGCTTCAACCATTTGATGTTTACCTCATGCTCACAACGATACCGAACTCTTCTTTCATTAACTAGTCTCTTCATTGCCCGATACCCTGCATTGTTGACTAATGCCTTCAAGTCAGCACCAACAAAACCTGGTGTGGCCCTTGCTATCTTGAAAAAGTCAAGCTGGCCTTCAAGTCGAAGCTTCCGAGCAAGCATCCTCAGTATCCGATTCCGTGCATTCTCATCTGGAACACCAAGATATATCTCTCGATCAAACCTCCCTGGCCTTCGAAGAGCTTGGTCCACAGCATCAGGCCTATTTGTAGCTCCAATGACAATAACATAACCTGGATTATTTTCAGATGAATTAGCATCAGAATCATCACCACCACTATTCTGGTGGAATTCATCCATGCATGTCATCAATTGAGTTACGATCCGTCGCTCCATCTCTCGTTGAAGATTCTCCCTCTTGGATGCAATTGCATCTATCTCATCTATGAATACAATTGAGGGAGCAGTCCTATATGCCTTCTGAAACAAGCCCCTGATGTTTTCTTCAGAACCTCCTGCAAGAACACAAGCATTATGTGATTATCTTCGCACAAATCCTGACACAACTTATCAAAAGGAACATGAGACCGTGGATAAAAGTTGAGGGAAAAAAACTGCATATCCTTCCATTAATTGTTTCCAACTGTTGCCAACTGCAAATCATTTCTGCACCTTCAGCAACTTTCAGTGCACACTAATTTCACGATTTGCATTTGCAGTGGCCGGTTTTACACGTGGAAATTCTTTTTCAGTATACTATTCATCACCATGCATACGATACGTTCTGCTAGTGACTTTCCACAACAATTAACATCCCTAATCTTCCGCAGCTACATTTGTTGCTGAATAGGGCAGCACATATTATTGATTTTACATTCTAGCTTGTTATTTTAAACTGCAGTATTTTGGGGTTCCAAGCAGGACTAACATTAACCATTGCTCTCATTTTAATCATTTCCAACATCAAACATGATCATCAGTTAAACACTATATGGCCAAATATGGAGCGTCAGAATTTTCCCAATCTGTGATGGGAATGGGATTAAGAGTCAAAAAAACGTACCAGATACCCCAGACACGATTTCTGGGGCTGAGATCTTGTAGAACGGCACACCAGTCTCATTGGCAATGGCATGTGCAAGGGTGGTCTTCCCGCAACCGGGCGGTCCGTGCAGTAGTAGCCCAGCAATAGGCCTAACCCCAAGGTTACGTGGCAGCTCCGGACAACAGAGGGGAACCACCACTTCCATCAGCAGCTTCTCAATCACCTCCTCCATCCCGCCGAGATCAGCAAAGCTCGGCCCCTTGTCCTCACTGGCGACTCCTTCGGAGACTCCACCATCAGATGTGAGGACACGGCGCGCCTTCTCAGCGGTCACCTCAATCTCCAGCTGCTGGTTTGTGCCGGGGTTCTGTTTGGGCGTTTGCGAGGCGTACTGGGAGCGAAGCATGGTCTTGTGACATCCAAATCGGAGAGGGAGGTGGTGGTGGAGGAGGTGGCGGCTTGGGCATCTTGGCGGTAGGCGCTGAAATGGGCTTGAAATGTTGTATGCGCTGCAAGAGTAGAAATAGTTACATTTTATAAAATTTACATTATTTTATTTAAATACATATAGCTTAATAAAAATATTTTTATGGAAAATGTTTTCTGAATGAGATCCAAAAGGCCCTATGCATATATCCTTTTTCAACAAATTAATTATTCATTCATTTTAACTGCCAGGGTAACTTGCAATGTTTTGCAACTGCGATAATTCCAGCATTACTTCAAATTAACCCACTACATATGTCGTGAATCATCTTTTATTTTTGCAAATACAATGAATTTGCTTTAATATAATTTTGCTGGAAAAGAGCAGGATTGATTGTAGACTAGTATCACCAAAAATATTCAGAAAACAAGATGCATCCCAAAAATGTTATGGCGTTGATGGGTAACTAGGGACAGTCAAAGACATATATGGTAACTGGTAAGTCAATGTCTCAACTAACCTCCTTGCATGTCTCATTGCGGATATATCGTATTGAGCAACACGCCACACCTCCACTCCACTATACTTCACACTATCCAGAAACTCTTGGTAGACAATGGCAAAAATATATATAATGATGACCGAGGACCACACTTGATATGCTGTGGGAATGTGAGGCACATGAGGAGATCAAAGCAGCTGGATTTTGAAGTGCTTTAAACCTTAAGTTCAACTTTGAAAAATAATATGACAAGGTAGAGCATAAAACATAATCTTGGACATACATATGATCAACAAGGCTTTAATCAAAAGTGGCTGCAATGGACTGCAAGCGTTTTGAGGTCATTCGGAAAGATTTTCACTGTAGAAAGAGAGTAAGACAGGGTGATCCTTGATCTGCCCTCTTATTTGTACTTGTTGCTGACCCCCTCCCGTCAATCATAAATAAAGCCAAGGATCAAGGATAGCTACATCTACCGATACCAATTGGTGATGGTACTGACTTTCCAACTATGCAATATGCTGATGATATATTGTTGGTTATGGAGGGTTGTCTCGGCAACTAGTGGTCCTCAAAGCTCTACTTGATACACATTTCTAGATTCCACATAGTCGAAAGTGAGCTACAGGTCAACCCCAATGTGGATGATAATTAATGAGGACTTTTACAGTCCCCCATACTAGCTAGTATTATTGAAGAATACTAGCTAGTATTGTTGAGGGTAGTTTTGGAACTGTCATTAAAACACGAATAATTAGATGCGGTCTAACAACTATAGAATTGGATGCATTTGTGCAAGGACCAAATTATTTTTTTGCGGAGCTTTTACTTTTCATAATAATGGCCCTTGTACAACGCATCTGCTAATAATTTACATAAGCAGATAACAATGCAATGCTCACAAGGAAACCTCGTTGCGATCACGAATCGCTTGTCTCCAGAACAGAAGAAGGCCATACACGATGCTAACTTCGGTTCAGATCAAAAGATAATTGTGTTTTGATATTGCTAGAACCTACCAACTGGATATTGGAGAGTCCCATACATCTACAGGAGAAAATCTTTTACGGGTTCGTGCTGGTTTGCTATACAGATGGGAGAACGACGAGTTGACGCGGGGTCGCCGCTAGCTGGCTTGATGCCTTGACCAGTCCATCGGCGCCGCCGGATAGGCCGGCATTCTAGAGCCACCAGGGAAACGGAGCCGAGATGTGAGGATTTTCGGCGGCGTGAAATGGAGGAGGCAAGGATTTGCGGCGGCGGCGGCAGCAGCCGACCAATATAACACCAGGGAAATGAAGAACCCTAGGCCATTAAAATCTGATTAATTACTAAACGAGATATGTTACAAATTAATGATATTGAAACCTTGTGATAAAACACTAATTACTAGTTTGCCATGAATACTAACTAGTATTAGTCGGGGAGAGTCAATCGATTTCAACCGTCCGATCTTAATACTAACTAATATTTTTTTTAAATACTAGCTAGTATGAGGGACCGTAAAAGTCCTCTAATTAAGAAGATGTTGATATTGTGAAGAACTCTCAATGGCAATTAGGACCAATTCATTTACTTATCTTGGGTTACCACTTGTTCTCACTAAACCCACGTGTAAGATTTCCCCATCGCACACAAAGTGGAAAGAATGCTACAGTGCCAAATTGGAGAGCCAAATTCTTCAGATGCTATCTATGGTTGTTCATAGGGCTAAAGCATCACAAATCGATCAGTTACAACAATGGATTCTGGACAATTTGTAAAACTAGCTAGGCCTTTTCTTTCCCTTGCTTTTTTGCTTTCGTTTTGTATTATCTTAACTATTTTTATCTCCCTGTATATATTAATATGTTGGGGCGTGCATCTCCATTTCCTTCAAAAAACAAAGGCATCAAAGTGCATACTGCTGGAACACCATTGGCATTATTATTTTCACAGCACTTAGAAATCACCCAATTCATCAAGATTCTCAAGCACAAGATCCTAATGGGTTGGAATATTTGGGTCACGAGAAATGACCGGCTTTTCGATGAAGTTGATCTAATAGTGGAGAACTGCAAAAGGATATTTGTCAAGGAATTGACACTAGTCATCAAATAGAGCAAAGGAGAACATTGTTAAAAGCCTAAAAAATGGCTAGAAGCTTGGTCATAGTTTTAGTCTTTCGCTTCTTTTTCTTTCCCATTTCTCTTTCCTATTTTTGTCTGGTCCTTTTGGATATGTATTTGTTTTACTTTTATTCAGTTATAACATATCATAATCTGTAGGGGCTTGCCCCTCTAGTTTCATATAAAAACAAAAAACAGCTGGATTTTCTCTTGTGGTTTGTTACCTCTTATCTGCAGGTCTATAAGCACATGAAGATGAGAAAACACGTCATTAATTTTTTTATGATAAGAAATCATACATGTCTAATGTATAATAGTGCTCTTCTCTAACGATCTTGGTATCCTCATGGATATTGTGAATAGAATTCCAAATTTAGCGCATTAGTGGGCATTGAAAGAGTCGATCCAAATCGCAAAACTGAAATACCACGGCCTTTATAAAATGCAACATTGTGTCCTCTATACATGTGTCGAGGAATGCAGCGATGTGAAACATTTTCCTTGTCCACGGCAAGGGATCAGGAAATTTTGGGCAGATGAATGAACTTAAAATTCAAATTTTATTTGATAAATTCTTTTCAAATCTTGAGTACTTGTTAACCGACAAGAGAGCTATAAAAGAAGTCCCAAATATATTCTACTCAGGTAACTGCTTTAAGAATCTTTCAATTCATGATGCTCTGGCTGGTAGTCGCTTTCTTGATTACCTGCATCAATTTCTCCACACGCAGCAGGTCGTCCCCCTTTATGTCAAAAGCTTCCAACAGTTGTTCAGTGAAAAGAAAAGGAAGCAAACTTTATTCACAACATTCTAAACAGGGTTTCCTACAAAATAACATTTAAAGAGAGTTAGACCAGTGAAGCATGCATAGAAGATGTGATAGAATTAGCATGCTGTGTACAAATCACATTAACCTCTTTGCATCTCGTTCATTAGTGCAGAGGGTGTTGCTCCTCTATTGATGGCAAGGAGTAACGTGCGCAGTGTTTCACTGTTCATTCTTATCGGCAGTAGGAAGTAAACAGTTACGATTCATAGCAGTGGAGATTAAAATGAGTGCACTATGGTAGAGGAACACTGGAGATAAAGTAGTCAAATGCAGTATAGAGCGTATATGGTCAAGCCCTTTGGAACACGATTGATAGAGGGACGCGCGCTGGTATGGGTTTGGGAGGCATATAATAATCTTTTAGGACGACCTTGAACGTTAATGGTTAAGCCCGGGGATTACTGCAGCACCAAGTTCCAAAACAGCGTTGTGTTGTCGAAAGATACCAGCTAGGCAGCTACTTCGTTCCTCGATTCCTTGCCTGCCGTGACGAAGCAAATCTTTGGCGGTGCCGCCCCCTGTGCCAAGCTGAGCGTTGTGTTTGTCGACTCTTCCTTGTGTTTTGTGTACTCCTATATGTCACAAATGTAGCACATCTTTCTCCCACATGCTGTTGCATCTCTCAAATTCTGGCGGCATGGCACCATCCTGTTTTTGACTTAGGCGGAACTAACCTAGTCAGATCAAGATAAACACCCCACGACCATATCCAGGAAAGAATCCAAGAGAGGTAAAAATCTGGATTACCCAAAAAAAAATAGCTCCTACCTGCAACGCACGAGCATGGAGACATGTATTGTTCCGTGAAGGGAGCACTGTTTCTCTTTTTCTGTAACTTTATTTACGAACATGGACTCATCAATCATCATGCGCGTGCTAAACAAGATCATTGTGAAGAAATATTCTTTTTTTAAAGGATGATGCAGGAGGAGAGGACTAGTCGTCATATTTATGGTAGATTACTGCCACTAGTAGTCTTTAAGAACATAGCTTGATGATAATGCTGGCACCGATTGTATCATGAACACCATTCTAGCAGAAGTTTTTTTCTTTTGAGTTTGATGATAAGTACACATGAAGATGATTTGATGATGCTTCGGGTATATTGGATAAAACAGTGCTGAATAACCTTGTTGCTTGTAAATTTGGTCCAAACAGCTAGTCTTTGTATCTCATACTACTCCCTCCGTTTTTAAACATATGACATCGTTGGTTTTTTTCGTTACTTTGACCATTTGTCTTATTTATAAATATTTATGCAAATAGCTAAATGTATAGGTTAATCTTAAAGTATTTTTTATAATAGATCCAACAATATACATTTCACGTTAAGGAATTAATTATTTACATATATATTATTGGTCAAAGTTCAATAATGTCAACGGTGTCATATAATTAAAAACGGAGGGAGTATGTTTCAAGCATTGAAAAAAATGTGTATCCTAATTATTCTTTTTTAACAGAGTCACATCTCAGCGTGGTCACTTCTTTTTTTTTCTGAAGCTCAACCTAGACATTTAAAAGATATGAATAGGCAGTAAAATTAGGACGATTTTTTATGGCTGGGTAAAAAGATAATGAATTAATGTCCCACCAACCACTATACGTAGCAAACTACATATAGGGACACACCAAGCTGCATGTCTCACCAGCTTCAACGCATTTTGCAGACTGTATCATCAACATGCAAATATTACGGAAAACAAATACGTATACATATAATACATGCGAGAAGACATGTTGGGAATGCGAGGTGCCTGGAAAGAAGCGGATCTCTTTGTACACTCCCTTACTCGCTTATTCAGGAGCGAGGACTGGTGCTGTACGACACGGTAGTCTGTGAGAACCATCCAGACTTCAGGAGCGACATTTGGTGCAGTATGCAGTAGTAAGCGTGCAACTGGAATTGGGCCAACCTGATTTTCAACCTGATTTTAGTATACTGCATTGTTTGGCCCTACCAATATTGATTTGCACGATAGATGTGAGACAATGGGATTCATCTTCAGTAATAATAAGTCAAAACGTATGACTTGCACAGGATAATTTGCCAAGGGAACATGAAACAGTTACTATGTACTGCACATTAACAGGAGAATGACTATAAAAAATCGAATTTCACAATTTCAAATGACAAAATTACAGCTATGTATTCACAGCAAACATATTCTACCAATCTTACTAAACAGCACAAACAAATCTTACAAACATGATTACATTGTCAAAGAGATGCTCAACGTTAGGAACTAAACGCGTAAGGGAATGGAAACGAGAAAGGAACCCATTAACAAAAATGAAAGGTGTCAATGGCTAATTGTTCTTGATTCACAAAAAAATTACATAAGCACGGTACATTTGTAGATACGGCGCTCTATTTCATACACCACACCGAACAAAGCCACCAAGAAAATCCATCGTCTGAGGACAACCTCCAGAAAGACTCTTCACATTATGGTACAACGACTCCTTTCTTCGGCCAGAGGCGCACCGTTCTGCTGATACCTGCTTGTGTCTGATGGGTTGTAGGTGAACTGACTCGTGTCAAGACCATACTGCAGAGGCAAAAACAGTGATTATCAAGACAAGACCACAAACAATATATGATTAGTGCTGATGAAAATAGTCCATCAACTGGTGTACCTTCTCTCGCATCCTTTGGCTCCATGCATCATTTCTGCTTGCACGTTGATCAAGTTGTGGGACAGGAACACCAGTGACTGGTACATTTTGGGAAGGATTCAACGGTTGGCGAATGCTTGAGCTTCGCCCAGTGTTTCGCCCAATAATGAGTTCTTCATCGCTATCATACTCAGCGGGTTTGTTCATTGCCCTGACAACAAGAGCTAAGAGGAAAAGCAATGCCTGCATGCCAGTAAGCATTAGTATCCTGGTGCTAAACAAACTACCTCTAAAAGTAAAGACAATGAACTTGAGTCATCAACAGTTTTCTTTCAGTTCAACCCACTTGGTATATTGATGATTGGCAAATTAGTTATAAAATCTCCTCTTAATGAGCAGGTTATAACAAACACAATGGAATAACAAAATTTGCATCAGATCCATATATACATCTAAAGAAAGCAAGCACCCATGCTCTCAAACCAGGGTAAACAAAACGCACAGTGGAATCAGAATTAGAAAGGAAGGGTTAAAATCAAAAGATGTAAGAGTGAGTGTCCCCACCTCGAAAACAACAACTCCGAGGGCAACCCATCTTGCAATCTCCCAGTTTTCCTTCAGAAAGTCATACATAACATCAAAGTTATGTGTCTTATCCACCGGAATTACCTGCAATGGGCAGTAATAGTAAATCAAAGGAATAATAAGACATTTACACAGTACTAGCAGTAGTTCTCAAACTGGCACCAGACAGAATACTCACATCTTTCCAGCTATGGTCAAAGAAAATGAATGCAGCAGCTCCAGCCTCAGCAAGGATCAACAATACGACCAAGAAGGCATACTAATCAAAAGTCAAAGGAAACAAGCATATTGAAATGTTGATTACTATCACTAATGACGGGCACGTTACTGCCTTCAATGGAACATCTTGGGGCTGCAGAAAAAATTAATAGCTAGTTACCAACTGGCTACTGCTACTGTTGTTTAAATAATTTGTGTTCAGTGTACAACAGAGATATAGATCAATCCTTTTAGCATGTTCAGCGCCCAATGGCCATGCCAAATGTGACATGGAACATAATTCCAAATGTGTTTTGGTCGCTTATGCATAGCAAATGGCAGCTTCTCAAAAAAGGAGAAAGAGGAAATGAGTTAACAGACACATTATGAGGATACGAAACACAAGCAGCAGGTGCTTCTTGTCCCTGCTCCGATGCAGCCAAACAGAGACACGAGGAAGACGATAGCTCCCACTCCAATGAACAAATAAATAAACCTGCAGGGAGCAGAGGTGATTCCATATCAAACACATTCCGTCTTGGCAGTAAAAATAAACAAAGAACACACGGGATGATTGTCAAAACAAAGACACGGGCTCCATGGCTCTGCTCGGAACCATTATAATCCTTTGTCAACTTATTATCTATTCCCTCCCAGATTCATCCAAAGGCGTGCAACATGTAATTCATGACAGTGCAGTTTGCGATTGCGGGATTTGAGCACGTTTCACATAATGAGACAAGTCAAACTAACGCTTGTCCTGATCCTAATCCTGATTCCCTAGTACAAAGGAAACCTTCCAATTCCTATCGATCCTAATCAATGGCAGGGACGAAACATACAGTAACCTCAACATCAATGCATCGGGCACAGAAACAACTGATGGTCCTAGAGAACCCTCTCACCATGCTTTGGGTAGGTGGTCGAAGATGTCGCCGGCGTCACCGAGGGGCACGGCCGTGAGCAACGGTCGGCCGAAGACGAGCACACCCGCCGGTGAGTCCGCGCCGCCGCCGGACAATTTCATCCACTCGACGAGCAGGTAGATCCCGTATCCGACCATGGCGAGGCCGGCACAGGTGAGGAAGAAGTTGAGCAGCTTGAGCAGGCACTCGAAGAACCCCCTGCAGGCCGCCATCTCCTCCACCCCCTCCGCCTCCTCCGATCAATCAATCGATCAAAAACCCAATCTGCCAATCAAACGCGCCCACAATTTCAGGACAATTCAAGCGCGCGAACCCCAACCGAACCGCGCCTGATTTCACGCGGCGATCGGCGGCGGGTGAGGAGGACGAGGAAGAAGAAGGATTACCTGGCAGCTCGATTCCTCTGGTTCCGCGTTCTTCCGTTCCTAATTCCTCTTGGGAATTCGCGTGCGGGATTAAACTATTTGCGTGGACTGGGGAACGGAAGCGGTGAGGAGAGCGGTGTGAGGCGGGCCCACCAGGTGGCGCATAGCGGAGCCGTCGACGGCTGCGATGGACGGCGGAGATGCGTTGGGCCTGCTTTCTAAGGAATTTCGTTAAGTAATTTTTTTATCGCGTTCGGCGGCCGTGCTGACGGTGTCCGTGGGGACGGGTGCGCTGGCTGTTTGTGCCCGCCACTATCCCGGGTGGAGTGAGAGGATATGCGCTGGCTGTCGGGACACGAGAAAGGTCGGAACTGCCCCTGGTTTGTTCATGTTCAAACTCTAATCAGGGAAGTTCAGGGTAGTTACGACTTCGATTAGAGCAGATGATGGCACGTTTAGGCTGTAGATTGGTGTTGGATTAGGTTTCGTTCGACGCCGAGTCGCTTACAGCCTGTTCTTGGATTTTTGCAATTTGTTTGGGCTCTGGAGAACTCCATTGTCCCCCAAGCAAACTAATTTTGCTTTCAATAAAAAGGTCAATTCTGGAGAACACGGATAAAAAGGTCTATTCCGGAGTACAGCTGATCAGCCAGGATGGTCACAGGTTCTCTCTTTATAAATGTCGTTTTAGACCCGTCAAAAAATAATTGTCGTTTTATATACACAGTCCAATAGTAGCATTTTTCTGGGAAGCGGCTAAAAGTTTACGTGTGAGTGCTAGCTTGCACTCATGTCTTTATGCTATTTTTACAACTTACTATTTTAGCAAGACAACATTTCTACTTAAAATGGTTTAACTTTGAAATTTTAGATTGGAAAGTTTCAAGTCGTAGAAATTTTCAACTTAATAAATGTCAATTTAGAAAAAAAAAATCAACTCAAAAACACGATGCAGGGATCCCTTTGATGTGTGGCTTCCTCCTCTACTTGAGGGAGGCTATGCTCCATGGGTTTCTGGTTAGGTTTCCTTTTGAGTGGCAAGAGAATGAGAAAGAAACGTTCTCACAACCACAAAAGAAAACAAGGAAGCGCATCAGAGTAAACACTAGGGACCTGTTACAAAGCATTTTTGTCTTGCTTCATACTCTTGTGTTCTTTGCAATGGGAGCCATATTGGAACCCTGAATCATCTGTTCTTTGAGTGTCCATTTGCACAAAAATATTGGAATGAAGTGAGTATCATCTGGACACCTGCTTTTAGAGATTCCAGAGAGTGGATCTGGTAAAGAGAATGTCATCATTACCTTTTATCAAGGAAATGTTAATGACCACTTGTTGGGTTATATGGACTCACAGGAATGGCATTATATTTGATGGCACCACAGTATCAAATCTGAGATGGAGAAAGAAACGAAAGGAAGAACTAACCTTAACTCTGATAATGATTAAACCAACGTTGAAAGAAGCCTTCAAAGTTTGGATTGAAAACTTCCAATTGTAATTAGTTTCTCCTTTTGGGACATACTGCCCTTGTACTTGGCTTTTTCTTTTTGTACAGTTTTGTTCGTATTAATGAAAAAAGAAATCAGTTGGGGCCTCCCCTCCTGTTTCGTTCAAAGAAACAAGGAAGCGGATAAGTCAAAAGGGAGTGTGAGGTAAGGAGCTAGCCCATGTAGATTAAGATTTTATATATAAGTGGATCGATTTTGAAGTCACGTGAGAATTTCACAAGGGATTTCAGTTTGTTAAATAGTATAAATCATGTACTTACGCCGTCGTGTTGGAAAGATCTACAGAGCAAGGGGTGCTGGAAGGGCCCATCCCCCCCCCCCCCCCCCCCCCCAACTTTCATAAAATTCACAGAACACCCTTAAGCTCGTATGAAAAGTTTCAAATTTACCCTTCAACTTTGAAAAAGAATTAAGAAATAGCGCTAATTTGCTTATATTTGGTCCCCTCAAATCAAACTTACTTGTTTTTCTTCCATTGGCCCCCATTACATATTTGTTTCTTGCTCGTCGCTGCATGAAACCATTCCACTTTAGCATGCTCCAAGATATTTATCTTTTAAACTACATATTGATTCTTTTTGATTCATGAAACCACTACTTCTGATAACATGATTGTTTACAAATGGCGTAATCGAGCACTCATACTATCATCGCGCTCCATGACTGCCACTTAACATCCCAAGATTTAGATACATGCATGATACTACATGCACACAAGAAGCCATATGACATTCAGCTAGGCATTTCTTTATTTAAAATCATATCACAACATTACCCATCGCATACTAATAGTACGGTGGCTAGGTGTCTTATTCTATTATTCAATATATAAATCCGAGAATATAATCCCAGAAGCTGATCATTCCAACATGCATGCCATGGCCATCAGTCCACTTGCCCATAACGGCGCAAGAAGGCCGGCCGGATCACGGCACATGAGGCGGCGCGCACCCGTATTTGTAGACGCATGGCCGGGTGTATGCGCCCCCGGGTGTATGGCCAGCAGAAGAAGGCGTCTTGCCTGCTGGGTCCAGCGAACCATAGCCTATCTGCCCCAGCGCTCTCCCTGCAAGCAATCTCGGGTCAGTTGTTTATTTGCAGTTATTTATAGCGTGTCCCTAATGTAAGTAGATTTTTTAGAATGAACTTCGTCACGACCGGAGCGGAGCAGAGGTGGGCGTACAAACCTGCCTGGGCTGGGACAGCGTGCATGGCCGAGACGACGAGCAAGGCCATCAACCTGCCTGGGCTGGGACAGCGTGCATGGCCGAGACGACGAGCAAGGCCATCAGGAACGCTGGATCCGGGTTCTCTGAATGGGTTCACTCAATTCAGAGTACTGTAGCAATCGCAATAGTAATCTGTGAGAAGGTAAACAGTAACCTGAATAAAAACACTGTAGCGCACTGTAGAAATAGTGCTGAGAGTTACTGTAGCCCCGTTTTGGTTCTCATGCAAAATGGCACAGCCTGCCGCTGCTGCTTCGCCATCTCTGTTGTCTTCTGTCGATCGCTTACTCTGCTTAATTGCTCGCTTCAGCTCACCTTACGATGACTGACTCTGCAGCACGCGCAGCCGCTTTATATAGAGGAGGGAGGGGACGAAGGGTCACCGGATTGGCTCCTCCAATGGCACCCTCTTCTCTTCCATCCCCGGAGGACGACCGGCGTTGACTCAAGTCAACGTCGAATCGAGCTGACGGGGTCACCATTGCTGTGCGGATTGGGACCCCCTCACCTCAGTGTGTGACCGTGAATTGTGACAGCCTCCCATCAATTTCCTGCTCGGATTGGGTAGTGCTGCTCCTGTTTTCCACGGTGCGCATAAGAGGGTTTTCAATGATTGTTTCTTAGCTAATTTTTAGAATTGTTTATTGAAGAAAATAAAGAGAGAAGACTGCTAACTCTTCCTCAAGAAACAACCTCTAGCATTTACTGAGCTATTGACATACGAGACCAGCTATTAACTTAAAGTCGATATGAACTCTTACATTAACTCTTAAATGACGTGAAGAGACAGGGTTGCCTCTACCTTTGGGAACGTTCTAATACTGCTGTTGGTGTCATTATTATCGCTCTATCGGTCCTTGCCGGTGGGCTTGACTAGCATCAGTGAAATCAACCACAGGATCATAAACAACGGACAGACAATTTTACGTCCCAATCTGTCCTCGTCACCTCGTCATTGCTGCTACCAACACTGTAGTAATCTTCCGCTGACGTCAAAGTCTTTACGGCTTCATGATCAGGTAAGTTGCCAAGTTAGACACACAGCTGATGCACCGCGATGATTGTTGTATCTGCAACAAGTTCCTCTCTACTTATGTATGTAACATTATAGTTTTCTGGTTGTATGCTAGTACTACTTCTTATCACAGCCATGTCACGCAAGGTCAAGGTTCCTAAAAAAAACCGTCACATGATTTAGCATTTGCTAGCACATGGAGTACGTGCACACCGATCATCACGCAGTTCAACTGGGATCTTATTGAGTACATTGATCATGTGAATTAGCTGTCTTATATTCTACTATATTAGTATCATTTGCATATGCAACGTAGAAACTCTGAAGCACACTCTGTTCCACGTTTTTGTTTTGTTTTTTTTATAGGCACTCTGTTCCACGTTAACCAAACTCACAAAGGCTCGTGGCCCTGAAGGTGTGGTGGGAGGATACATGCCCAGGGCGGAGGCGACGCTTCGCGCGGTAAGGGGCGCTCTCCCCTCCGCCCTGTTCAACCGGAACGCGCCCTCCGCCCACCCTTCCAGCCCAGGAGCAAACCTTACGGCCCACAAATTCTCCCGTAGCCCAGCAAGGGCCGACGAGTCTGCGCGCATCTCCCCTTTGCAGCCGCTGGCCTGTGACGGAGAAGAAACGAGCGCTCATCCGAAGAAGACCTAAACCTGGAATTTTTTTTTTCGAAAATCAAATGTTCTGGACTCGCGAATCAATTGTTCCTGTTATCAAAATCAAATGTTCCGTCTGTGCAAATCAATTGTTCCATCCTTAGGAATCAATTGTCCCAGTTTTAGAAATCAAATGTTCCAGCTGCAAAAATCAATTGTTCCATCCTTAGGAACCAATTGTTCCAGTTTTAGAAATCAAATGTTCCAGTTTTAGGAATCAATTGTTCCCCCTCAAAAATCAAATGTTCCAGGGCAAGCAAGCCGGAGAGAATGGTTGCATCGGCGCATGGCTGAGAAATAAGAGGAAGATTCATGGCCTAAAACGAAGAAGAGAGCAGGATGATCCACAATACAAATCCACCGATGTTCTTACAAGATCTGGGTCAATCCACGTCGGGAGATTGCGGTGGCACATGAGCTAGCAACAAGCAGCGGCGTATTGGCCAGAGGAGATGTCGAGAGAGAGCGGAGGCACATCGCCTCGCAACTAGCAGCGACGCATCACTCTGCTAGCCTCAGAAGGAAGAAGAAGAGGCGCGGGCCACGTCATGGGCCGAAACGATGTCGATTGAGCCGCTGGCAAGAGCAAGAAACAACCCGTACACAAAGAAACGAGGGGTGGGCGGAGAGAGGCCTGGTGTTGCCCAGGGCGGAGGCGACGCTTCGCGCGGTAACGGACGGGCAGTCATAACGCTTCCACGTGTACTCCTTCTGTCCTAAAATAGATGTCGCTGTTAACTTTTTTGACCGCTCGTCTTATTCAAATTTTTTGCGCAAATCTTATTTATTTTTTTACAATTTGTTTTATCATTGAATATATTTTAATCATGGCATATTTGTTTTTATATTTAAATATTTTTTTTAAATAAGACGAAGGGTCAAACATGATTTCCAGCGACAACTATTTTGGGACGGAGGGAGTATGCCTCTTAGGGGATCATGGCAGAGACATTGGCGGACCCAGGTTCTACATGATGGGCATTCAAATTTCAAGTGCAACACAAAAAGCTAAGGCAAAATGATGGGTCATCACTGATTTTAAGATGTTTGCAAGTATAACATTCAGATTCAAGATTAGCAAAAGAAAATACCTTATCTCACAACTTTTAGGCTATGAATAATTACCATTTGAGTCAACTTTATCATATACTTCCCTCCGGTTTTGTTTAACTGTCAGCAAGATCACTTTATTTTGTTTGAGAATACTTGTCATTGGGAAGTCTGCAGTGCTAAAATTACCGTTTTGCCCTTTGTGGGCCCGTAGAAGCATCTAGAGCACACAGTGCCGCACGCGTCTTCAAATCCCGTCTTCAAATCTCAGGAAACTGATCTCCCTCTCCCCTCACTCCATCCGCACAGAGCCTGCAAGTCCCCGGGCGCTGCGATTCCGATCCATGGCCGTCCTCACCATGGTCGCTCTTCGATCGAGCTCCAGGCGGCTCATCTCCTGCATGGCCACAACCCATTTTTCTTGCGGTCAGTGCCGCTGCCGCTGCCGCCTGGAATTAACCGAAGCAATCGAAACTGAGGGTGAGGCATGTAACTACGAGCTACCTGACATGCATGTGGTGGGAAGCTCGGTGGCGCTCGAAGCGGTCTGGTTCACAACGGCATCAAGGACCAGTGCTAGGAAGCTGCTTTGTGTGTCCGTGACTCCGTCGCCGGCCAGGTAGTGCAGATAATGTGTTTGACGTAATGTGCATGCCAGTGTATTCATCACGAATGAGTAGCAACCCACACAGGCCACTGCAGTGGCGCAATACCTCCTGTACTTCGCCACTAAACTGATGGCACCGGCGTAGGCGCTCCGGCCGCGCCGTTCGAGCTCGTATAGAACATTAAGCAAGTTGGGCCGGAGGACCTGCCCATGAATGAAACACTACCAAAGGGACGAATCGAGTTGCTGTATAGAAATCAGGAAGGAAGAGCATACCATCTGCAAGTGACTCTCTTGGATTGGGATCAAGTTCCATCCATTATTGCTGTGGAGGAACGTTCAGATCAAACCCTTTTCCAGCGTAATACTCCTTAGGAAATGCATTCAAATCGAGCAGGGCTGTACGAGGAGGAGCGAGTGAAAGATTCAAATTGCATGCTTGTCCACCGTAGTGCTCATCTGGGTAAGCATTCAAGTCGAAGAGAGTTTGAGCAGAGGAGAGGGAACGCATTGGCTTCCGATTGAGCAGAGGAGAGGGATGAGGGAAGGCGTTGGCTTCTGGAAGGAAATGAGTGAACGGGAGCTGTTGACTAGTTCCACTCGATCCCGCCACTGCGTTTCAAATTTTGAACTGGTTCCAGAACAGTCGGCTGTTTGCTCACGTGTAAACAAATCCCACCAAGGGCATTTTTGTCATTTTGAAAAAAAATCTGGCTACCTTGGTATCCGTGCCTTGGTCAACGCTGTCAAGTAAACAAAACCGGAGGGAGTATCGATAGATTGGATAGTATAGAAATGAGGTTTGTCCCAAAATTTTTCATACATCTGAATGCCCTAGAAGCTAATGAGGTCCGCCACTGGGCAGAGACGCGGCGGAACACGGCGCGGGCACAACAGCACAGCACTGACAACAGCATAGGAGCTCAGATGAGCAGAGCTCAAGAGAGTACTTCTCTCTCCCGACGGCCGACTCCCGTTCCCTGATCATATTCACACTCTGCTTCACTGAGAGCAAGCCCAACCCTCGGCGAATCGACCGTGTTCAGCTGACGTGGAGGAGAGAGGGGAGGAGAGAGAAGGGTCGTTGTCGCTGCAGTGCGCGCCGGTCGCCATGGTTCACGAGGTGCTCGTGGGACCGGTTTGCATGCAGCTGTGAGACAAAAATCTGGACGGATGGTTGAATAGTGGGGCCGGTAGAAGGTAAAAGATGGCTTGTAGAGACAAAGCGTTGTATATTTTGTCTATTGACTTGTCTATGCGACCATTTCACTTGTCTAGCAATGGACTTGCTCTGACTCAGCCTGCTGCTGCTCGGGATCGTCTCCCTCTGCACGTCTTGCAGGTTTGTACTCGCCGGGCTGAGCTGCACAGCCACGGGAAGACCATAAGCAAGCGACAAATGTTGAGCTTGTATAAGTTCCCATGGTTCACATCCGTCGATTACAAAATTTCTACTGATGGCAGAGTTTGCTGTAGATGGAATGAATTTGCTGCAGTGCATAATCTTGTTGTGGGTAATCTGCTGATGCTCGTTCCATCATTTACCCTAGATGGATTCCGTTGTTGACCTTCTATGTAGTGTAGGCACTAGTACATTAAGATAATATGTAATGATATGTAGATGTCACTACTTATGGACTTTGGTCATGCAAGATGGGAATTCAGGACATGGCATTAGTTATTTGTATGATGAACTTGTGCACTAAGTGGTAGGACACATCCTAGTTGTTGTCTCAGTTTCCGTCGAAAGTGTGACAATCTGTCTGTGCCCACATCTATGGAGATGGAACCGAGAGCTTGGTCCAAGAAACGGAGCCATGCCCTGTGTCTTGCAGCCCGATCTCCGTTTCTCCCGTCCCAATGTGTCTGCAAGAAGGATACATAGTTTTCTGCCTCTTCGCTTGATCTGAAAACAATGAAATAAAACATGTCTCCTGTTCCATCCTGAATTGTATGAAAGCCAGGTTCTTTGTGAGAAAGATCGATGATAACATCAAAAAATGAATCCCACGCGTAAAAATCCTGAATATTTATTGATGAATTGTTCTGATTCCCATCTGAATATGAAACATCCTACATATTAAACATGTAAAAAGTGAGAATGAACCGAAACATGGTATTGAATACGGTATAGAATTAAAAAATGGATGCAAAATCCATTAAAGCTATTATCGTCCCTACAGAAATTCGCTTGTTGGCACCTAGATTGATATTATCCATCTAATAATGAAAGTATGGGGCTGTTAAATATGTTGTACCATAATCTGTACAACACCTTGGGCTATATATAGAGGTAGTATTTTTCTGGTAAACGGTAGTTCAGATTCTGAGTTCATTTCACTTTAAAAGATGTTTGGTCGTCCGGTCAACAGGTGAAAAAGAACCTAACATCCGGTGGCCGCTGATGTTAGGTACCATTTAGCGACCTCGAACGGAAAAACATAAATATGGACCTCTCTACTGTGTAATTATGGTAAATAATTGAAAAAAATAGATGCAAAAACCATTGAAGATATTACCGTCCTTGCAGAAATTCGCTCGTTCACACCTAGATTGATGTTATCCATCAACTAATAATGATCTGGCTGTTAAATAAGTTGTGGCTTAATCTGTACATCACCAAGGGCTATATATAGAGGTTGCATTTTCTGGTAAATGGTAGTTCAGATTCTGAGTTCAGTGAAACTTTAAAGGATGTTTGGTCGTCCGGTCGATCGGTGAAAATGAACCTAACTTCCGGTCACCGGTAGTGTTCCACACCATTTAGCGACCTGGATCGGAATTTCATAGACGGCACCTCACGGCGTGATCCACGTGTCGGGCCAGGGAATGGGTGACGCGGAAACCCCTAGCAACGAACGAATTTCCCAGCTTGTATAATGTTGCCCAATCACAGCCTTGTGTAGTGCATTTCCATGACGATATGTAGCCTCGCAGGGTTATGCAAATGTATTCCTTGCCGTGTGCTTTCCTGCGCAGGTTCCTTTCATTTCCTGCATCAAATTATTTTTGTCATAGGCAGCTTGTCTCCATCGCCGGAATTTTTTTTAAGGTATCACAAAGACTTCTTCAGTTGACGCCAATCAAATTACATGATGCTACATGCGCAGATAAAGCCATGCAAATTCAAGATAAGGCATAGATTTCTGCAAAGGTTCCTTTCATAATTTCCTGCATGATTTTTTTTTACTCACGAGTCCTCTTCTTACGTCTTCCAGGTGGTAAGAGCTCTACAAAGAGAGGATCTTTTGAGTTTTGACATGAAAAACTTTCCACAGATGAAGACATGATTCTATTAATAAATCTCCATTATTGATTGGCGAAAATCTGCATCATCGCGGTCTCAACTATGAGACATGCTAGCTTCATCAACTCCTTGTCTTGTCTTTAAAAGTTAAATATCTTGAACAATGATAAAGAACTGTTGGTACCTTTTCATTTGTTATGGTTTGATGCATACGGAGGTGCTGCAAACTTTGTAATGAATTGGCTCTAGCCTCTTGAGGTCAATGCCGGGTTGATTTATTTTCTATTATCTGAAAAGAATAACTTTTGAAACTACATGTTGATCCCTTTTGATTCATGAAACCAAAAACTTCAGATCACTCGACTGTAACATGGCGTAATTGGAGCACTCGTACATCATCGCACCCCATGATTGCCACTTGACTCAACATCCAGGCACATGCATACATGGATGATAGTACTACAAAGCCATGCTAGGCATTTCTTTATTTGATCTCATAACATTACCCATCACATATTATTATGGTGACCGTGAATAATTAGCTGTCTTTATTCTATTCAATCCGAGAATTATAATCTCAGGAAGTTGATCGTCCCATCATGCAACCGCTTGGTTCACTTGCCCAGAACGGGGTAACTTCATGGGAAGGGACCAACCATAGTACTACGTAGTAGCAGTAGCCCAAGAAGCCATAGGCGGGATCACGGCACATGAGGTGGACGACAGTTGTTCTTGTAGACGCATGGCCGGGTGTATGGCATGCCTGGTGGAACAGAAACAGCCGGCCTGTTTGGGTCCAGCGGCTCGTAGGCTAACCCTCTTCCTGCACGCAACGCAAGCACACAGTTCATCAGCTATTAGTGTATCTATTTACACAGCAACATCGATCTAGTGGTAACTAAAGCAGACATGATGAATGTTAAAAGGATTTCTGCAGCGTACATGGTGACGGTCGTCGTGGAAGCTTGACTAGTCGCTGCAGAAAAATCTAGTAAAATCGCCGCCAAGCCTCGCCGGCGCTGAGCTTCCAATTCGCCGGTCCATCTTTTGACCAACATCTTATCATAGCAACTGCTGACGCAGTAATGCTTTAGCTCTTTCTGGCTCGGTTTTCTTCTTCCCTTCTTTCTCTCCCCTTACATTAGGCATGTTTATCCTTGCTAACGAATCAGAAAATTCAGAAAACGTGAACACCAGATTTGCCTCGCACTGGCGCTGGCCATCATTTCTGCTAAAGCAACATTGTCATGACCAGACAGCGAGCGCTCACCTCTGCTCGCTCGGTTTAGGCGTATTGCCGCCCATTCCCCCAATGAGGCGCTCTGCAAGCGGGGCAGGATGCAGCTGCCCGCGCTGCTTCCCGCATCAGCCGCATCGTACGCAGCGGGGCTGACGCGGCGGCCCGCAAGCCAGCCGCGTCGCTGGAACGCATGCACGCTCCCACATCTCTGGAATGCCTGCATGCCCCGCCCTTCCCCGGTCTCAGCCTCTCTGTTGGAGTGTGAGCGAGAGCCTCGGCATGTCAACCGCCACCGACTACGATCAGTTCAGTTAAGTTCAGTGGAATACCGGAGTCAAGGTGGTTTCTACTTTCTTGTGCAGAATTGGATAACAGATTCATGGCTTGTCGTAGCAAAATTGTTTTTGGAAACTGTACAAATGCAACAATTTTTTTACCACAAATTAAGGATCTGATCAAATACTGTAGGTGAAATCACTGCAAGCAGAGAACTGACCGGCAGTAGCAAATACATCTTTGCACATTGGACAAGGAAACTGACATACTTGAGGACCTCAAATAATCATCTCATCATAAAAGTGACATACCATGTCTGAAACTCCCAATAAAACATAACACAACATCACAGTAACCAAAATCATAGTATTTTAAAATCAAGCAGCCTGATGGCTCAAAGACAGCATTGGTAATTTCAGGAACTGATAGCTGCTCATGGTAAGCCCTTCTCAATGGGGACTGCGACATCAGTGACGTCAAGCAAGTTCAGACTGGATTTAACCACCCATCATATTCGATTATACACCCTTCAGACCAAAGTGACCAAGTTGTACCACACACCCATAACAGCATCATTCAGACAAGTACAATTAATTTAACACTGCTGATGGCAAAACAATATGATTATTTCAGGCAGGTTACTAATGGCAAAACAAGATGAAACAGTAGGTATCTGATTCCAAAAACAACATGACATGCAGCGGCAACAATTCTACCACACACCCATAACAGCATCATTCAGACAACTACAATTAATTTAACACTGCTGATGGCAAAACAATATGATTATTTCAGGCAGGTTACTGATGGCAAAACAAGATGAAACAGTAGGTATCTGATTCCAAAAACAACATGACATGCAGCGGCAACAATTCTTCCTGCTGATAATAAGACACTTAATGTAACACTTAGAAGACAAACAGCCTGAACATGTACCCCTAAGCATTACATGAAAATAACATCCGAAGATCATATATAAAACCGACGTTATCGGGGCACTCATATCATCACCGCACCCCATAATTGCCACGTACTTGACTCAACATCCGAAGATTTAGGCGCATGCATAATACATTCATGGTAGTAGTATACATACACACAAGAAGCCATGCTGTTGAGCTAGCCATTTCTTTATTTGATCTCACAACATTACCCATCATATACTACTACTACAGCGGTGGTCGAGAGTAGTAAGCTGTCTTTATTCTGTTATTAAATCCGAGAATATAATCTCAGAAGCTGATCGCTCCATCATCATGCAACGGCCGTTGGTTCACTTGCCCAGAACGGGGGAACTGCATGAGAAGGAGCCAGCCAATCACATCCTACTAGCAGTAGCCCGCCCAAGAAGGATCACGGCTCATGAGACTGACAGTTCTCCACGTAGAGGCATGGCCGGGTGTATGGCTTGCCTGGTGAAAGGTCCGGCCTGTTTGGGTCCAGCGGGTCGTAGGCTATCCCTCCTCTTCCTGCACGCAACGCAAGCACACAGTTCATCAGTTAGTGTATTTATATACACAGCAACATCGATCTAGTGGTAAGTAAGCAGACATGATGACTGTTAAAAGGACTTTTGCAGCGCTCATAGAATAGTACTGCCTCGAGAACGAGGGGTCATCAGTCAATTTTAAATCGAGCTGGGGAGTATGTTCTTTGTGCTTAGGCCACTGTAATAAGATGTTATAAGAGTGGAAAACGTGGAGCGTGTCCGTAATGTGGATTCCTTAAGATCACTCTTGTGTGGCGACCGGAGTGGAGGTGGTGGAATATACCAACCTGCAGCCTCGGCTGGGACCGCGTGCATGGCGGAGACGACGAGGAACGCCATCAGGAATGCCATGCACAAGGGCAGTGCCTGCCGCTGCTGCTTCACCATCTCCTGTTGTGTATTCTCCTGATCTCTCACTCTGCTTAGCTGCTCGCCCTGCTGCTGCTGCTCTTGATCGACTCCTGCGCTGCGCGCAGCCTCTTTATATAGAGGAGGGAGCAGGGGGTCTCCTACAGCAGCCAGCCTCTGCATTGCGCCACAGGACGTCCGGCGTGGACCCGAGTCAACCCAAGTCAATGTCGAGGCGAACCGAGTGGGTCACCATTGCTGTGTGGAATGTGACCGCCTCCTAATTTTACCTCAGTGCGTGACTTTGAATTGTGACAGCCTCTTAATTTCCTGCTCTAGTTGGCTAAGTGCTGCCCTTGTTTTTCCACAGTGCGGATAGTGCCGCTGTAGTTGTCCTTCTTATCGGTCCTTGCCGGTGGGCTTGACTAGCTTCAGTGAAATCCACACATGAATCCACCAGTGTCATAAACTACCGATGGATAATTTGAGGTCCTGATCTGTCCCCTTCAGCGCTGCCAATCCCTGTAGTAGTCCTTTTCTGAAATCAAGATCTTTTCATCTTCTTCACGATCAGGTAAAAGTTACCGAGTAGTACATCTAAATACACCAAGTACTTCAGCGACAACCACCATCACAGCCACAGTTATTAGCACTCCCTATTATTAAAGAGACGGATCACAATTGCACTGGCACAATGTACCCCTATTATCAAAAAAGAATCACATGATTTAGCATTTGCTAGCACATGGAGTACGTGATTATACGTGCGCACCAATAATCACGCAGTTCAACAACTGGGATTTTATTCGGTACATCAATCATGCGGAATTAAGCTGTCTTATAAGTTATATATTCTCCAGTATGTATCTTCTGCTGTCTGAATCTGCAACGGAGAATCTCTGAAGCATACTCTATTGTCGGTTCCACGTTACGCATAGCGACCAAACTCCACAAGGCTCGGGCGCTGCAGGTTCGAAACACAGCAGCAGAGGAGCTTGTATCAGAGCAGAGCATTGCAGTCTCGTGATCACGTTCGCACTCTGTTTCATTCACACGCTGTTTCATCGACCTGACACTGCTCGGGATCGTCTCTCTCTGCTTGCGCTGCGGGTTGTGCTCGCCGGTCAGGCTGAGCTGCACAGCCATGTAGAGTCAAGGCGAGTCAACAGCGTAATTAACTGATGATGGAGAGCCGACTAGGTAGTTCCAGTGATTAAACCTTTAGGCAAGAGATAGCGTTGAACTAGTATAAGAACATCTCGATCCCTTCATTCGGGTTATCATCTTGTATTTGAAGGTGTAAAGGATAAAATTCCTCTCTAACAAAGCCCTCATCCATCTCTTAAAGATGAGAGATCTCTCATATTATATTTTTCCTCCCTCAATTGTAGGAACTTCTTTGGCCCTCCCTCGTATCCTCCTAACAAAATGACATTTGGCCAGATTTGGGAGGATTGTATGGATGACATGTAGAACCATTAAGAGTAAGGGGTAGGTTTAAGAGGATTATTGGATATGGTAGTAAAGTAAAGGTTGAAATATGGAAGAGAGCTCTCAAATAAATGAATGAAAGGGTAAAACTGAGAGCTTTATTGGAGATGTTGTTAGGACAACAACTTCAGTTCTTTTTTCAACTAGAGTATTGCCAAGTCGTATCAATGTGTAGCATATTTCGTCAAGGGTTATACATGCATTCCGGCTTGGATTATGTGATGATTTATTTTATCTCTTGCATCAAGTACTTTGTCATTTGTCTTAGGCAGCTTGTCTCCATCACCGCTAGACTAATAGTATCATACATTTGACTTATTTGTATAATCAGGCTTAAATTCTTAAGATGATAGTCATTTGATTTTTATACCATTATTTTTGAGGAAGTCAGGGCACGTACTCCCTCCGTCCAAAAATATAGTGTACATCTAGTTTATTCTAAAGTCAAATTTTTTGAACTTTGACCAATAATTTGGTTGTTCGCCTCGCTGCGAAGCAGCCGTTTACTGTAGCTGCTGCTAAAGAAATAACTGCGAACACTGTAGCTGCTGCAAAAGAAATAACTGCGAACACTGTAACTGCTGCAAAACAGCTGCTGCAAAGCAGCGAGGCGAACAGGCTGAATATCTAGAAAACCGTAAAGATTAACAACATGAAAATGCTTTTACTAGATTCATCGTGAAATGAACTTTCATAATATATAACTATCTTACTTTGAAATAATATATATATTTAAATATTGTTGGTCAAAGTTTAAAAAGTTTGACTTAGGACAAAACTAGATGTACACTATATTCTTAGACGGAGGGAGTAGTTCATTAAGAACAAAGAGAATATACAGTTACCTTACCACACAGAGAGAGAAAGAGAGTATACAGTTACTCAGTTATGGGTAATCCCCATAATAAAGGGACAACTTTTCATGTTGTTTGTGATTACAAATGACCCCAAGGCCAACAAGAAAGGAGAGGAGAACAAGCAGCCAAAAGGCAGACTATTTTTACACCATTATAAATTAGCTTTATGCAATGCATTATTTATTTTACTTTACGAACATGCTATAAACGTTCAGAAAAAAACAAAGACACCTCCAATTAAAGCGCACATCACATGATACTACACGCACAGGTAAAGCCATGGTGGTGGCAATTTTTTTTTTTTTGAACAAACAACGGGGGGGTTTAAACCCCACCTGAATTTCATTCAAAGGTTCACACCAGCGGTGTGAGAGGAAGAGTTACAGTGTTCAAGATATGAAGCCCAAGCCATCACAGATTGGCGATGTCGCCTATTGCAACGGTGGCTCCACAATTTAATGTCACTAACAGCAGAGTTGATTACACGTCGTGGAGAGAAGTGGTAGCAATTTAGATAAGGCCATTATTTCATCTCATTGACGAACAGAGGATGAGATGTCTTATTCTACGCTGATATTCCAATCTCAGAAGCCCGAGCAGCCAGACCAACGGACGTGCTCATGGCGCTCCAGCAGGGGGTTGTTTACACCTGTAGGCGCTCGTGCACCCCCTGCCAGTGTACGGCTGACCGCGAGGCACAGAAGGTGTGTAGCCTGGGATCAGCGCTCCGGATCCCGCCCCCGCTGCCTCTCCCAGCGCTCTCCCTGCATGAGGCGCAATCAATCAAATACGAACGTTTAATTTGGAGGTTTAAACATGTGTGCCTTTAGAATTTTGGTGTTCGTAATGTTTGGATATAAGGCTAGTCCTAATGGAGAGTTTCATATTGGTGTTTCCAAGGGTTTGAAACCACAAATGAAACAACCCCTCCAATAGTTTCATTTTGGTGTTTCATAGCACTTAAATCTATTTTGTGCCATTGGTTGTCTTTAGGATGAAATGAAATTCATCTCCTCCAATGTTAGTGTTATGGAGTTTCATGTCTAGGTAATCGTGTACACCCAGTTTCATTTAGATGAAACCTCTTTCTCCTCTCTCTTCATAACTCTCTTGCCATGTCACCAAATTTGTTTATGTGGCACCTTAATTAATGAGAATGAAACTCTCGTTGAGAGTAACCTAACGTCATCCATAAGAAAAAAGGAGTAGTACTTAAATAATAAGTGTGTGTGTGCTGCATCCGTAATTCTTTTTAGAGCATTTCTGTTTTTACCCTCACTTTGAACTCTAATTCTGATTTTACCCTCACTTTTTTTACTTTGTGATTTTACCTCTAGTTTTTCAACATGAAGCCAGATCTTACCCTCAGTAGGGGTAAAATCAGAATAATTCTATTTCGATTTTACCCTTAGTAGGGGTTAACTCTGGCTTCAGATTAAAAAAACAGGAGTAAAATCACAAAGTAAAAAAAGTGAGAGTAAAATCACAATTAGAATTCAGAATGAGGGTAAAAACATAATTATCCCTTCTTTTTATGACTAACCTGCCTCGGCTGGCACCGCGTGCAAGGCAGACACGACGAGCAAGGCCGTCAGGAACACCCTGCAAAGGGGCAGAGCCGGCTGATGCTTCCCCATCTCTTGGTTCTCTCTTCCTGATCTAGCTTCCACTCACTTGTCACTTGCCTTCCTCAGGCTCGACTCTGCGATGCATGGATGCTAAGGCACCGAGCCTATATATAGGAGGAGGAGCCTCCCCTCCACAGGCGTCAGGACGCAGGAGTGGACCCCGAGTCAACGTAAATTGCCGCGGCTAGCAATTTCCACAGCCAAATTGGCAGGTGCGTCTTCTTTCCACGTAGGGAGAGCGATGCTCTTGTTGCTGCCCCCGTCGGTCAGTCGTCGTGGAAGCTTGACTAGCGGCAGAAAAATTCTATGGTGGAACAATCAACTTAGAATCGCCGCCAAGCCTCGCCAGCGCTGTGTTTTTTTTTTTTTTTTTTTTGAAAATAAGGCAGGAGTACTGTCATTCATAGGAGAGCAAGAATTACATCCTAAAGGTACAGAAACTAGAAAAGAAAAAACAGAGAAAGCAACATGTCTCCAGGACAACACCATGGCAAACACAGAAGACACCACATCTGCTGAAAAGACAGAGCCCAAGTCCACACTGCGCTTGTCGCGCTTGGATTTCTGATCTCCAAGGAACCTTCACCGTGGACATCATTATTGTATATCTTCAGTTGTGGGACCTTCTTTATGAATTCGAGCTCCAGTCTCACATAGAGGATTACCATTCTTGGCGGCTGTCAGCTAGCGGTAAATACTCTGCGAAGTCAGCATTTGAGAGTTTATTTTTGGGGGCTACAGAATTCAATCATTGGGAGAGAATTTGGCGAATTTGGGCGCCAAAGAAATGTAGTTTCTTCCTGTGGTTGGTCGCACATGATAGATGCTGGACAGCAGATCGCCTAGCACGGTGAGGACTGCCCCACCCAACGAAATGTCCGTTCTGTGATCAGAGCCCCACCCAACAAAATGTCCGTTATGTGATCAGATAGATGAGACAATTGACCACCTGCTGGTTGCGTGTCACAAGGCAATTCTGGTTCCATTACCTTCATCAAGTCGACATGCAATCTGTATCTCCGCAGTCTACAGAGTATTCTTTCCTAGCTTGGTGGGAGAAGATTGATGAAGCAGCCAATGGGTTGATTAAACAAAGGCTCAATTCTCTCATAATCCTAGGAGCTTGGATTCTTTGGAACCATAGAAATAGATGTGTCTTTGATGGAGACACTCCTAGCATTGCCGAAGTCCTGGTCTTGGCAGGGGAGGAGCGTCGGTTGTGGGCAATAGCAGGAGCCAAAGGCTCGCTTGCTTGTTGCTCCCTCACCAGGTTAGTTAGGTTTGGTTGTGTTGGTCGTCTTTCATTTTGTAACAGGCGCGTGTGTAACTTAGAAACATCTCGGCTGTGTGGGTGGTATGTGTTGTATGTATTGAGGTTCTTGTCCTCCTTTTCTTCTTAATATAATGAAACGCAACTCTCTTGCGTTTTCGAGAAGAAAAAAAGTCCACACTGCAAAGAGCTCAAATCTCCTCCTCAAACTGATGCAACGACTGCTCCTTGGGCATGGTCACCCACAAACAACAATTACCGAAATCACAGAACTAATAGGAAGACCTGCTTTGTCTCACAACAGGCAGTCTTCATCCTATTAGAGCTGACCACAACTGGGGAGGCAATCATCAGCGTTGTTTGCTTGTCCATATTTTGACCATCTTGTCATAGCAACTGCTAACGCTTAGCTCTTCTCGCTCGATCTTCTTCTTCCCATTTCTCCTCTAATCTTACATTAGTCCTGTTTATTCCTTGCTAAGAAATCAGAAAATTCAGAAAACGTGAACACCAGATTTGCCTCACACTGACGCTGGTCCTTGCCGGTGGGCTTGACTTGCTTCAGTGAAATCCACCAATGAATCCACCAGTGTCTTAAAGACTTAAACTACCGATGGATAATTTGAGGTCTCAATCTGCCGGCATGTCGAGTCAAGGCGAGTCAACAGCGTGATGTTGGAGAGCCGACTAGGTAGCTCCAGTGATTAAAACCTTAAGGCAAGAGATAACGTTGAGCTTGTATAATTTTTGGGTCCTCAAAATGTATGATTAGGACAACAACTTCAGTTCGTTTCTCAACTAAAGTATTTCGTCAAGGTTTATACATGTATTCCGCCTTGGATTATTATGTGATGATTCATTTTATCTCTTGCATGAAATACCTTTTCGTTTGACTTAGTCAGCTTGCCCCCATCACCGCTAGACTAATCGTATAGTATCATACATTTGAGCTATTAGTAAGATCAGGCTTAATAAATTATTAAGCTGATGGTTTATTTGATTTTTATACAGTTATTTTCGAGAACGTGAGGGCATGTATTTCACTAAGAAGAATGAGAATATAAAAGTTACAATTATGGATAATCCCCATAATAAAGGGGCAACTTTCATGTGGTTTGTGATTATGAAAGACCCAAAGGCTAACAGAAAAGGAGAAAAGAACAAGCCAAAGTGAAAAGCCATAGGAAGACTCTTTTTACACCATTATCTGAAGTGACACCGATTATGCAATATATTTTGTATTTACTTTATGAAAAATTCTATATTAAACATTCGGAAAAGAAGATTTCTTCAGTTAAAACGCACAGCACATGATACTACACGCACAGATAAAGCCATGGTGGTGGCAACTCAGATAACGCCTTTATTTCATCTCATTGACGAACAGAGGATGAGATGTCTTATTCTAAGCTGATATTGTTATCTCAGGAGCCCGAGCAGCAGGAGAACGTTCCGCGCGCCAACGGACGTGCTCATGGCGCTCCGGCAGGTGGTTGTTGACACCCATAGACCTTCGTGCATCCCCTGCCAGTGTACGGCTCACCGCGAGGCACAGCAGGCGTGACGCCTGGGATCAGCGCTCCGTATCCCGGCCCCGCTACCTGTCCCAGCGCTCTCCCTGCATGAGGCGCAATCAATCAAATATGAACATTTAATTTGGAGGTTTAACCATGTAGTGGATATAACGTCATCCATGAAAAATCAGGAGAAACATATATTAGCACTAAATAATAAGCGTGTGTGTGCTGACTGGAGTGCGTCCGTAATTCTTTTTATGACTAACCTGCCTCGGCAGGTACCGCGTGCATGGCAGACACGACGAGCAAGGCCGTCAGGAACACCATGCAAAGGGGCAGAGCCTGCTGATGCTTCCCCATCTCTTGATTCTCTCTTCCTGACCTAAGCTTCCACTCACTTATTACTTGCCCTTCCTCTGGATCGATCGACTCTGCGATGCATGGATGCTAACCGGGCCTTTATATAGGAAGAGGAGCCTCACCTCCACGGGCATCAGGACGCAAGAGTGGACCCCGAGTCAACCCCCCGAGTAAACGTGAGTGTCCACGGCCAGCAATTTCCACAGCCAAATTGGCAGGCCGTCTTGTTTCCACGTCAAGGAGAGCGATGCTTTTGTTGCTGCCCTCGTCAATCATCATGAAAGATTGACTGCCTGCAGAAAAATCTATGCTGGAACATTCGCCGTAGAATCGCCGACAAGCCTCGCCAGCCTTGAGCTTCCTATTTGCCTGTCCATATTTCTGACCAACATCTCGTCATAGCATACTATTTTCCCTTAATTTTTTGGGCCCTTACATTAGGCCGGTCTATTCCTTGCTAAAGAATCAGAAAATTCAGAAAACGTGAACACCTGATTTGCCGACGTTGGTCCCGTGACAGATCATTTCTGATAAGCAGCATTGTCATGACAAGGAACGCTCACCTCTGCTAGCTTGGTTTAGGCATCACAAGTGAACGTGTGCTGGATGAGGCAAAGGTCTGGGACAGGACATATATACATCAGATTCTTTAGTTACTCTCCAGATTCAGTTCACAGCAAGGCACTTTTGAATTGTCACGCGTCAAAATCATGCCATTGCCTCTGATAATTTTGATGAATAGTAGTGTTCAATTCAAGGGGTTCTGGACTTTCAGAAGGAACTTTCACATAATAACATGCACCAAAAACAGGGACTGGAGTGAGATTGCAGATATATCATCAGCACAAGCAGAAATAACATCCTTTCTTGTACAGTATGGAGAAGCATGTCAGCTAAAGAAGGATATTACGCGTGGAGAAGCATGTTCTCATGTTCAACAGATGGTTCACACATTACAATGAAAGAATTGCACAGATCTCTCTGCGTAGATATGTAGAATGAATATCCGCACAAGCTAGCCAGTAGCCAGCCAAGTATTGTTCTTTACCTACAAAAATGTATCGGCAAATCACCAACGTCCATCAATGCTCCGGTACTATATATGCACAACATACAGTTACGATGTCAAGGAGTGTTCGTATATTGGATCTCGAAGCGAGTGGTGAGGTCTGTACTCGGTACCTATGATGTATGAACAAAATCTATCCACTGACCAAACATGGTTAACATCACAGAGAAAGATGCTGTGCTCGAGTCTCGTTAGGTTGTGTAGTATATATCTATGAACTGTTTCCTTCGTTGCTGCCGACCCAATACTCTTTCACTGCAATCAACATCTTTTCCGGAATGTGAGGGCCATCTTCGTGATCAAGCAACTTGGACTTCCAGCGCATCCCAGAAATTGTGCTTCTAACCTTGTTCAGTACGTCAACATTGTCCCGCAGTATGACTGCACCCTCAGGCCGTAAAATCCTATCCATCTCCAGAAGAATGTCTTCCACATCACACCTATCAATTTTGATAAACTCATGATTAGAAGAAACGATGCGTCTTTGTGTTACCACCAATAGGGGAGCAAGGAACAGAAATCACTTACTTGTTCTGATATAAACTGAAGACGCCACTGGCATGGATCAGGTCATATGTCCTAGGGTATGTAGAGAAGGCTTCACACCTGTCAACAGCACGGCGTTGTGAAAAATGATCAGTTTCCCCTCATCAGCATCTCATTTGACAGTGAATGCCAGAACAGAGAGAACGTCAAGACTCACCAATCATGGTATATGCCAATTAGACCTCGCTCATAGATGATACCTAGAGTATTCTTCTCTGATATAGTGGGCACAACATTCATTATCCAGGACTTGGGAGAATCAAGTGCTGCAGCAAAACTTCCAAGGCCTGCATTCATGTCCATAATATTCCTATACCTTTGAGAACCTATCAGCTTGTTCACCCTCTTGTAAGTTTTGACATACTTCTTCCACAACTTATTATCCTCCACGAAGACTTCTTCTGTAATGTCTGGCGCCTGGCCCTCGAGAATTCTGGGAGGGATGGCAAATAGTCTCTCTGGAAACTTCTTTAGTTGTGCTGCCTCTCCAGAGGGTGTTATACAAGATTCCATTTTCTTATACCTAAATAACAAACCATACATAAAACACAATTATAACCTTCGTGTGAGTCAGCTATATCATTCCTAAAATAGTGATGTATCTCTTCCACTGTGAAGAGAATATTTTTATATATCAGTAGTCACATTTTAATATGCAATACATCGATTCCTCAAAAACAAAAAATATGCAATACATTTCAAATTACTTGTAGAAGAGACAATTCTAAACTTTGATCCTACAATATTTTGATGCGTCCAATTTTACCTGTTATATTTATGAATTTTCTTATGAAGATTTGTAACTCTGTATTATAGCTTAGTGAAGTTCACGTGGTAATTGAAGTAGCAAGCATGCATATTCAGATAACTTGAAAGAGTGCATAACTATTTGTAGACACAGAACATACCAGACATCATCTGCATCTTGACCTTTGCACATCATGTTATCACGATCGCTCTGTTGATGACATGAATGTGTATTTGCTTTTTTCTGCCAAATAGCAGTATCCTCCTTCTCATAGACTTTATCCCAGCAAAGCATGTGAGCTATGTTCTCAATTCTGCTTTGATCTTCCTGAGCATCTTGTTTAGACCGTTTCCATGTTTGGTAGTATTTTCCCCAATTGATGGGAGGTCCAGATAGTATCCAATAACCCCCAGGCCTCAGAACCCGGTCTACTTCCATCATGTACATCCCACCTGCAGGAACAGAGATTCTATAGCTCAACATCTATGCAAACAAAAATGGTCGACACAAGTATTGCACCCTATATGAATAGTCAACGTTAAGTACCATTTGATCCCCAGGGGATTAAGCAGCGTGAGCAATGGACCATATCAAAAGATCTAGAGGGGTATGGGAGCTTTATAGTTCCAAGTACTCCAATTACTGCAGGAACACCTCTCTCCAAAGCAAATTGAACCTGAGCTTCGTGTGAGTCTCGGGGTGCAAATGACATGGTTAATATATTTCTATCCATCAGGTAAGCTCCAAAGCTTGCAACCTGCACACAGTAAGAAATGTTATGCCTAGCTATGGAGACCAAATCAAGATGTAAACTGTGTGAAAATGCAGATGTCGGACAAGAAGAATATAACATCTACCTGCTTTGGAACTATGAAGTACAGCATGTAAGCAGAAATGCAACTAAGAAGACAATACAAGAGGGATAAAACCTACTAAGCTACTCCGTAAATGCTGACACATCTTCAAGGAAGAAAATGATAACAATATCTTGTTAGAGGACATACCCCACATCCAGTATCAAGTGCAGTTCTGATGGTACCATCAGCAAGTGGGATGACGGATGCAAGTTCATCAATATAAGCACTTGCTCCATTTGGAAACATTGTTCCTCCCCCTGGAAATTTGAACACATCTCCCTGAAATTGGATCCAGTTCTGAACAGCTTTCTCAATTGTCAGACTCTTATACGGAGCATTTGCATATGGAACATAGTCACGGCTCTTGGGCCAAGGGAAAGGACTGACATAGCCTTTTGGTGCTGGGATTAGGCAGCGCAGTTTCTCATTCTCTGCAGGACAATGCCTTTCTCTGTAGGTCATATTTTCTCTAGGAAATTTCATTGCTCGGTTCTGGTCTTGACATGGAGTGTAGTCACTGTACCGGATGTGGCATGGCTCTATCACTTTATTGGTCATAATCAATGGATTGGCACCATTTATGCTATGATGGGTCTCAAAGTGCAGGTTTGGCAAGATGGTACAGTCAGTTTCCTTCGTCACCCTCAGAGCTATACTATCGCCCCTTCCTGTCCCACTTTTCTGCCAAGCACCTAGTATGTAAAAGAAGCAGCACAGACCCATCACAATGATTATTGTCATCGTGCTCCGCGTTCTACGGTCACCTGGATTCATCCTTGAGCCCCTCATCATGAATCTGAAATTGTTACAGGAGAATTGTTTAGTATCGTTAAATGAATTGAATCATCAGTGGTATCAGGCGATCTTATGAACAAGATATAGATACAAAAGAATTAGATGTCAAAAACACAAAGCTACTGTATCTGAAACTTTGTAGGTGAGGCTTGATCCCTCTGACGTTCTAACAGATCGCGGCTAGAAATGAACTAGTACAATATTATTAGCAGTGCCAAAAATATGTTATTATTAGGTAACAACTTGAGGCTCTCCATGAATTCGAAATCACCACAGGAATCATTAAGCATTTACTTCAAATGAATCAGGCATTTGTGGTACACGACAATCCCATGAACAAGATATCAGTATCTAACAAACTGGATTTCAAACACAAATGATGAGAGATCAACCAAGTAAATCAACAAGTAGCTACTGGATTCAAACTTTGACGTGAGGCGTGATCCCTTTGACTATGTTCTTGTTCCAACAGAATGGGGCTGGCAATAAACTAGTGAACTGGATTTACTGTACAGATAGTTGCATATTATCAGGTGATAACATCCCACTTACGCTCAAGCTTCAGTCCAGAAGCTTCCTGAGGCAACCATAAATGATAATCTACCCAGCCAGCGCAGCATACTAGTCCTAAGCACCACGTTTAGCGCTCTGCCATGTGCATCAGCACCAATCATCATGTGACTGCGCCTTACCATTTCAGATCCCTGACTGATTTGTTTAGTCCCCAATCAAGCAGTCCACCCCCAACGCTTTACGCAGAGCACTAACTAGGCTACCCGTTGACGCCCTGTGCGATTCGAATCGGAGGTGAGCATGCATCGAATCGCGGGTACCAGTACCGCCGGTGATCGATCCCAACACAACCCTGAATGGAACGGCACGCAACGCAGCACGGCAGCAGCTCCTCGACCACAGCGATAGTCCCAAAACGAGGTGGGCTACCACCCGCAACCAACCGCAGGCAACGCGCGACGCGCTCGTCCGTGTCGTGATTCAGGACTAGAGGATCGAAGCGACGGAACCAAAAGGGATTCGCCAAGCCGACGCGGCCGAGGAGCGAAGCGGATCGAATTCAAACCGACAGGGCGGGAGGAGGAGAAGCAGGGGGGTTGGAGGAAGTGGAGCGAACCTGTTCGTGGAGGGGTCGGGGGCGGAGCCGTGGAGAGGGGGGAGGGCAGCTTCAAGCTCGCCTCGGCGGCGGGCGGCGCCGGTACGACTCACCGCCTCTTCGCCGGGTGGAGGAGGAGGCGGTCGAGGAGGGTGGAGGTCGGGTTCGGTGGACTCGGTCGCTGCCGGCGCTGACTTTTTATAGGCCGCTGCTGCAGCGGAAGCAGAAGCGGCAGCAGCGCGGCGTCATGGAGCGAGACGAGACGTCGTGCGCTGCGTGCTCCCTCCCGAGAGGAGAGGAAGGGAGAAAGGGAAAGGGAGGGGAACCAAATCCGAATTGCTCCGCGTCGCAGCGGCACGCGGGAATAATGGTCGAGGAAGAGGAGACGGTCGCGCTTGGCGTGTGGTTGGCTCGGCCGGCCGGCCGGCTCGGTCGGATGCCTGTAAATTTGTTGGGTGCAGCCGCCTCGGTCTCACGCTGCCTCCCTCGTTGAAGTCGAATCTCACAACGGGCATCAACGAATCTGAACACCCCCAGACCATCTATATCTATAGTTTCCAAGAAAAAGAAAGTTTGATTAGCAGGTTATGCAACGGTTGGCATCACATTGGCGCGGATATTCTCCCTGCACTTGACGGTATTTCTTCAGCACGACGTCAGTACCGATGGCTCGGAACTCTGAACTTTGAAAGTGGGCTTGCTGCACCCTACGAAAGGTCTGCACCTGCTCGACTTCTTGCGCCAAACTGCCGCTAGCGGCAAACACATTCGTCCGTTTGGTTTGGAGAGCGAGCTGTCGTTGTCAATTCGCGATCATCTTTCAGTGTAGTTGGCGACCTACCGCTGATACTACTACATTCACTCAAATTACCGCGATCTAGCAGTACCAGACTGAAACCGCCATAAAGGAGATGCCCAGTGCAAATGAGTCGATCGAGCATATGCTTGTGTTCGGCAATTTGTAACGCAACTGCGTGTCTGCATATGCTTGTGTTCGGCAGAAATTAGGCTAAATTTTACCGGACTCACCCCCGAACAGGAGAGCTGCCGGTGCCCGGCAATTTGTGACGCGATGAGGTAATCAAGTAGATTTTGGGAAAGAGTAGGCGGTGGAAGGTTATCGACTGGATTCCAATGTCCTCGTAGCCAAAAGCCCCCGCGATCGTTCACATGAACTCCTTGGGGTTATTGGACTGGGAGGCAACTGGGCTACATTTGCATTTGCAAGTCTAATGGGCCACAACCACCAGCAGTCATTTGGGCTATATACTGTTGTGTATGATGATGTCTAATTACATTTCTAGAGTAAATTACTTTGTTAATTAATTCGCCTTAGTTCACAATTTGTTAGTTATAAATATTTGCTAAGATGGGTTAAAAAAGATATACTTTTCCTTCCTTGTCACTACACGAGGCTTTTGTATGTTTGTGTATGGAGGTCTTTGTGTGAATAAGAAAAGCTCTTGCAGAATATGAATCCAGATGTTCTCATGCTAACATGTTGCAAAAGTCCTAAGCTATAAGCTTATATTGCACACAAAGATGTTGTTGACATGACATATTGATGGGTTGTACGTTGTGCTCTTGTTGTTCAGATGCAACACAACAAAATGTATGGAAAATCAAAAAAAAATAATAATGGATAATTCATATTATCATATATCATCATACAAATTTGAGGTCAAATAATTTTTAAAATAAGAGAGAGAGAGAGAGAGAGAGAGAGAGAGAGAGAGAGAGAGAGAGAGAGAGAGAGAGAGAGAGAGAAATCAACATATAAATAGTAATGAATTGCATACCATACATGAGTAGTAGCAACCATGAATGCTTCTTGTAGAGTATTTTCTTACTGTGCATTAAAATTTATATTGCGAAGGGTGATAGCATGCTCACTGTTTTTTCTTTTCTTTTTGTACATCGCTATACCGGATTGTCAAAGCACCTAAAGTGTCATTTTAAGTTTTGGCACAAGAATTAAGAAAATATAAGAAGTTAAGAGCGCTCAAAAAAGATGAAGACTAAAGGAAAGAGAAATGAGAAAGACATGTTAGAAAGCGAGAATGACATATAATATATTGTCCCAAAAAAAGAGTGACATATAATATAAGAACAAATTCTTAAAATAACAATTGTGAAATGAAGGGAGTAACTTTATAGGTTTTTTTTTTTGCAAAAGTACCTTTATAGTTTATAATATCGCAACCTCTTCAAATGCAATTGATGAACATGCTGTTATATGAGTCTATGGAAACATTTTGATCTCTGTTATACATGGTTTAGTATCTTGGCATGGTGTGTCCCCTGAAGATCAGTTGGGCGGAATTCTTAATGCTTTGCAATTTATGTTTGACACATTGGGAAAGCGTAAGTTTCGTGGATTCCTCACTTTATTAAAAATAAAAATCTTAAGGGGGTTTTATGAAATTTTTTCGAGAGGTGTAGAGGAGAGATCCCTCGCAGGGCCCGTCTGTCAGCCATCGAGTCATAAGAAGGGTCGCGCGGCTCCAGCCAAAACCCCCAGCTCCAGCCATCCCACCCTCGCCTCCTCTGTCCTCTCCTCTCCTCTACCCGCGCCGCCGCCGCCGCCACACCCATCGGTCACCGCACCCCACATCTCTCTCTTTCTCGAGGCGGGCTAGAAGTGTATGTAGGAGAAGATGGCGCTGGAAATCTCCATGGAAGGCATCGAGGCGCGGGCGCGGGAGCTCGGGGTGGACCTCTCCGCCGTCGATCTGGACTCCATCGACCTCCCCGCCGACGAGGACTTCGGCATCCTCAGGTATCCACACGCGCCACCTTGAGTTGTGTCCCAATCCGTCATAAAGACTAGCTCTTCACCTGTAGTCTACGGCTGTCCTTGTTGCCCTAATTTTGCTTGACCTAGATGCGAGCGTCTGCTGCAGGATTTTGGATTTTCTGCAGTATTAGTGTGTATGTCGTAGGTTACGCTGGCAGTTGAAAGGTAAATTGAGTAAAAATTATTTTTTTCATATCATAACCGGCGTGATTGATATGTTTATTCACTGTTTGCGTGATGCTTCTTGTATTTTACAAAATTCTTGTAGATTTGTATTGATTTTAGTGGTGTTTGTCTGTCAACCTGTTTCATCTGGTGTACGTTCATTAAGGCCATGTGGTGTACTTTGAGTTGGGCTTCTACTAAAAGATCATGGACCGTGTCTAACACCATAGTCTTAACTTGTTGCCACAGCTGCAAAGACATATTCTGGATTTTTGGTTTGACCTGATGTATTGTTGAGTTTTGAGTATTGTTAAAAGCTACCGATTTTATGCAGTGTAGCATAGCAGGCTAGCTTCATGAAGTTTAGGTCAATGAAAGTAATTCTTTTCTTGATCGAATGCAATGTATATTTGGTTGCCGTGAAACTATGTCTGCAGCAATTGTGTGATTTACAATTAGATCAAACCATTTGTACCAATTTTGTAGATTGCTTTTTGTTTCGCTTTCTCGCGGACTGATGCTAACTTCTCACAGTGACGACGAGGATGTGCTTCGGGATGATGACTTTCCAGAACTTGATGCGGGTTTTTCCAACATTATTGTTGTAGACAATCTGCCAGTAGTTCCTCCGGAAAAGTTTGAGAAGCTTGAGAACGTGGTACGGAAGATCTACAGCCAAATCGGTGTGATAAAAGAAAATGGTCTTTGGATGCCTGTAAACCCCGAGACAAAGAAGACATATGGCTACTGCTTTATTGAATATAATACACCACAGGTAGTTTGCTTGATTTCAGTTGTACCTTTCTTATCTGCACAGTTAAACAACAACTTGATTTTTTTCCCTTGTAATTAATTCCTTTGGCCTAGCTACTGTTTGTATAGTCTGAGTGATGTTAGTGAGAATTGTTTTACACAAACATATCACTAAGTATTTTTCATATTGCAACATTCTCACACTGCTGGCATTTTGAAAGCAGTGCATATGCTTTTTGAATATTACGTGTGCGAACCTTCTAAGAAATGATCGTCTAATTGAAATGACATTATATTTGCACTATTATGTTTGTTTTATGCCCACACATTTTCACAACTTTGATGAATGTGTTAGATGATTGGAAGAAAAAATGTCTTCACTTTTTTTATGGCAGTTATTAAGTTAAATATCCGTATTCCTTTTGGCATCTTTCCAGGAAGCTGAACTTGCTAGGGAGAAAACCCATGGATACAAACTCGACAAGTCTCACATCTTTGCTGTTAATATGTTTGATGACTTTGAGAAGTACATGAAAGTTCCCGATACATGGACCCCCGCTGAGATTAAGCCATACACTCCTGGGGTAAGTCTATTGCCTATATACTCCCTGGAAGCCTACTTTTTAGATCTCAAATCTTTGAAGTAGCTAAAATTTCATGCATCATTGTTTAATATACTATCACATCTTTGTGGTGCAGGAAAACCTTCTCAAGTGGCTTACTGATGATAAGGCACGGGATCAGTTTGTCATCCGTGCTGGTACATACACAGAAGTTTACTGGAATGATGCAAGGAAGTTGGCGCCTGAGCTTGTGTTTCAAAAACAGGTACTTGTATTTTCTTGCATTTAGCTCTTTCTACATTAGTAAGTTTTTAAAAACAAATAAGCTTATGATCTGCCCTTTACCTAATTAAGGTTTATGATATGCTGTTTCCTTGTGTAAAAATGTTCTGTGTATCCACTTACCTATTTCTTCACTTTTATTGTCAGTACTGGACGGACAGTTTCATTCAATGGTCCCCTCTTGGAACATACTTGGCAACTGTTCACAGGCAGGGATCACAAGTGTGGGGCGGTGAAAGTGGCTTTGAGCGCTTAATGCGTTTTGCTCACGCACAGGTACGGGTTTGAACCACAGTAAACTCACCTGATATTGGAAATCATAGCTGACAGTGGCTTCTAACAGGTGAAACTGATTGACTTCTCTCCTGGCGAGAGATATTTGGTCACATACAGTAGCCATGAGCCCAGCAACCCAAGAGACACACATGTAAGAGACCATAGTATATTTATTTTTTCTAGTCATAGTTCCTTCCTCACTATTTCTGATGAGAAAATAGTTATTCCTCTCTAACATCCATTCTTAAATCTTGTAGAGGGTGGTCCTAAATATCTTTGATGTAAGGACCGGGAAAGTGATGCGAGACTTCAAGGGAAGTGCTGATGAATTTACCACTGGCGGGCATACTGGGGTTTCTGGTGTTTCATGGCCGATCTTCAGGTAAATGCACTGTCATTGCATTTGCTAATTAGTACAATTTTTTTGCTTAGTTGATCCAGTTGGATTCTTACTACATTCTTTTGTTTTGGAAAGGTGGGGTGGTGGAAAGGACGATAAATATTTTGCAAGGCTGGGGAAGAACGTTATATCGGTCTATGAAACTGATACGTTCTCCCTTCTTGATAAGAAGTCCTTGAAGATAGAAAATGTAGTGGACTTCAGCTGGTCTCCCACTGATCCTATTATATCTTTGTTTGTTCCTGAAACGGGTGGTGGAAATCAGCCTGCAAGGGTGAGTAAATTTTTTCTGCATGAACCTCTTACTGGAATTTTGCTCAGTATATTTAATGGGTAAGAGCTAAACTTTGTCTTTCTTATGTAAGGTGAGTCTTGTTCAAATTCCTGGCAAAGAGGAGCTGCGGCAGAAAAACCTTTTTAGTGTCAGTGACTGCAAGATGTACTGGCAGAACAATGGAGAATATCTTGCTGTCCAGGTTGACAGATACACAAAAACAAAGAAGAGCACCTACACTGGATTTGAGCTATTTAGAATAAAGGAAAGGGACATCCCAATTGAGGTCCTTGAACTTGAGAACAAGAATGACAAGATCATTGCATTTGCCTGGGAGCCTAAAGGCCATCGATTTGCCGTCATTCATGGCGATGGCCCTAGGCCTGACATTAGCTTCTACACCATGAGAACAACCAACAACACTAGCCGTGTGACCAAGCTCACAACTCTCAAGGCAAAGCAGGCTAATGCATTATTTTGGTCTCCTGCTGGCCGCTTCATTGTCCTTGCTGGACTGAAGGGTTTCAATGGGCAGCTGGAGTTCTTCAATGTTGATGAACTCGAGACCATGGCAACAGGAGAGCATTTTATGGCTACTGATATTATGTGGGATCCTACCGGAAGGTGAGCTAATCGCTGGGTTTGGAAATTTTGATGACTCCACTTGGTACTTTTCTGAAAAATTCATTGAATCCACTTAGTGACACTGGTGTTTTTATAATTATGCCAAATTGATAAAACATTCCCTTGGCATGGATAAAGCATTGTTTTTTTTTCCCAACTTGAGATTCCAAGCACCTAGTTATATGCATGAAGTTCTTAGTTGTAACTGCATCTTTGGTACTTGTGCTTGCCCTTATAAAATATGATGGATCTGAAATGGTTTTGCAACTCGTTTTGTGCAGATATCTTGCTACTGCAGTTACCTCTGTCCATGAGATGGAGAATGGTTTTCAAATATGGTCTTTCAGTGGCAAGCACCTTTACAAGGTGTCGAAGGATCATTTCTATCAGGTGAATGTTCAATCACTTGCCCTTTTGGACGTTTCTTTTTTGCTTTATAGTGTTTTATTAATGTTTTGTCTTTTGCATGAATTGACTGGTACAGTTCATGTGGCGTCCGAGGCCGCCATCACTACTGTCTCCTGAAAAGGAAGAGGAGATCTCGAAGAACCTCAAGAAGTACAGCAAGAAATATGAACAGGAGGACCAGGATGCGTTCAACCAGCTTAGCGAGCAGGAGCGCAAGAGGCGGACAGAGCTCCAGGAAGAATGGGACTCATGGGTTGCCAAGTGGAAGCAGATGCACGAGGAGGAGCGTGCATACAGGATGGAGCTCAGGGACGGGGAGGCCAGCGATGCGGAAGAAGAGTACGAGGCCAAGGAGGTTGAGGTGGAGGAGGTGGTGGATGTCCAAGAAGAAGTACTTGCATTCGACCTGGATCAGGAGTAAAAGGCCTATGATAGTATCTGCAGAGTACTTTTTTGGTCTGCCGTCGTGCTAAGTTAATTATTGTCGTTGCTTTTCATAATAGGAAACTTAGTGATCAGGCGCACAATTTGCTGATCTTTCTGCTTGTTGTTTGTACACTCGCTGCTTAAATTTACGGATAATGTATTCAGAGATAGAATTTTGCTGCTGGGATACTAATCTTTGCTGGCTATCACCAATGGGAGTACTACTTTCAGGTGTCAATTTGTCTGGCCACAGTAACAGTGAACTCTGAATATGGATGGAGTTTTTATGGAAAACCAAGTTAGCAGAACAAGTTATTGACAAATTAATCGTAACATGTTGCTGTTTTTGATTCCGTGTTTCATATTCCTCATTTCCAGCTGGCCCCTCTTCTAGTTTACAATAATGGTTGAAAAATGGAAAGAGTTGGTTCTAGGTAGCTAGAACATGTAACCCATGTCTTGATCTGGTGACAGGAGGTAGCAGCGGGCCCTGTGCTTGCGCAGCTGCAACTCCTCGCCGTCACCCCTCGTCACCTCCACGGCCCTTACGGCGAAGAGGCGGCGACCCAAAGCGTCCCCAACGGGCGCTGTGCTGCACCATGCGAGGCAGAACCTTCCGCCTCCAAGGTAGGACAAGCTAGGGTAGCTAAACGCCACCGGGTGACGGTGGCCTTCGTGCTCCGTAGGGAGCAGCCCGTCCCACTCGCGCCCCTGGCCTACTTTGGCCTGCACTAAGCTCTGCCCCTGCCCTCCTTGAAGTCATACACCACCACCAGGGCACGGTTGCACTAACTACGGCGTGGCGCCATGAGAGGGCTATGATTTGTGAATCGATCAACCGATCGAGATTTATGTACAGGAGCTAACCGAGTCGGTACATGATACAACAACGAAACCGTCTAAGCTACCAGTGTAAATTAGTAGAGCAGAGGGACCAAGTAATCTCCTACTAAAACTGTGTCAGCTACATCAACTAGAAATAGGAGCAAAGAAGGCCATTGGATATGGCCGCTACTGCAGCGTGTTCATCGGTGAAACCACAAGTTCCTATCTATATGCCGCTGACCCTACGGCTAACCAATACCATATCCAGAACGAAGTATTGCATCAGACCAATGTCTGATCATGAGAGCCTCATCCTCTGCGGGCTTTGCCAGCCGTTGTAATAGTACCAGATCACCTTCTGTAAAGATTGTTCACTGAGCATATACCATTACCTCATGTTCCAGCAAAAAGCCAGGCATGAATGAACACGAGATTGCCGATTCAAAAGTCGTAACCATCCACGTTAACGATTGTACATCTGGATGTAGACGTAGTACTCACAACGATTGTAACAGGAACGAGAGCGGCTATGGTGTTTGATGAGGGACTTCATCCACACTGCATGGTGTTTCATCAGGTATGGCAAGTTGTTCACTTTAGAAGTAAGGGTAATCAAGATTCAGACAAAGGTTGAAGATCTCTACGAGCGACTTTTTCTTCACGATGACGTCGATGAGGTTGCCGATCTGATTCGCTAGAATCACTCCACGAAAATGTAGCTTGCCAAACCATCGGTTAACAGTACTGGCTTTGAGATCTTCGAAGGAGTGATACAAACAGAAGAAATTGTTTTGTACAACTAGAAGCCTCCACATTAGCACTTTGACACAATAGCATGATTCTACTTTTCTTATAAAATACTACTATGCCAATTACCTCAACTCATACCTCCTGCCACCAAATTAATTGCACAAAGGCAATCCTAATGTAGGATCACTTATATTTGGTAAAAATTTGGATTAAAGGAGTAGTTATTTATATAGCACGTGGTCAATTTCGAATTTTCTTCCACTGCTCCTTGCCGTATGTCATACTCCATGCTAGGCTATGCCTGAACCATCCAACAGCTTCTCAAATGCTCTTCATTTGTCTCTATTCAAGCATGTATTGTACTAGCAAGACTTTAACCTCAACTAAACATGCAGCTCTATATTCATGTGCCAATTTCTCTTCTTTTTTTCGTTCCTTCTTACACAAATATCTGTTACATCTCAAATTATGCAACATGGTGGATGCTGATATGCACTGCACATTCATATTTTTACACATCCGTTCGGTACTAACGGTATCAGGAGCACGGTAGCACCACAGTCTGCGGTAGCACTAGAAGTGCTCTCCAATTATTATTACCAATGGTAGCATCCCAGGTCCTGCCTTTCCACATCTAAAAGAAAAAAGGTCCTGCCTTTCCATCCATACTTAGATGTTACCGAAGTGATCCATTTATGCTGATCCTTTTCTTCTGATTAAGCATGAAAATTGAATGCCTTTTTAGTTCAATAAAATCAGTTCCTCTTTAATCAAACAACAAATTTCACAACAATTATAACTACTTTCGCATAAGTTGCAAAAACCTATAGTTTTTGTGCCAGTTGCGAAAAATTACAAGCCTCTTGACTTTGGTTTGCAGAAACCTACTAATTTCATGAGCATTACAAAAATCTGGGAATCAACAGCTAACAGTGCAAAATTGTAGGTTTCTGGAACCCGTTGTCAAGTTCTTTGTAGTTTTCCCTCGCAAAAAAAAAAAAGTTGTTTGAAGTTTGTCGCAGTGGGGTGTTCTTGTAACTCTTGTTAAAAACTGAAAATTGTTGTGTATTCTTAAAATTACTCTTTAAACAAAAGGAATGCAATTCAATATTTCTGTCGAAAGCTGCTTTGCTTTCATCTTGTGCTGCCTGCCTGCCTGTATAGTTGGTCTTGTTCAAGTGCTCCCTGGTATTTGCGGTGTGGTTTTTCTTAATAATGATGGCATTGTTGATTGGTGTGCTGGTGGAAGAAAGGGTTATTTTTAGTTCAATCAACTTCAAGCTGTTATTTTTAGTCTGTTGCCACCTTTTGTTCAGTTTTGTTCCGTGAGTTTATTTTCATATTACGACATGCAACTAAAATGAAATTAGATCTCCTTAGAAAATGGCAGAACTATATCAGGCGTAAATGTATTTTTGACAGATGATATGACCAACTGGGGATGTTTTGTAAAGTAGAAACTTCAGCATCATCTTTGCATGTTTTGTAAACCAAGATTGACTTATAAAAAGGTTATGTATCCAACGTTCTCGTGTCAGCCTAAAATGTTTTTTTAAACCTAAAAACTGAGTCGGGAACCTCTGCACTATGTGTTATTACTGCAGAGAACAATCTTGAGCTTAAGCTCTAATCCGTATCATTCATCATATAAGAAACGCCTGTGATTGACTTTCTTTTTGTAAGTAAACAGAAGATAGCAGGCTCACAACTCCGTCCGCCTCATCTCTGATGGGGATTCCTGCACGGCGCAGCTGGTACGCTTCAAGTGCATCGCCCCGGCACCAAGAAGGAAGCAGCGGCACGCCACAAGTTGCCTGCGTCTCAGACTGGACGTACGTCGGCGCAGATGGTGTTGAAAGCGAGCTCCGCTGCTGAGCTGCTGAGGAGAGCAGAAGACCGTCAGGGAGTACAGAGGAGAAAACGACTGATTTGTTTCAGTTAAAGAAAGGCCAAACAATCACAGTCGTTTTCTATGGGATGAAGATCTGCATTAAAAAAAAAAATCTGCATCCCGGAGAATTTTGGTGGAAATCAGAGAGTGAGATGGCATTCACTAGCAGTCGAGCCCATTGATGGTATGATATCGGCATTTGCTGATATGATACCAGCATCGGACTAGATAGACCATTTCATGTTTGGCTACAGATAGATGACCAGGCTGAACGTAAACCACTTCAATCCCTTCATGCCTCAAGGGAAGATCTCAACCCACGAGCCCTCTTTGGTTTGATTGACAGCTAGTATCTCATTCTTATTTCTTGATTTACCGGTTTCCAACAGACACCAATATAGTTTCAAATTGGCATTCGACCAATTGACAGCTAGTTTTTGTACCACGATACTTCTGCTACCGAAGTGACATTTGCAAGCTTTATGATGTTGCTTCCAGATCACAGGCACTATGGATACAAGAATGTAAAGTTTGAGGGGTGTCGTGCTAATTATCATTTCGTATGATATGACAAATGTTACATAATGTACAACACATACTGAAACAGCCACATCTACAAACAGCTCATAATCGTGCAGCCTGTGTCCAAGCCTTTGTCTCTTCTTTGCCTCCCTGAGATTTCTGCTGAACCAGAAATCTCACTTCTCCTCGTACTCTACATCAATTACATCAGGTTCTGAGTTCCTTGAACTCCTAGCACCTCCTGAGGACATATTATTTGGCTGCCATACGATATTTTGGCAGTTCATGCACCGAATGACTTGATTGCGGTAACCCACAAACCGCCTTTTGCACGCCGGGCATGTTCCCTACAAATGAAACATCTTTCATCAGTAACTAGGAACAACATGGTACTCTGTATGTTCAAAGAGTACTCGGATTCTAGTTTGACTGTTATAAAAAGACAACATGCTGCATTTGCGTAACAGTGGCAAAGTTGACGCAAAGATGGTTACTTCAACCATCAGAAACGTCCACACAGCAAGATCAAACTATGAGTGAGCACTATGCTCTATTAGTATTCATGCTGCAGCTGTATAACAGTGAAAAAAGTTGATATTGCTGCAAGATATTTACTTCGACCAACGCAAAAATACACAACAAGGCAAAACTAAGATTAAGCTGTGAACATCTGACATAATTAAATTCTATGCTATGGGTAGTCATACTGCAGTTGTGTGACAGTGGCAACGTCCATGATGCAGAGATGGTTATTTCAACCATCGACATGGATCACATGAAGAGCCCAAACAAGAGTGATCTGAGACAATCGATAAATTAAACTCTATGACACACTGTCTAGTTAAGAGCAATTGCCCATTTGCATTCAATAAATGCCAATGGAGTAGAGTAATGGTAGCTAATGAAAGTTAAACGCATGCAAACAAAAAAAATGATGATGAAGAATTTTAACACTTCTTTAGTAAGCATATAACACATGATCATGCACGGAAAACCTGTTGCAGAGAAACCTTTAAAGAGAGTGTAACATATTCAACTTGGAAAACAAAAATGTTGTTACCTCGATTGCAACCCTGTTAGCAAAGGTCCCGAGAAGAAGCGGGGCAGCAAAAGGCAGCACAAATGTGCCAAAAATGAAAATTCTGAATAGCCACCCTGATAGTGCTAACCAAAGGAACAACAGTGTCTGCATAAAAGAAATAGTTAAAACAACATCGATAGTCAGATATTGAAAACCAGCTAATCATCACTTGTAAAAGAATTATCAAATGTTGGAATAGAAACATGATGCATAGTATTCTGATCTTAAAACAAAAGTATTCTGATCATTATTTTGGGGGCTTGGTCGTTATGGCGCCATAGGAATGATTGTGTCTTCAACGGGGCTGTGCCACGTCTCTCGACCATCCTAACAATGGCAGGAGATGAAGCTAGCCTTTGGAGCATGGCTGGAGCCAAGGGCATATCCCTTCTCACTGGTCGGGCGGTCGGAGATTAGGACTGATCTCCCCAGGTCGGGTGGTGTTCTGTAACCGGCGCGTATGTAGTACTAACTCTGTGTGGGTGTGTAGTGTGTGTCTTTTTTGTACTTCCTTTATTCCTTCTATTAATGAAATGATACGCAGCTCTCCTGCGTGTTCGAGAAAAAAAAATATGTAATATTCTGGTTTCGATCTTAAAATTGAACTTGAATTGGCATATGTAACTGTTGAGTTCATGACAAAGCCACACGTTTCATTCCTAGACAGCTGGAGGAAGAGGTATATGCCAAGAAGAGCTAATATATGTGTTAGGGAAAATTCAAGCATACCCCTGCTTTAAAAAAATATAGAAATGAATTCATTAACAGTAGCCATCGGTGTTATTCCCTGGTATCACATTTGAGCTTGCAGGTTACTCAGGTTCTTATGACCATGTTATGACTAATGATTTACAACTCATGCACATAATTTCAGTGCACCCAAAGATGGGGACAAACAAGCCCCGTCAGATTGTTCATTGCAAGGCTGCAATTTTTCATTTTTATTTTATTAACAAAAACCTAGGAATTAGACCACGGAGATAGTTGTGTGTGTCATCAGTTGGGAGAAATGAAATGAGCTAGAGGAGTAGTATCACATCGAAGTGCTACTAGAATGTAAGCTATGATCTCCGTGACCAAGTATTAACCGCTTGAGCCAAGTTAAGAAGCTAATCCGAGTAAAGTAAGGCTCTCAGAGTGAACTCACAGAAAATGTTTTTCCGATGGGTGTCTTCAGAAAGTCGTTCAGCTCCCTCCGATACTGCACCAGAAACCAAATTAAGCAGAGAATAAGGCACCGGTAGTTGAATAAATAGTTATAAATGGTGAAGAAGTGAAGCAAATCGTAACCCTAGGCCAGTTGCGGGAGAAGTCGACGGAGAAGGTGCGCCATCGCCGCCCGATGCCGAGCTCTGCGTCGATCTCAACTGCCCGCTCGCGAGCCGCGCGTGCGGCCTCAGACAGCCGCCGCGAGATCGCGTACCTCTCGTTCAGCCGCTTCGCGGTCTGCCGGGCCTCGAAGGCGAGCCGCTCGGCCCCCGCGTTGGCGCTCTGCCACGCGCGCCGCACGAAGCCGTCGAAGTCGGAGCGGCCGAACGCGCGCGGGGCCACCACCGTCGCGGCCCGACGCGTACGTCTTCGAAGACCGAAGGCGGCGCGGGGAGGGAGGAGGAGGCGGGCGGCGGGAGCAGCCGCCGGTGGTGGTGGATGCCACCTCGCGAGCGTCGCCATTTCCGGCGCGTGCAAGGGAGGGGAAGAAGAGAAGACACGAGATTTTCGTGCGGATGGGGTTGCTCGGTCGCTCGGTCGCTTCCTGGGCTGTGTGGGGGCCATTTCTTGGGCCTTGTAATCCTATCGACTTGCGTGTGTTGGGCTGAACAGAATATTAGGCCTCTCGGGCGGCCCAAAATTATCCAATTTTTATTTCAGCCCTTTCCATGTAATTTTCTTGCAAAGAAAAAATACGTGTTTTTTCGTTGCAAGATCCAGAAAGGTGTCCCAGCATTTTGTTCGTGAGAAGATACAACCTAATGAGCTCAGTTTCAATGGCCATTTTCATTTCACAATTTTCTAAAGTGACGCGTCAACTTTATGATTTTATTCTGTGAAATGAAACTGCTTCTCTCAATGCGAAATTTCATTTCACGGATTCATTGGTTTGCGAGAACAATAAATTGTTGAATGAGGTTGTGATCAAATATGGCACACAAATTTCTTTCAATGCACTTTATTCGCCTTTCATTACTAGGAAAGGGTGCTCTCAGCCTTTCATCAGGATGAAAGATCATCAGCGCATATACCGTGCATGTTGGGAACGTGATTCAAATATACGGTGGCAGTCAAGTCAGGACCGCGACGGGAGACCATCCATCCTTGGGCACTTGTCATCACAGCCACAGAACGGGAGCGAAAGAGCACAAGCCGCCGACGCCTCCCACCGTCGCGGCGGTCGTGGCGCGCAGCCGCACGCGTCGCCGTTGCATTAGCCCATCTTCCGTAGTCTACCAGAAAGCAGAGGGGAAAGCGATTAAAATCACGCGCGGGTCTTGTCTCTCTCCTCCCGCAGCGCCGGTGGGTGGGCGGGCGGAAGAATCCAATTCGGGCATCGCATGCTGACCCCGCGCGCATCAGCGTCCCGGCCTCGCGGCCTCCACCTCTCTATATCATCAGCGCCCTCCTCGCGCAGCATCAGCATCAGCAACAGAAACTGTGTTGACTTCCGCAGAGGAGAGGAGGCGACGAAGAAGAGGCGCGGCTGCATTTCTTGGACGGCGAGCTCGGAAGGTACTCCGGCGCCGGCGGACATGTCGACCGGCAGGTGAGGCTTCACTCAGATAAACATAAACTTGTGGTTCAGCCTCTTGTAGCGATCGGAGACACTGATGGTGCTGCTCTGTCTCCGTGTCTCAAACTCTGATCTCTGAAGCGGCAGCGCTCTGTCGAAGGTGGCGCCGCTGGAGGCCATCCTGTTCGACATCGACGGCACCCTCTGCGACTCCGACCCCATCCACTTCCGCGCCTTCCGCGACCTTCTGCAGCAGGTGCGTGCGTGCCGCTGAACTGATCCTCTGCTTCTGCACCACACCTCTGTCTACGAAACCGAAATGAAATTGCCGTTCTGAACTTTTCGTGCAAGCTCAAAACTGTTAGTTGGCCGTATCTGATGCTCGAATCGTCGTCGCCGGGGTGTTTCAGGTTGGTTTCAACGACGGCGTTCCCATCACCGAGGAGTTCTACAGCGCCAAAATCAGCGGGGGGCACAACGATGACCTCGCAAGGGCGCTGTTCCCGGACATGGATTTCGAGAAGGCCATGAAGTTCATGGATGACAAGGAGGCGCTTTTCAGAAAGTAAGTAGGCCACTCGTCTTCTCTTGCCACAGTATTACTTTGTTTGTCATCTTGGGTTGCACTGTCAGTACTTTTCGAAAATTCATTAGTTGGTCGTTTTCGTTCATACTACTACTAAGCACGATTTAATCCAAACTGTCGACACGTTTATGGAGGATTGTGTGTTCATGTAGTCCTGAAAATGAAGACAAACCTGCAAGTTTAATTTGCATTATAACTTCGTTTGATTTGCACGTCTAGTCTCCCATAGGAATCTGGGTTTCTAAATCTGAACACGCAAACGGTTAGGTTTCTAGTAGTATTTTAGGACAAACAATGTCGTGTTTCCCTTGCACCCGAACACGATCAGGGATTCAGGGCACAAAGAAAAATGGCCATCATGTGTTGTAGACATTTACTTGGTGCTTCTTGAATAAATTATTAGGAGTACTAACCTGAAGCTGAAAACGACGCAGGTTGGCAGTAGGGCAGTTACAGGCCGTGGACGGGCTGCACGATTTGTGCCGCTGGATCGAAGGCCACAACCTGAAGCGCGCGGCGGTGACGAACGCGCCGAGGGCCAACGCCGAGTTCATGCTGTCGCAGCTCGGGCTCACCGACTTCTTCCCGGTGCTCGTCATCGGGAGCGAGTGCGCCCGGGCCAAGCCGTTCCCTGACCCGTACCTCAAGGGACTCGAGCTCATCGGCGCGTCGCCTCAACACACCATCATATTCGAAGTACGTACGAGCGCTGTTTTCCGCATTAAACATATGAAAGTTTCTACATTCATCGCCAGAATAGGCAGAGACTAACTTGCAGTGATTTTTATGAAGGACTCTGCGTCGGGTGTGCGAGCTGGCGTGGCTGCCGGAATGCCAGTGGTTGGGCTGACGACTAGGAACCCTGAGAAGGTGCTCAGTGACGCGGGCGCGAGATTGCTGATCAAAGATTTCGGGGACCCGAAGCTGCTGTCCGTGCTTGAGGAGATCCAACCCCCAGTGGCGAATGGGAAGGCACGGTACTGATAAACGCCGGCGTAGAAATTATATCATAGGCTATTCATCGGCGACTCAATAGTATGTCTGAGTGCATTGGCAGAATAAAATTAGACGTGGGTTCCGTTATTGGGCCTTTTGTACTGCTTCGTTTTTTTTATTTTAAGAATTGGAACTTGGCTCCCCAGTTCAGTTATGATACAAAGTTGTTTATCTTTGTATGTCATCCACGTTTTCAAAACCTGCTCGAAATGTATACTATAGTAGGCTTGGCCGGTGGCCTTGTCGAGAGAACAAACGCAGCATGCATCTGTTCAAGTTCGGACGTTATCAGAGAGAATATCCTTTGCCGGTAGTGTTCAGCCAGAGGTCGGAAGCAGAGGAGCACAAGCCTCCAACGTCGTCGCGATCGTGGCTCGCAGCCTCACGTGGAAAGCACGCCGGAGCGATTTGTTAATTACTCCCCCCACTTGACAGACAAGCATCTCCTCGTCGTCCGCAGACGAACGAATCCAGTTCCCATCGCATCGCATCGCATTTCAGACTGCTGTCTGTCTCTGCGTGCATCTGCTTCCTTCACGCATCACTCAGTGTCAGCAGCAGCAGCAGAATTTCTCCGACGATGAGCGCGGCTACTCCGGCGGACATGCCGGCCGGCAGGTGACCTCTCTATCTGAACACTGAAACAACTCTTGGCTCTCTTTCTTTCTCTATCTGAACTCTGAATCGGCAGCAGCTCCTCCCTGACGAAGCTGGCGCCGCTGGAGGCCATCCTGTTCGACATCGACGGCACGCTCTGCGACTCCGACCCCATCCACTTCCGCGCCTTCGTGGAGCTCCTGCAGCAGGTTAGCGCCGCCGCCGGCGCATAACTCCGCCCGATCCCGCAACTGTTCTTACGGAACGTACTCTCTGATCCAAGAGTCTCCGGTTATGACGACAGGTCGGCTTCAACGACGGCGTCCCCATCACCGAGGAGTTCTACAGCTCCACCATCAGCGGTGTGCACAACGAGAACCTCGCGGGGAGGTTGTTCCCGGACATGGACCACGGCGAGGCCATGAAGTTCATGGACGACAAGGAAGCGTTGTTCAGGAAGTACGCCCACTCGTCTTACCTCAGTAGTCAGTACCTCTCCTTCCATAGCATTATGTAGCATGGTTCAGTTTCAACTTTGGTCAAACTAGTGAACATCTTTGTGTCGGTGTAGAGTAATTGGGATTCAACTGTGCTTCAGTTCAAGTGTTCCTTGTACTGAAATTTGAGACAACACACATGAATGAGCAATTTAAGCGATAAACGAGATTAACTGCTAGCCTAATTGTCCCATGGGAACCTAGTGCTGCAAATTCTGAACACATGACACCACAGCAGGACTAGCCTGACGTATCTGAAGTGAATACGCCCAGTACGCAAACGTAATTACTACATTTACAGATATCTAGTGCTTTGAACAATATCAAATCGAGTTAGTACTGTGATCCAGTCTTTCCTTTTCTCCTTTCTTTTATTTATTACAAGTACCGAACATGATCGTGTCAAACAGACAAAAGGTCCATCTTGTACCAGCTGCTTGAAGCTTGCTGAAAACCTGAACCTGAAATTTCGACAGGTTGGCGGCAGGGCAGCTAAAGGCCTTGGACGGACTGCACGAATTATGCAGATGGATCGAAGGCCGTGACCTGAAGCGCGCAGCGGTGACCAATGCACCAAGGGCGAACGCCGAGCTCGTGCTGTCGCTGCTCGGCCTCACCGAGTTCTTCCCGGTGCTCGTCATCGGAAGCGAGTGCGACCGGGCCAAGCCGTTCCCTGACCCTTACCTCAAGGCCCTTCAGCTCATCGACGCATCGCCTGAACACACCTTCGTATTTGAAGTATGCATCATATTTATTTCAAAGTAGTATCTGTTTGAAGCTTTCCCATAGCCAAAATTGTCAGGTGCTAATTCGCACGAATGCTAACCGTTTGCTTTTGTGAAGGACTCTGCATCGGGAATCCGGGCTGGTGTGGCTGCTGGTATGCCTGTGGTTGGCCTAACCACTGGAAATCCTGAGAAGGTGTTGTATGATGCAGGAGCGAGCCTGCTGATTAAAGATTTTCAGGACCCAAAGCTGCTGTCCATGCTAGATGAGCTCGAAGCTGCAGCCGCGAGAGTGCAGTACTGATCGCATGAATACTGTGATTCCAACAATTACTACAATAAAATGTTTCCTTTTCTCTTTCAGGAAATTCTTTTATGCCCTCGAGGCGAAAATTTGTGTTCCAAAAACAAATGCCTCATTAGGAAGAGAAAATAAATATTGCTGAAAGAGGATGGAGCTTTGCTATTTTTTCAGGCTTCAGAACCGGTTCTGTTCTCCTTTTCTTCACCGCTCAAAATTCGAGAAAGAATACCCTTGTTATGCCCGGTTTGCTACATAGTATTACTACTACATGTGCTCGTGGAGAGGCAGCAGAACTCCAACAGCTAGCAAACTAACTCACGAGCATTTCATCAAACACTTTATCTATCTATTATATATATATAATTGATGAGAAAAAGGAGTCACCATGTTCGCTCTAAAATGGTAGAAATTACCACGTTAATCCAGAAAATAAGAATAGAAAATTACCCACCGCTGCTATTATGAAAAAATTAGTCACAAAAACCCCTATAAATATTTATAAGATAGCTAAATTCGGAAAAATAAAAATAGCCAAAATACCCCTCGCACATATTTCTAAATTACCCACTATGCCATTATGAGTAAAAAAAAACTAAATTCGAAATAATAAAAAATCACCAAAAATACATTTCACACTTATTTCTAAATAATCCACTATGCCATTATAAGTCCAACAAATGACTAAATTCCGGTTATAAAAGATAGCAAAAAAATATCTCTAACTTTTGTTTCTAATTTACCCACCATACCATTATGAGTCTAAAATAGTTAAATTATGAGTAGGCCAACAGAATAACAAGCTATGACGATGACCATCCAATGACATGACAAACAAGCAAGGGTGCGAGAGAGGTAGCGCATGGCGGTCATAGCTCATAGCCGAAAGTAAGGGCGAGTGAGAGAACCGAAAAACAAGTTAGAAAGGAGAACAGGAAGAACCTTGAACGAGAGGTTGACGAGCAGGCAATCTAAAAAATAAGATGACCAACCTACCAGTAGGAAGGCGAGGGGAGAAGGTGACAGGTGAAGGTGGTAAACCTTGCAAGAGTGGGCAACAAGTAGACGGGACGGATAACGAGTTTGCAGAAGTACCAAACGAACAAGTGAGCTGGACAACAAGCTAAGGTGACAACTAGCTGAGCATCATTACGAGCAGGCGAGGGATGTGACCATAGAAGAGACCATATAAAATATTACAAAATATCATGAAATACCTACATACAAGTTTATAAATTTTATACTATTATCGTTGTGAAAACAACCAACTCTAGCCGCGCAAATGCGCGGACATGCATAGTAATTTGCATTTATTAAAGCAACTCTTTAGGATAAATATCATCAAACAAGGTGTTGTCCAGACTTCACAATAAGCAATATACTTGCAACAATTATATAACTAACTTACCGCCTATGATATCATCATCGACGTATTAAAGACCATTGTGCCTCAGGCTACTCTCAATGGGGAGTTTCATTTCATTGTTTCATGTCATATGAAATGCAAATGAAACACTCCTCTTCAATGCATAATTTCATTTTTGTTGTTTCCTAAGCTTGTCATAGCATTTAATTGTTGCTCAAATGAAATGAAACCCCTATCCTCAATGCAAGTTTCATGCTACTTCATATTTTGGAAACTGTGCAGTGCATTGGAAACAGTGTATATCCAGTTTCATCTAAATGAAACTGGTTTCCTCTCTCTCTCCATTATTAACCTGCCACATCACCAAAATTGCTGACATGGCACATCATTTATTGAAAATGAAACTCCCATTGAGAGTAGCCTCATGGCATCTCAACCATATGCCTTTCAACTTGAACAAATAGTACTGAGCTATTATGCACTCACTAATTCAGCAAGCCTAAGCTTACAAGAAAAACACGGGCAATTTACTTATACTTTAATACTAGTCTTCACTAGAACATAAGCACTGAATAAAAGTCAGCTATATTTTAATAAATTTTCATGCAACAATTCAAATTCGAGACTCGCTCTGAATTCGAGAGGTCCTATGTACAAATCAACTCACTCAAACCTAAACTGATGGGAAAGACAAGTAAATGGCACCGAACAAGCAAGATGGCCTATATATATGACAAACACATTACTAAATCAAGAGTAAACATCAAAATTTTAGCCATGGTTGTGCATGTCGTGTTGTCCTTGGAATCTAGCTCCTCATAGCGATATGCGCCATTCTTAATGTGATTTGTGTTATAAAAGATTGAGAAAAGGCTCTTAAATGAAAATTAAATAGGAAACAAATAAGCACTTTTTTACTATGAATTTGCAGTGGACAATACCATAAGTATAATATTTGTGGTATGCCAAAAGGTACCATAGTCATTTTAGTTCTATTGGTTCACTTCCCGTCATGTCGCCACCCACCATGATCCAACACACACAAATGTATAAGTTGTTGAGATTAAGCAGAAGCGAAAAAGGTGGGTGAGATAGAGATAGAGTTTTATAGGAAAGAGAGAAATGTGCATTTAGAAGTGAGAATAACTTATAATTTGAGAAGGCTAATGACTTATAATTTTGAACAGAGAGAGTAAATAGCTAAATATATAAGTTGATCATATAGTGATGACAGATCTAATAATAATAATTTCACGTTAGGTAACTAATTATTTAAATAATATTATTGGTTAAAATTAAAAAAAACAATATTATATATTTAAGAACAAATAAAGTATATACTTCCTCTTTTTTTACTTGTCACTAGATTTTACTGTAGCAATTTTGACCGTCCGTTTTTCCCTGCAATATCTGTGCATACACCTTGATCTTTTATATATTTATCATAAAATATACTTTAGTAGCATTATATGTTCAACACATCCCTGTAACTTTTTTAGCGAAAAACGTGCGATCAAAATCGCTACAATAAAAAGCAGTGACAAGTAAAAAAAAAAAGGAAGTACATATGGAAAAATAGGCCTATCCGCCTATGGCCTTCTTTGTCCAGCAGAAACTCCAATCGAATGGGATGTGCGCATTGATTCTAAGCAGGCTCTCGGTTGTCTGGTGGGTTGGTTCCCTGTGCAGGCTTGGACGTCTGGTTGTCTGCCATCCAATGTGAGTCCAAATGCCCAATACGGCAATCAGCCAACGCAGCCGTAGCCCATAGTGTCCCTGTGGCATCGTAATTTCAGGTAATCTCGCGGCGGCGCACGCCGCAAGCAGGTTAGGTCGCCACGCCGCAACTGCTGATCGACGTTCGACGATCGTCGCGCTAGCTTTCGGCGCTGCAGGCAGGAGGTACGTATTTGGGGGCCCTAATCCCTTATCCCTAAATTTCTAACAGCGTGATGAAACAAATGATCCGATCGATTCTTTTTACAATTTTCAGCAAGGTCATGTAGACTAGAAAGCATGCATAAGGTAGTGAGAAAAGGAGAAAGAATAAATGAGAGGGTGAATTAAGAGAATCATAGAAAGGGGGCCAGGGGCCATGGATAAATTTCTCAAGGAACTTTCGTCAAAAAAATTTCTCAAGGAACTTAGATGAGTTAGGCGCGATAGTTGCTGTGGGGGGCACACTAATTTTAATACAGAAAAGTAGGTCCCGGCAAAAGACAATGTTGACGTCAATTCGGATAAGATGGCAATGTAAGTGATCATGCATGAGAACGTCTATCTTCAATTCATGTCTACATAATTTTGCTAGTATTGATGAAGAGTAAATTTCGTAAAACCTAAGGTTTTATTATCCTTGTCTCACAAAACCACATGTACGTATTTTGCCTTGTGACACTTAACCTTATGTTATATTGTCATACTATTTCACAAAACCTCACCTCTTATCAAATTAACCATGAATATGACATGTGAACAATATCTTTTGTACTTGCATGGTGTAATATCTGCAAATAAATTTGATTAACAAAACCTACAGATACATTGCCATCTAATATCAAAAAACTAAACTAGACTCTATAGGTAAGATTCATATTATTTTGATAGGAGTGGAGTTTTACGAAAATGTTTGGCTAGAATAACCGAGGTTAAGTGACACAACCAAAATATATAGGGTTTTGTGCAACAAAAACAACAAAACCTAAAGTTTTATAAAATCTACTCTATTGATGAACAACATATTTTCTGCATATATTTGTGATTCAAGGAATTAGGATAGTCTTGAAATGTTAGAAGAAACTTAAAGTAACATGTACAAGTCATTTTATAAGGATATTGTTTTGATATGTTATTTATTTTACTAGCAAATATATTTTTCATATATAGATAAGATTTTAGTTTATACATACATATAGGGGCCTCGGCTTTTAGATTCGCCTCGAGCCACTAAAATTTTAGGACCGGCCCTTGCCATCTGTCATTGATTTTCCCCGCCAAATTCATGATGCCATTAATTTGTTTTTCCTAAAATAACCTACTACTATCGATATTACTAAAAAATATTGATGGTACTAGGATGAGAGAGAAACTAATCAGAATAATCGGACTCTAAATACCATCAATAGATGTTGTTATATTGTGTATCATAAAACTTCTCGAAACATATTGTTTTTAAAGGTGAGTGAGGTAAAGTAGCCTCCAAAAGATCACTAAGAGCTGTACATCTCACTACATTTTCTCTAAGGAAGAAAAGAGATTTACAAAATTCTATATCTTTTGAGAAAATAAAATTCACCGGATTGCCAGGTTAAGCAAAAATTGTTCAGATGGGTCTTCAATGTCCATGTTATAACTCTTCACCGCAGACAACAACATGAGACCTTAAGGTCACATAAGACCAGTCTCAGTGCATCTTGTCATAAGCATTAAATTCTATGCTATATATGCATTTTTTGCTGACTTGACAAGCTAATTATGAGGAGGGAGAAGACAAACTTTCATCTCTTGTGAGAGGCCTTTCATCCCTATAAAAAAAAAGCTGTCTCTCTTTTCCAAACTTTAGTCTTGAAACAACGAAATGAAAGTGTGCATTGAGAACGATCTAATGCGAGGAATAAACGAGATTGTGAACTTAATTGGTGGCTTGCACGGTCTTGATCCAGGCGATAAGCGGTAGAAGACAATACAACGGTCAGCCGTGGCCGTGTGGGCCACTGCGGATGGACCCACTGCTTGACTCCCTTTCAAACGGCTACACGATTACGTACCACAAATTCAGCGATTACAAAGATATTAGCAATTAATTTTGGTTTTACTAGTGTCGCAGCCTAGCTGCTAATCCTGTGCGGCTGCCTGGTTCGTCTGTTCGTGTCAGCTAACAGCAGAGAGCAAGAAATACTCCGCTGAAGATCTAATCAGCTTGAAGGAAGGTTAGTGACTATCTGTTCTCCTTTCTGATGCCTCCTTTACAGCTACACACTTTCCTCCTTTTTCCCCTTTCTCTATTCTTATTATCTCTGGTAACAAGACTGGAGAATTATTGATCTCTATGACGATGCGATATGCGTCGCGTCGATTTGGGCGCAAGAGCATGTGATATCTCCCTAATCGCTGGATCATGAGTCGCTGATCCAATGAGCTCCTGAACATCAGTGCTGCAGTCTTTAGAAAATGATTCACCCCTCTTGGTTTCAGTAGTCTTCCAGGTTACAACCAATCGAACCCGGTGGCAACTGATCATACAGTGCATAAATATACCACAAGTAGGAAGCTTTGAAACTAACGAGACCAACAAACATTACAGATGCCCTCTGCCAGATTAGCAGTGCACTTAGGTAAATCATAAATTATCCCCGCAGTACAGTAAACATTACAATTGCTTTCCGCGAAAGCTATCGTTATGGCTCTCTTTTCACTTTTGGCTACACACTCATCTACAATCACTGCTAATCCATTCTTCAGTCGGCATTACAATCATTGTTCCTGCTGAGCAAATTCTCTAGATTCAGTTACTGTAACGACTTGTGGACAGGTTTTTATGTATTGTAATGTGCATCTGATTTACTATTTTTTCCCGAGACACGCGAGCGGCATTGCATACATTCTATACTCATTTGCTATAAGTGGTAATCATAAACCATGTCCAATTGCCACAACCAAGGACCACCATCCACATTACATCTGGCCTAGTTAGTTAGCCTTGAGAAGATCCATTCCAAATGAAAGCATTATGCATCTGCCCCTTCCCACTGTCAACGAATCCACTCGAGGTGCACAATTTCTGAAAGTGGAAATACTAGTTCAAAAATTGATACCAAAACGATGACCACTTGGATTATATTACTGCTAAGAAAGATTTCGTGGGGATCAGAGCTATAATACAAAATCCATCTGACTCATGATGCATTGTAAACGCCGCATGCTTCTGCTTTTTTGGGTATGTTCTTGCATATAAAGGCTTGAAGCCATGCAGGTGTCACAAGATCAGTGCATCCAGGGCTTCCCACTAAGGTAAGCCCCCCCTTCTCTAGAGTGCTTATCTTCAGGCTCAGCTTCAAGCGCTTACTAGTACTGTGCTTCTTCCTGTCCTTATTCCCTTCTCTGTCTGTTTGTTTCTTTCCTTATTAAAAATTTAGTCTACCTACTATCGTTAAATTGCTTGCACAATATTCCTTTTGTAGTTATTATAGACTTGCAGAGTTTGTAACTATTCTAGACTTGCAAAGGTTCGGTGATCAGCCACACATACATATGAAGTGACTTAGCTTTCCCCACTTCAGTAACAGACTCTTCCACATGAAACAAAGTCCTCAAATCATACTGTATGACTGTGTGAACAGTCAATTAGGCAATGCTTCAAGTTCAATAATTATCATTGTTCTCTGCTGGTTGTTTTGTAGTGGATTGTCCAGAGTAACAAAGGCGAATCGCAAAACAGTGAAGGGGTTATACTGTAGGTAGGACTTTGATATCACATTTAGTGGACGACAAGAACTCTCCCCTGATTATAAATAGGCAGCGTCAGGGTGACCATTTCTCATCACACCGTTCTTACTGATCTGATTCTGTTGTATCGCTCAGCGCAGTCGCAAGCCTGATCTGAGTGGTGCCCATGGAGCATTTTAAGAGAGGAGTGGAGTTTGGGATGGCCTCCTTTCAGAGATGCCATTCTCTGTCTTGTCAGGTGGTGATGATGCAAATCCTTTGCCTATGAAATTATTTTATCATCTTCTAGCTTTATAGAAACTAAACTAAACTTAGATAGGGGCTAAGGCTAGTAGGATACGAGTATTATAAGTTTCAGCACTGTTTATTCATTTTGGCGTACCTGCATATTTGACAAATTCAGAGAAAGACTCCTGTTGCATTTGAGTATCCGATCATTGTGACGACTCCATACTTCAGAAACCTGTTATAACACCTCTCGTTTTAGGCTTCGTCATGACCATATTGTCATTACTCATCGCTGAATGTTGAAACAGGCAGAGAGCACACCGATCGATGCGCCGAAGGCGGCGCTCCGCTGTAAAGAGAAATCACGGCGTTCTAAGTGCTGCCACCCGGCGGAGGTGCCGGTCATTCCTGAGCAGGCAATGGAGTTTCTCTCTCGGACATGGAGCCCCTCATCCTTGGATCTGTTCCAAATACTCTCTCCCAGTGTATGTTATGTACATGGACCACAGCTTCATTTCTTTTCTTTTCTGCTTTCACCAACGAAGTGTCGACATCTATCTCCATAGTTACTCCATACGTTTCAACTCATACTACAAACATGATGATTGTACAAGAATAAAAAATTCCTCTTTTTGTGTAAAAACTGGCAGTGTAAAAACTATGGTTTCCTTCTAACTGTTACTCATTTTGTGCTAATCAAGAGCCTGGGATCATCGTCGGAAGACCATGAGCCGGACCAGGCGGGAGGAGACAAAGACGAAGATGAAGAGAAAAATCTCGACACGGCCCGCACCAATGGAGAAATAAGCCAATTGTTCAATCAGGCATGGGTAAGTTAATTATCACTTGGGCTCACGTCTTGGATGATACATGAGTGTTTTTTTTTTCTTTGGATGAACGACCAATTCCTGCGTTGCCTGACAGGGAGTTGTAGCCAGTGGGAAGCCTGGATCGACACAGCGCATGCACAAGATATCCCAACCTACCTGGGTAAGTAGTACGGACGTAGCATAAGATACTACTAAATAACCAGCAGGGTGATAGCACAAAGGCCTTGTTTGGAACACGGGGGAATTTTCTGCGTTCCTCTAACATGACACAGTGTAGACGGCACAAAATAGTAGAGCACACCGAACTGCAGTAATAGAACAGTACAGTACAGTTGGTACCTTGTCGGAATTGCTACAGTGTACACTTTGTTTTATCATCCACTGACCAGAAAATAAAAAATGATGGGGAAAAAAAATATCGCAGCTGAACGTTGGGCACATGAAGACGATGCTGCGCGGGTTCTTCCTGGACAGCGTCCCGGTGACCGGCAGCCGGCGGCGGCGTCGGAGGGACGAGCTCCGGCTGCACTCGGCGCAGGCGCACGCCGCCGTATCGGTGGCACAGCTCGCCGCGGCGGTGGCGGGCATCGTGTCGGTGTGCGAGCTGAGGCCGGCCGCCGCGTCTGACAAGAGGCTGGGCCCAGTCCTGGCGTCTGCCGCGGCGCTGGTGGCCACCGTGTGCGCGGAGGCGGCCGAGACCGCCGGCGCCAACCGTGGGCGCGTCACGTCCGCCGTCAGGAACGGCCTCGACAGCCGCTCGTCCGCCGAGCTGCTCACTCTCACCGCCACCGCAGCTACATGTATGTTGTGATCAACTTTGATCGATGCAAACCGTGAAACAAAAAGATTTTTTTTTTCTCGTTTTGCTTGAAATGAACATTCGCATGTTCCTGTTTTGGTGCTTCGTTCAGGTTTGAGGGGAGCTGCGGCGCTGAAGCTGCGGGCAGCCGATCTCAGAGGAATCAGCAGTGGCGGCGGAAGCAGCAACGCCGCCATGGCCATGAGCATCAGCGCTGGCATCCAGAAGGGCACGACTCTCCGGGTCTGCCTGCCTTGTGGTGAGACATCATATCAACCATGTACTAGTAGTAGTTGCCAGTGCAGATTGATTGACTACAAAACCAACGCTATAAGATCTGCCACCAAGCTGATTCCATTCATGTCTGGGTGCCATGCAGGGAGGGTGTGCGTGAGAACGGTGGCCGTCTTCCCGCAGCGCGGCGCGGTGGCGCTACGGCTGGGGAAGAAGCGTCTGCGCGGCGCGTTCGCCACATACAAAGACTGTAAGTGACTATACTATACACGCCGACCGAACAGTGACCACGCACTCGTACGCACGCGCACAGTGATCAGTGATGGCGCACTCGTACGCACGCGCATAGTGATCAGATCACAACACAGTTCCACAACTGCGCGTGGGCACGCGCCTGTTTGTCCCCTCGTCTCGGTTCGCCGGAGACGCGACGACGGCGACAGCGCTCGTACCGCGGCGACGACGGCGACAGCGCTCGTACCGCGGCGGCACTGCGCCGTAACACCTCAACCGTTTGGCCGGTTGCCCCGACATGCCAGCTTGACTCTCTCTCTTTTTCTCATTCACTCTTAAGGCTTAACGACCCCAATCACGCACGTACGACGACGTGCAAATTAAGGATGACCAGTCCCATCACACGATTGGCCTCTGGCTCTGGTTGCATACTTTGTACTACTGGCACAGTGGCACACAAAGGCGACGCTGTTGTGATTTTTGGCTCTAGCTGCTTGGCTGCGGCCTGTGCTGATCCTGGCCCTGATCTGATCGCGTTGATGCATGACCGACGGCGGCCTTGTCGTCTTGTGTTATGATTTCAGATGAGGTCGCGTCGGTAGGCGACGGTGGCAATTGCGGCGACGCGGTGGTGGAGGGGCGGCCGGCGTTCCCGGTGGTGGTGGCCACGGCGGAGGGGGCCACGGTGCGGCTGCTGTTCGAGCACCAGACGCACTGCAAGGTCTGGAAGGCGTCCATCGAGGGCATGCTGTCCGAGCAGAGGCTCAAGCGCGCCAACACCAACTGATGACGTCTTATCATGATGGGGCCTCAAGCTAGCTGGCTCTCTCGTTCTGACGATGGAGTACGTACGGAGTGTACGTAGCGTAGTGTTTTATCTTGTGCCATGACTGCCATCGCGAATGTTTCTTGTATGTATGGATGTATGAATTAAAGGATATATGCGAGTATTTTTGTCATGTCGCCATGCATGTTACATAAGCTACAAGCAAGTGCAAACGACCGGGGACCAAGGGGTTCTCACTTCTCTCTCAATTCCCTACAGTAGCCATGTATGATGTAATCGTAAGTTGACAGATATATATTTGTAACGTAGTTTATGCCTTTTTCCCCTCGCACTCAGATACTTTTTTTTTTCTCTTGACGAAACACGTGCTAAGGCACATTTCTAAAGGGAATTCATTTCCAAAACAAGCTACAAGTAATAAAAAGAAAGAGACATGTAGAGTTGTGGTAAAAAGAATGCATTGCTTATACCAGAAACGCCTTCATTTGGCATCTATGACAGGATACGAATCTTAAACAGGAATTTTCAAGTTGATGATACTAACAAGAAGAATTGGTAGAGGGAAATTGATTAATTGAACGGGCTATGTTGGGCCGGATAGACATAAAAAGCCTTCTGTTTCACCCCAATTCACTATTATGGGCCGCAGAGAAGATAAAACGGGCCTAATAGTTTCAAGGCAACCGGGCCCAGGTGAAAGCTCATGAACTGGTTTCCACACCAGAGGCCTACTACTTATTATTGCTCAAAAAAAAACCCAGAGGCCTACTTGTCAGCCGCAGATGATGGCAGCCAGCTGCCAACCATTGGATATGCGCGTGCAGGCCCACCCATTGAACAAAGGTTTGAAATCAGGGGACGGAGAACTTTGAAACTTCTCGGCTGACCATGCCACCTAGGCCCACCAAGCCGCCGCCCTTATCCGCCGTTGAAATTTTATTCCCAAACTACCCTCGCATCCCTTCTCAGGAAAAAAAAAAAAAACTGCTACGTAGTGCATGATGAATTCATTCAGCTGCCCGTCACGACAATCGATTGTCCCTGAAGTTGAAGTCAAGGTCGATTCTTAATGGTTGATATGTAGAATTTTGAAGTACTTTTCTTTTTTACTAGAAACTTCTCCAAGACTAGTAGAGTTCTTGGGACTAATTGCAACAATCAAGACATCCTACATGAAAGTTGTCTAGAGGGGGGTGAATAGGCAACGCTAAAAACTTCTGTAAATTAGGACTTAATCAAATCGTCAGAACTACCGGATAGTCTGGTACACTGTCGGATACTCCGGTACCGGAGTATCCGGTACTGTGTCGGACAGTCCGGAACAGGGGATAATCTTGCGAAATTTGAAAGCTATGAAGTTTCTAGCAATTCTACTTGAATCAAAAGACTTGTATAGATGCTATCAAGTAAATCTACACAACAATTGCGGAAGGAAACAAGTAGATAAGTAGATCGAGGCAATATAGCAATATATAAGCAATATGAACAAGAACAAGTATAAACAACAAGAGCAATCAAAAGATAGACAAATTGACACAAGATTTTCTCTCGAAGTTCAGACACACACAGTGCCCTACGTCTCCGTTGAGGAGTCCACAAAGGACCGGGTTGCTCTCAACCCTATACCTCGCTCAAATGGTCACCAAGACCGATTTGAGTGTTCCACTAGCAAATCACTTGCGGGAATGGGTAATACAAACTTCCCGGAGCTTCACCACACGAATTGGGAGCTCCCGGGCAACCTCTAGCCGTCTAGGAGCACAAAACTCCAAGAGTAACAAATAAAACCAAGTGAGATGATGCCACAAGAAGCTCAAGAGTGGGATTGCTTGCTCTCAATACGAATCTCTTGTTCTCACACACTCTTTTGAGTGAATCACACAAATCTTTGGCTTGGGAATGAGTAGAGAGTGAGAAAGGGAAGCTTGGGTGTTGTTCTTTCAGTGGAGACGGCGAGAAATGGCCGTTGGAGGTGTATGGATATTTATAGGCGCGGCCAAAAATCAAACCGTTGCGCTGCTGGTTAGGTCCTACCAGGTACTCCGACACAGTGTCGGATACTCCGGTGGGAAGCAACTGTAACTGGGTTTTAGCAAGGCCGGATACTCCGACAGTGTGTCGGATATTCCGGTGAGAAGCAACTGTAACTGGGTTACAGGGGCCGGATACTCCGGCAGTGTGCCGGAACTTCCAGTGGGAAGCATCTGTAACTGGAAATTGGTAAATCTCTCAAGCTTGAAATTGGTTGGTTTTGGTTCATGCAAAAACTCTTGTGACATCAAAATACACATGATTACCATCCCTCTTGATAGTACGGCATTCCTAGACTTAATGAAAATATAAAAGAGATAAATCTTTGTCCATTGAGCACTTAATGCCATTCTTGTCAACACATGAAGGGATTGTAACTTTGAAATCATTTTGATTCTTCATTGTGAGACCTAGCTGAACATATTCTCATTGCAAACATTAGTCCTTTTGATCGTTTTGACGTCAATCACACAAAACACATGATTAGGGGCCTAGATGCACTTTCACTACAGCCTGTTCATTTCGCTGCAGCTGCGGCTGCGGCTGTAGAAAAATAACCATGCACACTGTAGCTGCTGCTGAAAAAATAAGTGCGAACACTGTAGCCGCTGCAAAGCAGCTGCTGCAAAGCAGCGAGACGAACACGCTGCTAATTATATGCTGTAAGTGTTTAATAGTTCATCATTTTCAATATTTCTTTTGCAAATAACAAAAGATCTATGACACACAAACTACCACAGATAACAAATTTCATAATTCTTTATTAGATACATAAAGTATTTTTGAACAAGTATTATTATTCAAAGTTTGAATGAGTAACTACTAGTTGGAAACATGGATCAGTGCAAGTGGTTCAGATTTTTATTGATGAAGATGCTGCCTAGGATTACAAAGTTTCATTAGAAAGCAAACAACAAATGATGTGCTACGAACAGACCGACGCTACGTTGCTCACCCAAGCGCCATGGCACCAGGGTCTAAAGTAAACTTCAATGATTATAATCAAATTTCTACCATATATGTACCACCTAATACTAAACGTGTGCACCAAATTGTTCAGATTCTGTTGAAGTGGCACTCATGTCTTTGGATGCCTAGCTTCGCCACTGGTCACGAATGTACGAAACCTAGAGCTCTATATAAAACTACCACATGCTATTAGATGAGATACCTATGCGGCTATGCGGTTATAGTTGCATACATATCTCTGGGACGCAAAAATAACATAAAATTCAAGAGTTCATGTACTCCCTCCGTTTTTAATTATATGACGCAGTTGAATTTTTTTATTACTTTCACCATTCGTCTTATTCATAAATATTTGTGCACATAACTAAATATATTAGTTAAATTTAAAGTGCTTTTGATGATAGATCCAACAATATACATTTCATGTTAACCAACTAATTATTTTCATATATATTATTGTTAAAGTTCAACAAAAAAATCAACGGCGTCATATAATTAAAAACGGAGGGAGTACTCCTACGTCAATATAATATACATATATCTCCATACTCCAGTAATGAAGTTTATTGTGGAGGTTTTAAAGTCTTATCAGAATTTATAAGCTCCTGTACTCCTACTACGCCTACATTTTTCCTTTGATGGCAGAACAAAATTCTACATTAGTTACAAAGTAAAATTTTGTCCTAAACACATCAAAACAAAAATGAAGGTTGCATAGAATTTTTAAGCTTCGGTATACCTAGCAGTTCCCGCCCGACGACTTGGAAATTGGCGGGGGGCAAAACCGGAAACGAAGAAATCAGAAAAGATGGAGGCAGTTGCCGTGAACGACAGTGACGCCTCTATCTGCTGCTTCGCAGCGAAGCCTTTGCTTTACTCCCTAGTTGCTTCGCGCAAGCCTGCCTGAGACAGCAGGGTGCTCTTCCCCCCGAGCCTCCCGCTTCCTTCTCGAACCTTCCACCAGCACAGCGCTTCCTCCTCCTCCCTCCTCTCACCGGGAATGGCAGGGATGAAGACCATGGAGAACGTGATCGTGCTGGTGAACCGCATCCAGCGCGCCTGCACGGTCCTCGGCGACCACGGCGGCGGGGACAGGGCGTCCTCCCTCCCCACCCTCTGGGAAGCGCTCCCGTCCGTCGCCGTCGTCGGCGGCCAGGTCCGCCTCTACCTATTTCCCCTGGGCGTTTGCCCGCCTAGGATTTCGTTCCGCGGATTAATTAATTGGGATTACGGGGACGCTTAATTTCGCGATTACGTACAGAGTTCGGGCAAGTCATCTGTGCTGGAGAGTATAGTGGGACGAGATTTTCTGCCACGGGGATCAGGTATTCCGTGAGTTTCGTGTTCGTCGCTAATTTTCCCGGAATCAGTTTTTTATTTTATGGTTTGTGTCTATGTTGATCGGCAGGGATCGTGACCAGGAGGCCGCTGGTGCTGCAGCTGCACAAGACAGAGGAAGGGGTGCAGGAGTACGCCGAGTTCCTTCATATGCCCAAGCGTCACTTCACTGATTTCGGTGAGGGCTCTCATCTTAAGTTATAGTGTTATACATAGTTGTTGGGGCTTATTCTTACTTGTTGGTTGTTAGTCGGTTCATGAAATAAAATTCTTGATTGCGCATGTTTACTGTGATCACCTGCGCCGTTCTGAAGAGAAGTGAAATTATTGTTTATTTGTATTTTTGCGACCACTAGAAAGTAGAAACTGCCGTACTATCACTCTGTTGTCGTATTTTGGTTTGGTTAGTCATGTGTTGCGCAATTGTATTGCTTAGTGAGTTAAGCTCTCTCCAAGGTGAACACTTGGTTCCCTTACTTAAATAGTTAGGATATCTTGAGAATCTGAATAATAAATGTTGCAGTTGCTATCTGCACCATCTATAAAGTTTAGATCTTTGAAATGATTTTATTTGACTGATATAAATACCATGATCAGCTTTCATTCCTTATCTTGGTACTGGTAGTTCAAATTTAATGAGTTTGATTAGACTTTGCAACATGTATACGAAAGTAGCATTATTGAAATTTGAAAAGCAAATGCCTTTTGCATTACGAAAGTACATGGAAATGACTGACGTGCATATACTGATTAAAGATGACACCGGCAATTATCTTCTGCAGCTCTTGTGCGGAAAGAAATTCAAGATGAAACTGACAGGTTGACAGGGAAGACAAAGCAAATATCTCCAATTCCAATTCATCTCAGCATATACTCTCCACATGGTACTTAGGCCTACCTCTTCTTATTTATTTCTATATTTTATTTGGGAAAAAAATATTGCTGCTGCTTTTGTTATCAAATCTGAAATGCCAGTTCCATGGTAGGTTTATCGGTGTATATCATTCTATCTTTCTGTTTGACAAAAGTAGCATTGTTATTTGGTGGCTGTGTTTGTTTGTTGATATGGATGCTAGTGGAGAACGTGATTTTGGTGGCTGTAGCTCCTGAATTTTGTAACAGATATTTCTTTGCATTTGTTTGTTGCAGTGGTCAACTTAACGCTGATTGATCTGCCAGGTTTAACAAAAGTTGCTGTAGGTATGTAAAATTTTTTGTTTGCATTATTGAATTTAGAAAATATTTATCATAAAATTCCACTGAACATGTTGTCTTCTTCAGAGGGGCAACCTGAGAGTATTGTCGAGGACATTGAAAATATGGTGCGCTCATATGTTGATAAGGTATGAAAACGCACACATGTACAAAACTATGACTCTTGACCATTTGTTCACATTTTATAGAAAAAACAGATAACGTTTTGTAAATACATCTTACAGTACGTCATTATTGACATCCAGTCCTATAGTTCTCAACTTATTATGTATCCGGTCCTGCGTCTTGGTATTGCTTAGTACTGAAATAAGTACTGGAATTTTTCAAAAAACACACTACTGAATATAGAGTTGAAAGATCTGCTGTTTGTCTTGCATTTAGCTGAAGCCTATCTAACTACAAGACTCAAGCTCGCTACAGTCTACTCGGTGTGAGATTGTGGGTATTTGTCTCCATCCAAGGTTTTCAAAACGACACATAAGTTACACATATTTAGGCAAAAAAAATATTCAAGCACTCTATGTGCCTCTGATTTTTCCCCTACAAATTCTTCTATAACACAAAAACTTCGAGCTTGGGCTGGGTTATTATGCCCCCCTCACTCTCTTCAGTTCAGCTCCTATGTCTGCCCTTTGCTTTGGCTTGCATATTTCATACAGCTATCGAAGCATCTAGGTAGCCGTTAACAATTCTATCTGCATAACTGCATTATAGTATAAGAAATACATATTTATGTTTACTTCCGTGGTTATATTTCCCTGTTTTTTCCTGTAGCCAAATTGTCTTATACTGGCTATATCTCCTGCCAATCAAGATATAGCAACATCAGATGCCATTAAGCTTGCTCGAGACGTTGATCCAACTGGTATGAACCAAAATTTTAAGCTCATGATTGAATTGATGCATTATTTATATTAACTGACAGTGCCATTCTTCAACTGTGCGGTTGCTTTTTAATCATGCCCAAGAAAAGGCTTTTCTCAGTTCATTTGCTCAAAACTTCCCCCTTCATATGTGCTTGTCGTGAACAGTGATCGTAGGCATATCTTTTGGGAGAAACCTCATTTCCATTTCAGTCTGTTGGGTAGAAAAGAAATATGATTGTTCTCAGCATTTCCCTTTGATTCGAGCAAAATATGTCCTAGCACTGCAATATGGGGCATTTAGTACCTTGTCAACTGATTTTTGAATCCCCTTCCTTCGTCCAATTTCTGAATGAATTTACTTCCTTCTCAACTGATTTTTGAGTTCCCTACCATTTGTAACCAGAAGCACCTGGTAATATATACCTTTGCTTTGACCAGTCATAACATTTGCATTCTTCTTGCTTTGGTCCCTGAAAGTTTGTTCATAATACATTAGTGTTATGCACTCACAGAGGAGGAGCATAAATGGTTTCAAAAAAAAACCTAAAATAAGAAAACGAGAACTCAAATTTGTGCTACTAGATCAACTTTGATGGCATGCGGCATGCGCTGTATATGAAGATAGAATGAGAAGGTTGAAGTTTGGTAGGATGTAAGAGTACAATGGCATAATCAAGAATCTTTTGAAGTGTCTGCGACATGTTGACTCTTGTTGGTTGATTTGAGCCATTATCCATGTAGATTGAATCAGATGGGTTTGACTTCTGTTTCATTACCCTAGATTAAGGCTAATTCTCATGTGGAATGTTCTCCATGTTCACAAGATTCCATCCCCTTGATTCACCTAGTTTATTTTTCGCTTGAGGGATAATCTTAAATGTCTTCAGGTGAAAGGACCTTTGGTGTGCTTACTAAGCTTGATTTGATGGACAAAGGAACAAATGCACTTGATGTAAGTTTATCTTTCACTCGTGTTCTGTGTGAACTTTGATCCGAATTTGGTGTTTTTATTGCCTTGACTCTATAACTAATCCAGATTCTTTCTTTTATTGAGGTTCTTGAAGGAAGATCTTACCGACTGCAGCATCCTTGGGTTGGAATTGTAAACCGTTCACAGGCAGACATCAATAGGAATGTCGACATGATTATTGCTCGGCAAAAAGAGCAAGAATTCTTTGCTTCTAGTCCTGAATATTCTCATCTAGCCAGCCGGATGGGTTCAGAATACCTTGCCAAACTTCTTTCACAGGTTCCGTAAATCCTTCTAGTGTTTTCATTTCTCTTGTTGGTGAGCTGAAAACGGTGGATGATGCAGTGATGTTTCCATCTTTCAGCAACTAGAGGCTGCAATCAGAGCTCGCATTCCAAGCATAACATCATTGATAAACAAAACTATTGACGAACTTGAATCTGAGATGGACCACCTTGGTAGACCTATTGCCTCTGATGCTGGGGTAATCTTATTGAACTTGAGACAAATTAAGTGGAGTTGAATGTGCACAATAAAATGGTGTTGTGCTTTTGCAGGCTCAATTGTACCTCATCTTGGAGCTTTGCCGCGCATTTGACAAAATATTTAAAGAACATCTAGATGGAGGGTAAGTAACTAAAGTATTATGTAATTGTTTCCTTCTTCTATTGACTCTGCCAATCAAATGTTTTTCTGAACATATGAATTTGTAGGCGGCCTGGTGGTGATAGAATTTATGGGGTTTTTGATAACCAACTCCCTTCTGCTTTGCGTAAGCTTCCGTTTGATCGCCACCTCTCAATAGAGAATGTTAAGCGAGTTGTATCACAAGCAGATGGATATCAACCTCATTTGATTGCTCCTGAGCAAGGGTACCGTCGATTGATTGAATCTGCTCTCAGTTATTTTAGAGGGCCAGCTGAAGCTTCTGTAGATGCTGTAAGAAATCTTCTTGTGCCGCTTGCATAAGTACTCTTTTTTTTCATCAACTTAAGAGTCTTTTACAACGGCTGCAGGTGCATTCACGTTTGAAAGAGTTGGTGAGAACATCTATCGGGGAGACTCAGGTTTGGCCGCTTCTGTTTACTCGTCAATTACACCCCTTTTGAATTTTCCTGAATTTATTGTTCGAGGAGATTTTCCCGGGTATTTATTGAAGTCATACTGTATCATTAGGAGCTGAAAAGATTTCCAACTCTTCAAGCAGAGCTTGCTGCTGCATGCTATGAGGCCCTTGAGAGATTCCGTGAAGACGGCCGTAAAACTACTCTACGATTAGTTGACATGGAAGCAGCATACTTAACAGTGGAGTTCTTCCGTAAACTCCCACAGGAAGTTGATAAGCCTGGACCTGGGAACCCTGGAACTGGAAACCCTTCCACTCCTCCAGTTGATCGTTATACCGATGCACACTTTAGGAGGATTGCTACGAATGTATCTGCATACATTGGCATGGTATCTGAAACATTGAAGAATACTATCCCTAAGGCTGTTGTTCACTGTCAAGTCCGTGAAGCTAAACGGTCACTGCTTAATTACTTCTATACTCAAGTGGGCAGGAAAGATGTGAGTAACTTGTTTTATAGCTCGTTCATTTCTCCGCTTACCAGCTTACCATACCTTCTAGTGACGAAATTTCCTTTTTATAGGCTAAGCAACTTGCGGTACTCCTTGATGAGGATCCTGCCCTCATGGAGCGAAGGCAACAATGCTTCAAGAGGCTTGAGCTGTACAAATCTGCGCGCGATGAGATTGATGCTGTGTCTTGGACACGATGAAGGAACATTCTTGATGCTTGTTATATATTCGCCGCCTTAATTAGACTCATTGTAATCCAGCAGGTCACTAGGTCAGGCAGCAGTCAGCTACGCTGCACTTTAGCTAACTGATCACTTGTGTATCTCTTGTATATTAGTCTGCTAATATAATTTGGTGCGCACTTACGTTGTATCTGTATCAATTTAGACTGGGATATGAATCCAGTAGTCTTTCACAAACGTATGCAGACTTAATGAGCATGAATAAGGATGAAGCTTGTTGATAACGCTAGTTTTTGTAGGCTGCTTATTTATGTTGGTTTTTGAGTCCCTGTGGTACCTTTCCGTTCAGCAGCAGGTGCAAGAATCTGTACTTTCGGCATTTCCGTGAGGATTTTCTAACAAAAATACATTTTTATGCAACTTGCCAGTAGTAATATAGAACGGGTGTGCGCACTACCATGCAACTGAATCAGGGAAGTTGTTCGAGTCTGGTCTACGGTATCAGAGTGAAGTAAGAATGTCCAAAAACTAATACGGCCATTGTGTCTTACTCGATCTGCATGCCCAATCTGCCGTCTAGCTATTTGTTACTCTCTTTTTTGGGTCAACAGGAACAGGTATTTGTTATTGTTGATGACAATTTCCACTAATTGAGATGAATGATGCATGCAGAACCGTTCCGAAACATAAATCAGGTTAGTCAGCTCCCGCGTAAGCCTTTAGGAAGTTGAGCTTGTCTCAGTTGGCTAGATGGTGGATGTCGTTGGTATTGCACCTTTGGCCACTCACGTTCAAGTCTCTATTACTCTTGAATTTGGTGGGTGTTTATTTGGTCAGTATTTCTTTTTTCACCCTGTTCGTTTCGCTGCAGCTGCAGAAAAATAACTGCGAACACTGTAGCTGCCGCTGAAACACTGTAGCTGCTGCAGAAGAAATAACTGCGAACACTGTAGCTGCTGTAAAGCAACCGCTGCAAAGCAGCGAGACGAACACGCTGTTTATTAATGAAAAAACGCCGGCTGCTTTCATTATTTGGCAGTATTCGATTCAGTCGTGTTCTGTGGCATACCTGCAGCAGTGAACTTGAGTCTACATTACCTCGCGTTGATCTGAAATTTGATTTGTTTGGTTTGCCTGGTGATTCCTCTTGGCAACAGATTCAGGGGGCCTTTGGAACGCGGGATTTTTTACTGTTCCTGTGTTTTTCCTGTGAACAGTCAACTGATTCCTGTGAAATTCCTGTACAATTCTTGTGAAAATCCTGCATTCTAAAAGGGGCCTCATGCTTTCTAAAGCTAACATTCCCCCCTTCCATTTTGGAACCGAATGCAAAATCATTGGTGTTTTATTTCTTGGGACTTTATACTGACCAGTTGACGTATCTTCAGGTAGGTATAATAGTTGCGCTAAGAACAACAAACTGTAACACATCCTCCTAATTCTGCTTTGAGCCGTCCTCTTAATTTAATCGAAGTTTTGTTTTTCTCCCCTATTAAAGCACATCGTCATCATGGAAAGCCTCTGCTTCGTTTCCACTCAGTTATCAGTTTCGGGACCTTTGCATTTTGGGGAAGATTTTATATAGGTTTTAATGCTGCTTGCCACTTAAATATATGATTCATGGCATCGAACTGCTTGTTTACATTGTTAGCGTGGATCACTTACTACTATGTAATTGAACCAATAGTTATTGGTTTGATATACCTGTGTATCATTATTTTCTTCAGTTTTGGTGCTGCAGGTTAGCTAGCTGTTAAATACTCCTCCGGGTATTGCGTCTGAACATTCTTCGCCGTCTAGCAGTTGTTTTCGCTGACATTTTCAATTGCTAGCGGCTCCGTTGTAAGCTTTGGTCAGTTCTCGTGATGGTTCTTCGCATTACGTGCGCTCTTTGAGCAGTATAGAATTCAGTGGTTCGGTCGTTTGGTCGGTTGAATAGTTTCAGAGAACTTGACTCCGTGTTACACAACCTGCATTGAGCTGACTTTTGGCTCTTGTAGGAACTCCGCGTATATTGGCCAGTGTCACACTTTCTAGGCGTAGTACTAGTATTTTCTTTCACGAGTTCCCTGTCTAGGACTCTAAAGTCAGGAGCTTGCGTATCTTCAGCCAACTGTAAAAACGCATGCCAAGAAAAATCATCACTACGAACCTCATTTTTTTTAGCAAGTAACAAGAGGCCTTATCGTAATTAGGCCTTGATTGAGCCGTCCCAATCATTATGCTAATCACCCCACTATGGATCATTGGCCAGTCCGGCTCTCCGCATCTATATTGTACAAGTACCAAACTGACATCGCTGCCAATCCATACGTATCACAAGCAGACCTTAATATTCCGACCAATATTGATCGATTCTGGTTTTTTCTTTAGAGAACTCATCGATTCTGGTACCTGGGGCCAACAGCATATGTCACGGTCGTTATGGTAATGCCCGAGCCATCTCCGTGACCGCGCCTTGGGACATTCCCAAGCGTATAAACAAGAACAGGCCGGTAGTCGTTGGCCATTACTCATCAGCAATAGCAAATACACTCAACCTTATGTAGTCATGTGACGGTTGATCGGTTGTCTAGTGAGCAGCGAGTGGTAGCTTTCTTTTATCCAAGAAACGAGTGGTGCCGGCACAAGTGATTCCCGTGCAGCGCAGTGCAGGCCTTCCTCTTGGAGCAATATACATACATACTGCCGCCGGTAGTTGCCGCCGCTCTTGCACCCGCGGCCGAGACCACGCCTTAAACTAATACTAGAGTTTTCTTTGCGGGGAGCCTTAAACTAGAGTTAAGAGCACATGTAATCTCGCGCGGCGTCCCTGCTCGCCACATGCCGGGCACGGGCGGCGCCCACGCGCTCGCCTTGCTGCGAAGCAGCCGTTTTACTGTAACAGCTGCAGAAAAAATAACTACAAACACTGTAGCTGCTGCTGAAGAAATAACTGCGAGCACTGTAGCTGCGGTAAAACAGTCGCTGCTTGCAGCGAGGCGAACAGGTGGTGGTGATGCGTCGGCGTTGTTCGCATGTCGTGATGCGTCGGCGTTGTTCACATATCCGGTGCTCCTCGCATCGCATGTCGTCGTTGTTCGCATGTCGTGTCCGGTGGTGGTGATGCGTCGGCGTCTCCCGGTCTCAGCATCGTCTCAATCTGCCGCCGCTCCTCCAAACAATTAAACAGAGTATCGAATCGTCCCCGTCGTCAGAGGAAACTGCGAACAGTTCCCAAATGGATGGTTACGCGGAGGAAGCTTCGACGCGTCACGTCGATCATCTTCCTGGATCGAACACTTGGCACTGTTCATGACGACCCGGGCGACAGAAACGTGCTACAGCAAGTCGACGGAACTGCCATTGTCTTGTACCGACGGTGGGTGCTTAATGGCGTATGCATGCCAGACTTCCTCAGGTTTGACTTCCGGCCGTTCGGGCTTAAGGAGGAGTAGTTATCGCAGCAAAGACGTCACCACCAAACCTGGGCCGGACACCGAATTCTATCCGAGAACGACGAACCCGTGAAGGACGGTCCTGGGAAGGGAAGGGCGAGAGAGGGAGGGGAGGACGGAAACCGGTGGTCATTTGCACGTCTTGAAATCTGTCTGTCCTTGGTTGAGAACGGACGCAATAAATCCCACGCATATGAACGGCGTCCAGGCAATAACTCCGTTAAAAGGTTTTTGCCCGTTGAACCATCCACGATTGTAACGTCTACGAATAATTCCAGCAACCAGCAGCATAGTATATGGATTATTATCAAAAAATGATTGCCAAAATTTTCTCTCTGAAGCGCTCCTCTAAGTCCTCTTTCAAGTTTGAACGTCTCCTTTGCATTTGCATCCCTGTTGACAATTCGTTTTCGCCAGATACGGTCTCAAAACCGCAACTAATAGGCTAGACAAGACGAAGTCGATAGGCTTGAAAATGAGACTTTTTCTGATTGGAAGACTTGAGCCTTTTTTTTTTTCTCTCGAGATTTTTGAATTTTAAAATAAAAAGTTATGGACTTGAGAGTTGAACTAGACTGACCTGTTCCCTGGGCCCCGCAAACCCCCGTCCTCCGCTCCCAAAATAAATCCAGCCATTACGGCGTTGCCCAACCACTCTCCTCGCGCAGCACAGCAGAGCAAAGCAAAGCAGGGAGAGCAGCAGCTCGAACCCGCAGCAGAGGGCGCGAGCCGAGAAAACTCCAAGCTGCAGCAAAGCCACAGCGCAGCGCAGGCCAAAATCCAAACCCAACCAACAACCCAGCAACCACCCCCTGCTCTGCTCCTCTCCGGCTCTCCCCGTGTCGCGCGCAACGCCACCTCCGATCACAGAGCTTCTACTTTGGCTCCCTCTGATCATCACGGTGATGCGCGCGTGGAGATGAGGTGCAAGCTCCACCCGTACGCTAACGCCGTCGGCGTCTGCGCGCCCTGCCTCCGCGACCGCCTCCTCGCGCTCGCCGCCGAGCGCGACCAGGCCGCCGCCACCGGCAGCAGCGACGGCGGCAGCAGCAGCTGCGGCAGCTCACCGCGAGCTCGTCCCCTGCCCGCCGCGCGGCGGCACCGCGACGCCGGCGGGTTCCCGCGCTCCGCCTCGCCCTACTACGCCGCGCGCCGCCGCTCCGACGCCTGCGCGTCGTCCGCCGCGCACCACCACCACCACCAGCCCAACCTGCTCTTCTTCCGCACGCCGCAGGTCGGCCCCTTCGCCGCCTCCGCCGTCCGCGCCGACGACCACGAGCCCGCCGGCGCCGAAGGGGAGGGCTGCCACAGGAAGGTCCCGCGGCGGCGGTCATTCTTGGCGGCGATCTTCGGCGGCGGCGGCAGGCGGCGGGACGAGGCCGCTGGCGGCAGGAAGGAGAAGGAGCCTCCACGACGCTCCACCTCCTGGCTCTCCGCGATCATCCGCCGCAAGCGCCGGCCCCACGACGCGGCGGCGTCCCTGGCCCCGACCACCGCCGCGGCGCCGCAGCAGCGGCCGGACGAGGAGGAGCCCGAGTCGCCCGGGGCAAGCAGCCGCAGCAGCAGCTGGTGGCTCCCGTCGCCGTCGCCGGCGAGGCAGCACCACCGGCGCAGGCACGGCGCGGGCGCCAGCGGCGGGGACGGGATCTCGGGCTTCGCGGTGTGCCTCAGCCCGCTCGTCCGGCCCGGCTCCGCCGGCGGCCGGCGCCGGTGCCAGCCGCCGGACCCGTCCTCCCTCGGAGGAGACAGCCACCGGCGCCACGCGTCCGCCTCCTTCGGCCGCAACACCTCCCGGAAGCTCGCCGACATGAGCCGGTTCCGGTGACGCCACGCCACCGTCATTTTCTTGTTCGTTCTGCTCCTCTGATCCTTCATTTCTTCTTCTTTCGGTTACAAAATTTGGCCTTTTCTTACCCGCCAACAATGATGTTTGTTAGTACTACCAGCAGCGATTTGTTTTCTGTGATAGCGAAGTAAAATAGGGGGAAAATCAATGGTAATCTGGAGGATTTGTTTTGGTCCGTAGTTAATTTTAGTTCGGCATCAGCGCACTTTCTAGACCAAAGGACATTGGAATAGCTTCAACATCGAAACCATTTTTTATGAACATTTTCAATTTGTTTCGAACGAAGACGTCAATTACGACGACTTGGGCATTACCGGCTCTGACCCTTGACCTTCGACTGCAATTTTGTCCGTTCCTGGAGTTCAGTTTTGCTGCTGAGCAGAGCTTTTGGCGTTCGTTTTTGTTGCGTGCGCGGCGTTTGCTTCCGGGACTCGTCACGCACGCTCATTCACTCCTGGTGGTTGTCAGCTGCGACTCTTTGCTTTGTGCTCGGGCGTTAAAAATGGTTACTCCGGATTCGGAATAATGCTTGCCATTGTACTGCAATCGTGCTGCCGCATGCAGGCTACAGCAGCAGAATTTGTACTTGCACAGGAAAAATTATCGGGACTCGTTAATTACTGTGGATTACTGATGACAAACGTGCTATAAACATTGCCTATTACTACTGCGAGGACCAAATAACTACACCAGCTTTTTTTTTTTTTTTTTTTATCTTAATAACTACACCAGCTTGCCATGACTTTATATGGCACTCCCAAAGAGCCCGCCTGACTGATCTTAGAGTGTCTGCCTCGCAAGTCGCAAGACAACGTCCGATCAGAATACGTGGTAGCTTAAGCGTGCGTAAGCGTACGCGACGCCGCTCGAGTTTGTTAACGAAGCGCGTCACGTCAGGGCTCGCCTGTGCTTTGACCTGCCCATCCATCGTCAACCAACCCAATTACTAACAAACACTGCTGCCGTGTCGCGACCAACAGCAACACTACCATCTACTATAAGAGAACGGTTCGAGCGGTGTCGTCGTCGCCTGTTGCCTCCTAAAAATGTACTACTAAATAGGCGGTTGAAAGTTGGAACAGCAAGCAGCAATCAGTCGCTTAATGAGGGTTGAAACCTTTGACACGGCGAGGCGTAAGCGCACGACGCTGTGATGGATGAATCATAAATGGACGGGCAAAATGTGATGCGATCCACGTCCCCGCTGCCTACTGATCTGACGAGCAAATGTCCAAAAAGATTTTGCCACGGCTGGAGCGTCTCATCCTGTTTCATAGGACTTTCATGCGCTCCAGTAAGCTGGCCGGCTCGCGGCAAGTGACAGTGACACTGAAAAGTGGGACACAATGCGTGCAATTCTACGAGTCATGCAGGAGGCCGAGGTACGCATGCGAGCGCATCAAAGGGAGCGAGCGGCCGAGCGCTCGATGCCCCCGCCGTCGCAACAGCAGCAGCGACCACCGAGGACGGACGGTGATTGCTTGGAGCATAGCATAGGCGTAGCATTTAGCAACAGCAGCAGCACCATGGGAATGCGAGACGGGATGATGCAAAAGGGCAGCACGCCTCAGCGCCGGATCATGACGACGGCGAGCTTTTGCGTGCCTCGCGCATGATGACCCATCGATCCATCCATTAGCAAAAGGGCAAGATGCGGGAAAAGAGAGAGTGCCTGAACTGAAGGGACCCCGATCCGAGCCTTTACAATCGATCGCCCGCTAGCGGCGGCGTCCGCACCGGAGCCAGGGGGACAGGCACACAGCTTCAGGCTCCCAGCAAACATGCCTCAGACACTGTTGCATTGTTCCCTGCGATGCCTGACATTCCATTCCACGTCCGATGTACTGCTACCAGCACTACCACACTGCCTAAACACGAGGAAACTTCAGTCTCCAGTTCCGGTCAGGCCAGGATACGACGCGACCGCGTAAGTCTTTGTTTTTGCCCCCCTCAGCCGTGGCCGAATCACCCTTTAATCTGTAAAACACCACCGTATACGTGTAGTACGAACGAGTCACGCTTTCTCACCTGAAAACGAGACGACTCGACTTTGTGAGCTTAATTCGAATTGCCTGCTCTCCAAGTGCATCAGGCGTTCCCATCGCCTTTTCTTCTTCTTTCCTCCCGTTTGCCGGATCGCCCATGCCAAAAGCTCCCCTCGTCTTCCACGTCGGCGAAAGCAACCTGCACAGAGACCAGCCCATTCAATGGTTTTTAGAAGGCGTTTTCTGTAAAGTTTCTCGGGACAGGGACACAAATAACGGCCCGTCGAGCACGCGGTAGTTGATGGCGATCGGTAGCCGTCGAAGCAGGTCCAGTAAAAGACGAGAACCCATAGAGATAGAGGCGCAGCTTGCCCCAGAGGCCAGAACCGTGTTGCCTCCTCAGCCAGCCTGCCCTGCGCATATTCGAGTAGCGCTAATAACAAAATCTGTGTAAACAAGGAAGAAGACATTTTTTGTTGCAAGTTCATACTGCCTACCTTCCATGAATGATTCAAGTCCAGCTTGTGCTTTGTTCAACCGCAAGTCCAGCCCCCGCTGCATCATCGTCATCATCATCTTCCTCTTTCTTTTGTTTCATCCTTACTTCTACAGAAATTAACTGGCATCTGAAAGTGTATCATATCATATCATAATGCTTCTCATTGGTGAATATAGGATTTCAGAGCAGATCCAAAAAGCGTTTAATTATCCATAAGATAACTGTATAGAAAAAAAGGAAAAGGTTGAAATGTCCCGCCACTTCTCTCATATTGGTATTGTACGGTGTAAGTCAACTTTTGCCACTGTGCGCGACATCCAAACGCGCCCAGCCTTTTGGCATTGGAAGAAACTTCGATACAGCAGAATGAAGCAATTGTGAACAAAGGCTAGTGGTTTGTGCTCAATGGCATGCTGGAAAAATAAAGGTAGTCAGCTCCTCCGTCCCCAACATCTACTTGTTCCCATCTACCAACCACGAAATATGAAACCACTCACATAACCAAGACACATGTATAAAATGAACCTACCTATGAGTGGGAGCGTCTTGTCAAAGGGAATATTAGTGGTAGATTGTCATCTTTCCACATAATAAACCACCCTTCCTCTTCACGCGAAAGTGCTAGGCAAAAAGCTATATTTCTGAGCTAGTTGGTGCTGGTCAGATACCAAACTTGGAGAGTGGCAGCCTGACACTTCGAGAGTGATGGCACTAGATGGATCCAGCAAGCAGATGGCCAAGTGCTGAGAGATCTATTGAGACTTGTGGCCTAGACAGTCAAAGTGAAACAGAACCTTGATGTTGGAACTTAACCTTTGTTAGGTTGCAAATCTGATTCCATAGATCTACCGAGAATCAATCTGTGGGAGGTCTAAATCGATTCGATTAAACTAAAAAATATTCCTGAGATTGTAAAGTAATAGGGAGATAAACTTTTTCCACAAATCCAAATAACCCAGTTTTAAGGGCAGAGTTTACAATGAAACTGAACTGAGAACATTATACACCCAGGACAGATGCTGTAACTCGTTGGCCCTTAGCCCACGGGTTAAAAAGTGAAACATATATAGAAGAGCACTATCATGTTGTATCAGGAATGAGGAAACCTCGTCCAGACCCTGACGTATGGTTAATTTCTAGGAAATGAATAAAAACAATCGCAAAAAGGGTATAACGTTGGACATTTCTAAAGACACTGGATCACTAGTGCCTCTCATCGGCCTATAGTGGGAAACAATATCATACCAACTGTTGAGAGCCTCCATGTCTACCATATCGATTAGAACAAGGGAACACAGTAAAGATAATGATTGATATACCTCAGTGTGCTCCATGGGACCCAAGTTTTGTGTCAAGATCCATACTTCCATTTAGATCTGAAAGTAGATATTCCAATCAATGTTAGGCAATTTTTTTAAATGACGCTAGGATAGTATGGTAGAATTATCCGTAGCACTGATAAGAATTATCCTCATGTCCACATATATCATTATATCAGATATCATTATTCATGACTCGACATTGCTGATTTGTTCGTTGATGCTATCCTGCAAACCAGATTCTTTAAACAACCGCGACAGGACTTGATAAGAATTATCCTCATGTCCACATATATCATTATATCAGATATCATTATTCATGACTCGACATTGCTGATTTGTTCGTTGATGCTATCCTGCAAACCAGATTCTTGTTATAGGATCATAATAGTTTGATCATGCAATCCTCTACAAACGACCACGCAAAGTACAAGGCTCATGTCAATCAGCTCACAAGAAATAATATTTTTTAAGGCATATTTAGTACTAGTCATTTAGCATCCAGGTTTTTTTAGTTCTTTTGTTCTTCCCACACTTGTTTTCCGAATATAGGCACATAGCTGAAACAGGGGGCAGCTCAGTATTGAACTGCTTAGTGCACAGTGATACTAGTGATAACACAACTTTTGCCAGAAGATGAAATCATAGGTATAAGAAGGTATAAGACAAAGGAATCAAGCAATGCAGTATAAAAGAAAGATCCCTGCCAAAAGTTAAGTTTGCAGTTATAGTCCTAGAACAACCATCACTTCATCCCTGCTCCAACAGAGATCATTTTTTTTTCTTAGTGATAAATAAACAATAACAACTGTTGTGTTCATGACAAGAAATTGATAATAAAAGGAACTGGAAAATAGAATATACTCAACATTAATCATAAGTGTTGTCCGCAGATCAGATTGTAATATACTGGTGTGATCATGCAATCCTCAACAAAGGGTCCAAACAACATACAAGGCATGGACCTATGACGATTATAGATAGTGTGATGGTGAGATTTATTTATATTATGATTCGAAACATACCATTAAAATGAAGGATCAAAATAGCTCAAACAGACTGCATTAAAATCTGGGACAAAAGTTAGTCTTTTGAGCCTATACTAAATGAAAGATCCTTAATCAGCAGTATTTTCTAGTGCAAAATGGAAGGTGATTACTCTGTGCTGAGGAGTCGCGAATCTTGTAACCTGCTATCATGTGCCCAGCAGAAAGCAAGTTAAAACGTGTTCCACATTGATACATGGCTGTTAACAGGCATAACCTTGGAACAGTATTCTTAGCTGAACATCACCAAACAGTAGACTCGAGTAAAGAAAATAAAGATAAATTTCAAACATCTCACTGTCTAAAGAATTTCATTTAAATACAAGCAACTAGCATAAAATGCACTAGTGAACAACCTAACACAATCCAAATAGATATGAGCAGCTTGGTGTTTCAAACAAATTGTTAAGTCTCATGAGGCGATGAACATCAGACTCTTATTATTTATGCAGCAAAATTTGCATGTTCTGCTTATGATAAAAAAATTACAGACAACATTAATTTCACACAAGCAGGGCGCTTGGATAATATGTTTACACAATGATTTTTTTCGAAGTAACCTTCAACATGTATAATTAGGCCTGATAAAGTCTTACTGAACATTGGGCTTGACATATGCACAGCTGGTTCTGCATGTGATGCACAATTTGGCAGCAAAATGGGATCTTCAGCAGAATGGGATCTTCGTTAGTTCCTTCCCTGATATGCCATGCTGGGTTGAAACTCATGCTTGAGCACCACAGCCTATATCCACCACGACCCTGAGCATTAAGAAAGGGAGCTGACGGATGAAGCTGGCGAGCTGCGCAATTTCATCTCCTTAACAGGATCAGCAATCTGTGTAGGCCACCATAAACCAGCCAGCAAAGAGCTAAGTTGGTTGTGCCCGGTCAAATGCCTTTTGAGTGGTGTACAGAAATCATAGATATTCATGACATTTCAGCAACCTTTGGAAAACCCTGATGGCCCTCATTTCCAAGCTTCTTTTCATCCAGTTCATCTGTATCAGAACCCAGGTCTTCTGTGGACTGTTGGGAGTCACTTTCTTTCGAAGGAGGAAGTAGAACTGCATTTTTCTTGTAGCCCCACACAAGCATTGAAATGTAGTCCTGTGGTGTTATAAGCCCCTCTTCCCTAATGCAGTTTCGCTGCTCTTCTACCGTCTGTTGATCTGTAAGCTTTATATACTCTAGCAAAATCTTCTCGTGGTCTGGCCGCCATCCACTTGGTAATGGTGTGTAATCAGGATCAGGAACCATTGACATCCTTGTAAACTGAAGACCATCAACCGAGTCCACAAGGCCCATTCTCAGCAAATTATGGTACTCTGGTGACTGCCCTTTCTTATCCTTCAGTGGCCGACTAAGGTTCCTTGATGCAATCTTATAGACCTTTGCCCTTGACCGCAGCTTGTACTTGGCAGCATATAACTTTGCCAAGGAACCCCTTATGATGTAAGAACAGAAGTTGACCACTTTCTTGCGGTTATCAGCATAGCGATACCACTCTGCCATTGTAAGCAAAAGCTTATTCATCTGGGAATTCGTGTGAGCTTGAGTGGCATGGAACATACGGAAGCATGGTTGTGGGTCTGGTTCACGGTCTCCTTTTAAAAACTCAAGCTTCCGGAATTGCTTGATGCACTGCTTCAGACTAGCTGTCACCGAGAGCAGAGTACCAACTCCCTTCTCACTGATGATCTTGCCTCCGGAGGCCGTGTAGCGGAGGGTTGGGTACACAACTCGACGACACAAAACGTGATCAAGGAACATGATCCCTTTCGTAATGTGCTCAATAGGGAGGCTCTCATTATCAAGTTTGATTCTGAACCGCTGATCACAAAATTCAATGAGCTGCTTCCTTAGCACCGCTGCATCAGCTCTTGGGCCTCTCACACCGATCAGGAAATGACCACCATACCGAATGTAGTCCACCTTCCTCGTCTTGTCAGGGCCACTTGTGGGAACAAACTCTGGCCATGATGTGTTACCCTGCTCGGACCTATCTTCTCCTCCCACAACATCTGACTTGGATGGCTTGTAAAACTCCTTAATCTTCTCTTCCATCCACTTATCAAGCTCATCAAGACACACATTAGCGAGCAATGGGCTCAGCACCCCACAATGCCCCCAATCAGGCTGGGTCATTGCCTCCTCCGGTGCAAATCCAAAGAAGGTTTGCAACCAGTAAGGATCAGGCTTCGGCTCCCCCTCAGGCAGCACCTTCTTCTTCTGGTACTTCCGCTTCGTCTTCTTCTTTGGCGCATCATCACCCGGTCTTCCAGTAACCACCTGGGTGAGCAGGGCTGAGCGGATTAAATCCACAACTTTCTTATCACGCACATCACGGATAAGCGCGCCCACCACAAGTGCAGGATCAGGTGAGTGCAGTAGCGGGGAGAGGTCGCCTTTGATATACCATAGGTATGGCGCGAAGCTGCGGCGGATGGTGCGAATGGCAGCGTGGGGGGACCGGCCCGGGCGGAAGGCGAATGACTTTGGCGAGAACCTTGCCTCATAGACGGGCTCGAGCAGGAGCAGGAGCAGCTCCTGCACGACGCGGTCCTGGAAGGGGGGCGGGCCCGGGGTGGTGAGGAGGGCGCGGAGCTTGCGCTTGGAGAGGGTGGACGGGTCCGGCGAGTTGGCGGCGCGCGGGGATTGGATGAAGGGGGTGAGGCGGTTGCCGAAGCGGAAGCGGTCGTCGAGGACGGCGTTGCGGAGCGCGAGGAGGGAGGCCAGCGTGGAGGCCGGGATGGAGGAGCGCGGCAGGTAGGAGCCGGTCTCGTCGGCGTACGCCTTCTGGTAGGCGAGCACCCACAGCTCGAGGCGCGAGAGGAAGGGCGCCAGCGGCGGGGCCGGGCCCCCGGCGGGCGCGGCGCGGAAGGAGGAGACCCACAGCGACGCGGTGATAGCCACCGGGTCGTCGCGGAGGAGCTGCGTCGGGTCCAAGGGGTTCCCTCCGCCGCCGCCGATTCCCCCGAAGCCGCCGCGGCTGGTGGAGGTGGAGGCCGCGCTAGAGTCGGCGACGAATTGGTGGCGGCGCAGGGGAGGGGGCGTTGGGGGTGGGTAGTGGGAGGCGACGGAGGAGAAGGCGCGGAGGCGGAGGAGGGAGGTGAGCAGCGCCCGGCGAGGCGGCGGCATCGGAGGACGCCGGGGGCTTAAACCCTCGCGGTGGCCGTCGGCGTTGTGGGTTTTGGCCTTGTTCGGCGGTTGCGGCCACAGGGGAAGGGGTTGTGCGTGCACGGCGACGCCGCGACGGCGGCGCGGCAGGGACGTCTCTTCTGGGTTTCAGCCGCGATGGTGCCAGTCCAATGGGCCTTTTTTTAATCAGCCCAATGGGCCTTGGCCTGACGTAGCATGGGCGAATGTAATTTCTGTCTCGAACGAACTACCGACAGAAGAACAAAACTTTGCGAATGATAAGCTTTGCATGAACAAAACTACCGAAGAAGAAACGATGAGAATTCATCTACCCATCGTTTCTGTCTTAGCATTGCCTGTCTACCCATACACCAACTTTGCGAATGGAGGGTAGATGTAATTTTTGTCTCGAACGAACTACCGAAGAAGAAACGATGGGTAGATGAATTCTCAGCTTATCATGCAAATGGATTAGAGAAAACAAAATCCTCCATTTTGAGGTACATAACAGTTGGTGTTCATTCTTCTGCTGATCACGAACTTTCTAAGCTAGATCTCACTAGTACGGCAACATTATCCCGCCCCCCCCCCCCCCCCCCCCCCCCCCCAACCCCCCCCCCAAAACAAAAGGAAATGTTTACAGGCAGCTGGTGTCTTCGGTTTCTGCTCTTTGGTTCATGATGAACAGGGTTGAGCCTTCGATAACGTGGCTCATAGCATGCTGATTCAGTTTCTTGATCATCTCTGATTGGCAGTTGGTAGGCGTTCAACCCTGCGCTCGAATTGAATTCAAATGAGAACAAGACCCCATTTGGATGTGAACAGCTCCAGCGCTTCAGAGTTCAGAAGGCGTACCTTCCCAGCCGGCATAAGTCAGGCTCCTGCAGCAGCAAATCTTGCAGGCTTCCAACCCTAGCATCACCACGATCCAGTAAAAAAGGGTAAGATGCAATCTGGAAAGGAAATTCAGAGGACAAGACAAGATATTGATAAAAGCACACCTGGAATCAAGAGAGAGTGATCTATGATGAATTAAGTTATCCAAGCCAACATAGGTGACAACCAGGCTTCCAGCATCTGGATGGGGCCAGCTTCGGGTAGTAGGAAATCTAAGAATAAATGTTCCTGGCTCTTTCAACAGTCCCTTGGAACTTCTTAGTGCATTCTCAGCTTCCTCTATTGTAATCAACCCCTCTATCCATCTAGGTACTGTGCAATCCCACAGATTTTTGATTTTGTCCGTTGACAGAGAAACAGCCACTGGGTATAACCAGTACCATAGCCTTTGAAATTGGCTTCTTCCAATATCATCACCACATCCAGCCATTCCTCTCAGAACCTCCAGGTCCTGAAACAATGGATAGTATGCAGTAAACATCTGTTCTTGCACTACTCACGAGACTACCCCCATTAGAAGTTAAGATGCCGATGACATGCATTTGAAGTAAAATTATACCTGTTCTGATAAACCCCTATTCGTCGAATGGGCAATGCCCATAAATTTTGTCATGATCTCAGGAATGGCAGATGACCAAAGAGCACATTCCTTGTTTTTTGAGATCATGCTCCAGGTATCGGCCCCCTCTTGGAGCAATCGCTTCGAGATTAATATTTGATTCCTTGAATGGCAGAAGAATTTACACATTAATGTCAATGATACAGACACTTCTATCAAAATACAAGAAATGAGGGCTACCTGTGATGGGAGCATCCACTATACAATGAGACCTGATCTGCAAGTTTTACCAAGACGTCTTTGTTAACAGTAGAAGCTGCACCTCTAAGAAACTTTGACCGCTCATCTGTGCTGTCTAGACAATATCTGAAAATCACTGCATCTGAAAAGCTTTCAATTTCATCCCCATCTGATCCGCTCCATGAACTTCCGGCCTCTAAGCTGTCGTAGCCCGATGTTGAAGAGTCAGTCCCCATCATATTATGTGCTTCTTTGCTTACCACCATCTTTCTGGCATGCTTATTCTGTAAACAATAATAATTGCAAAATCATGGAGTTGTAACCAAAGCATAACTAGTCAATTACATCAACCTAGCTAATTTGTTACCTGTGATACCATTTTGTTTGTCTCTACTGCCATGGTCACTCCATCTTCTGTCTTGACACTCATGAATGGATGGGAATAGCCTACTGAACTCTGACCATGAGAATTTAAGTGGCCATTTACTTTGTCGGCATTTAAAAAACCTTGACCATCACTGAGCATGTTAATTTCATCAGTTGAAGAAGTCACCTGCTTTCCAGATCCCAACGGGCGGTTGGTGCGATGTCGAGATATACAGCGAATTGGTTTGGAATATGCCTCCATAAAAGGATATCTTTGCATGTGCGGTGTAGAGAAATGAATACGGAAGAGCTTATTGTCGCACTTAGAAGAGAGCTGGAACAATCAGAGGTTATGTCATAGACAAAGATCACATAAGTAACATCAACATGCATGGAGTCCTAGATAACATGCTATAGCCCTTTGTTGGAGTATGGAGCATCAGTTGTAAACAGTGGCTGTTATCACGAGTATGTGCAACTGCAGTGCTGTAGTGAGCGCAAGAATGGTTATTTCATAATCGTTTCAGCTTTCTTTGGCAGATATAGTTGATTCAAGTTTTTCACGGCGGTTCAAATTCAAATTCACAATGAAGTTGATAACTGTTACCATACTAAGTATGACGTTGACTTTTCAGCAGAAAAATGAACTAGCATGGAACTTTGAAATGGCTTCGTACAGAACAAAGCACTACTTGCTACACTCCATAAGCAGGGGTAACAATCTATCTTGCACATACATGCCATTAAAGCCGCTGTGTTGCAGCAACTCCCCTTTACTTCACTATAACACTACTACAGATGGTGCATGCAGACAGTTAAAGAAATGATTTCATGTGGCACATAAAGCTCCACATATTACACACCTGAGATATCTTGAGTTTAAAGAGTGCACGTCCACGAATAACTGGTATAGGCCTACTTATAGCTGGGTATTCAATTCCTTCACAAGTAATAAGTAAGGGAGGTTCCGAATCATCCCTTGATTTTTCAACTAATGTTCCATTGTCAGCATAGACAAGTGAAGCAATGACCTGGGATTTGTATAAATCTGTAAGAACACTATGCAAACTGAAAACAACTTAAAGTAGCGTGCCCATTAACTGTTTTGTTTTGAGAAAACAAACAAACATGTACCTCTCCATCGTTCACGGGTTCACCAAAAGCATCTATTACTACTACTTCCAACATGAAGTTTCTCCGGCAAGATGGCTGCATCAATAGATTTCCATTATTAGGATATACTATTTTTAATAGCATGGGATTTAATACATGGAAATAAAATAATCAGTACTATTTTAACCAACTCAGGTGCAATTTCTCAGTTTCTTCAAAAAGAAGTGCATTTTTTCAGGCTAAATTTTACAGGTCCAATTTTACAGAAAGCGTAGAATTTCCTTGTTTTGCTTAAAATAATTAATAAAAGGAGAATATCAGATAACAGAGCATAGCTCGGTTGGTAACATCCTCAGGCTGCGAGGCTACCCGCCCAGGTTCAAATCCTGGTGCTCGCAAGGCATGTTACCACCTTCTGCAAGCTGACCTAGCTGCAGGTCGTGTTGGACACCAGGTTCATTTGTGGGGTGGTCCCCTAACTTAGGGCGACATCTGTCCTCAGGGGGATGTCTCCTACCCGGATTGAATTCCTTTAAAAGAAGAATATCAAAAGATAGTTTCTAGTTTTACCTTTCCACCCACAATGTTCCAAATGCCATCATCACCCTCCTCGATTCCATCACAGCATGAGAAGTCAATAGATAACTTAAATGGTGGATTCTGCAATTAAATTAGAATATCATCAAGTGTACTTCACAGAGAGAAACTAAAAGAAAAGTTCGTGATAGCAGCTAAGATGAATCACCTTCGCATATCGTTCCTGTATGGTTCCTAGTATATATGACACCTCAGTATTATAGACATAGCCTTCAAACTTGTCATCACTTCCAACTAACTTAATTAGGTTCCCATCATCCTGATGGTCAGGCTCATTGGATACTGAACAAAGATGGGTCTCATTAATTAGGTCACCATCAATGTGAAGACGGATAATATTTTTAGCAACCTGACACAGGTACAAACAGATTTTAAACAGAACATTCGTATCCGAACAAAAAGGCGGGAAAGATGAAGCAAAGCTCTGGCAGATGTTGCATATAATACTGTTTGACAAGAAATACAGGTGCATACTAAGGGAATAAAAGCAAGGGAAAGTCTGAAATGCATATTTTTATTCTAGCCCAACTAATACAAAGGTATGCTATAGGGAGGGTTAAGACTAAGGCATTTTTCATGTCTACAAACAAACCTCGCATCCGATGTGGAACCATTTCTCCAGAGGGCATTCATTTATAGATGATAGATCGGTTTTGTCTGTCCATGGATAGAAACCAGACGGGACAGGGGCTTCTTTATGCAGCGTCATCAAGGGGAAGAGAATCAGTTTGTTTCCTTCTCCTAATGCAAGAAACGGTAACTTATGGTCATCTCTCCCGGTGATCTGCATAATCGAAAATTCAAAATTTTAGCGAGCACCAATTCTGATGCTGAAAATTCACATGGAAATGTATAAATTATCCTTTATCTTCCCCAGCGAGATTTCTCCCCAAAATAGAATAAGGAACACGAACTTTTCTCACACATCTATAGACGAATACATTATTCTTAATGCTGCTTCTCAGATGAAAAGGTTCACCATGCCCACTATCCCGATAGCCGCACTAACACCTATGAATTGCAACACCCGTCATAGCAATACTGATATCAGAACCAACAACGGCCGCTCCCTATTTGTACTACCCATGAAGGGAGATAAAATAAAAAAGGAAAACCCTAACGGAATCGAACTATTTGCAATCACCAAAAAACGTGGAAGAGATTAGAATCCAACCTGGTGGAGGATCACCGAGGACGGACTAGCGGAGCGGGAGAGGTAGAGCCAGAAGCAGATGGCGAATCCTTCCCCGCCGCCTCGGACCGTTTCCCAGTTCAGCTCGACGCGCACGTCTCGGAGCTCGCGGTATCCTTCGCTTCCGCCACATTCCGGCGCCGCCATCGCCGGCGGCTGCTGCGGGGTTGAGGGCTTTTCCCCTCTTTCAGGAATGGTGGGTGACGATGGCTAACGGTTGTTCCGTGATGAGTGTGATTATGTTAGGGAAAGGGCGGAGAGGAGAGGAGACCGTGGTCCATCCGTTCGGGGTTGGAATGCTCATGTCCGTCTGATGGTCCATCCGTTCACTGTATTTTTTCGAGAAAAAAAAATTGCATTTTGGTAAATTTAGTTCGTTGATTGAAAAAAATATCTATGCTTAAAACGATTGTTGTGCTTATGGAAATTTTGCATCCGCGAAGTGCTCGTGGAACACATTAACCTATGCACACGTAGAATAGAGCTTAATATATATAATAACATGCATGTCTTTGAATTCTAGACTAGTATAACTACATAAAGTAATAGGTACCCATGAGCAAGCAGTCCAAATACACAACAGTCAAAGTTGTTATCCACGTGATACAACTAAAAATGCTTTGGATTAGTGGCTTACTAGTTTTTTGCTCAAGTTTTGATCTTTCGTAAAGCTATTAAATGCATGTGACAAATAAGCTCAGGTCTTTTGCAATACATCCGATGTCATGTTTTTTTTCGACCCACGGCTCATGTAACGCCGATGAAGATGGTGAAAGCAAAAAGGAAATACAAAAATGGTTGGTATTATAGAGGATAATATTAATAGGATAGGTTGGTTGCAAATTTGAAAATGAGTGATGCGAGATGAACAGAAAAATTGTTAAAGCTAAAAACATTTAAGGAGCAACCATCACAATCAAGTAATGTTAGTTTGCATTCAATGAAAATACATTTTTTTTTTACCTGATGAATGCCATCAGTATAGCTTTTTCGACACTTAGTGATACCATGTTATTTTAGAGAATCCTGTCACTGTTGTTACTTGAGGCATCCACCACATAGGTGACAATGGTGGCTTTTCTGGTGCCCCACCTAGACCAATCAATTCAAAATAGTTTTATGACATATGACCCGACATTGAAAATTATGTCTTCTTATAAACACATTAAATATGTATAAGCTTATGTATAGGCATGCACATTATCACGATGAGTCATTTTGTTAGACTGAGCTCATATATCACGAGACCGATGAAAGTCATCATGTGCCTCTTTCGTCGATGGAAACGTCATCTATATTAATAAAAGTATAATTAATTAGCCACAATTACAAGTAATCTTGTTGAATCGAAGACTCGAACTCAAAAACAATTCTACTGTTATGGCACCAAACAACTGTAACATGACAATACAATGTCAGGATACTCACTACATAAAAGGAAAGTATGAAAAAAATTCAACAAGAATTTTTTTTCTTTCTGTTTCCTGTGAAATTGAACTGTTTTATGTGAAATTCATGTGCGATTCCTGTAAAATTCCTGCGTTACAAAAGGGGCATAAAAAGAGCTAAGAAAATATCATGTGCAAACATCCTCGTTCAGTTTTCTACAAGCCTCTCAGCTCACATGGCCAAGAAATATCGTAAGTTCAGAGGAATAAAGGGCGAACATAAATAGTGAAAGTGTTCGTAAACCATAGAAAAACATCTCTATCTTTAGAAGAAAATACAAATAGCGTTCGGATCCTTGACAGTCGTTCGAGGAAAAAAAACAACGGATTGCATTGCCACGCCACTTCGTCTCTTGTTCAGAAATCATAAACGACTTTTTTATTTCAAAAAAAAGGAAAGTTAATGGAGATGCGGGGTATCGATCCCCGTACCTCTCGCATGCTAAGCGAGCGCTCTACCATCTGAGCTACATCCCTTTCGTGTAATCAACATTAAAACATGATTTTGTTAAGATAGAAACTCCTCCGGCTCATTTCTCGCGATGAAGATTATGTTTTAATGTTGATTACACGAAGGGGATGTAGCTCAGATGGTAGAGCAATGAGTTTCATTCCTGAAGCTCCGTGGCCGGGGCTTGCCTGCCTAATCTCGTCCTCGTTGCCGGCGCACTGACCCTGGCCTCGGTCTTTTGTTGTCGCCTGCGTCTCCTCGGCAAGAAAGAAGTTTCACGTGCGGGCAGAGGATTCATGGCACGGGATTCTCTCCTTTTCCCTTTTATCATAAGAAAAGCTGCCTCATGGGATTCATGGCACGCGGTGCGCTCCGTCTTAATCTTCAACGTTCAATTTCACGCGGAATCGATTTTCGGCAACTTTAATCTCGAACTTAGCTAGAGTGCCAAATACTATGGCTATTGGGGCCTGGGGCGAAAAGCCTGTTCGGTAGGCTGTAACTGCGGCTGCAGAAAAATAATTGCGAACATTATAATTACTGTTAAAGAAATAAGGTCAAATTTGCTGGTGAACACTGTGACTTCGTGGAATTGACTGGTGGACACTGAAAAAAGTTAATTTGGCTGCAGGACACTATCAAAACGTGGAAATTAGCTGATAGACACTATAACATAGGAGAAATGGTTGTTATGAATTTCTTATCTCGATGTACATGACACCTGACGACTTGAAATGTTTGCATAACTATGTATTGTTGCATTCTTTAACTATGTGTTTTTTCTCATAATTATTTTTGATTGTTTGCATAGCTTTTCAACATAAAGAGTATTTAATTTTCAGATTAAACTATACAAACAGTGAAGACAATTTGTGGAAAAAAACACATAGTTAGAGAATGCAACAATACATATTTATGTGAAATTTCAAGTCATCATGTGCTACATGTATTGAGAAAAAAAATTCATAACAACCATTCTCCTATGTTATAGTGTCCATCAGCTAATTTTCACATTTTGATAGTGTCTTGCAGCCAAATCGACTTTTTTCAGTGTCCACCAGCCAATTCTACAAAATCACAGTATCCATCAGCAAATTTGGTTAAAAAATAACTACGAACACTGTAGCTACTGCTGTCTGCTACAAAACCTCCACCCAAACAGGCTATTCGATGGGAAGCTTTGACCGAACCTTGAAGCCACCACTTCAACTCATCGTCTTTTGTCTACCATGGTCGTCATTTTTTTTGGCTAAAAAAATAAAAATAAAAAACGATGGGCATCATTAGGTCCTTCGTTCTCATGTGCATCAAACCAAACCTCGGCCATACAGGTTGGCGAATCATGAGGTACAGTACGGCCAGATGTAGCAGCACAATTTTTTCTGCTTTATATTATAAAACGAAAAATAAAATAAGAAAAGGGAGTAGTTGTATAAATTGCTGTCCTGGCTGTGCCTTGCTGGCTGCCCCGGCGCGAGACGAGGCCTCCTCCTCGAAAGTCTGAAGAGGAGAGGGAGAGGGGGCCAGGAGAGAGAACAACCAACTGCTCCTCGCCTCATCACCGGCCGGCCACGGCGCGCCCTCACCATCGCCGTCCCCATCGCCTGCTCTTTTTTTTTTGTCCCGAATCCACAGCCAAGGTAATCCCACCTCGCATCCTCCTTCCCCATCTTCTGGCAGCTCCTTAGATCTCGCAGAACCTCTCTCTCTCTCTCATTTTCTTTCCTTTTTTTTGTGTGGAAGAAACTCTGTTCATGCATCCATACAAGGAGAGAGAGAGAGAGAGAGAGAGAGAGAGAGAGAGAGAGAGAGGCGTGCATGGAATCAAGCCGGTAAACGATTTACGCGTCGGTGCCGTGGGGTCCCTCCCACCTTTCTTGACCACAAAACCTTTTTGCAACTAAAAGGCGCCGGAGATTGGACTAGCTAGCAGCTAATTAACAATTAGTAGTATCAGGTTAAACTACTCCGTGTTGATAAAAAATCAGCACTGCAATGTCAAAGGCCGGCACCTTTCACGGGTTTGACACTTTTCTTTTGTTTATAGAATTATCGGCCAGCGCCCAGCGGCCTGATTGGCAGACGCCACTTGTTCCCCTCGTTTCAATGGTGCTGTCACTGTTCTACTCTTTCCATCTGTTTTTATTCTAGGAGTGTTCTTTTTTGGGACGTTATTAGAGCTGCGTAGGCGTTTTGTCTCAACTTTTGATCCATTCAACTATCCGGTTCTGTTCTTCTCCTTGTGTTATTTCTCACTTGTACAAGTTCTGCCTGTGTGACAAGTGTGTCCTGGGCAAAGGTTTCTTTCAGTTTTAGGAGCTCTGGAATACTTCCATCTTTCTTTCTTAAAATTACAATTTTTTTGAGCGGTCTAGTTCTATTTCTTTTAAAATTGTTCCATTTTGATATGTGGATGCAAATAGTATGAAGTATGAATTATTGACGCTGACAGGAGAAAAGAACATGTTTGCTGATTTTGAACACGACTCTCAAGTCAGCTGAGCCTTGTATTCAGGTGCTGAGCTGTTATGTGATTTCTCCAGATACAGCGTACAAACACGGACCAAATCTTATCCCTTTGTCGTACTCATTGTTTGGTTTTTGCGCTTCCTAAATCTACATGGCGTGTAGTCTTCAAAATAAAGAGATGAGGGAAATTTATAAGGCATGCAGCCATACTGATTGATGTCATAAATATGACTTTCATGCAGAGTTGTTGAAACTCTCTGTGGCTGGAGGAACGAGCCCGCAGCAGAATGGAGAGCTCCTCAGCTAGAGCCAGTGCTTCTGAGGAGAATTGCTTGGGTTATGCAAGAAGCGTGTCCATGGATTCTGCAGCTTGTCCTTCTTTAGCTGGTAGGTCCAGCTCACTGTTAAGTAGGAGAAGCAGCCGGCAAGGTTCAAGGGGATCCATCAGCCTCTCCCGCGAGATGGGAGACTCCATATTGAGCTCAATGAGGCATTCCCTTCAATCAGCGGATCAATTGCTAGGTGATGTCGATAGCTCGGTTCTGGCTCAGCTCATCGACAGCGGGGATCGAGTTTTGGAACCTGATGGTGATGTTGGTGAGGATATAGTAAATACCTCAGAGCACCATAAGGTTGGCCCACTTCCAGATGATGCAATGATGCACAACAATGGCAAAATTGTGGCAGCTTCTGTATCTTCAATGGAGCCAAAAGATTCTATTGCTAATGGCCCAGCAAGTTCATCCATCAAGGTAAGGATAATTGTTTGAGTTGATTGGTTGCTTGTAATTCTCAAACCAATGATTTCAATTGACATAATGTTGAGAGGTTGTGCTACTGCTGACCTGAAAACGCCTGTCTGCCAGGTTGAACCATATAAGCTCTCTTCGAGACTCGACTATGCTGCTTACCTGATCCATTTAGCCGTCTTTGGATTTTTTGGGGTAACTGTCTGAGATTTTGCATGCTGTTGTTTGTGGTAAATATTAATTAACCTATGCTACTCTAATGAAATTTAGCAACACTTGCTATTTCATTGTATCAATCCCAGAGGACCCGCACCACCTATTCAGGAAAATTTTACTAGAATCAGTCTGCAGCTCTTTCATACGGAGTAATTATGCTTCTGATTACTGAATCAGGTATTCACAAGGTATGGGCTCCAAAAACTGTTTGGCCCAGACTGCCTGGCACTCACCTCAGATCAAAGCCCACTGTACCCTGATCTTCCATCTAATATGGTATGTGTTATCCTTTAAGTGCTCAAGTAGCACCCCTAAAGTGAGTCAAAGGACTTCTTATCAGAGAAAATATGGGGATATTGATCAATACCAGCTAATTTTGATTGCTAACTTGCATGTGCCAGTTAGGATCTTTCCTGATGGGGTGGTTTGGGATCATCTTCAAGGCTGATATACGGCAGATATCTGATCATCTTATCGTTGGAATCTCGACTGGATATATGGGAAGCCTTACCACTTTCAGTGGGTGGAATCAGAAAATGGTTGGTTTGTCTTCTAAAGGCCATTGGGTGTATGCTGTAGCGGGCATAGTACTAGGTATCTCATCACCATTTTGATTAAGTGTGGTGTAGATTAGTTATTATTGAACCAAAACTAGAACAAAAAGGCCATTGGTTTGTCTTCTGATGCTAACAATGTTGTATTACTTCAGGAATGTTCATTGTCAATGAGTGCATCACCGTTGGTGCTGAGACAGGCGAGCGCCTACGTAGTTCAATCCAGAAATACATCAGGGAGAACAGTTCAATTGGAAGCAAATGTGACTGGGATCACTGGAGGGTGGATACCAGGACTAAGCATTTTGTGCTTCTGTCAGTGATGATGGTTTTACTGTCTTTCTTATGGGTTCTGAGCGTTGTCTTGGCCGTAGTAAAGGTGCATAGTCTTGATGATGGAGCTGTGCTCTGGTTGGGCTGCTCGGTGGCACCTCCAGGTGTCTGGTTACGCTGGTACTTGGCAAGGCTCAATGGCCAGGGAGTTGGCAAGCAGAGATCGCTCAGATGGCTGCCAATTGGGACCCTTGCAGCCAATGTTCTTGCGGCTGGCATCATGGCGGCGCTTGCTGTAACGTCTAAAGCGGTACGGTTGAATATTCCTTTTTCATACATTTTCCTTATTTCCTGTTATAAATCATCATGTTCGTCTGATTCTTTTGATTCCTCTAGGTGCATACAAAGCAATCGGCAACTATTCTTAGTGGCATACAGCTTGGTTTCCTTGGTTGCTTGAGCACAGTCTCTACTTTTGCTGCTGAAGTTTACACCATGAGAAGAAGCGGGCAGATCGCAAAGGCCTTTGTTTATGCCGCATCAACATTCCTGCTTTCATTTGTGCTGGGTACTCTAGTATATTCGGTGCCAGTTTGGGTAAAGCATTATGGATGACCTTTTGGAACTCCTTAGGAAAGATAAACTTTGCTAATAGAATGTGGTGGCGTAGAACAAGTTTTGCCAAACATATGTATGCCAAAATGAGTGTACATCTGGCATCTGAAATGTACATACATTGATTAGATTGGGATTATGTTAGCTCCAATTGTATTCTCGTGCTGTCTCATGTAGTCATGTAGATGTGCTTTACCTGTACAAGTGCTGTTTACGTGAACACCAATTGGTGTATACGATACCCCTACTTGATTTTTGGAAGGAAAAAATTATTAAACTTGGATGGTTTGACTATTTGTTTCAGACGCCATAAACTATTGTAAAAAAATGGCATAAGAATTTGTTGTTACGTTGCCGTTGTTATTCTGGAATGTAATACATATATTGATTATTTGTTTCAGCATTCTTACATGCGGGTCTGGAACTGCACATCTTGATAGCTGACACCACACAAACAAAGTCCAAATATGTTTTCTCTTTTCACTAAGGGTATCAAAAATATATTTGTTTTCTCAATTATCTAGTGTCAACTGAGTTGCCAAATTGCACCTTATTATTCATAATGTATCTTGTGCAACCTTTGGAAAAAGGGAACAAATGTTCCATCTGGGGTTTACCTTGATACAGTAGAGCTTTGTGATATCATTCTGTAATAAACAATATCTAAGTTTGAGAATTCATGTCAATGATCTTGGAATAAACAATATGCTATTTGAACAGTTGCAGTGATAATTTGTTTCATAGCACAAGCAAAGAATCATATTGTCTTGCTGTACAGTATTCCAGAAATTGGAGTGTTGGACATACATACATTTGTAACAATGAATATCAAAGTACCCGCTTTATTCTTAAGAAGATTAGTTGAAAAATAATGCAAAATTCTTGTCTGTCCATTGACATACGGTGCGGCAGCACATAGTTTCTTTGAGAAAAACTGTGAATCCAATTCGTCACTGTCAATCGGCATGTCAAACCACAGTACATTATTCACTCGAGAATACTCCTTGAACAGTACTTTCAGTGATTTTCCTTCTATTGTGACACCCTCATCGGTAATCCCATGTCCACTTGCCACTTAAACGCCCTTCTTTTTTTATGCCACATCAATCATGCACTCGTGCAGGGAAGAAATTGTCATCGTCTTATCGCTGCTTTATCAATATGGATGGTTCCTGCGCAAAGAACTTGCTTCACCATGTCAAATTGTTTGGGACAAGTCCTTGTCAGCATGACTATCCGTCAACAAGGAAAACAATATCATGAAACAAACTAAAGAACAGCCAGTCTTTATTCCGGACCGCCGGATTCAGTCAGGTACTCCTCTATTTTACTCAACAACTCTGGGTCCCTGCATATAGGACAATTACTAACAAGAATTTCCCAAGCTCGTTCGGTAAAACCAAATGGTGCACTTTTGATCCATTCAACTACTTTATCATTTGATGATGCCTGGCTAACCAAATCCACCATACACAAAAAATGTTGTTCTCCTGGAACTATCCTGTATTTCCCAGTCATCAAATCAAAGAATTTCATGCCTTCTTCAACTAGGCCGCACTCGCAGCAAGCTGTCAAAACCAGCAAGTGTGTGTCAGCATCAGGTTTCTGTTTCTCCCGAATCATCTGAACAAATAATCCTATGACCTCCTGCGCATGCCTATGATGACACAGAGCAGACAACATTCCATTCCACAACACAGCACCCCTCCTGTCTGTTAGGCTGAACACCTGGTTGGCACCAGCCATATAACCACATTTTGAATACATGTCAATGAGTGAGCTACTGATCATCACACTTCGATCAAAACCAGTTCTTAGCAACATCCCATGGATCTGCTGCCCAAGTTTCAGTGAACACGTAGCAGAACATGCAATCAAGCAACTAGCGAAGGTGAACTGATCTGGGCCCAAATCTTCCAGTATTAAGAGCCGAAAAGCAGTCAGAGCTTCCAGTGGCTTTCCATGGCCAGCATATCCCTCGATCAGAGCATTCCATGACATGATGTTCCTCTCTGGCATTTGATCAAAGAGCTCATGAGCAGCACTCAATTGGCCATCTTCTGCATAGGCACAAACTATCGTCGTCCATGTCTGCAAACCTTTGACAGGCATCTCGTCGAACAGCCTTCCTGCATCATCAACGCAACCACATTTTCTGTACACGTCAAGAAGAGAGCTGGCAATGTTGGCATCAGACAAGAACCCCAGAGCAGCCAAATGGGCATGGAACTGCTTGGCAAGGTCCCGATCCATGAGCTCCGCGCATGCAACAAGGAGGGCCAAGAAGGTGTGATAGCTATACCCAAGAGAAGGCGACCTGTTCCGGAGCTCAGAGTAGGTGGCCACGGCTCCCGCCATTTCCCCACCGCGCGCGAGCGCGAGCATGGTAGCGTTATAGGAGAGGAGGTCGCGGTGAGGCATCCCGGCGAAGACCTCGGCGGCTGGGGCCGCGAGCGCGAGGCGCGCGTACCCGGCGAGCATGGCGTTGTAGGAGTGGATGCTTGGGCGCGGCATTTTGGCGAACAACCGGCGGGCGTCGCGCGGGCGGCCGAGGAGGAAGTGCAACGACAGGAGGCGGTCGGCGAGCTGCGTGCTGCAGGGGACGAGGCGCTTGAGCCCCGCGAGGCGGACGTAGAGGAGGAGCCGGCCGGCCAGGGAGGGGAAGGACGGCGCGGCGGGGCGCTGCAGGAGAAGATGCGCGAGGGAGGATAAGAGCGGGAATGGGGCACGCAGGCCGGCGCGGGCAAGGGTCGGCAGGAGGGAGACCGCGGCGGAGGCATCGCCGCCGGAGATGCAATGGTGCAGCGCGCCAAGGAGGCCGGAGTACGACCGCGTGGCCGGTGGCTCGCCGTGATCGGACATTGCGTGGGGTATGGGCAAGCCAGCTCAGGCCGGCCGGGCCAGGGTGGTCGTGCAGGTGCGGTTTGCCGCGAACGTGCGCCGTCCAATTCAAATGCTGGCCAGCTGTGATGACTCTGAAGCCTCAATTGTTCTAATTTGCAATCTATCTGAAGTCTGAACCCTTTTCTGCTTCACCAAGCTGCCAATTGATGTTCTGAGGCAGCTCATCGCACAAACACACCATTTCTTTTCAAAATGGCAGCAACACAAAGTAGTTCAGCATGCAAACAACAGTGCGTGGGCATGACAGGCTCAAAGCTTTGCTTGAGTTGCCTCTTTTCCTCTGACATGCTGTAGTTTGGTCAGAAAAAAATAATGAAATCTTTGTGTATGCCATTTCAGATAATTCACAGATTTACATAACAACAGGAACTGCAAGCATTCCAAATGCAATCAAGAGAAACAAATAAATAGAGCATTTCTCTTTTGAGGTGGGGTGGGGGTGGGGGTGGGTGGGGGGGGTGGGGTGGGGGATTAGAAAGATGAGTTGCCAAGAAAAAGCATCCTCTGTTCATGCTGTAATATATAACAATTAACAATTATCCACAGTTGCAGGGGCAAGTCTACCGGATGCGACACCGTATCAAAATACCAAGCAGCATAACTTTAGTATGCTAAAGTGAAATTGTGGAGTGGCTTCCTGTGTTTAAAAACTACGTCAATGGCAGCTCCAGGTTTCTTCAAGCACTGTTGCTGGTGGAAACGAAGATGAAGCTAGGTCATCAGGGCAGGCAGCTTGATTGTAAGTCTTCAATAGTCAGATACGATCCAAGTTAACAAATTTCATCAGCAAAAACAATGTCGAATATGGATTGAACTGCATAACGAGCAAAACAGAATGTAGCTGTCAGATGTGTAATTGGATACCGGCTATAGCACAACTGAAATTAATTCTGTTGTGTCATTCCTTACCTTCATCTTTTGGTATGTTTGGCTCGTCTGCTAAGAGTTGACGCAGTGCAGCAATGTCACTGGATCTGTAAATGAAAGAGGATTGCTAAACTTAATGTATGAAATGAATACAAATAAAAAATCATATTTTATTAATGAGAAGCTTGAAAAAAGGAGTATTTCATGGTGAATCTATGGGGAACTTAACAAAGGAAAATTCCATGCGAGAATGAATCTATGAGATGAATGTGGCGAGTTAAATGGCGAACTTGCCTGCTCTTCCATGTCAACGACGATATGATTGATGCTTTTAGTGCATACCTGGCAATGGAATCAAAATAAGTTCAGAGAGGTTGCAGAGTGAAATGTGCTATGTGAAAACAAAGAAAAGGTGCACAGCCAGACCAACAGCAGGACATATGCCTATGATACCTTAACGTATGACTACAAGCACAAAAACTAAGTCATGCAGCATTAGTGACTGGCCAAGTAGCTCTATCATCAACTGAATGATGTTGAATACCAATAAGCATGAGCTGATCTTGTTATTTGTAAACTAATTACCACTCCACATGGACTGGACCAGAAGGAATCAGGTTCCGAACAATGGGATGGTGTATCGAAACATCAAAGTATACATGCAAATACAAGCTACATCTGGTTAATTTGGGTGCAACTGCAGAAGTTTTCCCATTCAGTTCTTACTCAGCCTGGTGCATTTCACACAATGTTTGGAGCCCATCCAAGCATTGTGCAATAGATGGCAAGATTCCCACTTGTAACTGCATCTGTTTCCTCGTGAGTGCTGACCCACCTCTCACCATCTGATTAGTATCACGCAAAGCCTTGCTTAAAGCTTTTGAAATGCCGTTTAACTCCTCCCTGAGCAATTTGCAGCATTATTGTCAAATGAACTCGAATAGAAATTTTCCTTTTGCTCTGTGTGACCAATTCACACTAAGTGACAGCAACATTGGCAAAGAAGCTTACAGTATATCCCTCATGTAAACAAGTATACGCTCCAGAATCTCCATCTGCTTCCCAACGAGATCCTCCCTGATGCCAGGAATGACACGCAAGACACCATAGTTCTTATCCTCTCCAAGACCCTATTATCATATCGCACGAGGAATAAAATTTTAGCTCCTTAGATATTTGAGAATATGACAACACAACCACAAGGCACAGAAAGTTATACATTTTCCACTGAATTCTGATCTTCTTGTTTGCAATTGCAGAAGACACAGACTAACAAGAGTAAATGGGATCACTGTGTGCCAGGCCTTGAGGAGCCCAAAATTTGCTACTGTAACAAAACGCTGCGGAACGACTATGAAAAAAACATTCTCCAATTCCATTACATTTGCAATACCCATTGCAATGATCCAAGAACATACCTGAAGACGTGAGATGACATTGGCGGCGTTAGAGAAGTGGGAGAGGAGGCACGAGTTGAGATCCTCCCACCGGTCAATCTCCCCCCGCACCCTTCTCAGCCGCTGCTGCACCTTCCGCACCACTGCCTCCATCAAATCGGCGGCTTGGTTGGTTTCCTCTTCTCACTCCACACTCTTGCCTTTTTGAAGTCTGAAGTTACTATAAAGGTGAGTTAAAGACAGTGATTATGACTAGGATTTGGTTTAGGGTCAGAAGCTAATGATTATCCATATTGATCACGAGACATTAATAAATAGCAGAAGTAAAAGATGGGATAATATTAGATACCAATGTCTTCCTTCTTGATTAGGCAATCCTACTAAAATGCAATAAAATAGAGTACATTTGGTGCTGGCTCCTCCTGCTCGCTGCTTGAAACTTAGCCGTCCTAGTGATTTCTAGGCAAGTAAGAAAAGAAAATGTAAAAAAAAAAAAATACTCGGGTCACCGGGTGCTTGCCTGATGCTCCAGGAGACCTGCGTCTGGGGTGCTCGCACCTCGACCAAGGCCCACGGGTCCTCACCCGACAACTGCACGACCGCGCGGGCAGCCGGGCGAGAGATGATGCGGCCGTGTGGGCAACTGGTACAGGTCGTGAGGGGGCGGAGGAGAGGAGCCCCGAGGACGGGAACCGGGAATCGCAAGCTGGTACGGCCGTCGCCGCCGCCTTTGAGAGCTCCGCCGTCACCGCGGCTGTGCGTGAAGGATTTCGCCCGCTGGTCCTGTGAAGAGTTGATGAGGAACTGGGTGGACACAGCATGAGAAAGTGGTGATTGGCCTCGGCGAAATAGGAGCAGGGCTGCAGAAGCGTTGCGGGGAACGCGGCGGCGCAGGCAACGGCCGTGGAGCGGCGGCGGCGGCGGCTGCGCGTGAAAGAAACAAGCGAGAGTGTCGTGGGCCTCTTGCTCGATGGGCCATAAGAGCCTACTTGGGCCTACACGTCACATGAATATAGGATGGCCCACGATGTTTCATCACTAGTCGGTGGTTTATGCGTCTCTGAAAAGAAAGAAAAGTTTTTTTTTGAGACAAAAAAATTTTGTTCAGTGGTAATTTGGAATGGTGTGTTTCAACGTCTTAATTTAATCCTTCAGTAGCATAAACTTAACACCGAAATACATGGAGTGTCTTATTACAAAATCCGCATAGTACAAAAAGAATGTATCAAACGTCACAAAAGAATAAACAAAATTGGATCAAACCAAAAGGAAGCAGAGTACATAGGAGCATCATATATATGATGACCAAACTATGCGATATAAAATGCAATGGAGAAGCAAGCAGCAGGCTGAATCAATGCACGCCAATATGATCCTCTAGCTTGTGGGCGGATTATCTATTAGTTGAACTTGTTGCAGACCTTGCGGATCTTCCCCTTGGTGCCGGTGAGCACGTTGACCTCGCTGAGCTTGACAAGCGCGTACGGGAAGAGCGAGTGGAACATGCCGTCGTTGTTGGCGAGCAGGTCGACGATCCACCGCGTGGAGCCGTCGTTGTACAGGTTCTGGTCGACGGCGAGCACCCCGCGTCGGCGCTGGATGTTCTTGTAGTAGTTGTTGTCCACCAGCAGCGCGCTCCACTGGTCGTCGAGGAAGACGACCCTGTTGTCCGAGGACGGCGTGTTGGGGCACACGTAGTTCTTGTACACGAACGCGGTGTAGGCGTCCATGGACGGGTCCGTGGCGCCGGGCTTCCCGCCGTACCCGTAGAGGCGGCTCTTGATGGCGTAGCAGTGCGTGGCGCCGAGCGTGTGCGCGCCGAGGAGCAGCACAGTGTCGAACGTGCTGAGGCCGACACGGCCGTAGTAGGCGACCGCCTGCGCCGCCGTGTAGTCGGCGCCGGGCAGCTTGGCGTCGGAGGCGAGGGAGCGGCGGCCGTCGCGCCGGCCCGTGCGCACCGAGTAGGACGGCCCGCCGGCGAGCGCCACGGCGTCGCGCGCCGCCAGGATCTGGATGTCGGAGCAGGACACCACGCCGGGGCACCGCCGCTCCAGCTCCGCCTTCACGGCCGCGATCACGTCGTACCCCTTCACGCTCAGGTTCGGCGGCGCCGTCTTCTCCGTGCCCGCCCGTCGATCAGCAGGCCGCCGTCGCACCCCTGCGCGGCGCAGTTAATAAAACCAGGGGCATTTGCATATCTGACCTCATTCTTAAAGCCAATTGCATGGTTGGCCTCGTTTTTTAGGGTTTACGTATTTGGCCTTCTTTTTTCAAACTGAAACATAAACTTGACCCTATTCCGTTTGAGCCCTCTAACGGTGTTAAGTCTATGATAAAAAGACCTTTATACCCTTTACACGATTGACCTTTTTAGTCGCTTTTGCATGAATGACCCTATTTGTGATACAACATTGTGAGTTTTAAATTTCAGCAGCAATTTGAATTCAAACTTGAAAGTTTCAACAACAAATTTGAATACATTTGACAACAGTTTGAATATGTCTTCGATTTTTTTAACAACAATTTAACTAAAATTCTTTTTTTAATTTCAACAACATTCCAGTAGTAATTTGGACAATTCGACAACATTTCAAGCTTTCAGCTGCACTGCATTTCCTTGCTTGCGTCTCCAACAAGCAGCCGGAAATTAAATGGCAGCAATTTCTGATTAACAGGCCAAAGACAAAGAAGCAGATTTGATTAAGCAAATAATGACAACTTAATTCACAACCACGTGAGATCCGCAAGCCCGTACGGCGCCCCCGTGTTCTTGACGTCGCAGACTGTGGCCCTGTGCGCCGCTTCCGCACCGCAATTGCGACCAAGCAGCAGCCCGCGCGCATGGCGCTCGCTTCGCAGCATTCGACTTGCGCTGGCTCCCTTGCTCCAGCTCACCTGGGGCGGGGACGAGCCGCATCGGCCTCCTGCGCGCCCCACCCTAGCGCCAGGGTCGCACCCCGCTCTTGCGCTAGGGTCGCGCCGCGGCGGCCTCCAAGTTGCACACCGGGCTAGCCGCGCCGCCTCCTCCCTCCTCCCTCCGAGCCCGCCCCAAGCTAGGTTAGGGCACGCCCGCCTCACCCATGGCTCGTGTCGAAGGAAAACAAGAGAGAGAGGTCACGGGAGAGATAAGGGCCCGAGAGAGAACGGGAAAGGGAAAGAAGGGCATTTTGGTCCTTTCATTGCCCTTTCATTATCCTTTCCTTTCTTTTATTTTTTTTAAATACTCAAAATTGACTGTTGCTAACCCCGTTACAAAAGAAGGCCAAACGGAAGCTTCGGTTTAAAAAAGAAGAGTCAAATACGCAAACTCTAAAAAACAAAATCAACCATACAATTAGCTTTTAAAAAGAGGCCAGATATGCAAATGCACCTAAAACCAAACCTGTCACGTTAATCCACCGCACGCACGCAGGGCTGTTTGCAATGTGCACGTACAGCATCGAGCTGCTAACTTGCTAGTACAGTACGTACATTGATGACGCACTCGTGGAACTCCATGCGGAGGAGGTAGGCGGCGATGGGTGCCTCACGCAAAAAGCGAGCCTTCACGATGCTCTGCACCACCGCCTCGACGTCGCTGCCGTTGCACTTGCCCTTGTAGAACCCGTACTGCAGCTGCGCGGCGCCGGCGCCGGCGAGCGCCAGCACCGCCACCGCCACCATCAGCGCCGCTGCTGATGCCATCGATCCTTGACTCGCTGCTGCTAGTTTGTTAGCTGCTGCTGGAGTCCCAGATCAATGTGGGGGTGGGAAGCAAATGGCGCCGTACCTAGCCTATTTATAGGTGTTTGTTTGCAGCTGGATTACATCTGATCAGGTAGTTATGCCAGCTTAGTTGTTTACTGTTGCATGTTCATGCCGATCACGTACCTTCGCAGTCTCGTGTTTCTTTCGTTCTTTTATCGAGAATGAAAATTACTGTGTTCGCAGTTATTTTTCTCTCGTGTTTGCAGCAGCAGCTACAGTGGTCGCAGTTATTTTTCTGCAGCTGCAGCCGCAGCTGCAGCCTGCCGAACACGCTGGTTATCTTGGTTTTCTGTTGAATTGACTTGGGACAGCTTCATAGTTTTTGTTTTGGCTCCTCGAATATGCTAGATTGGCCTTTGCGTTAGTGGGTTTGCACTAACCCGACGGCAGAACATGATATGCGCTCTTCTTGTCTAGAAACTCTTCAAAGATGACTGAGATGAGAGAGCCATATTTCAGGTTATCAATCTTCATGTTTTAACCATCTCAAACTTGTAAACCTACCTTCCACATATAAATCCCTAAAAACAACAAAATCGAAGTAATGATCATCGATTTTACATCATGGTTGCGCTTCAACTTGTTTCATTTGCACTAGCAGACGAGCCAAGGACATAAATAAAAGCGTAAAACATCACATTACATATACACATTTCAAGCAGACAAATCAGAATGGATACTGATACTGCAATATTAACTAATTTTTTGATACAATAGCATATGCTTATGAAAATTGATAGTGTCCTTTAAAATCTGAAAATGGACAGGTCATAACTGTGTTCGCAGAGGAGGACAAGGAAAACATGCCACTAATTTATACAACAATCGTTGCATCCATGAAACCTCTTGAGCTATCTAGATTATCAGGGAAAAGTCGTATACTTTTGTATCCACCCTAAGCACAGCTGTTGGACATTTGAAAAACAACTAAGGGAAAAGAATATTTCGATCATGTTTTTATATGGAAAAAGTCCATTCCACCTCCCTCAACTATACATCGAGTCCGATTTTCCTCCATTTTTCACAAAACCGGGTTCGTCCTCCCTCGACTCTTAATACCGGACGTTTTTCCTCCCCGAGCTGTTTGGGAGAGTGGTTTTGGGTAATGTGGTAGTGGGGCCCACATGTCATATTCCATCTCTTCTTCTTCTTCTTCTTCTTCTTCTTCTTCTTCTTCTTCTTCTTCTTCTTCTTCACGTTTTTGCTCTTTTTTCTTCCACCTCGCGAGTTCCTCCACAGCGCGATCATCGGAAGCAGAGGAGGAGGAGGAGGTCGACTCCTTCCCCGCCGAGCACGTGTCTCTTCTGCCTCGCCGCTGCATGCCTCCACACAGACTCCGCTGCCCACCGTCGCGCGCCCCCGTTGCCACGCCTCCGCCGCCCTCACGCCCTGCCACCACATGCTCCCACGTTCTTCCACCGCCACACCCCACACCCCCCCCCCCCCCCGGCAAGCCCGCGTCTCTTCTTCCTCGCCGTCGTGCCGCTGCCGCCCCGCGCCCCTGTCATCATGCCTCCGTGGCCCCTGCTTACGCCTCCCCCGCCCCGCCCTCCCCCCCCCCCCCCCCCCCCTACCCCACCTCCGCGTGCCCCCACCAACCCGGCGCCGTGCCCCCGCCGCACGTCGGCAACATGAGAGTGAAAGAAAAATGGAAGAAGAAATGAGGTGACATATGACTATGACTTGTGGGACCCATTGATGAAGTGGCATATGACATGTGGGCCCTATCGGCACGTCGGCCAAAACCATCCTCCAAAACAGCCTGAGGAGAAAAAACATCTGGTATTAAGAATTGAGGGAGGACTAATACCTGGTTTTGTAGAAAAGGGAGGAAAATCAGAGGTATAGTTTTATTTTATATTTTGAGCAAAAATCGGAGGTATAGTTGAGGGAGGTGAAATGAACCTTTTTTTCCTCTTTCCGTATGGGCCTGCTTGTAGCCCACCACAGGATATTTATCGGGTACAGCCCATCATCGATCCATTTGGAAGTAAACCCATTTGCATCTAACCCAGTGCTAGTCTGATGATGGGTTTTGGTGGTCATTATCGGCCTCTCTCATAAACCCATTTACTTCTAACACTTCTGGTTCCCCTCAAAAAAAAAAAAAAAAAAAATCTAACACTTCTGGTGCTACGGTTCTCCATAAAACAAGTAAATGTGGGTGCACCGAAATCAATATGGACCGTCTATTGTTTCAGATCCTATGGTTGAGATCCACTTCATACTACTTTGAACCTCTCATGGTAGTATGGTAGTATTTTAAAGTGGTATAAGAAGATAAGGGGCACCAATGGAAAAAAAAAAACTAATGGCAACTCAGTGATTTCATTCGTCTCATAGATCAAAATGTTAGCAATGTATACCGTATGATCCTGATGGCAATAAACTTATTTCTCCATCTGTTCGTCCCTCTCTCTCCTTTTGTCTGCCGCCGTCATTTTCTTGGGCTAAACCTGGAAAGCTGATTGGCGACGTTGTGGTGTTGGTACCATCCTTGCGATGGGACACGGCGAGAAGGCCCTGGTAGGATGGCGCCCACGGCATGGTGGCTGGCGACAGAGGAGAGATCGGAAGGTGTGGTTGCTCGAGCGCGGCGACGCGGTGTGTCGTTGTTCCGCATCGCCGCTCGAACGCGACAACGGCGGTGCAGGAAGGAGCGGTTGCTGCTCACGCTCTCTTAGTCGTGGCCATTATGTTCGGCGAGGACACATCGATGTCTCGCTCGCGTTGGACGGCACATCGAGGCAGAGCTAGCGGAACTGATGAAGGCCTAATCTCTTCTTCTCCTGGTGTGATGCAGCTATTGAGATGTTGTACGTATGTTGCAATCTGCCCTGCCGCATCACATTGATACGCCGTGATGCAGTCAAGGCCCCAACCCAATCAACAGGCTTGTATGCTACTTGCAATCACAACCATTCGAGTATACGACACACATGCACAGGGCCTCTCACTCACAAGCAATTTCCCACTGGAATTTGTGAGTACCTACTTGCATCGAGCAACGAACAATGAAGATAAATATCAATTGGACTGACACAAGCAAATATTATCACATATAACCTGGAATTGGATCCTCTAGGCGCGCTGCTCTCTTATTACGAAGTACAAATCAGAAACAAAGGCACTATAAAACAATAAATTGCCTGGAGTTTATTACATGATCAAACATCATCTGAAAACTAATGTTGTTTCTATGAACTGAAACAATGATAGTCTTATTCCAACTTATAGAACAAATCCTCATCTAACAAACGAGAGCAACGAAACTCCAAAATACTCCAAGCTTTGAAGGAAATGCAGTTGGATCTTCGAATAATCAACTTGTGCGGCTGCGATCTTTCAAAAAAAAAAAACTTGTGCGGCTGCAGCATGTTTCCAGGTATTTTGAATACTACAGCAGCTGCATCTTCTCACACACATTTCTCGACTGCCATCAGAGTTCCATACATTGCTTTCGGAAGCCAAGATCAGTGGATATCTGTGCATGGGCATTTCAGTTCATGCACGAAATAGGATTAAAACAGCATGTTAAATACCAAATAACTTTAGACATTATGAATGGTAATCACATTCAGGTTACAGAATAATGTGATCCAACCAACTATATTTGTCAAAGGTCGAAAGCACAAAACAGCATAGTGTTACAAGTAACCGAGTTAAAGTTGGATCCACCTGCTTTCAGCTGAGCGTTGGCGGACGGTGACGCCTTGGCGGCGGCCGAGCTTCGTCCGACAAGCGCGGGAAATGAATCTGCACCAGCTAGAGGTGTTGCTCATGCGCTGGTGGCGGCGGCTAGGCGTTGAAGGCGGCGAGGCCTCGGCAGCAGCCCCTACTTGAATGCACAAATGGATCAATACAACTGCCCAGCGGCTACGCAAGGATCCGGCCGGAGACGCCCAGGCGATTCGTCAGCTCTCGAATCGGTGGCGGCGTCCTCCGGCGGCGGCGGCCGTCCATCTTCTTTTCACGTACCGATTCGCTAAGCGGTGGCATGATTCGTAATTTTCTTCATTAGCAGGACAATTACAACAATATCCAAAACAATGGACGATCAGATTTGATTCATACTACCTTTTAACTCAAAGTAGTATGGTGCACCGTAAAAGTTCTCATATATTAAGGGACGGAGAGGAGTAGTATGGTTTACTACTATTGTGCGTTGTACAGGCCTCTACTGCTCCAATGCGTATTGATTGGCTAGACTAGATTCCTTCTTGCGTATCCGTTTGACTTAGCGACTCCCCTGGCACATGATGAGGCTGTTGCTTAAGGTGCAGTGCTGTTTGACTTGTGCGGCAACGTAACTAGCTGTAGCAGAGGCATGAGCAGATACATCACATGAGAATATACGTGCAGCTAGCTTCCGGTTTGTATGGCCACGAGCTGATGAATGTCTGGTTGCTTCTACTGCAGAGTTCGTTCTCAAATCGCAAGTCATGAGAAGTCAAACCAGATCAAGCTTCTAGGGCTGTAGAATAACTGGAGAGCTGAGACCCACAAGTATATGAAGCTAGCTAACAAGGTTAGCCAGCCAGATGAAGAGCTGTAACTTGAGAGTTGCCACAACAAGAACATTATGCATGCCTACATACCTAGTGTTCTACTTTCATTCGATGTGTCTATAACTTTTGAAGTGTAATTTTCTTTAGACGAAAGGGGTGCAATTTTCCTCATACGTAGCACTCTTCAGACCATTGTTTGCCGGCTCTGAGATTCTTGCCAGGGTTTGTGGACTTGCTGCGTTTGTGTTGCTTCAATGGCCACACGGCAACATCACCTCGCCAGCCATTGTGTCGGTTCGTCTTAATTAACTGGAACTGCTGGGTGCCCGATGAAGCAAGCTGGAGCTATAGCTCCCTGAAATTTCTGCTTAAAGAATCAGAGGGAACTTTCTGAAAAACTGAGAAGTCAGCAGAGAACCACGTACTACACGCTTTACAGTGCTGCATCAGCGCCGGGTGAGATTCTATTCTTGGCGAAAACTACTCGTGGTAATCTAGGCAAGGATCGTGACCTATCCTCGAAGTACAGCAGGAATACGAGAGTCAGAGACTCTTAAGTCACCCACAAATCAATATGTAGTCTCTCTCTCTCGGCCTGGGCATCGGAAGGGTCGGTCTGTGTCTCGAATCCAAGCACATGCACAACTTTGATGATCACATGTTTCGTGTTTACTGCTACTAGCGACGAGGGCACCCCTCTTCGATGAATGTGGAATCCCATATGCAGCAATTTGACTCCACGGAGTTTTTTAATTCACTCCATAGTTTATAGATTTAATTTGATCAGCTAAAAGAACCCCATGATTACGCAATGAAACAAATGCACGTTGCAGAGCGTTGCTTTCACTCTTGGCTCTGCCTCGATCATTTCCTAGCTAGCTATACTATCTGCTATCATCTGCATGTGGTTTTATCTTGCTCATGATCTGACTATGCATATGCAGCATGAGTGGTACATGATGTTCTATTATCATTCCTCCATTTCCGGATCATACGCGTACATGGGTCAAATGATTAGGGGAGATCGAATATTAGCGTGTTCGTTTCGCTGCAGCTGCAGAAAAATAACTGCGAACACTGTAGCAGCTGCAGAAACACTGTAACTGCTGCAGAACAAATAACTGCAAACACTGTAGCTGCTGCAAAGCAGCCGCTGCAAAGCAGCCGCTGCAAAGCAGCGAGACGAACACGCTGATTTGCGCATCAAATTGAGTTGGTGACTGAAAAGTGCCGCTGGAAAGAGCATCAGTAAAGTGAAAAGAAGATTGGTCAACGCAAGAGCATCGACCAAAGTATATACGTAGAAGCTTGGTGAATAATATTCCACGGCATTGTTTTTAATTTACTTCTAGATAGGACCACTCCGGCGATCATATAGTAATGAGGGCTGGATTCACCAGCTTCGTACAAGTGTATACATATGTATGGAGTATATATGGACTATATACACTACATTAATTTCCAAGAGAATGTTAATTACTGTGAAAAGACTGGTGGAGTATGAAAAAGAATAGCAATTTCACCTTTTATTTTCTCTATGGACAAATACTCTAAAAACTGCAATTTATTTCCCAATGCAACAGGGAAACATTGTGAAGTTGTGGGACTCCTTTTGTGTCTACATAAGCCCCCTTACATGTACTCAAAATACACCAGGAACCATGCACATTCTAGAATATGTATATCGATACTGATAAAAAATGCAAAAGGGATTAGTCAAACCAGAACATATACTTGTACGACTGCCAGCAGTAACAACATTGCCGAAATGCTATTACAGCAGAGAATCGAAGAGCTTGGATTAGGGCAACATAATGTCGCACTCGCACAGAGAGTGTTACACACAGCTGAGCTGCCTGAGCACCGGCCGGGCTGCAGCTAGGCACGTGTGGCGGCACGGCTACTCAAGTGCAGGGCGCACAGAACCCTACGTGTACTGCCAGCCGCACAGGATCCGAACGACGCCACACGACTCTCAACGAGATCTCACTGACTACTACGCTGCGCCCACTGTTCCGCGATCTCTATGCAGCAGCTGGCATAGCTTTCTTCTTCTTCTTCTTCTCTGGCAGTGTCCTCCAAAGCTAGTCCTTGACCTATATAGCCCACCACCATCCTGCGTGCGGCTTTCGGTCCATGTCACTGCCTCCTCCTCCTCCTCCTCCTCCTCCTCCTTCTTCTTGACACTTCATCAGAGAGTGAAAAAGGCCACACACATAGAGATAAACTCTTATCTCTCCTTCCTGCTGCTGTTATCAGCAGCACTTACATTGTGCTGTGCAGGCCAAAGGTACACTTTTCTTCTTTCTATTGTGCAACAAAGAAGCGCCAGACGCGGACTTGTACTAGCTCCGATCCACTGCGTACATAGCTCGCAACTTTGCAAGCTATAGCAGATCGACCGCATCGATCGGAGATGCAGCGGCCAGCTCGCTCCGCCGCGCTGCTCGCGGCCTTGGTCGTCTTGCTGGCGTCGGCCGCGAGCTGCCGCGGCCAGCTGGCGAACAACTACTACGCCGGCAAGTGCAACGCCAGCGTGGAGACCATCATCCACGACGCCGTCAAGGCCCGCATGGTCTGGGACAGGAGGATCGTCGCCGGCCTCCTCCACATGCAGTTCCACGACTGCTTCGTCGCCGTACGCACACACACACACACACACCCCGCTGGCTTTCGATTACTACTTCAATCTTGTCTCTGCTGGCTTGGTTCACCATTGTTGACTAATTGGTTCTTTGTTGTTTGATTGACAAATGAAGGGATGCGACGCGTCTCTCCTGCTCGACGGACCTAACACGGAGAAGACGGCGATACAGAACGGCCAGCTGTTTGGCTACGACCTCATCGACGAAATCAAGACGGAGCTCGAGCAAGCGTGCCCGGGCGTCGTCTCCTGCGCCGACATCATCATTGCCGCAACAAGGGACGCCGTTGGCATGGTAAGACCGGCAGAGCAAGCGACCAGATACATTACATTTGTGCTACTTCCTCCGTTCTTTTCTTTATAGCGCGCGGTGGCTCAAATTTGAGCTAACCAACGCCAAATCTCTTCCCATATCATTTCCATGTTTCGTTCTTTTTGATTGCTTCCTTGTGTCACTCATTGGAGAGTAGACAGTGACGACTATCACACGATTACTCTTGTATCAGTTGTTCTTGATTCCTTACTAATTCGAAAGTGATACTTATACGTGAACGAAGTACTAATGCATCACTCTCTGTGTTCAACAAATTGTAGGCCGGAGGACCGAGCTACCAAGTCCAGCTGGGAAGAAGGGACGGCACGGTGTCGCAGGCGTGGATGGCGGGCGCGCTGCCGTCCCCCAGCGTCGACATCCCGACGGCCATCAACATGTTCGCCAAGAAGGGTTTCAACAGTTTCGACATGGCCATCCTCATGGGTACGCCGCCGCCTAAGCTATGCTGACATTTCTTAAATCAGGCTATACTACTAAAAAAAAAAAAGCTAATCCCCGCAACTGGTTGTACTAGGCAGTAGCCATTAGTTGCCAAGCCCTTGAAGATGTTGCCATGACCCATGTGTCTTCGGCTCTTGAAGATTGTGTGGATTTACTAATTTAGCCTCTTTTGACCTAGAACACAGCTAAGCGTATCGATTCAATGGGCATCACACATGGAATGTCACGTACACCTGTCATTTGGTGTATAAAATAACAGTTTAGTATATTTTGATTTGCGTTAACAAATGAGTTAGTTGCAGGCTTAGCGTTATGCTAGTAAGCTTAGTAACGGTATTATATTTGTCTATGCTTCCTTTCTGTACTGATTCTCGATGCAGTCTTCACTGCCCAGTTCCCTAGCTAATTACGAAGTTTGTTTATACTACTATATCAGATCTTCTGATCGAGATCTCGAACACACTGTTAAACGGGAAGGGTAATAATGCGACCCAGCAAGCAAAACATACGAAGCAAATATATGCACAGTAAGCTAGTAGTACGAAATTCACAGTAGTACAAATTATCGTTTGAGCTTTGAAATTTTATTTGCCAGTTACGTACATTACCGTTCTTGAACATAATGATTTTTTTGAAGTGAAATTTGTTGTACCAGTACGGGTTTCCTTAATTGCATACCTCTCTGTTTCTTTTTTCCTCATCCAGGAGCTCACACTGTTGGGGTGACGCACTGCTCGGTGATCAGCGACCGGCTATACAACTTCAACGGAACAGGCTTGCCGGACCCAGCCATGGACCCTACATATGTTTGGATCCTGACCACGTTCGCATGCCCCAAGAACCCCACCTTCGACAACATTGTCTTCCTCGACGACCCCTCCAGCATCCTCGTCGTCGACAAGAGCTACTACCAACAGATCATTAACCGCCGCGGCGTGCTTGCTGTCGACCAGGCGCTCGGAGACCATAGCTCCACGGCCTGGATGGTCAATTTCCTCGCCACCACGGACTTCTTCCCCTCCATGTTCAGCTACGCGCTCAACAAGCTCGCCGCACTTGACGTCAAGACTGGCACTAATGGCGAGATCAGGAAGAATTGCCGGAGTACCAACTGATAATCCAACAATTCTGTTACACTATACTATACAGAACTAGTTACTACTACTAGCTTAGCTAGCTAGACGGGCAGCTGATCTGCAGAGAAAGAAGAGAAGATAAAATACAAGACACGGCGACAGATAGATCAATCAATCATTGAGAGCATGCATGCACATCTCAGACATCGTCCATTCTTTTGCCTCGTGCAAATGATTCCATATGGTTTTACCATAGTTGATTTGAGTAAAGATTTAATTTTTACTGGAGTAGTGCAAGCAATATTAACCCTTTTTTTTCGTGTGTACTTCTGATTCTTTTGTACGTGGCTGGTACAAAAATAAATCTACCATACGTGACTGGTACAAGCAATATTAACCTTTTTTTTTTCGTGTGTACTTCTGATTCTTTTGTACGTGGCTAGTTCAAAAATAAATCTACCATACGGGCTGGTAAAAGCAATATTAACCTTTTTTCGTGTGTACTACTGATTCTCAGAGCATACGTGGGTTGTTCAAAGGAGAGATAACAATTAAGGGGATCTTTTATAGCGTTTCATCCCTACAAACACCATCACAAGATTCAAGAGGTTCAAGTTCTATAACCTGGCAAGAGCCGTTCCCCTCTCTGTTTTCCGTTTTGGGCAACGAGAAAAGTTGTGTGTTTGTTAAACGATGAAAAAAAAAACAGCAGTAAAATATCACTGGCGAAACCACATGAGAAATATGAGATGGAAGCTTTGGTTAAGGCAGGAAATTAAAGCCATGGCAAATAGGTCAAATGAGAATCTTGGAGAGAGCGTCAGCCAGCCAATGACAGAATACGGCAGAGCGCATCCCGAGAGGGCTTTGCTTCCTTCCCGGGATGCCGACGGAGCTCTAGCTTCACGCGCTGGAATCTTCACTCTCACGGAAGGTCAGGCCAGTTTCTTATTCCGCGCATCTCATCTCGTCCGACCCGCTGGCCTTGAACTAGCCGCCGCCCCCGAGGCATGGAATCCTACTACAGTAGTAGGCTAGCAGCAGTAACATTTCAGCTCTCCTTGCAAAATTATATGGAAGGAGTACAAATTAGGGATGCACGTTTTCTTTACTGGTTCATTGAATCCGGCCGAAACTCCCTCATTTCAACTAGGACGCCATTTCTACCAAATTAAGTCGAGTTGGATGTGGAGCAAAACATTGAACAAAGGCAGTAACCTATAACTACCCATGAGGATCCACTTGCATCAGCACAAGTGTTGTGCACACACGACCTAGAAATCTATATATGAATTTAGAGATGTAGATGGATAAGGGACTTTGATGAAGTCATTTTTCTCTCACTTTGGTAAAAAATTAAAGGAAGAAGTCCATTTTACTACCCTCAAGTATCCAAGTAGTTCACTTAACCCCCTAAACTAATTTTTAGTCTGATTTACTACCCCGAACTATCTAGATTGGTCCAATTCACCCCTTGTGATTTACTTAAGGGTAACCTAAGATATTTTGTTCCGGCCCAGTAACTCACAAAATACTGGGCCGGACTATTTAAAAGTAACTAGCAAACAAAAATTGCATTATATTTCTTTATCTATTTTATAAATGTACAATTGTACATATATGTTCTTCCGGAGAAGTTTCAACATTTTTTGAATTGATTTGCTATTTTTTAGGGTATAAAATAATTTGCATGTGTTTATCATAAGTAAATCAAATCGAACTATATGTGCATCGAAAATGATGCCAAAAATTGTATAAAAACTATATTCAGGCTCATATGTCCTATCATAGGCTATGTCTAAAAAATTGATGAAAAATTCAATGATTTGCTATGGATAATCAAATCTTCTATCTCTGAGATATCACAAAATAAATGGTAACAAATCTAAATTTTGTCGAAAATTCTACAAATTGGTATAGCAACATATTTTGGGTATGTAAGCTCTCCATAAAAATTTCAAATGACTTGAATAAAGTGGGAATATACATTGTTCACAAATGGACACATTACTCTTAGTGTTTCATACAACTTAAGTCAAACGTTGAAGTTTGCATCACTTGAAACACTTTTCGAGCACATATGGGGGCATAAATTTGGACAAAAGGTTACTTTTACCTTAATATGATAAAATATGATGTAACATTAGCAATTGTTATAAAAAAGTCATGAAAATATTTATCTTAGTGATATAAATTTTGAAGAAAACAAGTCATGTGAAACAAAAAGAATATATAGTAGTAAACATACAAACTTATATTCTTACTTGAAAGAGCTTGATTTTATATGAAAATAGAAAAAAGAATCATCAAATTTGGAGTTCGTATGAAAGAGAAATACCAATTACAAATTTTAATTCCGGATTAAAAAAGGAAAGTTGAATTTTGGTGGTGTTCTTCAGCACCTATTTTTAGGATTAAAAAAGGAAAGTTGAATTTTGGTGGTGTTCTTCAGCACCTATTTTTAGAGGCGGACCGTAAGGTGGTCCGCCGCTAAAAATCAAATTACTGAAGTCAGCAACTATTTGTAGTGGCGGACAACATTATGAACTGCCGCTAAAATGCTCAACCCATTGTTAGAGGCAGATTTCGTGTGAACCGCCGCTACGCTAAAACCTAGTCCGTCGCTATAATGCTCTTTTGTTGTTGTGTATGGTCGTAAAACTTTGTCTTCTTCTTAATATCAAACGAGCAATGCACGTGTTTATGTAGCATACAGCCCGCGAGGTTTCACCGCTACTTTTGTTTCAGTTTGAGGCTTGAGTTGTGAACACCCAGACTGGAGTAGCAAAAACTTCTTTTTCTGATTCATTAATCATAAGCTTTTGCATATATCCATCGTGTATGTTTTTACAAAATGAATGAATCAAACACCACTTTGATGAAAACAAATTACAGAAAACGTTCTCGAAAACACGAAAAGACCTATAGTTTAGTAGTTACAAGAGTCTCAATAGCATCTCAGGTCCTAAGTTTGACTCTCAGTGTCAATGAATTTTCTAAGATTTAACGGTGTGTTGAACTGCTTAATCGCAAAAAAAAGGAAAGAAAGAAACATTCTCAAAAACAAGTTACACTACGGAATATGAAGAGTGCTTCAGGAGCAAAAAACTACGGAAATGAATATAATTTGTGGGGGGAGGGGGGGGGGGGGGGGGGGGGGAACCAAGGTCAATCGTGGCAAAGGAGTGGAATGATCCAGATGTATGGACTAGATGAAATCCCTATAATCATTTTTTGACCACACCAAACAACCTTTCACTTCAGCACACACAGTTATCAGTGCAATGGTAATCCCTTCCATGACAAACAAAACCTTCAATTCCTCATTGATCAAACTCACTGCACAAATCCATTGTGTATTTATTACTACAAAAAGAATGAATCAACTGCCACTGTACTGAACGAAATTACAGCACTGAGAAACTTTAGGCGCAAACAGATACAGAAATGAACATGAGTGATGAAGAAAACAAAGGAGGAGCCAGGAGCAAAAAACTACAGAAATGAACATGATTTGTGGGAAAAAAACAAGGTCGAGCGTGGTAAAGGAGTGGACAATCGATGGATGGACTAGTTGAAATCCATATAATCATTTTTTGACCACACCAAACAACCTTTCAGCACACACAGTTATCAGTGCAATGGTAATCCCTTGCATGACGAACAAAACCTTAATTTTCTCATTGATCAAACTCACAAGTCACAACACAAATCCATCGTGTATTTATTACTACAAAAAGAATGAATCAACTGCCACTTCACTGACACCAAATTACAGCACCAAGTACGAAGAGAAACTTTAGGCGCGAACAGGTACGGAAATGAACACCAGTGATGAAGGAAACAAAGGAGGCGCGAACAGGGGAAAATGTGCAGTTGTAACGTCTGCATGTTACAGCTGAGCTTTGGGGTAGTACGCTCCGCAGTTGTTACGGCTGTGAATATGGAAACTGCTCTGGGTTTCTCGCAGGCGATTCCTGAGGCGATCCGCACGACGAACACGATTCCCATCTAGCTCTCGTCTCTCCGACGAGGTCTAGCGCTTTGCCGGTGACTACTCTGGTCCCGGCGTCCAAGCCATGGAGGCGACTACCCGTTGTCGACGTCCACCGCATATCGCCAGTTACCCGTTTCGGCGCCGTCGACCACCCACTTTAAACCCGATTTTCCCCTGGGTTCTAGCGCCGCTTAGGACCTAGATTTGGGATCGTTTCTGTGTGCACTTCGTCTAGATCAAGTGCTGCACGCTGCCTACCCGGGACTGTCTGATCATGGCGGAGATCGGGGGAAAGGTTGGAGGAGGGGGCCGAACTGAGGACTCCCCGAATCCTAGTGTTACTCAATTGCTGCAGCAGCTCAACTTGACTGTGATAGAGGAGGCTGTGGCGGATTTCAGTGATGATGAGGATGCTGCTGGAGAGACGGCAGCAGAGAGGGTGCTGGTGGGGAAAGTTTTTTCCTCGGCACCCCTTCATGCTAGTACAATCTTGTCAGCAATGCGTCCTGCATGGGGAAATCCTTATGGACTGAAGATCAGGTCTGTTGGTGTGCGGGGTGATAACCTGTTCTTGGCTGAATTCGGGTGTATGGTGGACAGGGATCGAGCCCTTGCGGGCTCACCCTGGATTGTTGGGAAATACTCCGTCTTGATGAAGGAGTACGATGAGAAGTTGAGTGCCAATGAAATCAAGTTCGACCGTATGGAAATCTGGGCGCGGCTTCTTAATCTTCCACTGGGCTGGATGAACAAACAGAGGGGAGAGCGAGCCATGAGTTTGCTGGGAGTTGTGTCCAAGATGGACGTTGATGGAGATGGGAAAGCGAGCGGGGCTTTCCTGCGAGCCCGTATTTCCATTTATCTAAATAAGCCTCTCCAGAGAGGTGTGCTATTGCGTATGAGTAGAACAGAGGAACCAAAGTGGTTTTTTGCACAATACGAGAAATTGCCTTTCTTTTGTTTCTCGTGCGGGATGATTGGACATTCAAATCTGGAGTGTTCCTCGCCAGTGCCTCGTCCTGTGTCAGGCAAACTGCCTTACCAGACTAAGATACCGTTGCGGGCGGCGGAGGACAATTGGAAGAATTTACAAAGCTTTGCTCAGGCTGCCATAGAAGCATTTGGCAGCGGTACTTCCTCAAACTCTTGACGGGGTCGTGAACAAGCCGGCAAGTCGGATGAACGCACAACAGAATTTGGGGACGGACGCAGCTGTCGCACGCCGTAGAATGATGTCGCTGGCCGGGCAGGGGAGGATGAAATAGCTTCTCCTGTGCAGAGGCAGGCTGCTACGCCACCACAAGATAAAACCCCATTGGCAGGCAACATGAACAACCGGATGTCCCAGCCAAAGGAGGTGACAAGAGTACCGGCAAAGAAGAGGAAATCAAAAGGCCCGGGGTCTAACTCGTCCTCGACCCCCGACCTGAATCTGCCTCCAGTTGATACATCGGCTATTGTACCGGTGGGCATTGTGAGGAACCGGGTTAACTAGATGGCTAGTGTTGGGGACGGGAGTGATGGTGCGTCTGAGGAGCTTATCAAGAAACAGAAGATGACGGAAAATTTCCAAGGTGCAAGATCGGCAGCGGCTGCAAGTGACAGCTCCCGCCGGGCACAATGAAAATCTTATGCCTGAACTGCCTGGGTTTGGGACAGCCCGAGGCAGTTCAAGAATTGCGTAGCTTGGTTCAGCTACATCGTCCATGGGTGGTATTTTTGTCTGAGACACGTTTCTTTCATGATCGAGTTGAAAAGCTTCAACATCAGCTCGGTTTCGATAATGGTTTTGGTGTTGGCTGCCGCGGGAGAGGTGGTGGTCTGGCGCTGGTATGGATCCGAGATGTCGAGGTGAAGATTGAGAGCTATGATAAACTTCACATCAATGTGTCGGTGCTTGACCCGGAAACGCACACGACGATTTGGAGGTTCACTGGATTCTATGGTGAGTCCAAACGGGAGCTTCGGTACAGGAGTTGGGAGCTCATGGAGTACTTGGCTGGACAGAGCGATTTGCCATGGCTCTGTGCAGGTGATTTTAATGAGGTGCTTCAGGCGTCTGAGCAGTTTGGGGGTTCGCCGCGACTGGAACGCCAGATGGAGGGTTTTCGGAAGGCGGTGGATACTTGTGGTTTTTCTGATTTGGGTTTCATTGGTCTGCCTTATACATGGGACAACAGACAGCAGGGTGACCACAACATTAAGGTGCGGCTTGATAGGGGTTTTGGGAATGCTGGTTTCCTTGCTCTATACAACCATATCAAGGTGTGGCACGCCCAGACAACTGAGTCGGATCATTGCGGCCTGGTCATAGAATGTGCTAAGAAGAAAACCAGTAGGAGGAGGGGTCAAAAGCAGTTCAGATATGAGAATATGTGGAGGAGGGACCCGTCTTACTTGGAGATGGTACGGGGGGCTTGTGAATCAATTGATGAGGCAAACAATCTAGGGGATTTGTGCTCCTATCTAGGACGAGTTCAGAGCTCGATGCCAGAATGGGAGGGATCGACGTTCGGGTCTGTGTGTAGGGAGTTATCAAAGCTTCGACGCTAGCTCGAGCAAGTGCGGGGGCAGACTATTGGGACTGGTCCATCGAGGAGTGAGAGGAGAATCATGTCGAGAATTTCGGAACTCCTCTCGAGGGAAGAAATAATGGAGAAGCAGCGATCACGATTGGATTGGCTAAAAGATGGTGATCGCAACACATCCTTTTTTCAGGCCAAGTCGCGAGAGCGTGCTCAGGCAAACAAAATCACGGCTCTCCAGACACATGATGGGCGAGTTGTTACTGATCAGGCTGAACTGGAGGGTGAGGCCAAGACATTCTATACAAAATTGTTCACAGCACAACCCATTTTGGAACCGGATGCTATTTTACAACATGTGCCAAGGAAAATCACAGATGAGATGAACCTCTCTTTGACAAGGCCGTACACGGCTAATGAAGTTGAGAAAGCATTGTTTATGATGGGATCATCAAAAGCTCCGGGTCCGGATGGTTTTCATGCTGGTTTCTACCAGCTACATTGGGATATTTTTGGTCCAAGTGTAACCAAAGCGGTGCTTGATTTTTTGAATGGTGGAATATTGCCAGAAGCTATCAATCGTACTACAATTGTTCTTATTCCGAAGGTTAAGCATCCGCAGGAAATGAAGAACTATCGATCGATATCATTATGCAATGTTATCTATAAATTGTGTTCCAAGGTTATGGCCAATAGGTTGAGGGGTTTGCTAGATGAAATTGTATTTGAAGAACAGAGCGCTTTTGTACCAGGGAGGCTGATTACAGATAATGTCTTAATTGCCTACGAGTATACACATTATTTGAAGAGGAAGAAGGGTAAATCTGGAGCGTGTGCTATCAAACTGGATATGGCCAAGGCCTATGATTGTGTCGAGTGGAAATATCTTCGAAGGATAATGTTGCAGCTGGGCTTTCATGAATCTTTCGTTGCCTTAATCATGAGGTGTGTAACAACTGTTTCATTCTCAGTTAGAGTTAATGGTGTGCTCACGGATTGTTTCAGACCAACAAGGGGGATTAGGCAAGGCGACCCTATATCACCATATCTCTTCTTGTTGTGTGCGGAAGGACTCTCATGTCTCCTCAAGTCAGTTGGTCCAATGCATTTATCCCGGGGTGTTAGAGTGGGTATCCATTCACTGTGGATTTCGCATCTTCTTTTTGCGGATGATTGTATCATTTTCTCAGAAGCATCGCAAAGGGGGGCTACCCGGCTACAGGAGATTCTGGACACTTATAGTCAAGGTTCGGGGCAATCGGTCAACCGGGACAAATCAGCGGTATTTTTCAGTTCTAATTGTAATGATGATATGAAGGCACAAATCAGAGAAGGACTGAATATACAGCAGGAGGCATTGGCGGAGAAGTACTTGGGTCTGCCTACAGTAGTAAGGCGGTCCACAACTGAGGCGTTCGAGTATATGCCAACGAGGATCCGAGGCTTGATTGGCACATGGAGTGGGTGGGATGCCAGTTGCGCTGGGCGAGAGGTGCTGATTAAATCAATTGCACAACCCGTGCCCACTTATCCCATGAGTTGCTTCCTGTTACCTATGGGTACTCGGAAGAAGATGAGGACGGTCATATCAAATTTTTGGTGGGGCAGTGCAGCTGATAGTCGTCGTATGCATTGGCAAAGATGGGATCACTTGACTAAGCCTAAGGTGAGAGGTGGTATGGGTTTTCGGGATTTAAAGTTGTTCATCCTTGGGATGCTTGGCAAGCAGGGGTGGCGGCTTATGACTAAGCCAGATAGCTTATGTGCCCGGGTACTCAAGGGGCGATATTACCATGACTCGGATTTTATGGCATCGACAAGGAAAAAGCATGCAAGCCTGACGTGGAGAGCTATCCTTGCAGGCAAGGAGGCCCTTGGCAAAGGTTTAGTGAAAAGGATTGGTGATGGAGCATGGACACGTATTTGGCATGATAAGTGGCTGCCTCAACATTTTGGTGGGAGGCCGATCACTCCTGCTGATGGCCAGGAAGTTGAATATGTGTCAGACCTCCTGACTGCTAGTGGCGCATGGAACGAAGAGCTGATACATGAGATTTTCTTCGATGTCGATGCTTATGCGATACTGAAGATACCTGTCAATGCAATGGATGGGGATTTTTTGGGCCTGGGAACATGAGAAGCATGGGAATTATTCAGTCAAATCTGCATACAGAATTCTTGAGGATGAACGTAGCAGAAATGATGGAACACAAGAGGTGAGTGGCTCGTCGATGGATGTATGGATGCATGCTTCGAAGCTGGATGTTCCCCCTAAGGTGAGAGTGTTTTGGTGGCGGGTTCTTCATGAATATTTACCTGCTAAACAAATCCTTCACCATAGACATATCGAGCCAATTGCTAATTGTGATACATGTGGGGCTGATGAGGAGTCAATCAAACATGTTTTGATGGAGTGCACAGTGGCACAATTATTTTGGGAGCAAGCCAAACAAATGACGGGGTCAAGCTGCCGAGGCTAAGGCCTGACACATGGGCGCACGACCTGCTCCAAGGCTAAGTGTGCTCCAGGCAAGATAGGGTTGTGATCATCTGCGGAATGTGGTCGCTCTGGATGCTCAGGAATAGGCGCCGCCATGGCGAAAATGAAATACCAGTTCGACAGGCTGTCATATGGGTTCGTGATACAGCCCATGACCTGTGGCAACCCTTGCATCCGCAGAAGGAAAAAGTGCAGCTTGTCATGCCGAGATGGAAAAGGCCGGATGAGGGCTGGATGAAATGCAATGCTGATGGCACTTTCTATGCTGATGGCAGTGGGGCGACTGGGTTGGTGCTTCGTGATCATCACGGAGCTTTCCTGGGCGGTGCAGCACATTGGTATGAGCACTGTGAGGATGCGCTAACCATGGAAGCTCTAGCATGTAGAAACGGAGTTGCCTTTGCGCGGCAACATGGCGCGCTGCGAGTCTCACTGGAAACCGACTCTCAGGAACTGGTTTGGCTATGGTCTACACGGGACGCACAGAGATCATCAATTTCTGCAGTCCTTAGGGAGATTCATGACATAAGTCTCTCGCTACTTGGTTTCTCTTTCAAATCTGTTAGCAGAGTTTGTAATACAGTAGCTCATGAGCTAGCTAAACATGTGTCGTGTGTGTGTGTTACGGGCGAGTGGCAATCTGAAGCCCCGTTGTGCATTCGACGACACTTAGTGTCTGATTGTAATCCTGCTCTTGAGTGATGAATGGATCTCCAGTCTCAAAAAAAAAAAGAAAGAAATTAAACGTCAGGAACAATAAATGGATCGATGAATGGGCTTAGTTGAACTTGTTGCAGACCTTGCGTATTTCGCCCTGCGTGCCGGTGAGCACGCCGACCTCGCTGAGCTTGACGGGCACTTTGGCGAAGAGCGACTGGAAGAGCCATCGTTGGTTAGTGGCTTCGGTCGAGGAAGAAAGTGTACAAGGCCATGCACGGTCAATTTGGTCATCCTTGTCACCTATTTGATTTTGTTGGAGCGGAATGCTTGTGCCTTCCACAGTTTGTTCAGCACTATCGGAGGCAAAAATCGGCTTTGGAGCAACACCGGCCTGGTAGTTTGGTCTGACTTAATTAGTCCCATGAGTAACAGTTCCCCGAGGATCCAAGGTTGAGTCGAGGGGTCGGTTCATGTAACATGTTATTAAGTCGTTCTGTAACCTTTCCGTGAGTATGGTCGTCGTAAAGCTTTGTCTTCTTCATAATATCATACGAGCATTGCGCGATCTTGGAAAAAAATATTATGAATAATTGAACAGTTGTCTCGGCCATGCATAAAAAAAACTTAATTTTCTCATTTATTGGTGAGCTTGAAGATCATACACTTACTGCAAAACATCGATTGTCTTGTAGAAAAAGAATGAATCGAACTACAAAATTAAAATAAAGAGTAACTCTTCAAACGAAACAAGACATGCAGCTTCAGGTAAAACCAGCAGGCTGGGAAATGAACATGAGTGATGAAGAAACCAAAGGAGGATCGAGGATCCTGATAAACTGAGGAACAATCCATCATATCAATTGATGGACTTATTAGTTGAACTTGTTGCAGACCTTGCGGATTTCTCCCTGCGTGCCGGTGAGCACTCCGACCTAGCTGAGCTTGACGAGCACCTTGGCGAAGAGCGACTGGAAGAGGCCGTTGTTGGTTGCGAGCTGGTCGACGATGCCACGTGTGGAAGTGTCGCGGTAGAGGTTCTGGTCGACGAGGAGCACGCCACGGCTGCGCTGCAGGTTCTTGTAGTAGTTGTTGTCCACCTTGAGGGCGCTCCACTGGTCGTCCAGGTACACGGTGTTGCCGTCGGAGGAGGACACGTTGGGGCACACGTACTTCTTGTACGTAGACGCCAAGGTTGGGTCCATGGACGGGTCCGTGGCGCCGGCCTTACCACCGTACCCGTACAGGCGGCTGTTCTTGATCACGCTGCAATGAGTGGCACCCACGGTGTGCGCGCCCAGCAACAGCACCGTGTCCTGCGCGGTGAACCCCAGCTTGGCATAGTAGGCGACCGCCTGAGCTGCCGAGTACTCAGCCCCCGGGAGCTTGACGTCGGAGGCGAGAGATCGCCGGCAATCCCTCCGCCCGGTGCGCACGGCGTACGCCGGGCCGCCGGCCAGCGCGACGGCGTCCCTGGTGGCCAGCATCTCAATGTCGGAGCACGACACGACGCGGGGGCACCTCTTCTCCAGCTCCGTCTTGATGGCCGCGATGAGATCGTAGCCCTTCACGCTCAGGTTCGGCGTCGCTGTCTTCTCCGTTCCGGGGCCGTCGATCAGCAGGCCGCCATCACAACCCTGGAATCAACAAGCTTATCTCCCTAATCACCCGGAACGTCAGAGGGAACGTGCATTATTAATTGAAAACAAAGGTCAATCTGGTGGACGTACATTGATGGCGCACTCGTGGAACTGCATGCGGAGGAGGTAGGCGACGATGGGGGCCTCGTGACCAAGGTTTACTTTACCGCGGTAAAACGGACCGGTTTTCGCGAAAACCGGTCCGGTCCGGTTTACCCGGTAGTCCGGTTTTTCATTTCAAATTTCAAAAAAAATTAAAAATTTGAAACATTTTGAAACAAAAAATATGTAAAAAAACTAGATCGAATTTGCAGTCCAATGGTGGAAACCATTCACGTAGATTCGATCGTTTCATGTGCCTAAAAAATCGCGAAAGTTTCTGAGTACAACAAGGAAGAAAAAAAAAAGAAAAAACCCTTTTTATGAACCAGCAACCTTCTTCGATTTTTTTGAGAGACCAAACGATCGAATATACGTGTTTTGTTTCCACCATTGGTCTTCAAATTGCATCTATTTTTTTACATTTTTTTTTTCATTTTTTGCAACTTTTTCAATTATTTGCATTTTTTCAGCTTTTTTTTGCATTTTATTCCGCTTTTTCAATCTGTACCGGTTTCTCATTTTTTGATCCGGTATACCGGAAATACCGACCGGTTTACCGGTAATCCCGTCCGGTTTCCCGAAGATCTCGGCAATTTTCGGTTCAAATTTCGTCAAATGCGTTTCGGTCCGGTTTTCGTCCGGTTTTTCCGGTTTTCGCAAAAACCGGGCCTACCGGTGGGCTCCGGTTTTAGCGAGACATTCGGTAATTCAAACCTTGCTCGCGACCGAAGCGGGCCTTCACGATGCTCTGCACCACCGCCTCCGCGTCGCTGCCGTTGCACTTGCCCTTGTAGTACCCGTACTGCAGCTGCGCGCTGCCACCCGTGGCCAGCCCCAGCACTGCGAGTGCCACCACCAGCGCCGCCGCCGCCGCCATTGATCCCCTTGATTACTTGCTAGCTACTTCTAGCTAACTTAGCTAGCTCTTGTGTATATATGTTGAGATCAGTGTGGGGTTGAGATGCAATTGGCACCATGCCTAACTATTTATAGGTGATTAAGCCCGTGACACGGTCGCAATGCACGCTCATCAGCATGATTGTGGAGATCACGTACGACGCTGTACTCTCCCTTCTCTCCTTTCAATAAAAGGAAAATGGACTTTTCTAGCTACGTTAGCTGTACTCGAAAGGACTGGTATAAATGTAGTATGATATAACAATCTTGTTTTTTTCTTCTTGGTGGACTTGTCTTTGGAAATGACTCAACATTCTAGTTTGGGTTAGCTCTCCCACTACGGGAAACCGTTATTTGCCGGGTGCCCGCGGCTTTGCCGAGAGCAATTCATCGGGCACTCGGCAAATACCGTGTTTGCCGAGTGCAGCTCTCGGCAAAGAACGGGCACCCGGCGCCATAACGTCTGCCGACAGCAAGCCTTCGGCAAAAAAAAACTCTCGGTAAAAAAAAAAGTTTGCCGAGAGCTCTCCGGAATACACTCGGCAAACCTAAGGAATACGCTCGGCAAAACGCATACGCTCGGCAACATTTGACGGCCGTCCGAAACTCGCGACGCCGTCAGAAATGTGGGCCCCCTGCCGCGGTTTGCCGAGAGCCGCAAGGGAACACTCGGCAAAAAAATATCTGTTTACCGAGTGTAGCGTGGCTGGCTCTCGGCAAAGCAGGCACTAGGCAAAAAAAATTACCTTTGCCGAGAACCGCTCTCGAATTGTTTGCCGAAAGCCACTCTCGGCAAAGTTATTTTCAATGAATTTTTTCATGTGTTAGATTAATTCAAATGAAAATCTTGTTACCAACAAAGTTGTCTAAAATCTAGAGATCTACACTTTCTATTTTGGTTATTTGTTCATTCGAGAAAGCGACGGTAAACTTGTTCACAAACTATAAAGGTCCCGTGTAGTTCATAGAAACATGAAGAGATACATTTAAAATTTGTGAACAATGTGGCTACAATTATATCGTATTAAAAAATGATCAAAAGAGAAGTTGTAGGTCTTCAAAAGTTACACATCTTTGCTGTTGAACACTTTTGAAATTTGAATTTGCTTTGTCAACGAAAAATACATATGAATTTCTTGAAAGGGAAAATTTGAATTTTTCCGGGTACTCTCGGGTAGAAAAATAGTAGAGATATAATTTGTAGCTCTTGATAAGTTATAGAAACTATGTATTTGACAAGTTATAGAACATTTTTATTTGAAATCAAAATGTCAATGAAAAATACGTTTACTTTTCTCAAATTTGGAAATTTGAATTTTGAAAACGATACCGTATGAAGAATTTGTAAAACTAAAATAGATATCAAAAGGTTATAAAAATTTGTAGTTGAACATTTTTGAATTTGAAATCAAAATGTGAACGAAAAGTACTTTTAGAATGAAATTTAAAAAAAAACAAATATTTGCCGAGCGCATGGGTGCTGGCTCTCGGCAAACATTAAGTTACTAAAAAAAAAGAAATTAGTTTCTTTGCCGAGAGCTAGATCTCGGGCTCTCGGCAAAGTCTGTATTCTTACACTTAGCCGCGGGCGCGTCTTCTTCCTCTCTTTCTTCCTCTCTTTCTCCCCAACCTCACCCTCTCCACCGCGTCGCGCATCGGATCTCCTCCACCGCCGCCGCGACCCGGATCTCCTCCACCGCCGCCATCCGCGTCCGCCTCCGCCACCCGACGGCCCGCAACCGCACCTCTGCCCCTTCCCCCGCCACCTCGCCCCTTCCCCGCACGCGCCCCTGCCGCCGTCTCCCCCCGCGCCCGCCACCGTGCCACCGCGCCCGCCACCGCCCCGGCTCCGTCCTCCACCGCGCCCGCCACCGCCCTGCTCCCTCCTCCACCTCGCCCCGGCTCCCTCCTCCGCCTCGCCCCCGGATCTCGGCCCCGGATCCCGTCCGCCGCGGCCCGCCGAGCTCGGACCCCGACGAGCTGCCGTCCTGCCCCCTGCTCCCCGTCGACGTGCTGCCCCCGGCGACCCCGACGAGCTGCCCTCCTGTCCCCGGCTCCCGGTCGACGTGCTGCCCTACAGCCCCCGGCCTCCCCGTCGACGTGTGGCCACCGCCGTGCTGCCTGCGGACGTCGCCCTGGCTCCTCGATGTGCGCGCCGCCACTCGCCTCCCCCGCGACGTGCTGCTGCTCGGCCCGTCCCCTCCTCCGACGTGCTGCCACCCGCCTCCCCAGCTCGTTCGTCATCAGGTGAGGCCCGGCTGCTATCTTTTTTTTTTCTTTCTGTTTTCCTGTTTTTGTGAAATGAATTGCTAGGTACTCATGTTTGTGAAACGAATTGCTAGCTAGAAATATGAATTGCTAGCTAGTCATGTTTGGAAATTGAAATTGTGAAATTGTGCAACTCTTGGAATGTAATTGTGAAATTGCTTGGAAATATGCAAATGTAGATGCTTGTGTGTGATGAATGAATTTTGGATCAGTGTGGCATATTGGTACTATTGCTTGTTGACAAGAATTGCTTTGGTAACCATGTTTAATCGTTGATGAGGTCAAGTTCTAGCTACATCAATTAGCAATGAAAATGTCCGCTGCTGAATTGATGATGAATTTCTATCAGCATTTGTGCTAGCCGATGCTATTCTAGTAGATGTGGTTGCCGGCCATCGTGCCGTTGTTTTCTTACAGGTTTTGGGAACCTCTTCGTATAGGGGAGGTGCTGTCAAAATTTTGAATTAACGGCTTTATGTTTCATTCTTTGCAGGAGAGGAGAGGTTTTTCCACCGTCTTCCACTCGGCACTTTGCAGACAGCAAGGTGAGACACAAAAGCCCCCCCCCCCCCCCCCCCTTTTCCATTCATGTTTGTAGGTAAAGCGTAACCTAGTTAGGCGTCTCCCGTTCGAAATAGATACAGTTGGAGATATGCCCGATGGTTGCATATCTATGACCGTATCTGTTTCGAATTGTCCACGTATTTGGACAGCCCGAGGATGCGTAGATGGGGTTCATTTCCATGGTTTACTCCGGTTTGAGACAGAGTTTCGGCATCATCTCCCTGTTGTTCTCCGGATACACAATCTCCTTCCCAGGACGTGTATTTGGAGAACAGCGGGGAGGTGCTGCCGAAATTCTGTCTCAGACCGGAGTAAACCTTGGAAACGAACCTCATCTACGCATCCTCGGGTGGGATTAGGACCTATCTTCACCTAGTAGACAGTTGGAACATCGTGTAGATGCAAATAATTTTTATACTACTCGCATATATGTTAGAGGATGGTGGACCGTCAGTGGATGTATACGGGCCACTCAAATCAGGGTGTGTTGACACGTGAATGGATTGACAAGACCGAAGCTTTCTTGAAACTAGCATTTGCCAAGGTTAAGAATAAGAAAGTAACCATAATTTACCGAGTGCCAGGGCCAGGCACTCGGCAAAGTAACCATCATTTGCCGAGTGCCCTGGCGCCGACACTCGGCAAATGTCTAGGGTTTGCCGAGTGCCTGGCGTCAGTGGCACTCAGCAAACCCGGGCTGACGGCCGTTTGGGCCGTCAGCGCACCTTTATTTTACCGAGAGCTAAGGGTGCACTCAGCAAAGGGTTTGCCGAGTGCCCGACATTTGGCTCTCGGCAAACCCCTCTTTGCCGACTGGAATTTGCCGAGAGGGGTTTGCCGAGAGTTACACTCGGCAAACCCTTTGCCGAGAGGAAACAGAGCTTTGCCGAGTGCTCGTTGCACTCGGCAAATAACTGATTTCCCGTAGTGTCCTATGTTAATCGACCTGTATATGCTGGAATGATTCTCATTAATCATTAGTGGGTTTCCAGTTTCCACTAATCCTCTGCGTCTCTTCAGACTTCAAAGCCATGTTTCTCAACCGTTTCGTGTATCTCAACAGATAACACCTCTAGCTACAAGTATTATCAATTAATTAATCCATTTGATTATCAGATCCTAAATACTAGAAGTGGAAGGGAACCAGAAGCATCTTAACGACTGTTCCTTAATTTTTGAGTAATTTTTTTGGGACACTGCAGGGAAGTTAAGATCTAGAAACTAGGAATCATCGTACGGTACATACACCTTCGAGCAAGAAATACCCAGCGCATAATGCATTATAATTTTTTCCCTATTTGTAATGCAATTTTCTTTACAGTAACATTCTACTAATTTATAGTAGCGGTCAAGAAAAGAATAGTTTGAACGATTCAAGATGGATAGTTATGCCCAAGTGGTACCATATTTATGCGTTTACTCAACTGTTATTTGAAAAATCTGGTTCTCTAGAGGTCAATAGGTTTTTTTTTTATTACATAGTACAATTCAGACACTCACAACGCACGCACACTCATTTCTATGAACGCACATACACAAACCCTACCTCTATGAGCATCTTCGAATACTGAGCCGGCAAATCCTCCAGATTGACAAAGTCACCACTGGCGTCTCGCTGTCGACGGGCCACGTCGCCTACCGCTGAAAGCACAAATGCCGTTAAATCCTAGAAAATTAGCTCCCACCGGAAGTCGAACCCAGGACCTCAAAGGTGCTACTAAGATGCCTTAACCACTAGACCAAGACCCCTTTGACAAAGGTCAATAGGTTTTTGATACAGAAAACTAGATGTACAAATCTCTAATTATACCCCCTTTTTTAAATGAGTGAAATGCACTCGGGGTAGATAAACTATTTGATGGTCATCTAGCTACATAAACTCCTAAGGTGACCATGTAGGTCCACAATTATTTAGAAATGGTCATCTAAGTACATAAACTCTTAAGTAATCATTTAGGTCCACAAACTAATTTATGTTGTAGCTGCCTAGATCTAAAGTCCTTCATGCGTGTTGGCCGCTATGAAATTATAAATGACCGCCAACATACCGGTAAATAAAAAATCATTTACCAAGATTCGATGCATATTTAGTTAAATTAATTAAGTTCCACGAGTTTTTGGTGGATTTCCTAGACTTTGGTCAAATCCTTGAAAAATTACACAAAGCAATTAAGGTGGCCTTAAGGTGGCTCCGTCCTGCCTCCCACCACAATAGATTTGCTGATTAATGACTTTTTTGTCCCACTAGAACATATTTGGATTTGAGCAGCTACAACATAATTAGTTTTTTAACCTAAATGGTCGAGTTTATGTACCTAGATTACCAATCCTGAGTAGTTTGTGAATCTAGATAGTCACTTTCGGAGTTTATGTACCTAAACGACCATCTTTAAATAGTTAATGTATCCGGGTGCATTTTACTCTTTTTAAATTACAACTCATGTATTGCAAAACCAAATTTGTGACCTCGGTGACATCTGTTTCCAAGGAGTTGTTCCAGAGGATTCACGGCTGTTCATTTCTTTCCTTTTAAGAAAGAACAATCAATATGTGTTTCTTATAGGCTTCCTTGGCGCTCCTTGGTTAAGGCAAATATAACCTCAAAAGTCATATTCTACACTATGGAGGCATCATTCGAACTTATCCATAGTGCAGAACACTGATTGTTGGCAATGCAAATACATCTTTGATGTACCACCTAAAAGCCGATCGAGCTCCTTCTTAGGACAACTTCTCTGCAAATGATTCTCTGAAGAGAACTGATTTTATGGTTGAAAATGATTCTCTTTATTTCTCTAAGATAAACTCTTATAATCAGGAGTTCATGACAAAGAATCACTTCACAAAATTAGGAGAAGATAACTTTTTCCGGCTACCAACTTCTTAGTTCATTTTAGAGAATCACTTCACATTATCAGCCTATCATCACTTCCCCTGCCAAACGGCCCAATATACCTACAAAAAGGAACACTAATGCAGAGAACTAGGATATCTCCGAGCTGAATCATCGTCAAGCTTGCAAACAACAATTATCTTTCCAATCCATGGGAGCATAGGCAAACCTACACGTTGCCAATATGGGTTGAGGTCTATGAGAAAGCGACATCGGCATGGTTACATAGTGGGCAAGAAAGTATGCTGTGGAGTCTTGATGAGCAATCTGGTGGGAGTGACAAACTAGAGATGTTATTCCTAAATTCCTAAAGATTGGTATCCAATCATCGTAGTTGTGATTTAGGTAGATTCCCATGCTTCTCGGCACCCTATGATGTCATTTGTGCCATCAATAATCTAACCTCTAGACTCAGATCATGCAACACGTTGGGCAAACTACGGGGCATTTGGATCTCTTGCTGAGTCCTTGCCTCTCTTAGATGAGCAAGGCTGGCTGCTTGGTTGTCAAAAACATGTTTGCTCTGTGTAGCAACCTTGCCTCCAAAATTAAGGATTTCCTTGCTTGCTTAGGATAGCCTGCATGAGCAAGCTGCTAGCTGTTGGTTGCATTGTTGCGCTACCGCCAAAGCAGAGCAGTAATTTAATGGCCCCATCAACAAGGATGTTGCCTATTGTGCTATATCGTTCGTCCTGGCCTTCTTCTTCTTCTTCTTGGCATCTCCTTACTTGGTGAAGCTAGCTAGCAAGGCAAGGCAAGGTTTACGATGATCTCACCAGTTGGCTCGTGTTCTCCCCCTCCTTTGATGACTACAACCTAGATTGGTTGTCAGCTCGCATGTCCCCTGCCAAATCCTTCCATAACACTATTTAGGTTAAGGCTCTCGCTCACCTCTCAGCCCACATCACCGAAAGCTTAGCCCTGGCTATGGAGCCACTTTGGTTGCACTTCTGGAGCTTCATGGCCAATGCACATGCCACCTACTGGCAACCATTGAGGCCTCCTCCCCGAAGCCCAATTGTAGACCACGATATACGCTTGCAGTAGGTGAAAAGTCACCACCAGTGGTGCCCAATCGACATAGTTACCCACCTCCACCACATCACCTTGGCCGCTGCTTCAACTGCCCCCAACGCATAATATCACAGTCTGTGCATCACCGTGGGTCAACTAGCTTCCTTATTTGCGGCCTTGGTCCCAAGAAGTTGTTGTTTGTGGATGGTGGGGATGGCAAGATCGCTAATTAGGTTATCAACCACGTTGCTCAAGCGTGCCCAAAAGGTGGTGGCATTGGTTCATGGCCTCCGCTACACGGTGGTGTATGAGGTTCTATTGTGATCGAGAACATTTAGACATATGCATGGGATATGGATAATACACAAGCCATTAAATTGTTGGATCCTCCTATACAACATTAGCAATGATGCAGATAGTGGGCCATAGAATTTAGCAGAGTGCTCCCAGAAAAGCTATGGCAGCTACAACTCAGTTTCAGTGGCAGCTATCGAGAATAGAGTTTTGCAAAATAAAGAAAAAATTTAGCCAAAACATTAGTAATTCAACAATTTCAGCCCACATTTCATACGTGCATGCCATCATCCAAGAATACGATCGCCCAAGCATGGATTTATCATCTTTCTTAATTAGCAGTCAAATAGTCCACATAATCAAGAAAGCAAACACCATATAGACTACGAATAATAAATTATAGGTGCATAAGTTGATAACTCAGTTATAGAAGAGCTTGCGGATGAAATTAGCGAGGGTTATTTAACCCTATAGCAGAGTTAGAGGCACTAACGGTAATATTTATAATTTCATCGTGGCGCCTATCTTCAGAAGCTATAGCGGGGCTATAGCAGAGTTATAGGGGGCTATTTGCAACATTGAACATTAATGATTCATCGACACTTCTTGGTGCGCCCATCCAGATCTCATCCCTATGTAGAAGGTCGTTCTCATACCGAGCTGGATAAGCCCATTAATTAAATAGTGAGTTATAGTTTTCCTTGGCTGAAACTGCAAGGAGCTCATAAGAAACACGTATAAATGCTTTCCAGGCTAAACAAAACCAACTTGGAGATAAAATCTCAATGAGTCCAGAATTCATGTGTGGCAACTATGGGTTGCAATATAGAAAAGATGAACTTTAATATTTGTACCCCCATATATATTAAAAAAAACAGTTTCGAAAATACTTGTACTATGCTATAGGAACCAGCTTTTGAAACAACGTCCAACAGTTGTGTAAATGCATAAATATGATACAACTTGCTCATAATTGGCCAGCCTGCATCGCTCAACCTATTCCTTGGTTAACTGCTATTATAAATTAGTGGAATGTTACTCTTCTTTTTTTTTCCGAGTGGGTAATGTTACTCATGCTTTGATTCTAAAAAAAAAAAATACTCATCCTTCATCTACGCACAGATGGTGGCACTATACCTGTCAGACTCTGAAGAAACGATGTCTATTTTCCAACCAATAATAATACCAATTAAGTAAAGACAACAGCACCCAAAAGTAGAAAAAAAACCATACTGCACTATACATTCTGCATTTCTCTTTTTTGAAAGTGGCATTCCGCATTTCTTGCTCGAAGGTGTTGGTACTGTGCTTGATGCTTCCTAATTCTAGCCCTTAACTTTCCTGCAATGTTTCCATTCCGCTAAAAAAAGAAAAAAAAATCTCTGCAATGTAAAGCAGACAAACTAAAGTGCAGTCGTAGTACAAAATATTCTTCATTCTCTCCCATTTGTTCTACTTAGGAATTTGTATGGGTTCAACTCTAATTGGTTTGATTGATATACCTTGTGAGGTGTTGTAAACAAAACCGTGTTGACATAGATGGCTCTGAAGTCTGGTCCAAAGGTACTTCGTGCGTGGATTAGTGCAAACGCACAAATGACTAATGAGAAAAATTCAAACATCAATATTGGTCAATTAACATATAGAGGAGCTAGCGCAAACTGGAATGCTGAATCCTTTGTAAAGTCAATTCCACCAAAAAAGAACAAGATTATCATATTATGCATTCGTACCTTTTCCTTTCAAGAACAGCTAGCATAGCCAAGTCCTTTTCTTTCTTGAGAAAAGAAAGAGACGGGGAAGTACAACGGTGCCGCTACGTGACCTCCACGATCATGCATATAGTTAACAGCTGATGAGGTCGCATTGCGACCGTGTCACGGGCTTAATCACCTATAAATAGTTAGGCATGGCGCCAATTGCATCTCAACCCCACACTGATCTCAACATATATACACAAGAGCTAGCTAAGTTAGCTAGAAGTAGCTAGCAAGTAATCAAGGGGATCAATGGCGGCGGCGGCGGCGCTGGTGGTGGCACTCGCAGTGCTGGGGCTGGCCACGGGTGGCAGCGCGCAGCTGCAGTACGGGTACTACAAGGGAAAGTGCAACGGCAGCGACGCGGAGGCGGTGGTGCAGAGCATCGTGAAGGCCCGCTTCGGTCGCGAGGCCCCCATCGTCGCCTACCTCCTCCGCATGCAGTTCCACGAGTGCGCCGTCAATGTACGTCCACCAGATTGACATTTGCTTTCAATTAATAATGCACGTTCCCTCTTACGTTCCGTGGATTAGGGAGACAAGTTTGTTGATTCCAGGGTTGTGATGGCGGTCTGCTCATCGACGGCCCCGGAACGGAGAAGACGGCGCCGCCGAACCTGAGCGTGAAGGGCTACGATCTCATCGCGGCCATCAAGACGGAGCTGGAGAAGAGGTGCCCCCGCGTCGTGTCGTGCTCCGACATTGAGATCCTGGCCACCAGGGACGCCGTCGCGCTGGCCGGCGGCCCGGCGTACGCCGTGCGCACCGGGCGGAGGGATTGCCGGCGATCTCTCGCCTCCGACGTCAAGCTCCCGGGGGCTGAGTACTCGGCAGCTCAGGCGGTCGCCTACTATGCCAAGCTGGGGTTCACCGCGCAGGACACGGTGCTGTTGCTGGGCGCGCACACCGTGGGTGCCACTCATTGCAGCGTGATCAAGAACAGCCGCCTGTACGGGTACGGTGGTAAGGCCGGCGCCACGGACCCGTCCATGGACCCAACCTTGGCGTCTACGTACAAGAAGTACGTGTGCCCCAACGTGTCCTCCTCCGACGGCAACACCGTGTTCCTGGACGACCAGTGGAGCGCCCTCAAGGTGGACAACAACTACTACAAGAACCTGCAGCGCAGCCGTGGCGTGCTCCTCGTCGACCAGAACCTCTACCGCGACACTTCCACACGTGGGATCGTCGACCAGCTCGCAACCAACAACGGCCTCTTCCAGACGCTCTTCGCCAAAGTGCTCGTCAAGCTCAGCGAGGTCGGAGTGCTCACCAGCACGCAGGGAGAAATCCGCAAGGTCTGCAACAAGTTCAACTAATAAGTCCATCAATTGATATGATCGATCAGGCTCTTCCATGGTTTCTTTTTCCCCACAAATCATGCTCATTTCCGTATCCTGAAGCGGCTCTTCATATTCCGTCCTGTAATTTGTTTCCGAGAACGTTTCTGTAATTTGTTTTCATCAAAGTTGTTTTTCATTCATTCTTTGACACGATGGATATATGCAAAAGCTTATGATTAATGAACCAGAAAAAAAATAATGTTTTTAACTCATCATGAATGCTTTGCACTGATAGGGTTCGTGCATGTCTGTGTGGGTGTTCACAGCTCAAACTGAAACAAAAGTGGCGGTGAAACCTTGCGGGCTGTATGCTACATAAACACGTGCACGTCAGCTAGATCATGAACCTTTGTGTACATACAACGAATGCGGACCATCACTAAACTCCAATTTTGGCTTTGCTACCAACCAAACACACTTCCGTTTATCCGAATTCGATATAGCCCCATTTTTGACATCACCGAATTTTAGCCTGGCCCTTTTGGGTCAGCAACCAATGCATACCCCTGGGAACGAAGTTCTAACCCAAGCGCACACAAACGCATGACGATGTGCTTCGCCTTTGCAAGCAGTGACACCGGATTTGCAGTTAGCTATCGCCGGTTGCCACTTTGACTACCGGGATTTGGAAGTCATGTAGCCGGAGTGTAGAGCAAAAAAACACTCTTCACAAAGAACTCGGTTTGTTTGGGATTATTCCTAGGACGTGGCCATGTCAGGTGGAAATGGTTCAGAAGAGCACCGCAGCATTTATTACACCACATTTCCAGCTACGCGAGTTTGGACAAAATTTACAAGGAAACGGTGGAAGTAAACTAAAAATAACATAATCTCAGTTTACAGCGGCAAAATTTCACTGGCATCTAAAACTCATCAGCATGTTGGATTCATGCACTGTCAAACGGGAGACAATAAAGACCAGACTAGACCGCACTAGCTCATGAGCGTCAATTGCACAAGGGCATTCATTGTACAAGCACATGGCATTCAAATTTTAGGAAAGCAAATATCATTCGACAACGGCTAACAAATCAGACTCCCGGCAGAAACAGTACTTCTCCTCAGTTCCCAAGTCCACCTGCAGGTATGCAAAACACATGAGCAAGTTACTCAACCTGAATCAAAATGTGCCATAACTTGAATGAAGAAACAATATGAAGAACTTAGATGACTCCGTTACAGAAAAAGAAGCTAGAAAATGTTTTCAGTTAGTCAAAAGTCAAAATCAATTTACCTCGTAACCATTTATGTCTGAGAATAGAACCTGCAATAATAACAAACCGAACCAGATTAGAATGCAACAAGATAGACATCTTACGAGGGTGAAAGTAGCGCATACATGTGAGAACTAGATCAAACGAATGAACGAAGAAACTATATATTATGTGTCCCTAAGTACGAGCGTAGAGAAATTGCAGCAAGAGGACAAACACATGAAGAAAATAAAGGTAGTAAAGTAGCAATAAAGCACACCTTTTGTAATTTTGTGGCACATGTGCCATCTACAAACACAAACGAGTTTGTTTTAGAGTTTAGACCTTGTGTGAGATTCAACAATGGTTTCCTTTCACTTTGACCTCTATTAAGGCTTGAACCTAAACTGTAGATTGCATTTCTGAGCACAAAGTGTGCCATGACACATGAGGATCGTGTCTGCAACTACATGTCAAAGTGTCAAAATAAAAACTGAATATCATCACTCATTCACTCGATTAAGAAACTTTAATTCCAGATCTGTCATCACACACTATCTTCAGAGTATAAACTGTTGGAACCGAGGATTGCCGGACAATCACAAGAACACGAGACTCGCGACTTGGTGGGCTTGTGCTAACAAACTCAGACCTCCTGCCTTGTGCTAATCTGCAGGCACAAGCTAACTACCTTCGCATGGACTAGCACAAACTAATCTACATGCAACACGTCTAGTCAAGATTAGTGCTAACATAAACGCACTTAGTTCTTCAGAGTATGACCTCACTTGGCATGCAAGCTTTATAAAATGAAGTTGTTGGAATACATGAGTGTTTGGGCATCCATTCCATGAGTTCTGTGAGAAAGAAATCGGTAAGGGTTCTAAGAAGTACTGCTCACCTTCTTTCCAGCTTCAACTTCACTCACATCAGCGCCGACCGACAGTATCTAGAATTAAAAATGCAACATTATGGAATAATATCCCAATGAAATTAACAGTTATAGTAGAAGACTAGAGCGCCTAAAGATTTTACCTCCCCCATCAAATATCTCTCAAACTTAACAGCAGATTTCGGTAGCAATACACCACCAGCAGATTTCTGCAGGCATTAAACAGTTTTGTTGGAACATAAACTACATGAAAATATCAACTTTTCTGAAAAACTTCAAGCAAAGGTGTCTGAATACCAATGACGTAGTTGAACAGAATTAGACAAATTCATTTACAGAAAGCAAAAATTGGAACATTTGATTCCTTCTCAAGATTATAAAGTGCCAGCCTAGACAACTCGCAAGTCACAACATGTCAAACAAACCACACTTCGGGGCAGGCATAAAAAGGTATGTTTCAATTTGGAACAGCTGAACAAGACGTTGTAGCAGTGGAACATCTATATGCGGTGAGCCAAATAGAACAGCACAATTATATGTGGGGAAAATGGCACATGCATCAACTTCAGTAAGCAAATTGTACCACTTCTTGAATTTCCACTTTATAGATACGTTTCACTACACTAGTGATTGGTAGTGCTTACAATTCAATGCACAAGACAAAACTATTGTTCACAGGCAGCGACCAGCGAGTAGTATAAATTGCACTCTTCAATTTAACATAGATTTGAATTTTGGGGACAAAAACAACATTGATAGCCGCGCAATTGGTAACGGAAAGAAAGGCAAATTCATAAATCTTAAATTGGAAAACTCGGCTTCCACTGCATTAGAAAAAATTAGCAACAGATGGGGTTCACTCACAAACTAGGAAAGGAAAAAAAAAAATAGCATAGGACAAAGCCGAGAGGACCTCGGGAATCTGCTCCAGACGGACGAGCACCCGGTCGGCCTGCGGCGCCACCTGACCAAACAAAACCCAACACAGCGTCAGACATTAGAAGTTCAGAACCCTAACCAAAACTCTGGAGTCAGAACTCGAGCGCATCACGGCGCCGCATCCATCCACTCACCTTAGTAGGCTCGTACTTGAGCGCGGCAACGCGCAGAACAGAGCGGCGGCTGGAGGCGGCGGCGAGCGGCGTGCGGCTGCCGGCGGCGCCGTGGAGGAGGAAGGGCGAGACCGCGGCGAGGAGGGAGGGCGCCATCGAGAAGCCGCCGCAAGCGGTTGGAAGCTGAGGGAGAGGCTAGGGGACTGGGTGCGGAAGCTTCTAGAGTAGGGAGGAGGCTTCTTCGCTGGGCTGCCCGGCCGGCGCTGCGTCCCGCCCCTTATCTACCTCTTCGCGAGGACGGAATGGATGACTTCCTTCTCGATGGTTCCGTTGTTTCTTTATTGGGCCCTAAGTTTAAGTGGGCTGCAATTTCTAGGGTCCGAATGGGCCCTATGTGAGTTACTGGGCCGCCCGTATCCTAGTTGAATGCAAATTCAGATCAAGAAGTACTTTCACCCCTCTCTTCTTCTTTTCTATTTTTTCTTATCAAGAGCAGGAACCGCAAAGTCATCATGGTGACCATTCACGGTCACGCCCATGCCCATCTTCAAGCTCCCTTCTGCCTTTGCACTCGAGGACCAATGTCCGTCTAGCTTGAGAAAACTTTTGCACGCCTCCGTTACCTTTTGAGAGGCCTACACGTTATCGTCGTGTTCGTCGCACCGTTGGTAAGAAAAGCTTTGACCTCTTCGGCGCGAATGTCGTTAATTGAACCTAAACTGACTGACCAAAATGTGGCACCCCTGCATAGCTGTTTGTTTCAGGCTCAGTTATATACCGTCCCCCAAGGCGCTTGGGATCTGTCCTAACGATGGCATGGAGTAGTGTAAACATTCCCATCATCTGCGCGCATGGATCCACGCTGTAGCTCGGTAGCTGCGCTCTTGCACGGCCTTAGAGCGTCTTCAAAGGTAGAGACAGCAGCTGACTCTCCACGTCACCTAAAAGGCAGCATAAGAGTTCATATCAACTCTAAACTAATGAATGGTCCCGCATGTCAGTGTTTCAATAAATGTTAGAAGCTGCATCTTGAAGAAGAGCTAGCAACCCTCTCTCTCTTCTTATTCTTCAATAAACAATTCTAAGAGTTAGCTAAGAAGCAATTGTTAGGGACGCTCTTATGCTATGCATTGAGCTGGCTCTACTATACACTGAACGATACTGCACCAGTGAGGCCCAGAACTTATCACTGGTCCTACAGGCTTCGATTCAAGGCAGATCTGGTCCGCAGTATGAAGCAGCCATACTGCATGCAAGGATACACACAGAGAGAAAGCGATCTTGCCTCTAGATACTTTGGAGGTAGGTACCCTCCATATACTGATGCATGTGTGTAAATTACTGGTGTCGCTGTCGCCACGGCCAGCACGTCCTAGCTTGATTAGGTACTGTAGGTACGTCCACCTGGTACCTGACTTGCTTGACGCCGAGTCATCGGTTCTTTCTCTTAGCCAAACCAGAAGAAATAGCTAAACTAATCGCGGTAGGTTCGCGGGTAGCCATCTCCAGGATAGATTGCGTACGTAGGAAACAAACAACCTGGGCGCGGTTTCTTTCTTTCTTTCTTCGACGAGAGCTGCTGGTTCCATGTATACAAGCGGCAGCGACTGGGTTGGATAGGCGACGACTTGTGCCGGACTCGTGGTCTTCGTCTACCCTGTGCACGCAATCAATCAATAATGGAAGTTACAAAGAAGGGTCACCAATTTGGAGACCGGAAGATACTACCGAACCCACATCGATCTCAAAGATTGTTACGGTTAGTTTAATTAGCAAGCTTGTGCTGACAAGGATCCATCGATGATGTTTCCATGGATCCTTTGATCAGATTGTCAACGAGGCCTAAGTAAGAAATGAAAGCTAACAGACTCAATGAAAGACAAAACAAAGGACAATTGAGCGACCTAACCTGTGAAGATCTCCATTTTCTTGTTTTACTTATTTTTGCAGGGGTTTGAGATCGAATCATCGATGCGTACCGGAGCAGGTGGCGTGGCATTGCAACATCCATGACGGATTTTTTAGCGTCGCAAGCGGCAAGGAAGGCGTGGGCGAAGAAAGAGAGCACCCAACCGGGACTGGAGTGGCGGGAGACGACGACAGGACTAGATTATGACACTAGCGAGTAGCCTTTTGTCCATGTTTTCTTCTCATGCTCATTTGATTTGCACAGGCTTCAACAAAGTGCACTCTCTCCCGTTCACACTTCACAGCACCCATACGTAATGCCTCCAGCTGAAGATCGTTCTGAGAAGTTGGAAAGAAAGTTCGTGTCACCGAGGGGGCAATTTGTGCTCATCAACTTCGTATAAAGGGGCCTTCTAATTTTTATTATGTCTTTCTTTGAGGTGTCCCAAGGTGTGCTTAAAAGATTTGATTCTTTTAGATCCATGTTCATTTGACAAGGGGATAATCACAAAAAATAAATAGACTTGTCAAATACTCTTTACCAACCAAAAGATCAAGGTGGATTACGCATCACCGATCCCTTGTGCCACCCCGGTGCCATGGGAAAGCTCAGCCTGAGGACGGCGTCGTTACACGGTCGCGGTGCCTTCCCAAGTGGGCTAGCTTGTTGAGATCATTTCCTCTCGGGTCGGCCCCCGACTCCGATCCCGCTCCCTCCCTCCCTAGACACGCATTGTTGGAACCCGCACCACTTCTACTATTGGCTATGCCCCTCCTCGACCACGCCCCCTCCTGGCTTAGCGACACCTCTCCTGAACCAGGAACGCGCCTTCCCCAAACCGGTCGCGCCCTCTGTTCCCTGACCGGGCTGCACTCCTTCCATGCCCGATCGCTGCGACTCCCCTAGCCTGCTAGCCCCCACCTTGCATCATCCCTATGACCAGTGGCGAAGCTGGAGTGAAATTTATGATGGTGCACAACATGGTCAAACAAATAGAAAACGTCTATTTTGAGTAATTTCTACTGTCATATATATGTGGTCAAAATGAATAAATTAGCACTAATCTTCTTTTGCAACCTGGTACCTGTGCACAAGGGAAACATAACTTGGCTTCGCCAGTGCCTACGACCATGCTCTACTACCTCATCCGTGTCACTCTCGAAGGTCATCCCGCCATGCCCCCATGGTCGTTGTGTCGCTGCCATTCAGCCGCAGACTCCTCGGCAGAATAGTTCGGCCTCCTCCTCCTCCTCCTCCTTTCTCTTCTTGTTCTTCTTTTACCTATGATATAACCAAATTGATGAACGAATCCCATATGTCAGATGAAAGTGGGGGCCGAGATTTGAGAGCCTTGTTGAAGTTGAACACAGAATATAGATATCTTTTACGATGTTTGCAAATGATGTAGACCGTCCATTGCCTTAAATCAAACACTCCAGAGTTAAAGATACTGACCAAAAGAAACACAAATACGTATCGATGGAGATACTTAGGTATGAGGGATAAAAAAAAGTAAATTTGCATGATGACTAAATATGGAATGACAGAGAAAAATCCATACGCCGTCATTATTTGCATCATTTTATTGGCATTTACTTGGTTTCTTGTTTTCTTCAAAGGAGCCAAAAACACATCCATGGCCGCTGGGGGCCATGGCGAGGCGGTGTGGTTGTGACCATGCTGTGTTGATTATTAGGCAAAATTGGCTCTAGGACACTATACTTTTGTGGAATTAGCCATTTCACACTAAACTTTTCATAATTTGTCAGAAGACACCGCAAAACCGTGACTATTTGCCAAAACACACCGGTGACTATATAATATTTTTTCCTTTACACTTAGTGAGAGAAAAATTTCTAAATGACGTCTCCTACCCCTGGTCGAGCTGCACCGCACCAGGAACCAGGATCAAGCCACTCAGTGGAACCGCACCGAAACAAGTTGCATCTCATCGTTCCGTTGGCTCCCATCTCGCATTCTCCATTCCCAAGCGCCGTCGCCTTCTGCAGTCCGTGGCCACCACCTTTGCTCCAAGCCGATGCTTACTCCAAGCTGCTGCCGTTCTCAAGGCCACCCGTGCCCGTCGTCTCAAATCTCAACGACTGGAAGTCCCACGCATGGAAGGTCCACATCCAGAACTTGTTGGGACTTGTGCAAGGACAAGTAACGCATGACTACTTTTGTGCTAGAGCATGTTCTACCTTATGAAAAACCATTTTCAATTTTTATGCTATATTGTCATAACAGTGATTATCAATTTTTTTACATTACAGAAATGGTCTTATACCAGTTAAAATAGTTGTTACAGGCCTAAAGGGTATTATTGTCTTTTCATAGCCACTCTCTCACCTCAAATCTTAGGAAACAATATTTATGACTGGTGGTGTGTTTTGACAAATAACCACGATTTTATAGTGTGTTGTAGCAAATTATGCAAAGTTCGATGTGAACTGGCAAATTCCACAAAAGTTCAGTGTTCTACGGCAAATTTCCCCCTGATTATTATCTGATGAGTGTGCATCTGTTGTAACCTTAGATGGTGAGGAGAGCCGTGGTTATGGAGGCCATGATCGAAAGGTAGAAGATGAGGTAGGGCGCAACAACTAGGATTGTAGGAATTATATTACATAACTTACATACTATTGGGTAACTTACTCGGTATATATGATACACACAATTTTACGAATGTTATTATGGGAATATATTTAAAGAAACTTTTGTGGTTTGCTATCATTCTAAAGTATCATTTACCGTGTGTATCTATTATGTTATTGAACATTAAAATGAAATGTGAACATATAAAGCTACCAAAAAAATTGCACTGACATGTTTAGTGGTTTGGCAAGCGTGGGATATTTTTATTTCTTAACTTACATGGTTACATGCTATTTACAGATCTTTGAGCAATTGCACCAAACATGATCCTTAACATTTGCCTAGTTCGACTCCAATTCGCTCAATCACATGCCCCTCTAGATCCTAGTCATTTGAGTCATTCGAATAATATAGGATTGAGTAAATAATCACATTTTGTAGCACCCTCCATGGCTACCTTGCATGTTGTCTTGCTCCAAATCCTTGATAGAAGGACCAATCGGGAAAAAGAGTAAACAATCTCATTATTTACCTAAACAAATAAATGCCTCTTAGTTGCATGTAATTACTCACCTTCCATTGATTGTGACAATTTTTATTATGTACCTTGGAAACATCGTAAAAGATCTCCATAATATATGTCAGTATTTAAGAGAGAACCCTATGTGCCAAGTAGGTTTCATGTTTTAAGGGCTTTTGCTGAGATGCTCTACTAAAACAAAGGCTATATGGACCTAAGGGTGCTAAGGGTGCAAAGGGTCGGAACTTGATTCCATCTTCTAAAAATGCAATGTCCCAAGCTCCTAAACTTCCCTCCCTGAAAGAAAAAAATCACAAGAACCTTACCTGATCTAATGCTGCCGTATGCATGATATGGCGAATTCCAAAGATGTATACGCATTATTAGTTTATTATCACGCACGTGCTTTTTGCAAACGGGGAAAAAGAAAGAGGTCGCCTTAAATTCGAGGGGTCAAAAAATCTGGATGATCCAGCTATATTATTCTCTTGCAAGATCGAGCCCGATAGTGTACAGTTCTTCAGTCTCTAGCGTGGCGACAAGCGTCCCACTCTTCCTTCCGAGCGAATGGATTTTGCGTTGCCCCCGTTGAGTTTTTGTTGTCCGACAAAAGAAGAGAGGATTAGGGCGTGTTCGGCGTTTTAGAGTCTAAAATTTAGAGGGGTTTAAACACAAAGAATCTTGTCTTAAATAAAATTTAATTACAAAACTAACTGCAGAACCCCCCTCTAAATCGCGAGACGAATTTAACGAGGGTAGTTAAGCCGTGATTAGACGATATTTACTGTAGCATCACTGTAGCAAAACATAGATTAATTAGGCTCATTAGATTCGTCTCGTAAAGATATACCCATCTGTAAAAAGGTTTTGTCATTAGACTTTATTTAATACTTCTAAATAATAAGATTCTCTTTAGAGTTAAATTTTAGAGGGGTCTAAACGGTGAAACGAACACACCCTTAGTCTTGTGTGTCCTCCAGCTAGTCAAGCTAGGTGCTGATTCATGTTCCCCAGCACCAAGGCATCTCGCGCGCATGCTATGCGAGATAGCTATAGGTAAATTCTCCCAAAGCAAAATATCTCAACTCTTTTTACCACGGCATAGCTCACTCCACATGCAATGCTACGTAGTGCGTTTCAGCAACAGTTCTTCAACAACTGGTGGACAGTAAAAAAGATCGTGCCGTGCAGCAGAGTTGAAACTCAGTGTACGTGTTGGATCAGAGTCCATTCATGGCAAACATTTTGACTCCACTGTGAACTGAGAAGTGAGAAGTAACATGCGTCTACCAGAGCAGAAATGAAAAAAAAAAAAGGGAAAGGGAAAGGAGGAAAAGGAAACTGCAGCGTCGAGAAGCAGGCAGGCCTTTTGCTTTGGCCCTTGCCTTTGTTTTGTCTCCCTGAGAAAACAAGTCAAGGCATCAGTGGTAGTGCTCCTAGCATCTATGCGAGTAGTACGTACTTGCGCTTTCCTCCCTCTCTCGCCATGCACCCACTGCTTGCTGGTAGTACCACCGCAAGGAAAGCTCGCATGGACTGGACTGCAACAGCTCACGATATTTACCACATCTCCTTCGGACTGGCACTGCACGTACGAAAAGCTACTCTAGATGAAAAAGAAAGAAATGGAGAGGCCAATGCTTACAAGGCAGCCAGAGCGACCAGGGCCAGGCCGTGGTACACACAACACAATGCCGTTCAAGCTTGGAGGACGAAGCTGGCATGGCATGGAGCTCATCAGAGAGCAAGGACAAAGCCTTACCACCACCAAAAGCGACACGAGCTCGCTCTCCTCTCTTCCCCCGGTCGCAGCGAGTAGCAAGACAACAAGGCAGGTCAAGCCACCGGGTACAGTCAAAACCGCGCCTTTTTAATCAGCGCCACGCATCGCCTTTTGATTAGCGATTACCACTGAAAACTGCGATAGCATGCAAAGTTTAATCAGACGCATGCATGACATGCATCGCCTTTTTGATCACACTGCTACTACTCACGAATAATCACTGGGATTTAGGAGTAGATTACTACTAGCAAAGTGCAGAGCGCTAATGATGGAGCAAGTGTCCTGATGTTAGCAGCCGCCCAGGACATATCGTCTGGTTCTCTGGTCCAGGGCAATGGGACAGCCAAGTCCTTTTCCAGTGGGGAGAAGCTAAGTGAGTTTCTTGTTGCCTTGCGCGTAATCTGAGATGGACCACCGGTCTCCGTCGTATCCTAACCTCCCATGTGCTTCGCATTGCATTCTACAACTATTCTCGCAGCAGCAAATCGCATTCCCTGATCAAGTGCTGTACTAGTGTGGTAAAATTGTTCACACACGCAGACACACACTCTCACTAATCATGATCGAGATGAGCCATCTCACTCTCGTGAGATAGAACAAAAATGTTACTATTCCCATCAGTTCACTTGCACGATGGCCAATACACAACGAATACTAGAAATCTAATCAAAGGGCACTGCTTCTGGAAATTTTCACTTCACTTGATGATTTGATTGAGAGAGTGTACTAGTGGCTGCCTAAAAGTCCCCGAATTCCTCAGGCTTCCCGCCGACATTCTCCAATTCGGAAGCAGTTTTGAAATCCGCACGGCATCTCCCACCTCGAATTCCACCCGCCCGCCCCAACAAAAAAAAAATAAACAAAATCCCCGAAAAGGAGAGCCACGCCCAATTCATTTCGATTCGTTTCATGAGGTGGAGACGAGGAGAAGGGCAGTTTGGGAAGGCACGCCCGCCGCCGGCAGCCGCCGTCGCCGGAGGAAGTTCGGACAGGGCCTTCGAATGAAGCTTGGACAGGGCCGCGCATATTTACTAGTATGCCCCCGTGAGCCACCGCAGGAACCCGTAGAAGGACGCGCTGTTCTCCTCCGCCTCCCGCCGCCGCGGCGCCGGCGCCTCGCCGCCGTCCATGTCCCACCACCACTCCGCGGTGGCGGCCGCGGTCACGGTCCCGGCGTCGTACCGGCTGCTCCAGCGCCCGCTGGTCCACCGGCTGCTCCATCGGTTGCTCCACCTGCTGCTCAACCGCTCCGCGGACCTGAACGACGCCGTCGGGGTCACGCCCACGGACGACGACGACGGCTGCCCGCGCTCCACCGCGGCGAGCTGGCGCTGCGGCTGGCCCGGCCCCGCCTCGCTTGACCCGGACCCGGCTGCGGCGGCGGCGGCCCTCGGGCTCGGCTTGAGCACGACCTGGACCTCCTCCTCGACGAGGTACTCGGAGTCGGAGCCGGGGAGGCTGGGCAGCGGGTACGTACGGACAGCGGCGGCGGCGGCGTCCGGGTTGGAGCGGCGGCTGCTGACGCTACCGAGCTCGACGCGGAGGAGCTCGGGGAGCGGCGGGTGCGGCAGAGCGATGGAGGCGCGGCAGAGCGGGCACGACGGGTTGCCGCGCAGCCAGGGGTCGACGCACCGGGAGTGGAACGCGTGGCGGCACGCCGGGAGGAGGCGGAGCTCGTCGTCGTCGCGGAACGCGCTCTGGCACACGGCGCAGTCGCGCGACGACTTGGGCACGGCCGCCAGCGACGACGCCAGCGTGAACAGCGGCAGCCGCGAGATGAGCCGCTCCGCCTCGGCCTCCGCCGCCGCGGCCGCCTTCCCTCCTCCTCCTCCTCCCCCCTGCTCGGCGGGCGCCACGGCCGACGACGACACCCCCGCCGCCGCGGGCCGCGCCACGAGCGGGAGCGGCGGCGCCGCCTGCCCGGACGGCCCGACGTGGCGGCAGAGGTGGCGGATGAAGTAGTGGATGGCCACCGACGCGAGCAGCATCACCACCACGATGACGGCGATGATGAGGATGCTCGGCGAGATGCCCGCCACGCTCCCGCTCCCGCCGGCGCGCCCCCGCGCGTCCCCTCTCCCACCTCCGCCGCCGTCGTCGGCGAGCCGCGGCACCACTGGCACCCTCCGTTCCGGCACCACCGCCGGTGGTGGCGGCGGCGGGAGAGCGGTGGAAGCCATCAATTCCTCCTTCCACCCGTCCTCCGCCTGATCTCTCAACTGCTGCTGCGGTGGCGAAATAAGGAGTGGTGCTATTGCGGCTTGTCCGTGGGCCGTGGCTTAAGTGTGGTTTTGTCTTGGTCGCGCCACTGCCGGTGGCGGCTTGCGATTTATACTTCTGCCAGGAAATTTGTCCAGGGTGATCGCTAGCTAGGTTCTTTGCTTAGCAGAGGGGATGGGAGTGGACCAGGTGTTGACGTTGGATTCTTGTGTAGATTAGTCCTTTTTATTATATTGTATGAACAAATGGCAAATCTCAGACTGGTAGTAGTGGTAGTGTTTAGTAGAGGTGGTGTTGGATTTTCCCAGTTGTGATCTCTGGGGCCCAAAGATTTGCTCTCCGTTGAATTGCTCTGCTCCTTGTCTTCTTCTTTTGCTTAAGATAGAGATTAAAGGAGTAATGATAGGGTACATCGTTCATTTCAGGTATATCATAGCGCAAACGCCAAATGACGTTGGGATCGGAAAAATAAAAATATATGATTTGTCCAAAATGACGTACAGATGATTCATCTAGCGTTAAATGTTAATATTTCGGTAGCATACTCCAAGATTGTGTGCACATAGTCCTCCAGAAGGCATATGTTCAAGTATCAAATTCTCGTCCTTACAATATTGAAGTTTGCTCAAAAAGAAAATTTGAATGATTTCACAACCAAAAGTATTGCCCGCCTGTATAACCAATGTTAATCCTTATTTTGTGATAATTGTTATTTTCTATTTTATGATTAACATTGGTCGTACGGTCTGGTTGTTCCTCGCAATGAACATGGTAGCCCATGCATTTGGGCGGTTAATATTAACAATTTGATTATTGTAATTATTACTTTTATCATTATTTTTATGTTACTATTATATCCAACTGATTGTTTTTGTACCGACAATAGTGTGTAACATATAAAGGTATTTTGGGCTATTTTTTTGTAATGCAAATACTGGGTAATTTTAAAAATTTATGGAAGGTATTTTGGAGTACTTTTTTTCATAATCACACTGGTGAGTGATTTTAAACATGGAAAGGGCATTTCAGACTATTTTTACAAATGGAAACGTGGGTAATTTTTCTCTTTTTTCTCCGATTAATGTTGGAGTTTCTAAACAAATCTCAAGAGCGAACGTGATGACTCTTTTTTAATTGAAATATTAAGTCTCTACTACTTAATAAGTCTTAAAAGGGTCGTCAGCCAAAATTTTCAGACCTCTGCCATTTGAATTCGTGTCGAATTCACATCAAATTTACTGAGTTTGATTCGGGTCCGACCTGTTTTATACAATCCAATCGATTATACAGCCAAACCACCAAACAGTCCCATGGTAAGGCTCCTCAATCCCTTGTTCGCAACCAGGGATCGAATCCCACCAGCCACCATAACCTTTTCTCTTTTTTTTTTCATCTTTTGTGGATGGTCCAGTTCTTTTTCTTTTTATTTTCGAAATTAACCCAATAGCCAGCATTGTAAAATCAATAACTCAACCGTCCGGGCTCTATTTGATTTTTTTTATCGACATATTAAGTTAATAGATAAGCTTGTAATACATAAATTCACAATATTCTTTGTAAGTGTCTGTGTTGTCACTGTGTAACTCGCAAAAAAAAAAAAGTTCACAATATTCTCTTTTCTTTATACTGGGTATCCTATGTGCATCTTTTGAAATTACAACGGTGAAGCTGCTTGCGCGTGGACTCAATAGGTTTCAGATAATACAGTGTGCCAATTACATGCAAGTGAAATGGAACATGTGTTGTGTCCCCAAGTCCCAGAACTTACCAAAGTTACTTTAACTACAAGCTGTGCAGCAACAGATGTAACCAAGTTTACCGAGACGGAAAATGTGTCCAGTGTCCAAGTCGTATACTTGGCTAAATGTACAGAAAATTCAACGTGCGCCGCGCGTAGCGCCTGTAGCCAAGTTGGTAACGATAATGCTGCATCGTCGTGTATTCATACATACAATATTACAATACCAGAGTTTCTGTTTGTTAAGCAAGCATGACCCTGCCTGGAGTCCTGGACTGCCTGCACATTATTGGTGCAAAGAAAACCCAGAGACAGACGGTATCGAATATATAATTTACAGATCCGCCATCGGTATACGCGAGTGACTCGTGGCGGGCTGGGTTATCCGCGTAACCGCGGCCGCGGGTGGGCCTTTTCGTTTCGTAGCGGCTACCGGGGGCCCACCAGCTGCGAAGGCGATCGATTGGTCGCTCGCTGCAGAGGCGAGGAAGGATCCGATTCCATTCCCAACAGACTTTTCTTCTCTGTTGGCAACCAATCAATCAATTGCATCCCTACTACCCGGCATTTGCTGGTAGCGAGAGGGAGGGGACTGCGGCTGGCTGAAAGCCTGAAACTCGAGTGTTCTACCGGTAAGTCACTTGCTTACTTCTTTCTATGCACGCGAAATCGTGCCGTGCCTTGAACAGATCGCGTATGATTAACTTTGTCACACAGTTATAACACATGAGAGAGAGCTAGCTTAATCAGCATCATGAACATATTTCTCCTGCACGGATGGGATGGGCTAATTATAACGTCGCAGGACGAGCCAGCGTGCGAGCACGAATCATTATGTTCTAGTCATTAGTAGGTTTTGCCGGCACTTGTTGAGAGGCAAAAAAGAGAGGAGCAAGATAGAAGATGCCTCTCCAACCCCAATGCAATGTTCCGCGGGATCATGATGAGCCCCATGAGCAAGGTTTCGGATCGATCGATGCGGATACGACGTGTAGCTGCCTGCTGCCGCCGGTCGGAGCGCGAGATCCTTCCCTCCCGGCCGGCAGGCCACCACCGGTCAGTTCCTGCGCCCTCTGAGCGCGCGCTTCCTTCTCCAATGATGGAGGGCCCTCGATCGATCGCCTCTCACGTGCATGCATGCATGGCTCCGTCTTCCCTTCCTTCAAACTGACACTGGGCATGTAGCTGTGGAATCACTGGACTACTGCCCCACACCGCACTACCAGTGATACCGATCGGCGCCTAGTGTAACTGACATGCATGAGCCCGGCATGCACGCACGCATGATGAGTCAACAGTTCTACTCCAGTCCAGCAGCGAGGAGGAGAGGAATCTATTAGTATATGGTATAGCTACTCCTACCCAGAAATCGATCGATTGGCATCATGATGTTGCATGCATGCAAATGGTGTGGGATGGTTTTCCTTTCTCGCTAGGCAGTTGCTCTGCCACGGAGCTACCAAAACCATTCAGGTACTAATAGTAACAAACTTGCCTCGCATTATTATTCAATTTGATTATCAATCGATCCGTGCTTTGGAATCATGGACGCATCATGAGGATTACATGCATATCTTCGATTTAAGCTAGCTTGCTTCCGCTTTAATCTTCCTGTGATTCTACTACTATATTTCGAGCAATGCACAAGAGAGAAGGTGCTCCCAATCTCTGTCGCTATCCCTCCTTTAGCAGATGAAGACGTACAGACACTGCTTTCGATCATCTTGAGCTAACAGTACAAGAACAACACCACCAAAAATCTAAAGTGAAACAGTGACGCCTCTACGGAACTGAGCATGCAAAAGGGAATCCGATCCTTACCCACATTTGTTCTAGTTTTGTGATACCGACACTTATTTTAAATTTATATAGAGTTGGATGGAGAAATTAGGTAGGGCAAATGTTCACTCTGTTTTGGTTGCTAACTGATGGGACGCATCAGGAATTCGTGAAACTGATTCAGAGGATCATCCGTCGATAGGGCGAGCAATCAGGTCTAGACTTTTTCTTGATCGGCTGGGATGAGATCGAGAACCTAAGATGAGATGGAGAAACTTCAGAGATGATGCGACATGGACAGGTAGACTCTGTTCCTTGATCGGTGTTAAGCTGTAAGAGCACGCCCTTTCCTGTCTGATTTTTGTTTGAATAGCTGTGACTGCACCATATTTCTCTTCTCCAATCATACGTTCGTGCGTGATCTTTTTGCAGCAGTGATTATGGTCTTCAGAGAAAATAAAAGACAAAAGAATTTCATATGCACACTAATTCAGTGATACTGTGATTGTGATATATATAGTGCAAAATTGTTTCTTCTACTTATGGAAAAGCTTAGCCAGAGGCAGACATTCTTTTATTTATTCAGTCTTTTTGTCCCGTTGACGGTCAATGTGACCGCCTTTTAATGACTACATGTAACACATGTTATATAGATGTCAGAATGAAATTCCCTATTCTAAACGAAAGGACGTCGGAAAAATAGCGAATACGTTTCGCTTTATTGGTTTCGTATCCTGAGCACGTGTCATGAGATGCATGATGTAGACCCATGAAATAGTACAGTTTTGCAAGGGAAAAACACGCAAACTAGCATCGATTTTTAATCTAGTGCCTGCAAAACCTCTAATGGATCCGTGCCAACCACTTGGCCGCCGTTTCCTGTGGAGATGCAATGGCGCTATCTAGAGGAACAACAGAAGTAAATTTAGCTACTTCTTCAAGCATGGAAGTGATGACATGCAGTGGCACCAGTGGAGCAGCGCATCCTGTTTAGCTGTTTTTGGAGGACATGATGGAAGGATCGAGCGAGAAAAAGGCAAAAGCTCGATTGCAACCGAATAAAACTTCAGGTCAAACTTTTTTTTTTTTTTTTTGCACTGACCCGTCTCTCCAGTACCACTGCCGTAACGGAGAGCAGCTCGACGAAAAGAAAGCAGACGGAAAGAAAACTGAGCCTCTTTTCTTCACCACGTAACTCACATTAGTCAGAGACGCAGTATTTTCTCCGCGAGCAAAAGAAGACGACGACTAGAACCTGCTGCGTGCGTGTCTCTCTGCGTGTTTGCTCGTTGGACACACCTGTACACCACCGTGCAAGCAGCAGGTGCAGATAACACACATGCTTACATTACATATTAACACGACATGATTAATTAGCCAGGGACCGGAGCTGAAAGCGGAAACGTGTCCCCGCACTCACTGCTGCTCGATCTTTTCATCTTTGGAATCGGTTCTCTTCGATTGCCTACGTATATAGGAGGAGTAGGTCGATCGCCCTCTTTTAGCGAACAAGAGCAGGAGCCACTGCGAGTGGCCGGGCCGGCGTCTTTAGAGCCCTGCCTCTGCCGACGCATCGATTCTTTGATTCCCTCTCTCTATCTGCCTGTCACCTTTGATGGGAAGAAAGTGTGTTCCGAGCTTCCATTCCCTTGCACGAAGCAATTCATGGATAAATCAATCGATGACATCAAATGGCGTCAACTTCTTGGGCTTTTCCTTGCAACGAAGATCAGCATATAAAATGCCGGTGAGCCTCGCCTTCGTTGTTTTGTTTCCCCAGACTGGGGTTCCAGCCAGCGCTCCAAAGCGAACGAAGCTGATCTAATTCGAAATGGGCCTGATTTCCTGAACTGGGCCTGACCGCCTGACAGTAGTCCTGAACGGGGCCTGTACATGAAGTGAAAATTCGTCCATCCCCACCCTCTTCCGCCAGCGCCGCCGCCATCCATGAACGACCACCGTATTCAGGGACTCAAAGTCGTTACGGAGACCCAAGATACTGCCGCCGGAGAGGCCAAAAGCGGGCAGTTGGTGACCGTCCCCGCCGTGCACGTGGCTGAACCACCCTTCTCGCGCACACTTGCAGCTGCAACCGTGGCCTCGTGTTCCAACTGGCAGAAGGCGGACGGGCTGCTCAATCGGCTGCATGTTTGTGTAGATAGATCTCGGCTTGTCCGCCGTACGCCAGGGTCGTAGGCAATTTACAGTGCGTGAGGAATGAAGAGACGCAGGGTGACTGGGTGCTAGGCTGCTACAGTAGCATTGAGTACTCTGATTTGGTATGTTCTCCTTGCGACCGGGTTCCTCGTCGGTACAGAAACGAGCTGTTGAATGTTACCTCGTCAGTTTACAGAAAGAGGTAGTCGTGGTGATACGCACGCTGATTAAAGTAGGATTAACATTTTAAGTATATTATAGCAACAAGCTGTTGGGTTACTAAATTGGCAGCGTACAGTCCTTGATGCTGGTATGAGCTGGCACTGGTATGAGCATATATACAGTCCACTATTTGCGGCAGTGGCACATTTTACTCTTCAGATTCAGATCAGCGTGGATGGCGCTGGGACCTGCGGCATCCGCAGATCTCCTTGGCCCTGCTGAACCCAGTGTCCTTGTTCGACATGGTTGCAGCCGGATCGAGCAGGTTGTCGCCGAGGAACTCGAGCAAACTTTGTGCCTGCCTGCATGCTTGGCTCGAAATGGTTTCGAAGCAGTTCCCATCCAGTGATCGTGGTTCGAAATCGTATTATTCCGACTCTGGTCGTGGTCGCCAAATGCCCTGTTGAAATCCAACTTCTTGCGCGGTGAGAAAGTGTCACCTCTGCCGCTGGTGAGGGCCTTGGATTAGGGAAAAATATCAGGAGCTCCACCTCACTCTTGCGGTCAAGATGCACCAGGATTAAACTGAGAAAGGCTTTGCCCTAAAAAAAAACTGAGAAAGGCTTAACAAAAGCAGTGCCAAAAAAAAAAAAACTTGAGCCCAACACGAGAAGGGCCAGGTCCTGCACCAGCCCAAAGTCGAGCAATTGTTCTGTTAGCCCAAGCCCGAAAGTTTCAGAGTGGTGGAAAACAAACTAGCTCAATCTCGAAAATAATACGATTGCTCCGTTAGACTGAACCAAAGTTTCAGAGTGCTGAAAGGAAAATGCTTCAGTGCTGAAACACGGTTATTAGAACTGCTAATGTTGGGGAATCAGAACAATTCAGTCTGTTGGTGTCGGTGAAGTCATGGTGCTGCCACTAGCAGTCCCTGGCACAAGTGAGTACTAATGATAACGCAATCTAGTTGATGGATATTTGGTCCTCTAATCTTCTATTTTAGCCCTGTCTCTTCATTGCCATCAAAGTTGTGCTATCTAGTTAGCTTTATTGATTTCAACGATGTTGTGTGGTCACTTTCTCTCTCTTTTTTTCCCCACACCGATTAGACTCATCATGGAATGAAAATAATTATTTTGTATAAATAATAAAGAAAAATTGAACCCAGCTTTGCTGGGCTCTTGGTGATTTAGCTCTGTCTTGCTCTTGCATGCAAGTTTCTGTTAAAGCTCTCTTTGATTCTCCAACAGCCATAGTCGTTGCTTTTTCAGTTCTTTAACCTTCATTTTTTTAGAGAGAGAGAGAGACGCCAAGCTCTCGCGGGTGGAGCGGCTAGCACATGCAGGTGAAGTGCTGCCCACCCGGGTTCGAGCGCGGCATCTTCTTAATACAAAGCCAGGGGACGTCTCTCCCCTTGGTCGAGTTTTTTTTTGAGAGAGAGAGAGACAGGAGGGACAAAGCCCCTATTGATTAATTATATATATATTATGTAAATAAAAGGTTCCATACAAATGTTCATGAAAAAGCAAAGAGAAAAACAGCTGTCCTGAAGAAAGAGATCAGGGATTGTCTATCCATTGGTTGATGTGTGGGAAATATTCCTGCTTCGCTCTATGGATAACCAAGAAGAATTCATGTCTTAATCTTTAATTGCACACCTGTACCGACCGAACCTTCATTTGCTATTTGGCCTGTTGGCATGATCTTCCTTTCCTTGTGAGGTGCACGTCCAATAATATTGTCATAATATTCGGTCATTATCATCTACAATGCACTTTCTTTACTTGATATCTTCTTCCTTGAACAAGGCTCATTATGGAGTACAGCTTGCCATCTATGTAGGTAAAACAATGATCAGGGAGCCTTTGTTTAGACCATTTATTTGGGAAGATTGCTACTTTCGTCATCTACTGCCTTTTTTTGTCTTTGACGTTGCCAAAAAGATGATAGCTTTGTGCCTATGTTTGCTGCCAGTTGTTGTCACGCCTCTGTGGCTATGAATTGTGATGTCTGATACTGAATAAAGCAATGTTCCACGCGAAAAAATACTAAACTACGTCACTTCTCTATCATAAGGAATAGAAGTACATAATGCCACGCGCTACTAGCAATCCTTAAGGACATGGACAAGTAATCAGCTCCGCAATAAAATCCTTTTATTTGTTTGTCGAGGTATGTGGTTCGCTTCAGTTGCATCGTCGACCGGTGACAGCCAACCCACTTCAATTGTGGTTCGCATCAGATGCGGCATGCATGAGACCCCATTTGCTACTATCAATTGTGGCAGTTGTATCAGCCGTGACGCTGTGATGAGTACCACTGGCTACTAGCTAGCTTAGATAGGGCGAACTACCTCTAGGGAGTGGATGGATCGAACTAATAGGACCATCAATATTAAAGTTAATTAGATCCACTACCCGTCGCATTATATTGTCTTTGCGTTGTTGTGAGCAAGCTGTCAGCTCATTTCTTAATTCCCCAGCAAAACAGTGAGGTGAGAACCACATGCATATAGAACGGAATCAGTAAATGTGAGTAGTCACTATCAACCTGATATAGAACACGCGTATCTTGTATGCATTTTCTTTTTCTTTCTGTGGTTCTGGAACTGGAATGGGTAGTTCATTGAGCGTCAAGTTGCTGGTGTGGTGGACGGGGCCGGTTAGGACGGAGTGGCGTCAAGTTGCTGGTGTGTGCTGCTGATCTTCTTTGTAGGTTGGGATTTACTGGTCTCGACAGAGCGTCTCGAATGGCAGTTGAACGTGAAGAAGGGGCCATACGCGTGACCTGCTGGCGATCGACAATGGCAGGCGAAGGGAGGAAGGCAGCGCGTGTGGCCGGGAAGGAAAACGAACCCATTCTGAGGCGGCGATCGTGGCATCCAAGCCGTATCTCGAGAGAAGCGAAAGAAGGATAGAAATTCTGATTGCGGCATTGTCTGGCGAGTCGATGGTGCGTGGAGACGCGGGCATCCTCTCACAAGAAAGAACGAGACGGTGAGGCTGAGAGCATAGGCAGCGGCGTGAATCTTTCACATTGGGACGGGAGGAGGTCGGGGAGAGACGAATGATGATGCGGGCTTGGGGCATGGGCCACTCGTCGCTGTCATTGTGTTGGGCTCCGCACCAGCGTTCCATTCACAGTTGGGTCTGCATCCTGGACGTGTAATCTGTTCTTTCCCTTCTTTCGTCTTCTGTCAACAATACTCCACGAGAACGAGAGTGTATCCGTATTCACCTTTGCCTAGTTACAGCATTACTTCGCTCACTTGGATCTATGTGCGCATAGCGAGTGACCACGAGAACGAAGGATGCGACAGTGGACAGTGGACTCCGGACAGACACAAGCTAGTGGGGGTGGCGCCTGATCGGGAAAAGAAAAGAAGAAAGGAACGGAGGCAGATGTTATCTCAACAAGACGGCAGCGATAGAGTAGAACGGCGATCGGCCAGGCGGTGTGTCAAGCCGTGCTCCTCCGGTGTGCTGAGTGGCCTAGATGGCGGCTTTTGATTCTCAAGTCGAATCATCGGCATTGTTGCGAATTCCCCGTCGATCTTGCTCCATCAGATAGGATCAATCTCCACGAGTGCCTCGAATTATGGCGCGTACTACTAGAACTTGCCGGTTACAGCAAAAGCGGCCATCATGATCTCGTCCGATGCAAGTACTACAGTATCACCATTCTTGGCTGCGCATGCAAAGCGAGGCGCAGGAACCCACACCTCTGTGCTGCCTACTACTCCTGCGGATGCTGCTGCCTGCTGGGCTCAAGCGGGAGGCCCGGCCCCACGCCATTGTTTTCACGCTCTCCAGACCCACTTGTAAGCGGATTGAGATCCCCTGAATTGCAGTTCAAAATTCAGAGGAGTTACTGTAGCCGGAATTTCTCTCTCTTCTCACCGTCCAATGCAGAGCAGATGGCTCAGATCGAGTGCTACAGTATGGTTCTACAGTAACCGAACGCCTCTACAATAACCCGAGATACTGTTTTGCCTGAGCTGCTACAGTGTTAATTCAGGATACTGTAACCGCTCTCACAGAATTTACTGTGCCGCGCTACAGTCCCCTAAATTCTCTTCACCACTTCAGACAATCCGGATCGGCATGGAACCTGCATCTTCTGGTCACCGCTCCGCTCGATTGCCTTTTCCATGCCTGGATCAGCAACGGACCACGTCCCACGTCACTGACACGCAGGGCCCCCGTCTGCTCCGCGTCAGGCAGGTGCTCGGCTCTTCGCGCCATTGCTTCGCTAGCCAAGCTTCACGCTTGCTGCGTGGTGCACCAAGCCACCAACCGATCGATGGCGTGAGCACGTAGCAATGCGTAAAATCGGAGGCCCCGTGAGCTGCTGCCCGCCCGGCCCCTCCTCCACGCGCAGCTGCATTGCCTACCCATATGGATCGGTGCGCCATTTGGACTCTGTCCGTTTGTAATCACACACACTTTCACACTGCCACCGTCGCGACACGCACTGCGCCGACGCATAAAAAAAGGGAAAACTGCATCTGAAGGGGGTGGTGATCACTCACTGAACTAGCCGTTGGCTTGTCACATGACACGAGCCCCCACCAGCGTAGCAATGGCACGGCACGGCAAGTCGGCGGCAACATGCTCCCAGCCTGGAGACACTGTGCTGCCAGGCCTTTGGCGCGGGGCAGTATCACCAGGTCGGCCTCTACAAGCAGCGGGCAATGGTGGTGCTCGCCATGATGAGCGTCCCCCTGGCGGCGGTCTGGACCTTTACCTGGCGTGGTGCGGCCAGGACCCTGAGATCGCCGCGGAAGCAGTATAAATAGTAGTCGAGCAGTGTGGGCCGAAGAAGCAACAATGGCAAAAGCTGGTGACGCTCTTGGATGTATGCATGTCTGGCTACACGCCACGCCGGCCAGCTCTGCCTTCCCCTTGCCTTGAGAAGCTGCCAGGTACCAGTAGAGCGTTTGTATGCTCGTTCTGGTTGGACGTGTATGTACGTAGGAAAAGAATGAAAAGAAGAAAGATCGTTTCCACGAAGCTTGACCCTACCTGTGAGCTGCGACAAGAGGAAATCACCCCGCTTTGATCACCTTTTTCTGTGTTTTGGTTGCGACGGAGCGCTGGTCTGGCTAGTGCTTTGCACAAGACACGCCAACAGCCTTGGGGATTAAACAAGAGAAGGGTCAGTTTCGAGTGAAGACAGCATGGGCTGCCGGCCAACAACAACGATGGCCGAGGCCCGAAGGAAAGCGAATCGAATCCGTTCTGGCTGGTGCGGAACGCACGACACAACACATGCATGCGCGCGCGCGGCGACGGATGCGGCACCACCACCACTTCCTTATTACTACCTGCCTGCCTTTGCCTTTGGTTTTCGCTTTCATGATGCACACAGCCGGCAAGCCTAGCTAGAAGCATTATTGGTGGCGGTGTTTGCGAGCGAGCAGAGATCGATCGGTTCGGTGGCGAGCGACGGAGGCGAGGGAATCGATCCATGGATGGATCATGGATCTGAGACTGACCGGCACCGTCTTGGTCTCAGGCTCTCTGAATTTACAATGCTGTCTGGTGGGTGGAGAGTAGAGTGGAGGCGCATCCGAATCGCATTTGTGAGCTGCGGTGCAGCCATCCGTCTGTCACTCTGGTTGGACCAAGAAATTCCTTCCTTTGATGTCGTTCATGGTTGGTGTTGGTTGGACTCAACTCAACTGATGAGCCTGCTTTCTTTTCCTCACGTACATACATTACCCCATCAGTCCACCTCCATGTAGTGCGACGCAAAAGTTGTTTGACCGCACACGATAGAGATCTTCGTTGTTGTTCTCTTGCTCACCGGTGGCGGACTTTCAGTTAGTACTTGATGGACTACAGTGAGCATCACCATTTTGGAGGCGAACGAAAGGCTTGAATGGGCGGCGGCATAAAGTCATCTTGACGCGAGTGGCAATCCACCAAAAAAAAAAAAAAAATGCTCGGCGCACCGTCATGGGCAAAACACACGCGTCGTTCTTCAGGGCACCAAAACTTCTGCCGACACCCACGAAAACAGCACAATCAGATGAACGAGTTTAACGCAGCGGTCTCTTGTCTGGCTTCATTATGCGGCGCCATCCGCGCGGCCGTCGGTGCACGTCGTGCTGATCAGAGCTGTTGATTGCCGCCGCGTTTCCATCAGAGGGCGCAAAAATAAGCCGAGTGAAAGGTACCGGACCAGATCACCACTCCCAAGTCCCTACCCAAGCAGGCATCACCACCTCTGTTTGTTTATTCTTACCGCCGGAGGGAGGCGTGCAAGAGGAATTGGTGGCGGCTAGGCCGGGGCAGCGACCGAATAAATCCTGCCTGCCTGCATTGCAGGAATCCCTTGTGCTCCGCTCTTCCGCTTTGCCTTTTCTTTTCGCGTATCTCGATGACTAGACAGGATCGATTCATGCATCCACAGAAATCAACCCCTCCCCGGCCAGAACAGGGAGGGCCAGGCGCCCAGGCCATCAATCACGTCATTGCTCGCTGCCTCTACCGCTGCCCTTGGCCTCCTTGCCCACGCAAAAAGAAGAACGTGCAGGCAGGTGAGCAACCGCAGCAGACGCGGGCGTCGTCGGGGTACCTGACGCCACGCCCCGATCGAAATCCCCCAGCGCGGCATGCACGGGCACGGCAAGACGCTGGCGCCGAGGAGGAACTGACCAGTCGACGACGCGCGCCTCGGAATCCAGATCCGATCTACTGTTGCAGCGGCAGAGATCGACGTGCGTGCATATGGGGACGCGCGGGTCGGGCACGTCAACTTTCTGCCGGTCGGTGTGCCTGCCCATCCGAGTAGCAGCGATCGATCGATCGATCGAGACTCGAAGGTTGCTGTATCGGTGAAACATCCGTGGTTATTAGCGCAGGGCCAGGCACTGAATTCGGCCTGCACGTACACGTACGTAGCCGAAGCCGATCCGCGCAGTGTCTGGATGTACCGCAGCACGGAGATCTCGCCTTCATGGCCTCTCATTCAATACGCACGCACGTAGCGTGAGTGCGTGGAGTGGATCAGCGAGCGAGGGAGATCAATGACGAGTTTGTATACATTTGCATTTTCAGACTGATGATCCAACGAAAAAAAATCAGACTAATGATGAATAAACGGCCTTTCGAAAAAAAAAAATAGACTGACGATGAATAATCGTCCGCCAAGGACGACGTACTTTGGGGGACCTGAACTGCTGGTGGCATGCACGCACGGACCTTCTTATTTTCAGAGGTGTGGTGGATCGTGGCTGCTACAAGCAATGTACTGTAGTACTCGTAGGATTGTGACTCTGAACCCCTTTCGGCAGTAGGATTAGCGTGCGAGCTTGTGCCGCAGTGTGGTGTCTTGCCTGCAATCAGACCACACGTCTTTTGCTTTTTACTCGCTAACGCAGCGCGCTGTATCATGAAGCTTAATCATATCACACTCGCTAATGCGTAAGTGGTCGTACTATACATGTCGCGTGACGGCGTGCATGCTGTATGGCATGCGTGTCCCGCGCCCATGGACTGTGCACCCTGCATGCCTCTCCGTCTCGCATCGCATGTGGCCGGCCGGCTCCGTTGCCTTGGTCATTCCGCACTCCGAAATCATGGCCTGTTACGGTGTTGCCACTCCACCGTCCCAATCCTTGCAATTAGCGACGAGAAAGTGGAGGACAAACACGCATGTTGCCGATCAAATGGCACCTCGACCGGGTCGCCATATGTGGCCTCTCAGGTTCATTTCGTGCTGCAAGCTACAACTAACAACCGATTTAGCTGTGCATTATTAGGAACACGATCTCTGGCGTTAGGACCAGCGGTGTTGATTTCATTTCGTGACAGTATTTTAGTGGGGGCTGGGGCTAGTAGTGCTCACTTCATAGCTAGGAAAGGTACTCCTTTGTTTTGTTTTGAAGAGCTGCACTCGTCCACTTGACACAAAGGAAAAAGATTGCCCGCCGTGCGTTTAGGACGTTTGACCACTGTTTCACTTTCGATGAGAGAAAAGCACGCGCCTGTCCTAACTCCCATGCAAGCAAGCAACTTTGAGAGAAACAGCCACTGCACAGGAGGGGATCGATGCCGGAAACACCCCGTTCCGGGCGAATCACGCTGTCTCGCGCATAATGCCCGCGAAATTTCTTGGGGCGGACCTGTCTGTCTAGAGATCGCTTGTGTTGTAAGCGTAGAAGTGAACGGTAATCTTGCTTTCTTCACTAATCGTACTAGTTGTGCGGCTGACATAGTGGCCCACCACCGGCTCGTCTTACGGCACCAGGACGTAATAAAGATCAAGGATACCGTGGATGCTCCCCGCAAGAAAAAGAAAAAGATAACAGAGTCCCGTCAAAGAAAGATAAAAGAGGCCGTGTATGCAGCAACGGTTGGGAGAAAAACACCGTAGCCGAACGCTAGCTCCAAAGCCGGCAGCATCTTGACCCGGGGAAAGTGAAGACGAGTCTAGTACCTAGGCCCGCCAGCCAGCCATCCGTTCCTCGTGTAATTTCGTGGTTCCAGAACTCGAGACGCGGACATGTTCAAGGAGACGACGCCGAGAAGAGACCGGGCGCTCGCATCCACGGTGAAATTAGAGAAAAAAAAGCGCAGCCAGTGCCCCGGCGAGCACGAAACGCGGGTGGGTGCGCGCGTCACCGGCACGGGCCGGGCGTCCCTCTCGACCGAGCGAGACCTTCGCGCCGAGAGAGGCCACATGACGCTCGCCTGTACCCTCATGGAATCCGACGCCATTACCTGGCCGGTTGGGTGGGTCGACCAAATGCCTTTTTTCTGGAGTTGCGACTGTGTTTTCTGTTTCTAGCTTTCCCTCGGCTCCTCCATCCGTTCGCGGTCAACCAGGCTCCGACTTTTCTGAATTCCTCTGCCTGCAATGTCTACATCCTTTATCCCCGTTCATGAACCTCTTTGTAGAAGCCACTGGACGGCCTACAACATGATGAAATATACTGCTATTTTCAGTCCATGTTACACCGTGCCGTGTTTGGTTGCATCTCGATAGTCGGTACGTACGTGATATCACGTGTTGCAAAGCATATGTGCCGCTAAAACCGTCTGGTACCAGTGGACTCTTTGACGATGAAAAACACGGCTCTGGTTGAGTGAGCGTAAGCTACCGGCGTATACTGTAGGGCCAAAGAAATGGAAGTCGCATGCGTTCCCGGCATTTTCAGCAGCCGGGATGGTCCAGTCCAATAGTACTACGGCGACGTTAGCACGAGCGACTCCACCGGTTAGGCACTCCGTCCAAAACTGGGCGGTAGCCGTCTGCGTATGAATTGATCGGTTGAACACTGTGACGTGTGCTCTGAATTGAAAACTCCAACGCACATCCATCTGACTATTCGCACTTCCAAGGCAAAACGAAACCGGAATAAAACGTGGAGTAACGTCAGAAACTGATGGTTTGAAAGCATAGCAATACTATTGCCTGAAAGGTTAAGGAAGCTGCATGGAGCCACGGAGATGCGGATGATTTCACTACTTAAAACTACTATAATTAAAGATTGTTGTACCTAAGAGGAGTAAGGTTCAGCAAGCAACTAGCAATACCATTTCCTTGTGGAGGTCTCCCTTCAATCCTTTGGTAAGCAATGAGTCATTATCATAGATTTTTCATACATATTTTTTCTTTGGATTCCATATAGAACTTTGGATAATATTTCACCCACTCATAATCATTCGCATAGAAGATGATTTGATTTCCTTACATGCAAGGATTGCAAAACCGTCGGTTACCGGTCGGTAACCGCGGTTACCGGACTAATCGGTCCGGTTCGATTTCTTCGGTTTACCGATTTTTAAGTTTGAATTTAAAATAAATTTGAAAATTTGACAAATTTTGTTCGGTTTTCATCGGTTTTGATCGGTTTGACCGGTTACCGACCGGTAACCGGCCTTACCGGTCCGGACCGGTTGGAACGGTCGGATCGGTAAGGTAAACCTTGCTTACATGTCAGCAGCACCATCCAGGTCCACTGTTTTCTAGAGCTTTCACATTTCCCACCAAATAATCGGTGCTTGCCACAGCGGAACAGAAATTTTCCCCCCCTCTGACAAGTTGTTCAATAGGAACACTGTACATAAAAGAGAGTTGTGCAGTTTCATAACATAAATCTCCTCTTCACATTGGCAACAGAAAAAGAGAGAAAATTTGGCAGATTTTAATTACTACTGAATCCTTTCAATTATTTAGAGAAGTTATTGATATCAAAATCGGTTTCCCATTTGGCCCTTGTTAACCCTCGCCTCTGCCTTCTCCTAAACCGGGCAACGCTTCGTGCCAACCGCGCGCCCGGCTGCATGCGTGAAGCAGGTGAGACTTGAAAGATCCATAGCAGCCAGCCAGCCAGCCAGCCACGCTCCTCATAAGGCGAGGGGACGGTGGACCAGTTCGTTCGCGTTGCCCGCGACTCTCTCCTCCTTCCCACTGCCCCCCGACTCCCTCCTCCTCTCCGTCTTCTTCCCACACGCTTGGCGCGCGCGCTCGTCCATCTGTCGGTCCTCTGGTTGGTTGAGCAATGGCAGTGCAGGCGCATTACCACCACCACCCACACCACCGCGAGTCACCGTTCCTTTCCAGGTACCCACCGTCGCTGCTGTTGCTCTAAGTCGTTTCTTCCCGAGGGCGATCGCCGATCGGATGGCTGATTTGGGCGTCTGGCTTGCCAGCAGAGGCGGCGGCGGCGTGCAGGAGAGCGGCCGGACGGCCGCGCCGGCGATGGAGATGACGCAGGCGCATGAGCAGGCGATGGCGCCGCACCAGCATCCTCCCCTGTTCATCGACTTCGCTCATGGAGGTAATCGAATCGAATCAAACCGTCACCCTAGCTTTTCAGCATACGAAAGATTTCGTTCTGTTTTGCTTTCGGATGGCGAAGGTCGTGAGGATTGATGCGGTTGCTGTGGGCGTGCAGATTGCGGCGGCGGTAGGAAGCGGCAGCGCGAGGCGGAGGCGGAGGCCGCCATGTCGCCGCAGTTCTTCTCGTTGCAGCAGCCGCAGGTGATAAGCCTCGCGCAGCTGCACAAGCGGCCGGCGACGGGCCTCCGGCTCGACTTCGACGACGGTTCGGAGCACTTGTCGTCCACGTCCACGGCCTCGGCGTCGTGTCTCCTCTCCGACGAGCTCGCCGCGCAGCGCGATCAGCACAGGAACGAGATGGACCGGTTGATCCAGGAACATGTAAGGCGCGCTCGATTGATTTCTGTTACCGCCATCGCCGTGCCCGATGATTCGTTCTTCAGATGTTAATAAGCTCCCTTTTGGCTTTGCAGGCCGAGAGGATGCGGCGCGCGCTGGCAGACACGAGGCGGCGTCAGTTACGCTCGCTGATCAGCGCCGCAGAGGCGACGGCGGCGCGGCGGATACGGGAGAAGGAAGCGGAGGCCTCGGAGGCGGCGCGGCGAGGCGCCGAGATGGAGGAGCGGATCGCGCGGCTGCGGGCCGAGGCGTCGGCTTGGCAGGCGAAGGCGCTCGCCGACCAGTCCACGGCCTCGGCGCTCCACGCGCAGCTGCAGCAGGCTGCCGCCGCGGCGCAGGCGCAGGCGCGGTGCAAGGCCGAGGAGGACGAAGCCGCGGGCGCCGCGGACGACGCCGGGTCGTGCTTCGTGGACCCGGACAGGGTGGTGGAGGTCGCAGCGCCGCCGCCGCCAGCCAGGCCGTGCCGGGCGTGCGGGCGGCGGTCGGCCTCCGTCGTGCTGCTCCCGTGCCGCCACCTCTGCGTTTGCGCCGCCTGCGAGCCCGCCCTCTCCGCCGGCGCCGCCGCGGCGGCGGCCTGCCCCATGTGCCGCGGCGCGGTCACCGGCACAGTGCAAGTGTTCTTGTGCTAGCGCAATTTTCAGGAAAAAAGCAAAAGGTGAAAAAATGGTGGTGCCGAAAGGCTGCTGTAATGGCCGCCGGTGAAACTGGAATCCCAACGGAAATTGTAAAGTGCGTTTCTCGCTTTTTCATTTCTTGATAGATAGATTGATCAGTTCATCTAGCATATTACTCCTAATTCATTCTCCGTACAATCTTTTGAACGCATTTGATCTCTGGTCAGTACTGTACATTTTGGGAGGCAAGGAAGTTACCGCTTGATCAATGGTTTTCACACTTTATTTGGCGAGAGTTTTACCGTTGCCAGTACCGAGTACGCAGTGCGGTCGCTCCATCAGCTGCGGCGCCTAGGGGCCGATGCGGTTAAAGGCGCCTCGCCGATTCGCGTGACGGCGGGGGTCGACGAGTGTGGCGGGAGACGCGGCCGTCACGTGATGTATCCGGCCGGCTTGGCCGTGCGATCTGTGGATCGGGCGCACCGGAGCGTGTCGCGGCGGTCCTGTCGGTTGTTCGCCGCGCAACGTCACAGGGAAGAGAGGAGGAGGAGGAGGAGGCGCGGCGTGCAGTGCAGCATTGCAGACGTGCAGGTGCTGCCTTCAATTCGGCCGCAACCGCCCACGCTCGCGTCGCATGATCGCGCAGCAGAGACCGGTCACGGGATCTCGGGCTCCGGTGGGCAGTTGGGCCGCGTCGGGCCCACCCGGGTCACTGATAATGGGCTGCTCTCGAGTAAGGCAGCGGTGGGGTAGGCGGGGCCCACCACCCGGTGGCGGGGGTGGACGGACGAACGTTGGTTCCCGCGCATTCTCGGCTGTCTGCTCGGTTGATGGTTGGTTTGATTGATTCCGGCGGGGGGAGTAGGTTGCATCAGCGTCAGCTGGTGCTAGAAATAAGAAAGGCATGGGGAGGAGGACGAGTGCACATGCTTTGAACCGTAGGATCACAAAGCGCATCGGAACAATTCTTCAGCGAAGATATCTTTGAAAGTGAAAGCGAAAATTATTGGATGCGTGTTTACTTCCACCTTCCTTTATCTCAGTTTTTCATGAGAAAAAAGAGGAAACTTATCTCCGTTTCAATCAAAAAGGAACTTGTCACGGGGTGTATCAGAGAAGAAAGAAACAAGGCGGTGACATGATGATATGCTCGAGCTTAGCGGCCGGTGGAACGGAGGTGTCGAACTGAAACATCCTTGGTGTTATGCCGATTACGATTATAGATAGGGTTAGGAGAGCCGCCCGCAGGGTGGAGCCTACAAATCCGGGGCGTCACTGGGATGGGCACGACGAGACAAGTGGATCAGCTGCTAAACCGCACTAGTACTCCACCGAGATACACCGCCTTGTACTTTAGTTTCTCCGCACAAATATGCTCTACCTGCAATTGCTAGCGCGTGCGCCGATTCCTTTCCCTGACTCTGCGTGACGAGTCGTGAGTCGTGACTCATCTTACAACGACGGCATGGGACGAAATGCCTTGCACTAGTAGTGGAGTCGTAGCGCTCTGTCCGTTGTACTTGTATACTGCCACTTCAATTTTAAAAATTCGTTTCCTCTCGATCGCTGATTGCGTGAGGGTTAAGGAGTACTCATGCCGGTCATTAAGACAAAATACTGTCAGCGCAGATACGGTCGGCGTCTTGTCTCTGTCTCGAGGCGTGAGAAGTGCTGGATGGCACGGCAACGAGATCTCGGCGCCATGGACGTGACGCCGCTACAGTATTATCGGAGAAGGTACGCACCCCATTGGTCTGTCTTGGTGAGGCTTCGCATATGCCAACGCGAGGGCCAGTACAAGGCTCCCCATCCGATCACCTCTCCCGGTCAGCAGGACCAGTAGTACGCCGCAAGATACGAGTACGATACATGTTTCTTTTTTCCATGGAGATGATGGAACGACACGGCTGCAAAAACGACGGTGACAGGAGCTTATATATACGCTCACGAGTGTACTCAACTCACGCATCGATCGCTTGCGTATGGCACCGTGCAAATAAAGCAGCGCACCGGCCTGACCTGCTGCAATATACGGCACGACACGCAAAGCAAGAACGCGAAAGGATTCTTTCTTCCGGCCGGCACGGGGGTTCATTGCATGCGACGACGGAGGGCGGTTGAGAGAGATTGCGCTTGATCGGCTCGCGTAGCAGGCAGCGGTCGCGATCGGCAGATGCACTCGCAGGCAAGCCAAATGCTACGGCTGCACTGCAGCGATGGTCGCCATGGATGGAAGAAGGGCTCGTCAAGACAGAAGCTGCGCGAGCGATGGCGCCGAGCCCGATCCCTCGGCCGGCTGGCAGGTGGGGCACGTCTTCGCTTGGGTCCACGTGCCTGGCCTCGCCACGTTCTGAGATCGAAGCGAGGCTTCTTGACTCTGAGGAACAACACACGCGATACGGCGGAGCTCGCTCGTGTACGTACACGTCGTCGCTTGCAGCGCGCCTCGAGGTGTCAACGGCGACAACAATGTCACCCCAAATCCATCGACCCTGTCATGTACTGTTGTACGGTCTGCTTATCTTTGATTTGTGTTGGCTGATCGATCGGATCAGTACTGCGTGCCCAGTTAATTAAGGTCGGCAATCCAACAAGCTCTCACCGGCCAGCAAACACTGATAGAGTACTAACCAAGCTTAGCCGAGTAGTCAGTACGTGCCAAGAGCAACGCGATTATCGCCTAACCTTTTCTAGCTGCCGCTGATGCTCCATGCACATCGATACAACGCAGTTGCCTCCAGCTCGTCTAGAATGAGTATAATCTATTTTGATCCTGAAGCCAGGGCAAGGGATTGATCGATTCCGCCCGTCAGAATCCGACTAATCAACACCCCCGTTCTAATCTTGGCGAGGCACGCACGCTGACACCGCAACCCCCGTTCTTTCCGTACCCCTACCAGCACGACAGATGAGAGCACCTAACCCATTACTGCCGGGATCTAGATCGATCTCGCCACATTAACCGCTGAAACCCCGTACCGTACCCCAGAATCAACGCGACAGCCCTAGCCGGTCGATTTGACCGAGTTAATAATGTGCTCAGAACGACGATGCTGGGGGAGGCCGCTGTTAATTACTGTCCGAGTCTGAAGTTTGGTACTACAGGCTTTTGGAAACGGATCCATCACGATGTTGGCGAGTGGCTGCTGGAATTGTTCAGCTCCGTCCCTCCGTGCATCGATTGCTAGGAAAAGTTGGGTGGGTGATTTGCCCAGGCCGCTCGTCTAGATTGTCAACTGAAGTAAAATCTACCAGCAATGCTAGTGGACACTTGATAGTCACAAAAGAGTTTATGGATAGCAACATTCAGATGTATCCTGCCGTTCATATGTCCTGCTAGTACTCAAGAATCCATATCTTCTTCACGTGCTTCGTTGCCAGCTGCCGTTCCTGAAATGCGACTTTTGTTGCAGCAAGACGCAGCACCTCGCATCGGCATCGTTATCTGAACTTGGAAGGGTTGCCACCGAGACAGACAGTTGTCAAAAATACAGAATGCGCCTCAGTCAAACAAGGTTGCCAAAAAATTCGCTCCTGAGCCTTGCATACACAAAGAAACGAAATGGAAAAAGGCATCAGTTTTTATTCTTCACAAGGTGAAGAGCGTTTAGGAGAAAAGAAAAACGATGCCGACACTGTCCAACAGCCGAGCCTCTCCCTTGGCTGAAAATTGACCCTGCAGAATCAAGAATGCAATGAGGAAAGCACTGACGTAAAAAAATGATCACACCGGTGAAGAGAAGGAACGGTCACCAGTAATCAAACGGAGAAAGAATCGTACACCCGTTTGTCAACAGAATAGTGCGAGGGTACGATGCGAAAATTACAGATACCAAACTTCACCGTGCAAGCTGTAGGCTTGTGGATGGGTGTTATCTGCTTCAGCTGAACGAGAATCGAATGAGTGCACCGAGGAAGGTATGAACGCTCTGCAACTTATTTTTTTTTTGGAAAATAGGGAATTTTATTACCCCCCCCCCCCCCCCCCTCTGAAGAGGCGGCACCAAGTCGTTTACATAACTACAAAACAGAAACAACAAAAAGAAAAGAAGCAACATAAAAGAAAGACACGCTACATCCAGACTATTTTCCAAATCCTGGGCATACGCTCCTACACCAACGTTCTTTTGGTCTGTCTACTTGCTCTCTTATACTCTGTCACTGTGCTCCATTCGGCAACTGCTCCCGTTTCACTGCTTTGTCCACTTCCTTCTGTGTCCAGTCTTCTCCTAATTCCTGCAGTTAACCTGTAACAACACCATACTATACACTACCAGATGCATCTTATGAACCTCCCAGTAACCATTTCTACCAACAAAACCCCATAACCATACTTCTACCCACCAGAGTGATGTTGTAACTACTCCAACCTATTGTCCCCGTAATTTGATTCAAATTCCACCGGTTAATCAATTCTGTAATATTGCACCAAACATTCCACGTCTTGTTTCTCCAGCACAAATAAAGCATCACCAACAGTAGCACTACACCTCCTGAAAACTTAGTTGCGCTCCTACTCTGTTTGAGTCTCACATACTCCAGAAGAGTCTCCAACATAGGAATGATACAAGTACGACCCCTCCATCTTATTACATAACAGGTTGTACTATCCATGATTCATTGGTAAACATAAAGTATCTCCCTTGTGCGCCTCCAGGTAGGCTCGGACCCTAGCACCATACTCCTCAAGCTCTTGTCTTTCTCCTGCATTTAACAAGACCGCCCATAAATTCATGTAACCCATAGTGGAAATAACTATCTGAAATAAATTTCGTAAGAAAATCTCATTGAAAGGTTGTATTATTTCGCCACTTCCAGATTGCCCATAACAGGGCCACACAACAATATCTTGCCGTATATTTATTTCTACTCCCTCCTCCCTGTATCCACTCTTCTACATCATTCGTTATATCTTCACAAATCCCACATTGATACAAAGCATTCCAACCCTGTATAGCTACTGGGCATTGAAAGAACAGATGGTCCACTGACTCATCTACATCACAGAAACTGCATCTCTTATCCCCAGACCAACCTCTTTTCAGTAGTTGATCCCTAGTTAAGGTTTTGCCACTAACCATAATCCACAAGAAAATTTTAATCCTGTTTGGAATTTTATACTTCCATACTTCCATTTTTTCCTTGGTAATGGTGACAATGCCATCCTTTAACCATTTGTACCCCTCACTGGTCGAGTATTTCCCATTATTTCCTTTCCACATCATTATATCTCTCTCCTGTGTGTCAGTTGAAATCCATCTAAAAGATCAACCATTTTATCCCATTCATCTTTCAGCTCCCCCCTTATATACCTCCTAAAAGTGATACTCACTTCCTCTTCTTTTAGAACCTCACTTACCGTGATATTTTGATCATTGACTATAGCAAAAAGTTCAGGAAACTGGTATTTCAGTGGACATTCCCCTACCCAACTATCTAGCCAAAAACGAATATTCCTGCCATTTCCTAGTTTAAAACAAGTAAAACCATGCATCTCTTTAATTGACTCTATGACTCCCCTCCAAAATTCAGAATCACTACTTCTTTTCGGCACATGCATAATGTTTGTATCCCTGTCCTTTATATATTTGTTTTTCAGTAATTCAGCCCAAATTTCATCCTCCTCACTATTCTGCAACTTAAAACCCCACTTGCCCAATAGCGCAATATTAAAAGCTGCTAAGTCCTTAATGCCTAGGCCCCCATATTCCAATGGAGACGCTACTGTCTCCCAATTCACTATGTGGTATCTTTTATGAGCATCTGTGTTATCCCATAAAAACCTTGCACATTTTCTTTCTATCTCTTTTAACCATTCTTTTTTTGCCTTGTAGAAGCCCATCATATAAAGGGGTAAACTACAAAGCACAACCTTAATAAGAATAACCCTCCTGTTGATAGCCAGCCCTGCGTTCTCCCATATTCCCAACTTTGCATCAATTTTGTTTAGTATTGACTCCCAATCACTAACAGTAATATTATCTTCTCCTAGTGGAATTCCTAAATACTTAAAAGGCATCACCCCTTGTTTGCAACCCATAATCTCTATCAGCGATTGAAAATTCTCATCCTTTTCCCCTAGTTCAAACATCTCAGAGTTTTTCAAGTTTATTTTTAGACCCGAAGCCAGTTCAAAACACAACATAACCAATTTAAAATTCTTAATCATCTCAACCTCTTTTTTCAGGAAAACTAAAGTGTCGTCTGCGTATTGCAGACATACTAGTCCATTTTGCAACCATTCATCTGCTAACCCTTTCAGAATGCCCTTGCTAACTGCCACTTTAAGCGTTTGTGCTAACACGTCTGCTGCTAAATCGAACAATAACGGGGACAAAGGATCTCCCTGCCTCAAGCCTCTCCTACTTCTAAAATAAGACCCATGAAAGCCATTAACTTCTACACATGATGACCCTCCTCTCAGAAGATTGTGTATCCATTGGATCCACAACTCAGGAAAACCTTTGCATCTCAGCACTTTTAGCAAAAAAAATCCAATTCTATAGAGTCGTATGCTTTTTCAAAGTCTATTTTAAACAGCAAACCATTTTCTTGATTTCCTCTGCACCCTTTTAGTATCTCATGCGTCATAGCAACCCCTTCAAGAATATTTCGTCCCTTAATAAAACCTGTCTGTACTTTGTCAATCAATTTCCCAATCACAGCTGCTAACCTAGAAGTAAGAACCTTTGTGATTATTTTGTAACTGCAGTTTAAGAGACTAATAGGCCTATACTGCTTGATCCTAACTGCATCACTACACTTAGGAAGCAAACAAATGACAGCATAATTGATCCTTGAGATATTCAAATTATTTTTATGAAAATCCCTAAACATATCCATCAGCCTGGAACTTATGTTCCTTTCTCTGGGCGGAAAGAAACGGCAAGGATGCCAGTCCACCAGGCTACAGGGGTGCCTTGGACTGAAGCATCATTCCAGGTTCCAGCTAGATATGAAACGAAATCCCTCTCTGCGTCACACGATATAACATATCCAATTAGCATTCATAATATGGTTGTGGAATTTCTTAGATGGAGAATTACTACAGCGACAGGACAAGGTAATCTTCGTGCAAACTTCGCCGAAAGTGATCCAAGTGCTCTGCTTTTGTGTGTGTGTGGAGCAAGATCGTGGTGGTTTAGGCACAGAAATGATGATGCTTGTCCATGACAACTGCATGAATGATAAACATGTATTGGATGCGTCATCCGAGTATAATTGGTTTAGTTTGGGTCAACTTGTCTTGTTCATTCTTTGTTACTTTTCTCTTTTGCGCCATCGTGAATTTTATCTAGATAAAACCATGCATGCATTACTTCCAACATACTCCCTCCGTTTGTTTTTCTCTCGCGTATTTGGCTGAGCGATTTCTCTCCAAAACATTGCGTATTTCTGTTGGCAGTTGCCGCGGACTTCTCGTCGCATGTGTATGGCGTTTTGTCTGGGGTCGTAATTAAGTGGGTCCTAATTAAGCGGATGCCTCCTCGCATGCAACATTGCTTCTACAAATCCACAAGCTTTGGCCTGAGTTGCCAGCGGAATTACGAGCGGCAGTTGTTTCCTTATCTCTGTACCCAGACGTAATGCGCGAGAGAAAAACAATCGGAGGGAGTAAGTTGTTTCTTGCATAAACATATTTAATAGCGGTCATCATCCCTAATCCTCAGCCCCTCACGCGGTTATTGAGTGAGGGCACATGCCCCCTATATAGCATTTGGTTCAACCCAATTTTTCCGATGACTGGCACAGGCTTGGGCAGAGATTTATGGGCTAAAAAATCAACACATTCAACAATGTGCTTTCTCTTTCATCATCTAATTAAATAGGGTCATCGCGATGCGATGTGTAGGGATGAAAACGGATCGGAGCGGAGCGGATAATACCTTCTCCATATCCTAATCCATTTCTTTTCATCAGATTCGGAGCGGAGCGGATAACTTGCGGATGCGGTTATGGATATGGATATTTTCGGATGTCGGAAATGGGGCGGATTCGGACAGGAAGCGGATCGGAAGCGGAGCTTGAAAGGTCGGATATAATATGTCTATCGATGAAGAATTATATGTTCATAAATAATTCATCAATGGATGTAGAATAGCTACCAGGAACCATATAATATCCAAAGAAATCACGCCTTATCAACGACAAATTCTTAGTTTATAAAATATAAAAGGAAGCACGTAAAAAATGTTCTCAAGCAAACTCCTCCAGTTTCTCTTTATTAATGTGGAAAATAATACAATTCATTAATATATAGGAAGCCTTGTGGGTCATAGGATTACACAGATGGGCCAGGTTATAGATAGATGTGGACTGTGGTTTGTTGGGCCGGCAAGTATTGTCGGATAATCCTATTTTGAGATTCGGATTATCCGCTTTAATATCTCGGATAATTCACATTCGTCGGATTTTACGTACCCCATATCCTAATCCGCATCCGCATGCTATCCGATCGGAGTGGAGCGGATTCTCTAGGATATCTAAAATCCCACTTCAAATTTAAAAATCAGATTCGGACCGGATCGGAGCGGATAGTTATCCACACCACTTTCATTCCTAGCGATGTGGCGCTAACTTTATGTTTTTTTAAAACTAAAACTAGAGTATTAAATTAAATGACAGCGTAATTTATATCCTTTTTTTGAAGAATTTTTTGACTGCTTGACAAAATTCATTACTTGTTCTTGGAAGTCGTTGTTATAGTTGCCGTTAATGACGTCTATGTACTTGTATTTTTTTTTTGTGATTAATCTATGTACTTGTATTTGATACAACGATGTGAAAAACCGCCATTTTAATGCACATATAATCTATGCAATAACTTTGAAAAGAAAAATCTATGCAATGATTTGCAAAGATGAGACTGCAACAAAAGTTTTTTCATAGGTCGGTATATGAAAACTTCCTCCGAATTGGTACAATTCTTAAGAAAATGGCACCGCCAGCAAAGACAAGATAATGGTCGATCTATAGATACCGGGCCGTGAAAATACGTGGGCTTCAATGGATTGAAAACCAATGGGCCTGAGACCTACAACGATTAGGCCCACGAAATGAAGTAGCTCATGACGCACTCAACAATTGAATAGCCCAAGTCCAACACGAAGTTGCAGCAGATCTGACAAAATTGACTAGTAAATAAAAACCTTTTCGTGCCATTTTGGTTCACATTCAGAGAGTCACTAGTGGTCGTGAATGCACGACGGTTTGATGGTTTCCCTTGATCCCTACAGATTCTCAGGCAACGTACAGAGTGTGGCTGAAGACAAGTATAAAGAGCCGAAAGAACTTTGGCCTGACCAATGGCGGCGATTCGGCGTTCCAAAGAGGAACGGTGTTGCCGTTCTGAAGCCACATGAGCCTGAATTGCCGGTCATCTTTGATCTCGCATAACTTTCCTGCCGCAATTCTTCCTTATCACCATAATCGGAACTCATTGCCCATCTTTATTGGCCTTTTCTGGTGCCATCTTTTTCTGTATCGCTATATTCAGAAACCGCTGCTCCTGCCGGTAAAGCACACACCCATCCTGAAAAAGCAAGCGTCCTCATTGCTTGTCCTCTCTGCATCACGTTGTTTTTTTTTTTTTTGCAAGGATCACGTTGCTTTTCGTGAGCAGTAATCACTTGTTTAAGCTGAGCAACCCTCCGTTCATCAGGTTTTCCAAGAACACGCATGTGCAGTTGTGCACCCTGACTCCTGGGAAGCGGCCATGCTCTCGCGGCTCGATCATTCTCCCGCGTACACGCACCCCTCACGTGGTCATGCGCCCGGACACTAGAGGTAACAGGTGTCGCTCGTCCGGGCAGGTGAGGTGGCACGCTACACGCAAGTGGAGTTGCGACCTCCGAGCCAGAACGTCAAAAAGAATTGGCAAAATATCCTGTGGGCCCAAGAGCCCGTCGCGCAGGGGTGCGTCGTGGATGCCCGCCCGCGGCGCCACCTTTGCGTGCTCGGGGGATAAAGCGGGCAGAAGAAGCTCACCCTCCTCGCGTCCACCCTTCCGGCGCCGTACACCGGCGGCTGAGGCTGAGCCAACGCCATGGTCCATGTGCCCACCGAGTTGCAACCAAATAACAGCAGCGCCACGGACCGATCCACCCATGTGTGGACGAGGCATTGTGCTCGGCCAATTGTGATTAGATTAAGTGGCACCAAGCCTGCCAGTGTCAGTATTTTTTTACTCCCAAATGGTTGTATTTAACAAGTTTTTAATTCGGTCTTTGGTCCTGTAACCATCCACCTGTGAGCAATTAACGATCTAATTGCGTTTCTTTATATCCCTCGACGCTCCAGCTGTGCTTCCTCTCGAGCGTGCCGGACGATCGAGACCCTGCCTAACCGCCACGTCCCAGCGAGGAAAAGAAAAGAATACAACCACCCGTGCATAAACCCCGGCGGTTTACGAAATCTGCAGTCACGATCTGAAGTAATCCCCCCACCTGCGAGGGCAACTCGGGCATTCCGCACGCCACCTCAGCTTCGTTCTAGCGATCTCCTCCTCCCTCCGCCTCGCGTCCACTCCCCCTGCCTGCCTTTTCCTCGACTCATTCCAGACAAAACCGTGCTTCTGCTAGATACTCCTCCCGTCGCTTCTCTCGCACGCGACACTCCCGTCGCTTCTCTCCCTCTCTCTCTCGCCGCTGCGGGCACGAGGGTGCCGCCCGCTCCACCCCTCCCCCCTGCTCTCGCGGTGGCGGCGCCGGCGGGCGCTGCCGATCGCCGCCGGCGGCGGCGATGTTGGAGGACCAGGTCGCCTTCCTGCTGCAGAAGTACCTCGGCAACTATGTCCGGGGGCTCAACAAGGAGGCGCTGAAGATCAGCGTCTGGAGAGGTGAGTCCCAGCGCCGCCATAGTGCCACACTGCCCCCATCTACCCGTCGCTGCTCCTTTAATCCGACTCCAAGTGTGATCACACGGGGAGTTGGGATCCATTTGACTCCCAGTGCACTTAGAAGTACAGTGTTAGTCTGATAAACTGACAAGGAACGGTGGTTTCGTGCGGTTTTGGATTTTAAGGACTTCAGTCCGAGCGTAGTTTGATGGGTGTGCTAATTTACGGCGTCCCGATTGCCGATTCGGTTCGCAGTGTGATCGGGAGTGGCTGCGGGTTTATTCATTGACTGCTTGTTTTGCTGAGTGCGTTTGTTCGAGTGGTTGCAATGGGTCGGGCAGTGGATGACAAATTGAGCTCTCTATGTGGTAGTTGGGAGTTGGTTTGGTGAATGTGATGAATATGCGACTCTCCATTGGTGCACATTAGATCCTCCTTGATTTCGAAACTGAAAAGTGCTACGTTTAGTCAATGAGTTTGTAGTGCGAATACCGGGGAGTTATGAGCCTGATATGGTGTATTGTTTGGTGACACACTGTTGTGGCATTTGCTATCTAAGATTTTGCGCTTTGGCTGTCTAATTGTTTTGACCAGCAATTTCAGTGTCGAAGCTTCTATCGGTTGGTAATCAAATTTCAATCTACGCAGCAGTTTGTAAAAGTCGATCAGAAACCTGTCAGTAGAAGTTTTAAAGTGTTCCGATTTGTTCTGTTTCCCTGTGAAATTGTTGACACTGCTAGCTTCAAACCACATAATTAGGAATGCACTCTTCTCTGAAGGGTAGGTGCAGTGAATTATCTGGAAATCTTTATCCCTGTATATAGGGAACGCTGTTCATGGACGCAACTACATAGGAAGCTAGCCAATACGAATATTGGAGATGCAAGCATCATATAGGAGGCTATATTGTCAACTGAATTCACACAATGGGTGATTGAATAAGGGTTGTATTTCTGTGCCTGATTCATTTTTAGACATCTGCATCAGTTGTTGCTATGCTGAGATTATTTCAAGTTAGTTAATGTTGCATTTGGAAATTAAGGTGGCATAAGGCTTTGATATCTCGTGAGGGCATGTCGGGAGTTTACTGAATTTGCCATGTCAATTCTGTATCACGAGAAATGTGTGATGATAACAGGAATCATATGAATGCTCTGTTAGTTGTGTTGGGGTATGGCATCATGGAAGGATAAGCGGCAAACCCAGGTCACTTACACATCACTTAAGTGATTACTTGTAAAACACCCACATTCACGTGGGCATATGCCGGGTTATGGAGATTTTTAGGCACATGCATGAAGGCACACATGTTTTTCCTTGCCCTAGCTATTGGCCATGTTTTTTATTTGTGATAACATATTGTCCATATCTTCTGCATAATGATATTATATATTCTGCAATACTATTTCAGGCGATGTAGAACTTACAAACATGCAATTGAAGCCAGAAGCACTCAATTCATTGAAGTTACCTGTTAGGGTGAAAGCTGGTTTTCTAGGCTCAGTGAAGCTCAAGGTTTGTGGTAATCTCTTTGATTTTGTACACATGGAGAATTAGGGTACTGTGATTTGCGATTCACGGTTTTCTGTGGAGGAATGGTCTGAAGGATGATTGTGTGAATGATTGTTAGGTTCCATGGAGCAGGCTAGGACAAGAGCCAGTTTTGGTTTATCTTGATCGCATCTTTATATTAGCCGAACCTGCAACACAAGTTGAAGGTTGCAGTGAAGATGCTGTTCAAGAAGCAAAAAGAAGCAGAGTTAGGGTAAGAAACTTGTGACAATAGTCAAGTGATTCTGCAATAATGGCAGGACTATGCAATATTGATTTGTTGGTTGTTTACACAGGAAATGGAAATCAAACTGTTGGAGCGCCAACAGCAACTGCAATCTGAGCTGGTACGTGTTGGTGTATATTGTTCTTACTATTGCTTGTATGCGCAAATGCTTGTATGCGTCTGTGACAGTTAGTCACTTAATGGCTAGAACAGTCAAGCTTGCCTGCTATTTTTACCAGCTGCTTTGTTGTTTTGAACTGACGATGTTAGACGTGTCGTTTATTCCTTACTGCATCTTCTTTTCTGTGTTCGAAGAGTGCATCATGGCTTGGGTCTTTCATTAGCACTATAATCGGAAATATCAAGTTGTTCATCGGCAATATTCATATCAGATACGAGGATGGGGAGAGGTACTTTGATTCTATTTATTGTGTATATCTTTCGGAACACATGTAAGAATGCCATGACTTGTTTCTTGTAGCAATCCAGGCCACCCTTTCGCAGCAGGTCTGGTCCTTTCAAAGCTTTCAGCAGTTACTGTGGACGACCATGGAAAAGAAACTTTTGTCACTGGTGGGGCTTTGGACCGAGTGAAAAAAGTACGTCATTCCTAAGCTATACATTTTGTTTCCATAATTAATTTGAGACCATTTCGTGACCGCTGTCATCTTCTGGGAGTCCGGATCTGTTACTGCTATCCATCGATCATTCTTTTCCTAAAATGAATGCCAATAGCTTTGACATCTCATTGAATAAGCTATCTCCCAACTGCGAAAAATGGTGGTCTTCACTTCAAAAAAAAAAAAAAGGTGGTCGTTCTGTTTTCATGTAGCAGGATATTGGATGCCAAACTTAAAGCAACTATGATTCATTTGTTACTTTCTAATTTGGTGGTTGATTTCTTTGACACAAAGCTTTCTGCACAGAGGAGTGAATTGCGCTGATATCAAAACATTTTCTTGACATCAACAGTGAATACATACTTTTGTTTTGCTATTGCCCCTTGATTTTACCCCCTCCTTTTGATTATGTCGCATAACTTTGACATACTTGTCCTTTGTAGCTCACTGATAAATGTTTCTGCAGTCTGTTGAACTCGAGAAGCTGGCGTTGTATTTCGATTCTGATAGCATCCCTTGGCGTATAGATAAGCCCTGGGAAGATTTACTGCCAGCAGAATGGAGTCAGGTACCTTCCAGTTATGTTCATCTGCAATTAGAATATTTTGGGAGTATAAATATGAGAATGGAAAGTTTTCTCGATTTTTCAATATCTACCTGAAAACTTGGATCAATGGGTAGATGCTGTGCCATATTGAGGTTTTGGTGGGAAGTCAGAGGGCTTTCCCTTGCTTACATCCAGTAACCTAATTTTTACTTGACATTTTTTTTTTGCTTATATATAAACGTATTTCAGGTTTTTGAGTTTAGGGAGCAAGACGGTTCCAGATCTGCTTCAAAAAAGCACACCTATATTTTGGAGCCTATATCTGGCAAAGGAAAATATACAAAAATACAACTTACAGAAGCAAAAAAAACTGGGCAGGCATTGCAAAATGCTGCTGTTGATTTGGATGATGTTACTTTGTCATTGTCAAAGGTTTGTATCTTTGTCTTCCCTGTGTCTATTTTATCCAAAACACTATCGAGTGTTAAATGTAATACTCTTTTACCAGGACGGTTACAGGGACATCCTGAAGATGGCTGATAATTTCTCTTCTTTTAACCAACGGCTAAGATATGCTCATCTTCGGCCATCTTTACCAGTAAAATTGGATCCACGTGCTTGGTGGAAGTATGCATACAAAGTGGTGACTCGTGAAATGAAGAAAGCAAGGTATGTATTAACACATTCTTTTCTGACTCCCACTTGGTATATATACACTTGAATCCAGTATTCATTTTATTAGTTTCTAGTAATATTATCCTCCTGCTTAAGTCAGGGTCACTGCCTGTATTCTGGAGGAATGGTTATTTGCTTGGCTCCACTTTACAATGAATCCAGCACACGTCCCATCGTTTTTTTAACCGCACGGGGATTCAATTCATGTCTTTTACTTTTTCGGGGCTCGGGGTCATTAATTTCTCTTTCCAGTTTTATACCACACATATACAACATATGTAATATAAAGAAAGCAGTTTAGCAGGAACAAGGGAGTCAAGTGGCTAGTATCATTACCATCCTGGCAATTTGTTTGGATGTACTGTACCCTGGATTGGTGTCCAAGTAGTATTTTTTATATTTTATGTTGTTTTCTTTAATATTTATATCATCTATAACGTCTCCTCGTTTCATGGTGTACTTTATCAATGTAACATTGTAACTTGACCAATTTGTTCACGATGATGTGTCCTGTGAATGCAGTGGGAGTATCTCTTGGGAGCAACTGTTGAGAAATGCAAGACTTCGGAAAACATATGTATCTTTATATGCATCACTTTTGAAATCTGACATGAGCCGACAAGTTGTTGATGACCATGAGAAGATTAAGAGGCTGGATCGTGAACTTGATATGGAGGTTATTCTACAGTGGAGGTAATTTGTTTTTTCCCCTCCTTTATTCATCCGTCATGGTTATTTTGGAAGTCTTGGGGGGGGGGGGGGGGGAGATCAAGTTAAAAGCTGGTGGCAGTGTCACATAATGATCTGTATTAGAGAAGAACATTATATAATTTCAGAAGGTTGGGATATGTTTTGTCTTCATACGCCACAACCATTGTTCATCATTTCACTTTTTTTTTTCCAATTTCTGATATATCTGTAGTTTCTCAGCACCTACTTCCTAGGAAATATCATGGACTGCATGCTATACTGATAACGGGCTGGCGTCTGGCATTCTTATCACTGCTGCCACATACCTTTTTTCCTAACAAGCTATGCTTATAACTTGGTTAGTGTAAAGTGCACGTTCCCAAGAATGGCTACAAGCATACCAATGTGCACTGGTAGCTCCTCACAATTCTATCCAGTTCATAAAGAATCATGTTAAATGCTAGCTCTCTCTTGCATGTAACTGTAGCACAAAATCTATTGATGTTTCTTTTGTCGATCGAGTTAAAGGTATATAGCATCATATTGTGTGCGAACAGAGCAATGTTTTATTCTTGAGTAGATCCAATGTACAATGAACAACCAGCTATGTTCTCAACTTCGTCCTTGACCTTTGCCACAAGAATTGGCGAATGAACAGATTTACATAAACAGTTTGGACGAATTTGCATGGGATTCAGATAAATCTTTTTTCCTCGAACAACACAGGAGACAGATAAATCTTATCTGCGTACAATTCCTGCTATTCGCATTGATTGAGTACTTTATAGTTTTCTTCTTCATGGAAGTGTCAAACACTTATTTTGTTTCTTGTAGGATGCTGGCACACAAGTTTGTAGCACAGTCAGCAGAAACGTATCAGCATGACCAACAGAATAAGAAGCAGTCCTGGTGGTCATTTGGATGGTTGATTTCCCATTTCTTGCTTATACAACATTGTAGTTCCTGAATTGTCAGATATGTGGCAGTTAATTTGTCCTTTCTACACAGGACTGGCTCTTCAAAGGATGAAGAAGATTCAAAGAGTTTTACTGATGAAGATTGGGAAAGATTAAATCAGATTATTGGGTATAAAGAAAATAATGAGCATATCCGTGGTCAGGAGGATATGAAACTAATGCAGTTCTATTTTGAAATACGTATGAAGCATAATGCAACAAAGCTTACAGTTGATGATTCGGTGTGCCTTGCGGATCTCTCATGTCAAGATTTCTGCTGTAACTTGAAAATGTATCCTGAGGCAAAAATATTTGACCTGAAGCTTGGTTCCTACAAGCTTTTATCTCCATATGGCTTGCTTGCTGAGGTTTTTGCATTTTTCTTCGATTTTCGTCATACATTTTGAGAGTAAATTATGATCTCTCAAACGATTCCATGTTTTAAATGTTACCAGAGTGCAAGTGTCGTTGATTCCTTGGTTGGCATATTCTCCTACAAACCTTTTGATGAGCAACTGGACTGGAGTTTGACAGCTAAAGCTTCGCCTTGTTATATAACTGTAAGTTTCCCCTGTTATACTTCCGTGTGCATATGTTAATTTTACTCTTTCATGATTAGAGTTCCTATTCTGGCAGTATTTAAAAGACTCGATTGATCAAATAATTGCCTTCTTCAAGAGTAGTCCTACCATCAGCCAGACATTGGCACTAGAGACTGCTGCTGCTGTACAGGTACCCCAAGTAAAACTGATTTGAAGCAAGACTTGTTTGAGTGATCAGATGATTGACTGATTGTTTTGTGCTGTTTTCTGAAGATGACATTAGATGAGGTGAAGCGTACCGCTCAACAGCAAATGACCCGAGTCCTAAAAGATCAATCCAGGTAAGTTTATACATTTTGAACAGTGCACTGAAAAATATACGTATTTTGAATTGGAAAAAATGACAAGGATTGTGGGTTAAATGAGTTATAGTAGCCTCTCCACGTGTTCCAAGAATCCCCACCTTTCTTGGAGTAATGTGTGCATAATTCGCTTCCTACCCTGTATTAGAGGTGGCAGAACAAAATTTAGCAACAACTTAAATTTCTAGTTGCAGCATATGCATGAACTGCAATAAGGGGAGTTATTGTCTTACTACCATTTCAGCCGAAAAAAGTGAACTTCGAAAATGGGATTGTTCTCACTTTGTCTGCACCCTGAACTGAAGTATATATGATGTTATCTATCAAGGCTATTGATTTAGATTTCAATTACTTTTGATGTCTATGCCATTGGCCCATTGCTATTCTTTACTCATTTGCTTCTATGCTATTAATCCAAAAAGATGTTATATATTTGGTACTTTTTTTGAAAGCTGGCTGATGTACAACATAACCCTATTAGGTTTTCACTGAACATGGATATTGCTGCTCCTAAAATTACTGTTCCTACCAAGTTTCGGCCAGATGATGTACATGAGACTAAGCTTTTGCTTGACCTTGGAAATTTAGTTCTTCGGACAGAGGTTTTTCCTGCTCTTTGGAAGTAAGGTTTTATGTCAAGTTATTGGTTTTGTGTTCTGCTAATTGTTACTTCTTACTTCAGGAAATATGGGATTCCTATACTTCAGAAGATCAGGATATATATCTGAATTTCAATGTGGTGCTTAGTGATGTATCTGCATTTCTGGTGGATGGTGATTACAACTGGAATGAAGCATCTAATGGGATCAACTTGTTGCCAGTTATTGACAAGTGTGGAATTGCTTTAAAGCTTCAGCAGGTAAACAGTGCCGTCCCCGCTACTCCCACACAAAATTATAAAACAAATTGAAAGGGAAAATAAGTTGAATGAATGTAGTCAACATGACATGGGAGTTTTTCCTTCCATTCTACAGATCCAGGTAGAAAGTCCTCTCTATCCTTCAACAAGAATGGCGATACGAGTGCCTTCCCTTGGATTTCATTTCTCTCCAGCTCGGTATCATCGTTTGATGGAGATTTCAAAGATTTTTCAAGATAGTGCTAGTGAGGATAGCAGTTCGAATCTTGAACATTTGTGGGATCAAGCTGACTTTGAGGGATGGTCCTCTCTTCTCACATGGAAGGTTTGCATTCTTGATAATGTACTTTAAAATGGTCAATCCTTTTGGAATCAGGATCTTATTAATTTTTTTTTTTGACATGTTATTAGGGTGTTGGAAACAGGGAAGCTGCTTGGCAACGTAGATACTTGCGTTTAGTGGGACCATTTCTCTATGTATTTGAAAATCCAACGTCGACAACATATAAACAATGGACGAGGTTATGCACTTTCTTGTGCAATTGTGCTTCATCTTTCGGTGTAGAGTTCTGGATTTTAAGCTATTGTCAGGTTGAGTTTATAGTGTTTACATGCATGTGGCTATACTGATTGAAATTTTCTGTTCATAAAACTCCATAGCCTTGTTAGTAATTTTATTACAAGCAATAGGGGTAGAAACTTGAGCTTGTGATGTCACCTTTTTGCTTGCTGCTTTTAGAGATATTCTTTTACTCCCCTTTTTTGTGCTTACCAGGTGTCATGGTGATCTGTGCTTCAATGCCAATGCCATCAATAATTTTCATAGCTTAATGCCCTCAATGCTACCATAACAACATGATAGTTCAATTTTTTTTGTCTTTTTGTGATCATCTGGTTTCTTTTCATTGTGCTTTTGTTAAGAATAGTATGTACACTTATCTGAACTTTCTTGTGTTGAGTTACAGTTTACGTGGAAAACAAGTTCATAGGGTCCCTACGGAGCTTACAAATGGTGTGCAGAACATCCTGGCGGTGCATGATTCTGGTCAAGTTAATCCTAAGGAATGGCCAAGGAACACCCTTTCTCTTAAGATTATTTCACTAATATTCTTCTGCTTTAGTGCCTCTTGCTTTATTGATTATCTCAATAAGTCATATTTCATTACAGATTCTAGAAGACACTGGTGCTTTAATTCTGTTGTTTGATAGTGACGAAGGACGGAAAATATGGCAGAGCCGGTTGCAGGGTGCTATATATCGTGCATCGGTACTCCATGGTCTTTTCTGTCTATGTTTCTTTATATTACCTCTATTGATATCCAGATAATTATTAGCCTGTTTTCAGGGTTCTGCTGCACTTTCTAGCTTTCCTGAAGCTGCTCTCCCATCAGAGGCCCACTCCTTTAAGGGCAGCTTTTCCGATGTTGTAGACACAGAGAAATTGTTTGTTGCTGGTATTTTAGATGAGCTAAAGATCTGTTTTTCATGTGGCTATGAGGTATGTATTTATTAATCAATTTCCTTTGTAAACTTGATCTAATAATACTCACCTCAGAAGTTAATGGTAACAATGTAATTTGTACTTCTGTAGAGTAACAACAAGCTGAAAAATGTTCTGTTAGCTAACGAGAGCAGCCTGTTTGAATTTCGAGCAGTTGGTGGCCAGGTATCGGTCTTTTCTTGTATTTTTTCGTTCCTTTATTTTGACTCTTGTTCAGATATGCCTTGTCTTCTATAAACAGGTTGAACTATCAATGAAAGGTGGCAACTTACTGATAGGAACTATTTTGCGGTCGCTAGAAATTGAAGACCAGTATTGCTACCCAGGGAGTCCAATGCCAAGGTTCTTGGCAAGATCCTTTATCAATAGCATGCAAACCCAAGAAGACCCCTCTCCTGGTCGAAAGAACAGTGCAAGATCTAAAGGAAGCCCATTGAAAAAGAATGATAGTGAAGAAAATTTTTTCGAGGCATCAGATGATTTTGATGAATTTGAGACACCTATGGTAAAAGAAAGGACCATATCAGATTATTTTAGTACCCAGAGCTTCTTGCCTGCTAGTCTTCCTTCACTACGCCCCCCGGAGTTTAGTCGCATTCCTGGTTTGATACCGGATAGTGAAATTGAAACTGTTGGATTCACATTGGAAGGTAGCAGTACTTTTGATAGTTTTGTGAAAGCTCAGATAGTTATTTATGATCAGCATTCTCCACTGTACAACAACTTGGATAACAGGGTAAATATCTCAAAAAAACTCATTACATAATAGGCTAAAAGATTTTTATATTCATGAAGCTTTCCTTCTAACTTTTCGGACACGGGTGATATTTCATCCTTTTTGTTTGTTTTACCAGGTAGTTGTAACTGTTGCTACTTTGACCTTCTTTTGCCATCGGCCAACTGTTGTTGCAATAATGGAATTTATGAATGCCATCAACCTTTCAAATGTGTCTGATACTGATAAAGATAAAGACACACGTCTGAACTCTGTAGAAGATAATACCGGTGAGGAATCTAAGTCTGGTTTGGAACCAGAACCTGCCATCAAAAGGTTACTAGATAAAGGTAAAAGCAGAATAGTTTTTCATCTTACATCAAGCATGGCAGAGGCACAGATATTGCTGATGAATGAAAATGGTGATCGACTTGCTACTTTATCACAAAACAACCTCTCAACAGACATAAAGGTAATCTGGGACTATCAAATGTTTGTGACCTATTTTCTGGTTTGAATTGATTAATGGATGCCGAGGTCTAACTATCTTTGCACTATTCAAGGTGTTCACGTCGTCATTCAGCATAAAGGCCGCACTTGGAAATCTTAAAATAAGTGATGATAGTCTTCGTAGCAGTCACCCTTACTTTTGGGTTTGTGATATGCGAAATCCAGGGGGGCGTTCTTTTGTTGAGGTATTCCATGTTACTTTGTGTAACGGATTATCCATTACATTGGTCTTTTCTAGAATAAGCGCTTCTTATGACTCAGCTGGATAAGCAACTTTCACAATATTGTGCAGATTGACTTTACGTCATACAATGTTGGCGATGATGACTATTGCGGTTATGACTATAGTCTTGTGGGGCAGCTTTCAGAAGTTAGAATTGTTTATCTCAACCGTTTTGTTCAAGAGGTATGGTTTTTAGAGGTCCTCTAATTTCTTCATCCTGCAATGTCCTAAACTCTGTCACCCCCTGCAGATTATCAGTTATTTTATGGGCCTTGTCCCTAAAAGTTCTGATGGTGTTGTAAAGCTGAAAGACGATGTGACTAACTCAGAGAAGTGGGTTAGCAAAACTGATATTGAGGGGTCGCCTGCCCTCAAGTTGGATGTTTCTTTCAGGAGGCCTATAATTGTTATGCCCCGTGAAACTAATAGTGCTGAGTAAGGATGTTTTTGGTGGATATGAATGTGATTATTTTTCTATTTGTATCATATTGTAAAGATGACTGCTTTTGTTTGCAGTTTTTTGGAGCTTGATGTTCTGTACATAACAGTCCAAAATGAATTCCAGTGGATAGGTGGTGACAAGAACGAGATGAGTGCTGTTCACCTAGATATTTTGACTGTTACAGTAAGTTCACTTTATCAACATGTTCTCTCTTTAATTGGAGGCAGGTAGGGACCCTACTAGAAGTATTTAATGCTATTTGCATTCATACCATCACTTGTGGTGTAGTTCTCAAATATACCATCAAGCTAGTCAACGACCTATGGGGTCTGGTCCAACATTTCATTGACATAGGCCGAATTCCTAAGAATAAACAAGGATTAGCCTGCCTTTTGGGAAATTGCCTCCATCTTATATCATATTAAGATCCCTCTTTCAAAAGCTCATCATCTTGGATCCGGAACTACTTCATCTAAGATGTTTTTATGGACCCCCTCCATATGACAAAATAACCTTAGAAGTGATAGTTTTGTTTGATTAATTATTATTTTCTAGCTAGAAGTTGATGGATCGGTTGCGTTATTTATTATTGAAGCACATTGAACCTTAGATCATTACTGGTGGTATTGTGATCACAGTTGATAAACACATTATAACTAATCTTTTTATCATGATTTCCTTGGGAGGCATGCAAACATCTTCTGCAATGTTCGGTTGTAAAGTCACAGGCTTCTCTACAGCTTATAGTAACCACGGTTGATTGTGTTTACTCTAATTTTTCTGTTTGGGGCTTTTGGGAATCTGAGCAGAGTATCTGTCATGTTGTACTTCTATAATTTGGTTTTCTGCTTTGTACTTTAGCGTATCAACACCAGTTTTGCACATCTTCACATTTTAGTGTCTTTTCTTGTTACTCCATTTAAGAGTCACTCTTCTAGCAAAATTACACACTTTCCATTGTAGGTGCGGGACATAAATTTAGTTATTGGTATGAACATGGTGCGTGGCGAAACCATAATTCAAGATGTGGAAGGACTCTCATTTGAACTTCGCAGATCATTGCGTGATATCAGGCATCAGTTGCCAGTGGTGGAGGCAGCAATTAAGGTAGCACAAATTCTGTGAATGCATTTTTAATTGAAGGTCCTGTTACATGTGATTTTTCTTTTCCTTTTAGTACCACAAAAAAACTCACTTGTTATCTACAATATTTGATAGGTGGAAATTCTGAAAGCTGCACTATCCAATCGAGAATATGAAATTATATCAGAATGTGCATTATCTAACTTCTCTGAGACACCACGTAATGTGCCTGCTCTGGATGATCCGCGATATGGAGCTTCCACAACTCCATCTCATGAATCAACATCTTCTGAAAGTATTCAGGACTTGTCCCAAGATACAGAAACATGGATAACCAATAAATTTACTGTCTCGGTAAATCTTGTTGAGCTTTCTCTTCATTCGGGATCGACAAGAGACTCTCCACTGGCTAGTGTGCAGGTACTCAATTTTTCAGGGAAGGATGCTTTGGAACTGCATTGACTGCTCCATTTTTTATTCAAAGCTTTTCGTTCCTCTTGCACTAGTTTGTCTCATAACCATGTCAAGAGCACCTGAATGCAGTTTGTATAATAACACTAAAACTGTTGTGACCATTAGTCCACTAGTAGAATTTGGTATCAATATGTGTAACTTTCCTCACAAACAAAAGTTACTTTATGAGAGGCTTGAAAGAAAAATTGTAATTCTAACAAAGTGCTTCTTCAACTATCATTTTATGCTGAACGGATCAGTGACTTTTACTCCCTCCTGTTTTCAATTGATGATGTTAGGACAATTTTTGTAGCTGAAAAATGAACTTAGATAGTTTAACGGAATCAATTAAAAAAATGCAGTGATAATTGATTTGTCCAAAGTCAGGGGGAGTAATTGATTTGCTCTTTTTGGATATATTGAAGATTCTTTTGGTTTTATCTATGATGAGATATTCCTTTAATCGGAATAGTACACTGCTTTTTCTTGGGGTTTTTCCTTCATATCGTGCCTATAGTTCTTTGTTGGAGGTAGGTTTACATCACATTATAATTTCTTCTGTTCTCAGGCGAGTGGTGCATGGCTTCTCTATAAATCAAACACGCGGGAGGAGAATTTTCTTTATGCTACCCTCAAAGGATTTTCTGTTTTTGATGATCGTGAAGGAACGAAAGATGAGTTGAGGCTTGCTATTGGGAAATCAGCAACAGTTAGAGATACATCATCCATTGATGGATATGATAATCCGAACGAACTTGATTCAGGTGAAAGAAGGATACAAAAAGATCTAGGCCTTGAACCAATCCCCTCAATGCTCATTCTTGATGCCATCTTCCGAAAATCTGTGTCATCTGTGTCGCTCTGTGTTCAGCGGCCCAAATTTCTCGTGGCACTTGACTTCTTACTAGCAATAGTCGAGTTCTTTGTGCCATCTGCTCGGAGTCTTTTATCCAATGATGAAGACAAGGATCTCCTGCACATGATTTCTCCAGTAGTATTGAATGACCAGATATACTACCAGGAGCAGTCAACTTTTAGTCTCTCACCTCAGAAGCCCTTGATTGTTGATAATGAAAGATTTGATCACTTTGTATATGATGGAAAAGGTGGAAAGCTATATTTGCTGGATAGAGGTGGGAAAGTTCTCTCAAGCCCTAGCTCTGAGTGTTTCATTCATGTGCTCAGGGCCAAAAGGTTGCAATTTCGGAATGTCACTATTGTGGTATGCTCTATGCTTTCTATGGTTCTTGCTTTTTCTACTTAGCATACTTTGATCTTGACAACTCAATATCTTGCTGCAGAATGGTGAATATTTGGACTCCTGTATATGTCTTGGTGATGATTGCGGATATTCAGCATCAGAGAATGATCATGTCTACTTAGTAAGGGAAAATGATGGTCTGCTGTCGACTCCTAGCGAGGAAACTGCACAAAACAATGTTAAAAATGCAAGTGCTGATATATCAACAGAATTCATACTGGAACTACAGGTATTGCTTCATAACTGTAACTATAATCGTGATATGGTTGTCTTGTATGGCGTGTTGTAGGCTAGAATCAAAGTGTGCACGTTATTGCGTTCAGTTGCAAAAGTTGACAAAAGGCGATTGATAATTATGTACATTTGCCCCTGGACCAGTACACCGGGGTTTTGGCTCCAGAATGTTTTGTTTGGCAATTGAGTTAGATCCTTAGATTTTCAGTTGCCAGAATGCAGCCTGTATTTGAAACCACGAGAACAGTAGTCTGGCTTTATCTTTGTTTAAGTTGGTTGAACATCAAAATTTTATCGCTCTGGCATATAGCCTTCCTCTTTTACTGCATTATGCTTTCATGTTTGGTGTGCCCTGCTAGTTGTATCTGTAGGCCATGGCTTACTGAAGCAGACTCGTGATATTTGCTTTGAAATTTTCCTAAGCCACTTAGCACATCCTTTTTTTATTTTAAGTTTGAATATGGTGAAGCATGTTTTGATTGGATTCATTGGTGTATGCAGCTTAAATATTTCATAACCAATGGTCTTGAGTTCGAGTACGGCTGGTGCAGTCAAAATAAAAAAAAAATGCATCAGCTGGGAATGCTTGTAGCCAATGCCTGCCTGGTTTTATCCAGCAGGATACAACTTACTAACTATGAAACCACTAGTATCACATAATTTTTTAGCCTGCTGCGTTCATACATAGTTGCCATCCGTAATTGTATAATTGAACTGGGTTATCTGATTATTCCAGGCGATTGGGCCAGAGCTTACTTTCTATAGCACATCAAGGAATGCAGATGAGAATTTAGCACTATCGACAAAAGTTATCCATGCCCGCACAGATGCATTTTGCAGGTTCGTGCCCTTTGGTTGAATGTAGTTGTCTCAATTTCTGACTTGGAACCACTCTAAAACATTCAGGAAATAAAAGAAACCTGAGAATAAGGGTGCAAATATTGTTTTGCTACCAAACCGGGCATGTTCCCTGCTTGCAAAATTAGTAAAAGAGGATTGCCTGGGAAATGCCAAAGAAGCAGGGATATAAGGCCACCTGCAAAATTCTATTATCAAATTAGAATACCAGTGTTTAGATAAAAATGATATAAAGGCGTGATGCACCAATTTGTTTTCCTTTTGTTATTATACAAGTGAAATAGATATTGAAATATTGTTTAAAAGAGTTATTAGATTTTGTTCTAAGTTCATTCTTGTTTGTTGGTGTTTTGTACTATTGTTTTTACTCCTCTTGGTACAATCACACGCAGTTCTCCTGGATGTTCGAGGAACAAAGATTGTTACTATAAGTTGTCTCAACACAACCGTGGGATCCCTTTCTTTTGATATTTCGAATTCGAGACCTTTTAAATGTTCAAGGGTATTGCAGTTAGTAAATTGATTTGACAACAATTGAATTAAAAAGAATAAGAGGACTTGTTAGTGAGAAAACACTGAATGAAGTCCACAATAGCTTTACGTAAAGAAAAAAATGTCCACAATAGCTGATGAAAGGTCGGAAATACCTGTTTATATTGAGGCCTACTCCTGTATAGGAGCTCAGTAGGTTCAGTTCTTTAAGTTTTTGTTCTCAGCTTTTTAGCTGGCTGTACAGTCCTTTATTTATTTTTATATATAATATCCACAGTAGGGGTTTCCCCTACTGTATTTCCCTCTGAAAAAAAAGGTCGGAAATACACTTCCAACACCCACTACGGCAAGGCTGACCATATTGAGCTTTTGGTGCATGAAAATGTGTGGCATGAAACCAAAAGAAAGTCTTGTTGTAGTTAACTGTGCAAAAAAGCATCTAGCTGAGCTGGCTCTAGTAGCACTCCTGAGGTCCTGGGTTTGACTCCCGTTGGGAGCGAATTTCAGACTGAGGTTAAAAAAAGCACAGATCTAAGGTCTGTCCCAGGTCGTTAGTCGTCTCACAGGGGCTATGGTGCCGCTGTGTAAGGGTGGGGCAGGGATTCAGGGGTTTTCTTGACCTGCATGAGAAGGTCGTCGTCTTAGCATAATGCCCGAGGGGCTGTCTTACCCCTGCTGGTTGAGTTATTGTACTTGACTGTGGAGAACTGGTGGTTGGAGAAGCTGAAATTTAAGTAAAAAATCCAGTTGTTCAAAAATTGGTGCTAGGTACATTTTGGGGCACTTTTTGTAGACTACATTCATCTAGTATGTATTGACTTCCATCTATCGGGTGGGGTGGTGGGATGACTAATGTCTGTCAAATCCTGGTTGCTGATTGCTTTCATGACTGATTGCATTTCATGTTTCATCATTTTCCTTCCATATCCAATATGTACATCCTACCAGAAAAAAATGTGGTCATCTGTTTCCAGAAATTTATTTAAGCACACTTTTATTGTAAATGGAAAATATTTTCTCTAAGTTGTGTCTGACATAAAGCGATGTCCTTGATGCTTTACTCAGTGTGTTGTGGATTTAATCCCTTTTTTGTGTGACAGGCTTGTAATGAAGGGAGATAGTATGGAGATGAACGGAAACGTACTTGGTTTAAAGATGGAGAGTAATGGTATCAGAGTTATAGAACCATTTGACATGTCTGTCAAATATTCCAACGCATCTGGAAAGACAAATATGCATCTGCTAGTTTCTGAAATATATATGAATTTTTCCTTTAGTATTCTTAGACTAATTTTAGCTGTCGAGGAAGAAATTTCAGCATTTCTCAGGACGTCATCGAAAAAAATGTCACTGTTATGCACCCAGTTTGATAAAGTTGCAACAATGCAAGGTACGACATAAGTTGTTGTATCATCAATAGTCATAGTTATTCACATTCATCAAGACTAATTGACTTTTTTTAGGCAGTGCAAATGATCAAGTGTTCTCTTTCTGGCGACCACGTGCTCCATCTGGATACGCCATTTTTGGCGATTATCTCACACCAATGTTTGTGGTTACTCTTTCATTCTCTCATTTTTTTCTCAGCTTGCTTTCTTGGTGGAAGAATTTTGCTAACATTTATTCTTTGTTTCATGTTAGGAATGACCCTCCTACTAGAGGAGTCCTTGCTCTGAATACGAACTTTGTAAGGGTCAAAAGGCCTTTATCATACAAGTTAGTTTGGCAATTTGGTCCAAGAACAAATGGTTTTCATCAGGATGAGGAAGGCTCAAAGGATAAGCTCTCTAATGTTGATGAGCTCTGCTCTGTTTGGTTACCTGTAGCACCCGTGGGCTATGTTGCAATGGGTTGTGTTGTTTCAATTGGAACTGCTGAACCACCTCTTTCTTCAGTGTTTTGTTTAACTGCTTCCTTGGTTTCATCATGTAATATCAGGGATTGCATTGCACTGAGGTCGAACGAGTATTACCTTAACTTGCTTTCGTATTTGATTGTTTGTTGTGTGGCTATAGAGACTGCATGCTCATCTGTAATATCTAACTTTTCAGGGCTAATTCTAACATGATATTCTGGCGCGTTGATAATGCTTTTGGTTCCTTTTTACCTGGAGATCCTACAAGTATGAGTGTGCATGGAAACGCATATGATCTTCGTCATATGCTATTCAACAGTGAAGACTCATCTCCAAAGACTATCTCCAGAGGGCAAGATATTAGTAATGATGCCTCTCGGCTGGAGAGATCATCGTTGAACTCAGGTCGGCTATTTGAAGCAGTAGCAAGCTTTAAACTAATTTGGTCAAATAGTGGTACCTCTTCGCCAAAGAAGCTCTCAATATGGCGTCCAATGTTGTCGGAAGGAATGTTTTACTTCGGTGACATAGCTGTTAACGGGTACCATATATATTATCAGTCTTTGTCATTTAAGAACTAAGCTTTCTTTGTAATATAAAAATTGATAGTTAACTTCAATTGTAGGTATGAGCCACCGAATTCAGCAGTTGTCCTTCGTGGTACTGGTGAAGACACCTTTCTCAGAGAGCCTGAAGGTTATGATCTCGTTGGTCGAATCAAGAAACAGCGGGGTGCTGAGGGTATATCATTTTGGTTTCCTCAAGCTCCTTCAGGTTTTGTGGCGTTAGGATGTGTTGCATCAAGAAGTTATCCAATGAATGAGGACTTTAGTTTGTTAAGATGTATTAGAAGTGACATGGTGACAGGAGGCCAATTTTCTGAGGAAAGTGTATGGGATTCATCTGATGCTAGAGCATCTGAACATTTTAGCTTATGGACTGTTGATAGAGATGCTGGTACATTTCTTGTTAGAAGTGGAAATAGAAAACCGCCAAGGAGGCTTGCCCTGAAGCTTGCTGGTCCGCCTACATCAAGCAGTTCAGATACCATCATAATTGATGCTGAAGTCAAGAAATTCTCTGCCGTTTCTTTTGATGATTATGGAGGAATGGTGAGTCTTGCCTATATGAAGATAGCATCATTGTGGAGAAGCTAGCAACTGTTATTTATTTTAATTACAAATAATAGGACATAAAAGAGAAGTACATCAGAGATCAGGTAGGGTAGATCTTCCTCTTGTCGCCAGGCTTCTCCCATGGAACAAGAGGCTCTGATCAGTGTCAAGAGCATATCACCCTTTGAGTCACCGGGCTTCTCCCATCAATTAGAGGATCTGATCTATGTGATATAGCCAGAGCCCTTTCTATATTCTTTCTAACTTGGCATAAGATGTGCCACCTAGCTAACTTAGAAAAGTAGGGAATAGACAACTAACTAGGACTCTACAACTTCACCCAATATCAACCAACTAGACAACTTGTTATTTGAGGGAAACCAAATAGGTAACTTGCTTAGGCTAGCTTCTCTTTTCATTACATGAGTTTTGTCCAAATCATTGGCCTGTGTTCATGGATCTTCAGCTAGCAACTGTTTTTTATTTTAACATCTCAAGAATCATTGACGTGTGTCTTTGATTTTAAGTGTTTTAGCTCCTATGATGCTGATATTTACCTGGATGATTATTATGTTATGTTCTCAGATTTGTTTTTGAACTATTCTATGCAGATGGTGCCATTATTTGGAGTTTCCGTTGACAGTGTTGGGCTCAGTTATCATGGAGGCACCCACCATATGAATGCAACTGTGAGCTTGTCGTTTGCAGCCAGATCCTATAATGACAAATATAGTTCGTGGGAGCCCTTCATTGAACCAACGGATGGATTTCTTAGGTAACTTCAGGAGTAACTAAGCCCCCTTTTCCTGTTTTTTTCGTTGTGAAAAATAACTGGGGATAACCCACTGAGTAATTTTATTAATGGTAATTGCGTACAAAGGTAGACCAGGGATACCAAAAGAAACATACTCAGCAGAAAGGAAAGAAAGGCGTATGAATGCACACACAAAAAGAAAAGCCTATGAAATTGCACACAGAAAAAAAAAAGTACGCAGCCTGGAAACATCATGAGAAACAAAAGTTGTTGGTGTCCTGCCCATATATATATATTTTTTTTGTTTTGCATTAACCACTCGGTAAACTGTAGGTTATACTTTCATTCTTGTTGTTCCCAAGTATTATTGTCTAATAAGATTTGATTGAGCTGGGAAACTCACAAGATTTCACCTGATTTACTTGCGTATGAAGATATATGTCATGTAATGCCATGCTGGTCGCAGGACCACAGCGTAAATTCAAAATTGATTGCTTTTATTGAAATATTGTTTAATTTAGTAATTCTTTTCTGCAATGGATATTAGGTACCAATATGACATGAATACACCAGGTTCCCCAAGCCAACTCCGAATTACCTCAACCCGAGATCTGAATTTGAATGTATCAGTTTCCAATACAAACATGTTGTCACAAGCTTATGCTAGCTGGAACAATATCAGCCTTGGCGATGAATTATACAGGAAGGTATATCTTTTCTATCCATTTTTCACTATCTGTTTGATTTCCTTTTTCCTTTACTGCGGAGCAAGTCTGAGAGTAATTCTCTGAGAGTAATTCTGAGAGTCCTTTCCATTCACTGAGGATTCTATCTTGCTATATTCTACGACTAAATTTTAACAATGTTCTTGTCTTGCCAGCTACTTTGTCTTTTCTTTCCAATTTTGAGCATTTAGTTCGCCATTATTTGTCTAATTTGAGTTAGCGTTCTCTCTTTCTGTGAACAGGAAACATTTTCTCCTCCTGAGCGGCCAATTCTTGATGTGCATCAAAGAAGAAGTTATTACATCGTCCCACAAAACAAACTTGGGCAAGATATATACATAAGAACTGCTGAACAAAGCAGCTCACTTGTTACTCTGTTGCCATCTGGGAATGATAGGTCCATAAAAGTTCCAGCATCAAGGGATCTATTGGACTCTCATTTAAATGGAAAATCTGTTAAATTATATCGTTTGATGATAACTGTTATTCTCGCAGATGCTGAGGTAGTTCTTTTCTCTTTCATTCAACCACGTTCTGTTTGACCTTTTAGCTGAATCTTCAAGCATCTTCTTCTGCATCTGCATTCCTGCATGCTACTTGTTCATTGATGAAGTGGTAGTGTAAACTCTTTGATTTACTTCCCAAGCTTCCTTTCCTTTCTTTTTTCTCTTTTAGTGTTACACAACAGCTCTTTTATTTAAAGCTAGCACTGGCACCAGCAGTAGTAGTGAGTGGTGGCTAGCTGATAACCGATTGTTCTAAGATGTGGTGGATGATTTAATATTGTACTTGGTCACTCTTTCTGTAATGAAATGACATGCAACTCTCCTGCGCCTTTGAGAAAATCAACAAACAACAACTTGGCTGGTAATGACTATAGTCCTGGACTTGGGCCGGGACATTTTAGGGACACCCATGGCACAAATGTTTGGCACGACCCAAGCATGACATGACACGACGAATAATTGGGCCTTGCCGACACGGCACGCAACCATGGGCCGTCCCGTGCCTGGATTTGTGGCCTGGCAGGTCGTGCGGCACGAATGAAATTGGGATCCTGCATGGGCCAGCACGGAATGAGTGGCCCAGTGATTAAACTAGTCGGCCATCATGGGCTGATCTTGCTCAGCACGTAGTGGCACGTGGCACGAAGGGGTAATGACTAGGAACTGCTGAATCCAATATTGATATGTTCAAGCTTAGTGCAGACTGGCAAGCAGTGCCAGATCAGGGTGCTTTGTGGTGTGCTGCTGGAGCCAAGGATCTCCGGTGTCTGGTCACTGTGGTCTCCTAGTCTAGTCTGGATTGTCTCCTTTTTTTTTTTTCTCCTGTGGCATGTCTGTTTCAAATGTTTGGTGATATGGTATGGTGTTGTGTCGTACTTGTTTTACTCGTCTTATTTTTTTAAAATGACATGAGCTCTGAGCTCTCCTGTTTGCTCTAAAAAATAATATTTAATTCTTAACCCTGTATTATAATTAACTTATCTGCAGATAAATTATTGCAAATGGCAGCTTTTCGATCATCCTAACTTAGGCTTTCGTTTCCAGATCAAGGTCAATGAAGGATTAGCAACTGGTGAATATTTGATTGCAGTGCGTCTGTTTTCAGAAGATCGTTCTATATCTGGTGTTCGGCAACAGAGTGCCCGTACTTGTGCTGCTACTGGAGAGCACTCTTTGCAGAACATCAGAAAGGTGAACTGGAACGAAATGTTCTTTTTCAAAGTTGAATCTGAGGTATGCAATATCGGCACATTCTGAAACATTGTACTCCTGTTCCATTAACATCTGTGATGATGGTTCTCTTATTCTGGTAAATTGGTGACTTTATCTAGCACCGATGTTGCGCCGATGTTATCTTTCAATTAACATTTTTATCTGCTCCAAATGTTACAGGAAAGTTATATTTTGGAACTTCTTGTGCTTGATGCTGGTAGAGGTGCGTCATTTTGGTGTGAAACAATGGTTTTTGTTTGTTTTTCTACGCTATTTAATTTAATTTAATTTTTAGAATCTCCCTGACATGAATTGGCTAGTGGGGGTGGATTTCACCTGTCCAGCCAGGGTTCGGTTCTCTCCTTAACATACTAATGCTAGTGTGAATATCTCTTCCCCCAGTTGAGTTTTTGTATATGCTGACAACAGGTCAACCTATTGGTATATACTCTACTCCACTGAAGCAAGTTGTGCAAAAGCTCCCTCCTACCTCAAGTTCGGATGGTGCCAAATTTGATTTGACTTTAGGAGACCTTATGTCAACCAAAACAATGGTAAGAACAGATATTATAAGAACCATTCAATTTATCAGTTTTCAGGAATGTACTGCAGACAGGTTTTTGCTTTCTTTTTCCTTCTTTTTTTTCTTTGGGGCATCACACTGTTTGTTTCAGGAAAATCTACATCTAGATATGATTTTTATGACATTATCTGCACATTTATTGGCAGGAACATGAAACTGTTAAACCTAGTGGTAAAATAAGATTTGCGGTACTTGTTTCTGGTAGAGCTAATACACTACAAGGGAACAGAGCTAATTCAAGCAGAAGCAAGACTGGATATATTCAGATTAGTCCTTCGAAAGAAGGGCCTTGGACAAACATGAAGTTAAACTATGCTGTACCTGCAGCCTGTTGGAGGTTTGGCAATTGTGTGATTGCTAGTGAAGCAGCAGTCAAGGAAGGCAACAGATACATTAGCATACGTTCCCTTGTGTCAGTTATTAATACAACAAATATCATTGTTGATTTGCGTCTAAAGCGAAGGCTTGCCCAAAGTGCACAATCAGATGAACAGGGAGAGAATTTTGATAGAGAAGATCAGATCTTGGTTGGAATGTTGGAGCCCAGTTCTACGGTTCCAGTCCCTCTGTCAGGCCTCTCACACCCTGCTGTGCCTTATACATTGCAGCTAAGACCGGCAAATCATGAACACATGAGTTACTCGTGGAGTGATGTGCAGGAGAGGCGCAATCAAACTGAGTTCAGAAAAGAGGAGGTTCTAGATATATGTGTATCAGATCTGTATGAATCAGAAAACTTGCTATTCTGCTCCCAGATAAATGGCACCTCCAGTTCTTGTCAAGGACAATGGTTTTGCTTGAGTATAGAATCCAAGGAAATAGGAAAAGATGTTCGCATGAACCCAATATACGATTGGAGCATCATTATCAAATCCCCATTGTGTTTGTCATTCTATCTTCCCATTTCTGCACATTACACGATTAGTTCTAGCCATCTTGACAATGAAGATTCAAGTTGCTCCCGGGGGACCTTAAATCCTGGCGAGGCTGTGAAGGTTCACAATGTCGATCCGAGAAACCCTTTGTACTTATCTATCGTTCCACATGGGGGATGGGAACTAATGCATGTACGTATAGTTTGCTTGCTTCATTCGTAGATGCTTAATTTCTTCCTCCGTTCCTTATGTGTACATGTTTTTATGTTCTAGGAACCTGTTCTTATATCACATCCAACCGAAGCACCTTCAAAATTTATCAATCTCAGAAGTTCTCTATCTGGAAGGTAACAGTGCAAGCATGAAATTGTTTTGGGATGACATAAACAAAAACTTTCACTAATTGAACTTTCTATTTATTTCCCATTCTCCTATAGGATTGTACAGGTTCTACTTGAACAAAGCAATGATAATGACTATTTGATGGCAAGGGTTATCAGAATATATGCTCCCTACTGGATATCTTTCGCTAGATTGCCTCCACTTACCCTTCGACTCGTTGATATCTCTGGAAGGAAAGACAAGAGGCGGTTTCTTTCACGTTCACATTTGGAAAGGAGTGAGAAGCTCCTCTATGATATAAAACATGATGAATTGGTTGAGGGATACACTATAGCGTCTGGATTAAATTTTAAGGGCTTAGGCGTTTCATCATCTTTCGGCAGACATGGTGGACAATTTGGATCTGTGAAAGAGCTGTCACCTCTTGGTGATATGGTTGGTTTGGATCTGCTTATTTTATTTTTATTTTAAACCACTTTGATTATAATAGTGATGTTTTATCTCTTCATCTTCTATCTAGGATGGTACGGTTGATCTTTCTGCCTATGATGATGATGGTAAATGTATGCGTATTCTTCTTTGTTCAAAGCCATCCTCATATCAAGCCGTTCCCACAAAGGTAATTGCATGCTAATTTACAACTTCATATGTTAAGTATCAATCATTTAATTGCATATCATGATTCTACAGGTTATACAAGTACGCCCATACACAACATTCACAAACAGGATTGGACAAGATTTATACATAAAACTTAGTCCTGAAGATGAGCCAAAAGTCTTGCATGCTTATGACTGGAGGGTTTCCTTTATGTACTCTGAGGGGGATACTGACAAACTTCAGGTACTACACCATTCTCAATGATAGATTCAGGCTATTATTTGCATGAATTGTTGATGGAGCCATTATTGAAAGCAAACGATAATTTTGCTACTGCTTTATTGGCCATTTGGTTAGACTGTCTTATGCTTTCTCTATATATGGTTAAAGCTGTTGTTTTTTACACAAGATATTTCTATATATATTGCACTGACACGCGATTTTCTTAAGTTGCATTTATTGTAGTGTTGGTAGTTCTGTGCTTACTAGAGAGCACGCATGACTTGGGGGTGGTGAGATTGCACACTGGGTTATGAGCCTTGTGCTTCCTCGCTCTAGTTTTTGAGTTTTCATTATTTTACCTTTGCAAACATTGTGCTGAAAAATAATAGTGATATGAATATGATGCATTATTCCTTTACAAAGAGAGTAGTCATGTAAGGGTATCAGTTTTAGCTTTGCTCTCAATAAGATGCAACAATATTCCTTCAGAATTACTCTTTGTTGAATGATTTGGAGGAATCCATTGAACTACAATTGCCGTTGCTATCTGTCATATCTGAAGGTTCGTCTGGCGGATACAGACTGGTGTCGGCCTCTGGAGATATTAAGAGAAGACACCATTGTTATCGCAATGCGCAAGCATGATAATACACAGAAATTTGTGAAAGCTGAGATACGTGGTTATGAAGAAGGTTCAAGATTTGTAATTGTATTTCGTCTGGGACCAGCTTATGGGCCGATCAGGTAGTATGAAATGGTCTAACAGCATCCATATGTTTTACTTCCTATTTTTGAATTTTTTATGAGCATTGCATGATTTCTTATAGGTTTGAGAACCGGACAACTAGTACAACCATCAGTACTTGCCAGTCTGGTGTAGGTGAAGATACTTGGATCCAAGTGGAACCACTGTCAACCAGAAAATACTCGTGGGATGATCCATATGGACAGAAAGTTATTGATCTTAACATCCAAAGAGGGGATATTACTAATGTTGTGCATGTTGACCTGGAAAACCCTGTTGGAAGTTTCACCAATTTTAGGGAACATGACCTCAATTTCAGTATAGTAGAGAACGTTGACATTAAGATATTGAAGTTCACTGATTACCTAAGAAAACAGGAGGAAGAGTATGGATCGGCTGGATCTGAATTAATCGATCGCCAAGCATCAGCATTGGAACAAAATGAGACAGAGACAAGCGCTGGACCCTTAGAGCTTATTGTTGAACTTGGAGTTGTTGGAATATCTTTGATTGACCATAAGCCAAGGGAGCTTTTATACTTGCATCTGCAGAAGGTTTTCATTTCATACATGACTGGTTATGATTCTGGGACCACAAGCAGGTATAGTTCGAACTAATGTATTGTTTCATCGACATTGTGTCCACACACGCCCATTCATTAAAAATCATATTTTCTTCCCTACGCAAAAGAAATATTAAAATATACTTAAAAAATTGACCTACCTAGGAGGAACAAGGTGGCTTTTAATAAAGAAGAAATAGGCACCCAAATTCATGTCAAATAGAAGTTGAACCTAGACGGTCAGGTTGTACACCCATACCCTTAACCAACTGTCTCAGTTCCTAGAGACACTTAGTGATTGTTTTGTATAGATGATTTATCTTTTACCTCCGACTGGTCTTTCAAAGACCTTTCGAGCTGTACAGTGGTTGTTTCCTTTTCTTCTTTATATATGTATTAATAATATTATGGCACAGTAGGGGCTTTTCATACTTTTCCCTCCAAAAAATATGTTCTGTTTTCTCTGGTCACATCAACCAATACACTTGGTTAACCTGCATTGTGCTCAACCCTAGCACCGCTGATCATCACAGCTCCAAATCGTTCTGGCCATGTGTTTATGTATCATATAAGTTTGGATCCATTCTTGAAACCACTCTTTTGGCCCCAAAAAAAAAGTGAAATAGTTTCGCAATATTTGGCCAAGATTATGCATTATTATTTGTATAATTTTTTTATATCTAGCTTATCCATTTGGTTTGTTGTCATCTTTCTCCTGCCATATTAGATCAGCTGCTTGTTTTAAAAAATAGTAGTAATTACATAGCTATGGAAACGCCCTATCGTGTATCTTCTCCCAAGCCATTAATTCTATATCCTTTCTTCCTTTTCTGATGCGTATGTTTTTCAGGTTTAAGTTAATTCTCGGTCAGCTGCAACTAGATAATCAATTGCCATTGTCTACAATGCCTGTTGTTTTGGCTACTGAGAGCAGGCCTGATTCGAACCGTCCTGTCTTCAAAGCTAACATTGCTGTTAGCAATGTAACTTCTAATGGCATTCAAGTCTACCCACATGTCTATATTCGGGTAACGTGCTAGCTGTATGTATTTCAATATCATTACTATGAACGATAAAAATTGAACTCATGGCTTTCTCTAGGTAACCGATCAAACGTGGAGACTGAATATTCATGAACCTATTATTTGGGCACTCATTGACTTCTACAACAATCTTCGCTTTGTCAGTGCCAGCAGCAGCACAACTGTCACCGAAGTAGATCCTGAGATACGGATAGAGTAAGCTCCTAAGCTGAAGTCACTTTTTCGCCTGAATTTTTCATCACTGGGTTGAGTCCCTATACATCTGAAGTTGCTTTTATGCTTTTCCAATTTGATGCATCTTGTTATTCATTAGTAATTAGTTCTGAAATCTGGAGTAGTACCACATCTGTTATCCAGATAGAGATAGATGCTTTACCCTTTCCTAGAAAGAGGAGTTCTAAAATTTAAGATGGTAATTTCAAATTGTTTAACCTAACTTAATTGGAAGTGTTAGCTTTATTAACTTGTAGTCCCACCTCGTATGTTGAACATTGACTACTTGCAAACTTGCTTCTTAAAAGAAACAAGAATTATGCTGGCACTTACAATAGTAGTTTCCAGATTTGACATCCCATGAGTCGGGACCTGTATAATATGCCGACTTTTGGAGTTATTGTTAAACATTGTTGTGTATAAAAGGCCTATATGTGGTATATTTTGCCCACTTTCTCCATGCAAACGTTTTGGATTCCTTCACTTCCCTTTACTTTTAGTTTGATGGTAAACACGTGTCAGACTTCTTCAGTGACATTATTCTATCAGAAGATATTGCATATTTAAGCGTGCAGGGTTCAAAAGTGAAACTAGGAAGTATGTTCTTCTAATTGTTATTCTAATATAACTCTCTTAGACTAATTGTTTTGGTTTCTGTAAGTAGTAAGTGTTCTGGGATCCGGTAATTTGATGGCCTGTTACTACCTCTGAACATAAGCAACACTGTACATTGTCCTTTCCTTCTTCTTTTACAAGTTTCCACCCAAGAAAATTTCACAATCACAAAACCTTGTCCTTTCATTCTGCTTTTACATGTTACCCAAGAAAGTTCCACAATTACAACGAAAACATGGTGGTAGCAATTGGACCTATTCGAGTTGGAGTTATGTTAAGATTTGTGTGATGATTTTGCGAAATCATCAATTTCTGCTGCCTGTATGCTTGGAAATTACTTAGTTGAAACATCATATTAGATTATTTTATTATTTGCAGGCTTTCTTTACAAGCTTTTTTTTTTGGCAGGCTTGTTGATATTTCAGAAGTAAGGCTGAAAATATCTCTGGAAACGGCTCCTGCTCAAAGACCTCGTGGTGTCCTTGGCATTTGGAGCCCTGTCCTATCTGCTGTGGGCAATGCATTTAAGATTCAGGTAACTTAATTTCAGAATAAGGCTATGTAGTTCATGGTCACTGGTGGTGCCACTTTCATAAGAATCGTTCCTTGACTGAATTTCATAAGCTTCAGTGCCATTATACTTGAATTCATTTCAGAACTTTCAGTGCTGCTACCTTGTTGGGGAATAAATTTTTTCTTTCCTTGCAAGTCTACCTGAATCCTGTTCTGTTGTTAACCTAGTGTATTCATGTCCAAATTCAGACATGTAAAAACGTTTAAGAGATGTATTTTCAGTCCCATGAAATTTAGTTCCCTTGATTTGTTTTGTAGGTGCATCTGCGGAAGGTCATGCATAGAAGCCGGTTTATGCGAAAGAGCTCCATCATCCCTGCTATCATAAACCGGATCAAGAGAGATCTGATTCACAATCCTCTGCATCTAATCTTTTCTGTAGATTTTCTCGGAGTGACAAAATCAACTTTGTCATCACTTAGTAAAGGATTTGCAGAGCTCTCTACTGATGGGCAATTTCTTCAGCTGAGATCAAAGCAGGTGAAATTGTGTGCTTATTTTTTATAGTACCTTTGTTTATGTTAACTCATGGGACACTTTAAGAGGGGAATATGATTCAGGTTTGGTCAAGGAGAATCACTGGTGTGGGTGATGGGTTGGTTCAAGGGACTGAAGCATTTGCACAAGGTTTGGCTTTCGGTGTTTCTGGTGTTTTAAGAAAGCCAGTTGAGAGTGCAAGACAGTATGGTGTTATCGGCATTGCGCCTGGTCTTGGCCGTGCTTTTGTGGGTTTTATTGTGCAACCTTTAAGCGGAGCTCTAGATTTTTTCTCATTGACTGTTGATGGAATCGGTGCTAGTTTTATGAAATGTATCAACATTCTAAGCAACAAATCTATCCCCCAGAGGATTAGGAACCCTCGTGCTATACACCGAGATGGTATAGTAAGAGAGTATGACAAAGTAGAAGCCGCTGGTCAGGTATGTTGATTTCTTGGTACTGTTCATTTCTTCCCTCCACTTACCCTGTGTTCCAGAAGACAAAACACTAGCCTTGCAATTGTTTCTATGAACAAACTCAAAAGGAACTAAAAAAAAAATCAATTGGATATAATGAAAGAGATGCACCTTCCTGAAGATTCTTCATATATGGCAAGAATTGTTAGAATTATCACGGGCAACCCAACGTTATTGTTCATTCTCTGAGATGCTTTGCTGTAGATGCCCAACTAATCAACATCAGCACGGATTTCATCCATCTAAATCGCTTTGTGGAACACTGAAAAAACAAATGCTGCATATTTCTGTTGAATCCAAATATGCAAGTAACCCAAAGTTACCACTTCTGTGAAAATGATTTGTAGTCAGTTGTCCTGTTAGTATTACTCAAAAAAAATATATATATACCAAATAGCAGGAGATAGTTGTCCTGTTAGTATTACTCTAGCAGAAAAATGATTAATTGTATGCTCTACTCTTATATTTGTTTACTTCATTCTCCAGATGGCCCTTTACCTGGCAGAAGCTAGCCGATACTTTGCATGCACAGATTTATTTCGAGAACCTTCTAAGTATGCATGGTCTGATTACTATGAAGACCATTTTATTTTACCAAATCAGAGGGTTGCTTTAGTAACTAACAACCGGGTGATACTGCTTCAGGTGAGTCTTTCGCTCTGTCTGAATTTATTCTTTTAAAAGGGCTATGTTGACTGTATTATGATGTTACATCAAAATTTTGACTCCCAACTCATGCTCTGTTTTATTTAGTGCTCGGATCTGGATAAAATGGACAAGAAACCTTCCAAAATACTTTGGGATGTTCCTTGGGAAGACGTCCTTGCATTGGAGCTCGCAAAAGCTGGGTATCAGAGGCCTTCACATGTAATCATACATCTGAAGAATTTTAGGAGGTCTGAGAACTTTGTAAGATTAATTAAGTGCAATGTTGATGAAGAACGTGAACCTCAGGCCCTTTCACTTTGTTCTTCAATTCGAAAAATGTGGAGATCTCATCAAGCAGCCATGAAAGTTGTACATTTGAAGGTGGTCCCCTCTCTCCCTCCTTTGTTGTCTCTCTGAACTGCAACTGAACTGAACTCACGCTTCTGACAAAACCATAATAGGTTCCATCGGCCCAGCGTCATGTGTATTTTGTGTCAGATGATGATAGAAGGGAATCCCAGAGTCTTTCTAGGCCTTTGTTAAGCTCAAGAAGGACTTCTAGTAATGGCGAGCAAGGATTCACAAATCATACAGTTAACTTCCAGAAAATGTGGAGCAGTGAGCCAGAAATTCGGACTCGATGTAAACTCGTTGCTAAACAGGTAATTCAGCTGACTAAGTGATCAAAGGAGAAACTTTTCACGGATATGTCATATAAAATAGCTATCGATCTGTATTCTAGGTTGCAGATGATGGAAGAGTGATCAGCATTTGGAGGCCTTTGTGCCCTAGCGGGTATGAAGTTAGACATGTTGTGATGTAACTTTCCTTTTTTGTTGATGCTAAAGATATTGAGCCAACTATTTTCAGGTATGTCTCTGTTGGAGATGTTGCTCATGTTGGCACCTATCCACCGCATCTTACTGCTGTATACAAAAATGTCGACGGGAATTTTTCACCGCCTATTGGCTATGATCTGGTCAGTATTCGACAGCACTTTTTCTGGCAGATACTATTGTACTGGAAGAAATAAAAACAAATGTAACTTTATGCTTCATAAGTTATACTCCCTCCGTTTTTAATTATATGACACCGTTGACTTTTTTGTTGAACTTTGACCAACAATATATGTGAAAATAATTAGTTGATTAACGTAAAATGTATATTGTTGGATCTATCATCAAAAGCAGTTTAAAATTAACTTATACATTTAGCTATTTGAATAAATATTTATGAATAAGACAAATGGTCAAAGTAACGAAAAAAAGTCAACGGCGTCATATAATAAAAAACGGAGTATATTTTTAGGGCAACTCCTTTCCACTATTCAAACATTGTTTGAGGAGGCGAATCATTCATGGAATGTATTTACTTTACGTGCAGGTTTGGAGAAACTGTGCTGAGGATTATAGGAGTCCTGTATCAATATGGCTACCAAGGCCACCCGAAGGATATGTAGCTCTGGGGTGCGTTGCTGTGCCCATTTTTGAGGAGCCCCCTCTTGATTCTGCCTTCTGCGTGAACGAGCGGTTCGTGGAGGACGCAGAGTTTGAGGAGCAAGTCATATGGGCCTCGTCTGATGCTTACCCATGGGGATGTTATGTTTACCAAGTTCAGAGCACCTCACTGCAATTCATTGCACTTCGTCTCCCAAAGGAGCAGTCTGGACTTAGGCCGAAGAGGATATCAGAGTCCTATGCACAGCGAGTATTGGAGACCTCGTGACAAGAAACCAGTCGTGCCGTGAATGAATGAAGATGTACATAAAACATACGAGCATGTTAGAAAACTCGGCTAGGAAAAAGAGGGATCAGCAGTATTGTCGTAGAGAGCTGGAAGAAAACCGCTTCCTTTCATACTATTGTGCCTTTCCCTGTGGTCAAAACGAATAGAGCCCTGCAAACATTTTGTCTGGGTGTAAATTGGTGTAAATTATGTAAACTAGTAGAGTGGTTTAGATGCAAAATTTTGTGACGTTTCTTACAGTGTTGTCATGAGAGCATGTGTGCCATTTCTTTGCGGGAATATAATTTAGCATTGTGGCTCTCTACTTTCAGGATTTGCAGTTGTGCGAGCATGATGTCCGCCACAATGGGACTAACTAGTGAAGCGAGAATGATACAGCTACTAGCGCTGCTTCCATGCCTCGTTTGCAATCTTCACTCGCAACTAACACAATCTCTGTTGTGTATAGCGATCTATCAGCTGCAATCATCGCAGTGAAAATAACTGCAATGAATTAACAGTACAACTGAAGGATCCTCTCCCTTTGTCTATGGGTCCACAACCTGCCGGAAGAAGAAACTGACACCATGCTGGAAGGAGAAACTGCGCATCTTGGAAGCAAGTTAAAGCATCGGCTATTGCGTGCACTCTCGTTTCCTGTCACAGGCCACCATCACCAATTCGAGACGAGCTCTCGTTCGGCCAAGATTTTTTAACACGAACTTGTTGGGGATAAGCATGCGGCTCGACGCCTGATTTTGACGTTCACCGATGTTTATCATCATCAGGTCGGGTGTACACGTAGGCTGCTCCCCTGCCTGCCCTGTGGGTTTGGATCAGGCGATCGACGGCGGCTCGTCTCGTTCGCATGCATGCAAACGCCTCGTCGGACCGGAGCCAGCCACGCCACACATCGCGTCCGGCTTCCCCCTCTGATGAAGCCGCGAAGCAACGGCGCGGCGTGTGAACGGATCGGGACGGCCGGTGGCCGCGGTGGTCCACGGCGAGGCGGACACCGGAGGGAGGAACAAGAGCGTGACGCCGACACAACCCGTTTGCGTCGAAAGAAACGTTTCCGTGGGGACGTTGATAGCAGGCTGCCGCTCCTGCTCGTGAAGGAAATATCAGCTACAGGGAGAGATATTTCTTCGAAGAAAGTGGGCAATTGGGAGTCGTTCTTCTCTTTTCCCTGGTGAACTGAAAAGGTTCAAATACTTGGGGTGTTCGATTTTCAAAGAGGAGCCTTGGGTTCCACGTTTATTGCCTCAGGTCAATGGTGACACATACAAGGAGCAAGGACTTTGGACCATGGCAGCCATACGTAAACCAAGCTTCAGTAGTCCTTTTTTATCTCCTTTTTTTTTCGAAGTTGACAAGGATAAATTAATTGAAGCACTGCCACTGGAGACAACAGCTTCATTTGTGAGTGTGGAGACAACAGAACAGTCGGTGAGAGCAACGAGAGCCCCAAGCGCGTACAGTGACGGGCCCAAAAGTTCACCGGCTCCGGGACCCGCGGGCCAACTCCGGCAACAGAAAAGCGCACAAGGAAACAAGGCCCGGCAACATGGGGTGGAGATGGCGCGTCGACGGCGCGCGCGGATAAGAGCGCCACCCGAGCCACGCGTTCCGCTCTTGGTGCCCGCGCGCGGCCGCGTCACCACCAGCTCATCGCCTCGCCTCTACGCAGCTCGCTCGCTGGGTGTGCGTCCTTTGCCTTGGCTTTGGCTGGCGCAACAACTTGCACTAGTTAAATAGGCCTGGTGCATGTTGCATGACAATGCTATGTGTAGGCCTTGTCGGAGGTTTATTAACAATTCGTTAATGGTGAAGTTGACCAGGATTAAGAATCGTCTCCCTCCGAGTGAGTGAGTAGTGACTAGACTACTACATGTAGTAGGCATGATTTGTCGGCGGTTTTGTGATCACTGATCAGGTTGGGATCGGAATGAGTCGTCGCAGATCCGATCACGTTAGGAAGGAAGGAGAGCGGAAACGAGCTGCGGAGATGTGCCTCTTACTCGAGCTCAAGTCATAAGATTCATGCTGGGTTGCACAAAACATATGGTAAACATGAAGGTGCATGCATGACGTGTCAACAGCCCAAACTAGCTAGAGTAGGGTAGGCCTCGAATGGGCGGGCCTGCCTAGAGAAAGGACGGACGCGATACCAGCACCTCAGGATCTCGGTTGGTACCGTACCGTTGGTTTCCATCCGTACCGTTGGTTTCCATTTCGGCTGTTACCGCGAAGCCGCAAGCTTCCAAACCGTCCAAACCGTCCATCGTACCCAAACACAAACGGATGGAGGGAATTGAAAGCTCCATCTCACGCGTCAAGATCCACCGAGCCGTGACCTTCTCCGTCCACTTCCGTTGATCTTTCGCGCAAATTTTCAACACTTGCAGCTTCTCGGTAACTAATAAGCTTGTGTTGTACTAGCCAACACCGTTTACAAAAATCTAACCTCAAAGACTCAGTAAAGTCTACTCATTATGTCCCATTATATAAGCATTCAAAGTGTTAGAACTTTTTTTTTTTTCAAAGCGTAGGGTAGGTTGGTAGGTTGGTGAGGATTTGTTGAATTGTTGTGTCGAGATAAAATGAGAGATATATCTGGTTTTTTCTCACTTGACTAGCTATTTGACAAGGATTTTAGGAATGTTTATCTTGTGGGATGGATGGAGTATGAACAAGCAGCACCTCTCATAGAATAGCATCAAAATTCACTCTATTTTCTTTCTCGAGGACAAGAGCAAGGAACTGAAATAATGTGGAGTACCGCAGACGTGACAAGTGGAACACGGATTCAATCGCAGCCATGAATCAACTCGGCCTCCTCGGTCGCACATTCGCACCGCGCCGCGCCAAAACAGGATTCGCATCGCGCTCGTCGCGTCTCGGTCCGCATTTGGACCCCCGAGCCACGTGCGGCCCTGGCCCACTGGCAGCCTCACAAACTGGGGGACCTGAACCACGTTTGAACACGTCAAGCGCCTCGCCACGTCGGCCTCCCCGCTTCGCCTGCTTTTCTTATCCGTTCGAAAACCCTTCCCTCGCAGCAGCCAAGTGTAAAAGAGCTGACGTGGCTCATCTGTCTACGCGGCTTCCCGTTTTGACATTGACCACTCCTGGCTCGCTAATCACACTCCTTAATCCACTTCGCTGGCTGAGCTCGACAACGCTGGTTTGCCACGTCAGCGATGGTACTCTACTGTACTACCTTGCTGATGCGTGTCATGCATGCGGTCACGCAGGTGTCTAATGAGCAGAGAACGATTATATTAGACACACCCAACAAGGCAACAACTACTGGCTAATGAGACAATTTGAGAAACGAATTGATTCGGGAAAAAAAATGAGAAACGAATTAATGACTTGGATAAGACCACCAGCGCCATCCAACGGCATGCAATAGACGGACGGATAGATCGGCTGACGCAATCATCATTTTCCAACAAGCTCGCGTCCATTTAATTTAGTCCTAATCCTAGTAGCTTGTGATAAGCACCCGCGCCCCCGTCGCCCCACACGCCTCCGCTGCGCAAATCCCTCTATATATACGGCCCTCCCCACAGCCGAGCCTCTCTCAATTCATCTCCCGTTTGCTCAAGCGACTTGAATTCGATTCAAAGCTTCCTCCTCATCTCCTTCTGCTTCCCCCTCTGTCTCTCGGAGCACAAGAGGTTCTTCTTGTTGATTAGATTGTTTGGTTGGTTGGTCTCTGATCCAAAGGCGAAGAAGCCATGGCTCTGACTCTGCGTTCATCCACGTCGTTCCTGTCGCCGGTGGATCCCGTCTCCAAGCTCCTCCACAAGGCGGGGGCCGAGGACGCGCCGCCGTGCTGCGTCGCGGTGCCCGCGACGTCGCCGCCGAGCCGCAGGCTGCGGCTCCTCCGGGCGGGCGCCGCGGCGGCGCCGCTTGAGGCGGAGCGCGCGCCGGCCGAGGCCGAGCTGCTTCACGGCGGCGGGGCGCAGCAGCAGCACGGGCGGCCCCAGGGCGGCGTGCCGGTGTACGTGATGCTGCCGCTGGACACGGTGGGTCCCGGCGGTCAGCTGGGCCGGGCGCGCGCGGTGGCGGCGAGTCTGATGGCGCTGCGGGGCGCCGGGGTGGAGGGCGTGATGGTGGACGTGTGGTGGGGCGTGGTGGAGCGGGACGGGCCCGGGCGCTACGACTGGGAGGCCTACGCCGAGCTCGTGCGCATGGTGGAGCGCGCCGGACTCCGCCTCCAGGCCGTCATGTCCTTCCACCAGTGCGGCGGCAACGTCGGCGACTCCTGCAAGTAAGATCCGTTTCCCCTTCAGTTCAGTCGCCTTGCTCCTCTGTCTTGCGTTCTGAATAAGGCAAATACTAAAACTGAAAACGAATAATCAGCGACTAACGGCTAGATTTGCTGCGAATTGTCTGGACCTATTTAATTTGCGTGTATCCAATGCTAAATTGAGCTTTTTGAGAAACCAATTGTTGTGGTTAGCTTCATGGGGATGTCAAAGAACTTTCGGTGCTGAGTTTTGTACTTTAGTATTTCACTGTTACAAGAGGATTAAACAAATTAAATAGATGATTAGGCCCCCTACATCCTGATTCCTAAATTTCCCCTTTTTCTTGTTGGTCCCTTGCACGCAAGTGCATACTAGTAGTATTTCCCGATCGGCAAGCAATCCATTAGTCCAACTGTCCAAGTGCTTCTATTAGCCTAGCTAAAGAACTGAACATGGATGATGCTATCACAGGAACTGATTGGAAAGAGTCCAATAATTTCCCAATCACCTGACTGACCCTCCTGCTAGTAGTGCTAACTGCTAACCGAATTTCCTGAAAAAAACTGCTAACTGGAAAGGCGAATTCCCTATTTAACCGATGCTCTGATTGAGTGGACATATTTTGTTTTTTAAGCAGTTGAGTGGACATAATTCGTAACTGATGCTATCTCTGATTGATGCTGGTACTCTTGATTGACGTTGGTTGCTCTTTTACGTTTGCAGCATCCCGTTGCCGCAGTGGGTACTTGATGAGATGAGCAGCAACCCTGACATCGTGTACACGGACAGATCCGGCCGGCGCAACCCGGAGTACATCTCCCTCGGCTGCGACACGATGCCGGTGCTCAAGGGCAGGACTCCCATCCAGGTCTACTCCGACTACATGCGCAGCTTCCGCGACAGGTTCCAGGACTACCTGGGCAACGTCATCGCGGTAATTACCGATTAACCCAGCCATTTTTCACGAACACTGAGCACTACTGCATTAGCAAATGAACCATTTGGATGTTCAATTCTGAGATATACTTGTGTTTCGTTGTTGCAGGAGATCCAAGTTGGCATGGGTCCTTGTGGAGAGCTGAGGTATCCGTCCTACCCTGAAGCCAATGGAACCTGGCGTTTCCCTGGCATCGGCGAGTTCCAGTGCTATGACAAGGTAGGCAACAACATAATCTCTAATTTTTTGAGAAACGTCCGGAATTGTTGGTGTACGTTTGCTGACTTGCTGTGAACTTGTTTGTGATGCAGTACATGCGAGCATCTCTCCAGGCCGCGGCCATCGAGGCAGGGCACGAGGAGTGGGGCAGGGGCGGCCCTCACGACGCCGGCGAGTACAAGCAGCTCCCGGAGGAGACGGGCTTCTTCCGTCGCGAGGGCACCTGGAACACCGAGTACGGCCGCTTCTTCCTGCAGTGGTACTCGGGCATGCTCCTGGAGCACGGCGACCGCGTCATGGCCGCCGCCGAGTCCGTGTTCCGCGGCACGGGCGCCACGCTGTCCGCCAAGGTCGCCGGCATCCACTGGCACTACCGGACGCGGTCCCACGCGGCGGAGCTCACGGCGGGGTACTACAACACGCGGCACAGCGACGGGTACGCGCCGATCGCGCGCATGCTGGCCAAGCGCGGCGCCGTGCTCAACTTCACGTGCATGGAGATGAAGGATGAGCAGCAGCCGGCGCACGCCAGCTGCTCCCCCGAGCTGCTGGTGCAGCAGGTCAAGGACACGGCGGCGGCCGCCGGCGTGGAGCTCGCCGGCGAGAACGCGCTGGAGCGGTACGACGACGCGGCGTTCTCGCAGGTGGTGGCCACGGCCCGCGGCGCGGGGCTCAGCGCCTTCACCTACCTGCGCATGAACAAGAAGCTCTTCGACGGCGACAACTGGCGGGAGTTCGTCTCGTTCGTCAGGGCCATGGCCGACGGCGGATCGAGGCCGGCGCTGCCGCGCTGCGACACGGGACACTCGGACCTCTACGTCGGGTTCCTCGACGCCGCCAAGGAGAGGAAAGCAGCGCCGGAGGCCGAGGGCGCCGGCGCCGCCGTCGCGGTATTGTAGATGATGGCTCGTGCCTGTGCGTTGTGCACACGCGCGCGCGCACAAACTTTGCGACGTGCTGCTGTATATGCGTAGGGTATGTGCATCGGAGAAGCGAATTGTATAGATGCAGGGCTTGCTGGTTACGGAGTTTTATAGGCTGTAATGGAGCATGTCACTAGGCAAGATTGTTCGGTTTCATTCATTCTAGTATTTGAAACTGTACTATAATGAGAACCTTCCTTTGCTACTGCACACCGTGTCATAAACTTTGCTGAAGGAATTTGCAAAAAAAAAAAAAAAAAGCGGTTTCAGTTCAGTTGCCAAATCGTTTATCAATTGACACGAGATTGTTGAAAACTAACTTTTCGCTTCCCAAATGGATCAGTTGAAGGGAGGTTGAAGGGAGAATTCCCCGCAAAAAAAAAAAAAGTTCAAGGGAACACTGCTTGCTGCTATACGCGGTTGTACGTACTCCGTAGACCCCGGCAGGCAATTTGCTTCAATTGGATTGGCTGGGCCGACACAATTATATGCACGTAATTGGGCCGATCCGTGAGCGTTGATGGGCCGCTTGGCCTTTTGTTTTCTCCAAAAACAAACAATAAACAAAAACAAAAGGGAAGATCGTCTGCGTATCGTATTTGGAGACACGAGACACACTTCGAAACGGACTCGCGTCGATGGAGGCGGTCTGATCCCTGCACTATAAACGTCGTCCGCTTGGGCTGCGTGCTTCGTGGTTTACGACGCAGGCACACGCAGCATCCCCAGCCGAAGGATCGCCATGAACCGCAGCGGCGCGTTCTACCCGGCGCGACCGCCTTTCGCCATGCCACCCTACGCGCCGGCTTACAACTGGTACCCCGCGGCAGCGCCCATGCCGCCGCCGCCGCCACCACACGGCGTCCCCGTCCGCTCGGTGTGGGCGGACAACCTCGACGCCGAGCTGGGCGCCCTCCGCTACTTCGCGTCGCGCGCGCGCTTCGTCGCCGTGAACGTCCACTACCCGGGCGTCGTCCACGGCGGCGGCGGCCAGGTCGACCACAACCTGCTCACCGCCGAGGCGCGGTACGCCGTCGTGAAGGCGAACGTGGACGCGCTCAAGCCGCTCCAGGTCGGCCTCGCCGTCTGCACCCACGACGGCCGGCTCGCCGCGTGGGAGTTCAACCTCTCCGACTTCGACCCGGCCGCCGACCCCTGCGCCGCCCACTCCGTCGCCTACCTCGCCAGCCGCGGCCTCGACGTCGACGCGCACCGCCAGCACGGCGTCCCCGTGGCGAGGCTCACCACGGCGCTCCGCGGCTGCGGCCTGATCCACCGGCACGATGTGACGTGGGTCACTTACACGGGCGCGTACCATGTCGCCTACCTCATGAAGGTGATCGCCGGCGGTGGCCAACTCCCCGACGACCTGCCGGGGTTCGTCGCCGCGGTGCGGAGGTGTCTCGGCGAGGACGTCTACGATGTTGCAAGATTGGCCAGTGACTGGCCAGGCATGCCGGTGGGCCTGGAACGCCTCGCTACCGGACTCGGGCTGCCGAAGCCTTTGTTGAGCCCTCAGCTCGCCGGCGCCGGCAGCGTGCACACATTGCAAGCGTACATGACACTCGGGTTACGCGAGTTCAGAGGAAACATGAAGAAGTACAGAGGAGTGCTCAAAGGACTTCAGGCTGTATGAATCATGAAGGATCGGACGGCATCTTCTAAATCTGATGAAATAAAAGGATTCAAGCATACGATTAGCGTTGTCATGATATTGATGTTCTTTTTTTGTGGAACGTGGGTTGTGACTTGTGACCAATATATGTCCAGAATATTTTTGTTGGACTCATTGTGCCAATGTGCACAAAAATCATTAATAATAGAGTTTTTATCTAAGGAAAAAAGGCATACCCCCAAACTGTACAGCTTGGCTTAACAGTCACATGACTAGTTAGGACCACCGAAAATCACAAACCTAAAGTAGTTCAATTGCAATAATCCTACAAGAACGGAAAGGAGAAAAAACAAATATGCAGCAACTGAACTCCAACCTTTTCCAACCGCGGACTAAACATTACAAAACGTGGAACTAGAAAGCATAGCCCGGGAGCATTTCAAAGACAACTGTTGTAAATAACCCACAAGCGTTCATGTTAGCTCTATTTATTAGTGGATGGAGCACTCCCAACAATTACATGTACATGATGATGATAACACGAAACAGGAGTAGCGATAGGGTACACTGGAGCACACGATAATACTAGAAGCGCGTCATAGAGAAAAGGGCTTCGCGTAGACATCAAATGTTTCGCACGCAGTCAGCTGTGGCTCCTGCACGGCAGATGGAAGCAGTTAGTAGCACTCGAGCATACTACTGCTAAAATGCTTCTAAAAAAATTGACAAAACCAAAAAGTACATCAAGATGTGTTCCCAAAAGTTTACCTGCCTCAGACCACCACTACTCAGACTCCCACCCGTAATAAGCATTGTAATCAGCGATGTAACGGCACTGCCACCAGCCCCCGTTGATTCGCCTGTGCTGCGTATTGTAGAACGCATGGAATTCAGAATACTACCGTAGGTGGCGGCCTGCCCACGTTCTATGGCTTGGATGAAGCAAAATGTCATCGCACCAGTTGAAGTGATCTTAGACAAAGCCTGAAAAGAGCAATTCCAAACGACTAAATTTTAAAATTGTTTAAAGCAAAGCAAGACAAAATCTGATCGAATGAACTGCTAACAGGATACTGTATCGAAGCATGATCTGTCAATGGAATTCTTACACTATATTTTGAACAAATTCATCACTAGATAATTGTAAATGGGTCACACAGACAAATTGATGATAACAGAGAACACGGAAATCTAAAACTCACTGAGGTATCTGCAGAGGTCTGATGATCATCACAGCCGCTAAATGAAATAGCCTCTCCACCATTAGTGCCTTTCCAGACACCAGATCGTGGTCGGTGATCTTCCCATACATATTGTCCGTTCCTGTACGAATACAGATGAGACACTTTCGCTGAGAGGTATCTGATTAATAGAATGTACCATGCATGTATGCTTATCAAGCAAAACAAAACCTAAATAAAGAAACACAGGTCCATTTTGCAAAGGTTTGCAAGTGGAGCAAATGGCACCAGATAACTTTATTAACAGTTTTGCATTCAGATAACTATATTTGGTGGAACTAGCATCAACGTGAGCTAAAATATAACTAGTCCAACAAGACATTAATAGTTTCCAACTGTAACTTCATCAATTAGGGATCAGAAACAGATATTAACCTGTTCATTCTGCAGAGGAAAGGCAAGTCGAGTGCAGTCCCACTGTGACAAGCATCTATCAGTGCGTGAAGTTTAACTCCACGAGGAAGTGGTCTAACAAGCGCTGCATTAATCTCATCATCCAGGATCATTCCTTGGGTCTCAAAGTCCAAAGGGCAGAGTGTTTCATCAAACCCATCAACCTCATCGCCGCTGTAGTTTCTTTGTTGTGCACCATGGCCAGAATAATGGAATACCAATGAGTCTCCAGGTTGGCAACCTTGCACAAGCCAATACATGGCCATCCTAATGTTATGCTTTGTTGGAATTTTGTAGGGATCGGTTTGTTCTTCTGCAATAAAGTAACAAAATGGATGGGGATTATGTCTGGTCCGAGAATTAAAGCGCCTTAAAATTTTCATAAAGCAAACACTACATATTAGGATGTTTCTAACTAATCAAAATACAAATTCACTAGGCTTTCTGAACTACAGCTAATTTACAAGCACATCATTTTGTCAGTGTCTCCTGAAATATATGTCGATAATAGAGAAGCCAACATAGGATTAAACATAGGTAGTAGAGGGGAAAAAAAATCAAAGCAAACAATAAACATGCAAGGTAATATGCAGTCACATGATACCATCATTATTCTTCAGAAACTAAACACCAGACACAGAAACTTTGAGTATTCAATTCTGAACTTTTGAAATTCCCAATTGCGGAAATGTATTAGTTTCTGTTGAGATCGAATTGAAAACTATTTCACCTAATTGCTTTTGTTCATAAAATGCATGGAATGCAAAGCATTTGCCCATTCCCCTGTTCCGTCGTATCTCAACACTAAGAAACGATCGTGTCACTGTCACATGAAGAATCCTACACGAGGATCTGATACCGACACAAATAAGTTGACCCAAAATTGCGGGCATTCAATTCGATTCCTCAGGAGGTGGGGGGTGGGGACAGTAATGGAGGCGGCGGAGCTGTACCGACCGTTGAGCATGATGATGGAGTCGTCGGGGAAGTGGAACCGCGTCATGAGCAGGTGGCGCATGCACTTGGCGTCGTTGATGCACCCCTTCAGCTCGTGCCGCGAGTACCGGTACGAAATCCCGCACACCACGGCGCGCTTCCGCCCGTGCACCGGCGGCGGGGGCGGGCCCCACGCCGGCTGGACGGCCCCGGCGCCGCGTCCCGGGTCGTGCGGGGCGGAGACGTGCGTAACGGCGCCGCAGATGGCGCAGCGGATGCAGGGCGCCCCGTGCGGGAGCTGCAGCGGCGTGCGGCAGCCCGAGCAGTCGATCAGCATCATCGACATCCCCCTCGACGATCCCGCCGCGTTCCCCGTGACGGCGAGCTGCGACGAGACGGGTTAGGAAAGGGGAGGCGAAGCGCGGTGGTGGATTGGTTGGTTTGGTGGTGGTGGGTTCGGTTTGCGCGTGGTCAGACCTGCCTCGACTTGCGTTGTTGTCGCGATGGAACAAAAGAGACGCCCGCGGCCTGCGGTCGCTGCGCGTTCCGTTTTCTATTGCTTCTTTTCGAAGGATTGATACGCTTCGGTCACTGAGTGCGTCCAGGCCATCTCTGGCCGTTGATTGCGTGATAGTATGGGATTAAGTATACTGATGAGTGCAATTAAGCCCTTGGTTATTTGGGAACGGCATCGACGTCCCTGCAAACAGTTTCCACTGCATGCTTAGGCTTTCATTTCTGAACTAAGAGAAACGCAATTTCCTTTCGAAAACACCCAGGCAGGATCTGCACAAGATGTCATCAGATTAGGAACAAGAGAGCAGAATGGCTTCAATAGCTAAGCGAGGGTACAAACAATTTCCTTGGTGGTAGACGATGATTATACATTAATTTTATTTAAAAGACAATCGATACGCCAGCCCTGTCACTAGTCCACAGATTATTGCGACTTGCAATATAACTTATACTTGTCCCACTTTCAGTCTACAGTAACACAACACCCAAAACAACAGGAGGCACTCATCATCATGATATCTTTATTCATTCCAGTACAAACTACAAAGTACAAACATTGGCCGGCGGGCATGTCTGATTTCTCTAACCAACATGTATGTTCTGTACATGCTTGAAGAGAGAAAAAGACAGATTCTCTCCTGATGCTGGGGTGTGTACATCCACATCTCTCTAACATAGGGTGAGTATTACAATGAAGAAAACAAGAAAACTATTGACCTCAACCTATTGCCTTCGACAATGGAAACTTCTCGGAGCAGGAGTTCTGCTGCGTCACAAAAGGCACCACAAAGATGTATGGAAGGAGTGACGGAAAACTCAGTCTGCTCCTGAAGCTGATGCAATGGCGACTCAGGTGTCGCCACGACCCGATGGTCGAGCAGCTTCCCCTATCGGGAAACCGACGTTTTGTCGGGCAAATGGTGATGCGATGACATCGCGAAGCAGCTCCCTGCCAACCTTATATTGGCTTCATATTCACACTACTGACAGTGGTAGATCATCACCATTATTTGGAATGCGCTTTTGTGCTGCCTTAACAGCAGCCACCCTGGCTGCATTGGCTGCTTTATTAGCCGCTGCAACGGCCTTGTTCACCCTATCATCTACTCTTGGGACATCATAGGCCTTCTCTGCAGCTCTTCTCGCTTCCTGCATAGTGCGACATAATCAGGATTTAGTAACGACACCACATGAGTCTGACAAATTGATCTTTCAAGCACATTACCTGCACTGCAATGAGGACCTTGGAGTGGTTGACAGCAATAGGCGATCCAGGTATGATGTTCTGGGTGCTCAAAGTGTCAAGAACTCCATTTTGCCAATGGCCTGCTTGTGTCTCTCCATTTCTGAAACTATACATGCCTAAACCCTGTCTTCTTCCCTCATGCCATGCTCCCTCGTATCTATGGCCGTTGGCAAAACTGTAGACTCCAAAGCCATGCATCCTGTCAGCAAAGTATTCTCCAGCATAGGTGTCGCCATTCCTTCACAGAAGTTTGCAAAACTTTAGTTCAAAGTTCAAATCAGTTGCATCTTACATATATCCTACAACATTTGAACATAGAAAACGAGTACAGCAGGGTCAGGCGGAACAAACGCAATCCTAATATTGCAAACCAGCCTTGCAATTATCAATGCTACAGCAGCATAACAAGTGCCTTCAGTTTGTTGTCACTAATCAAAACATAAGGTTGATGCATATTGGAAACAACAAAGCAACAAAGAGAGAACTGAAAATGAAAAGCGATATCAAGGAACTACAAACAAAAATAACCCCATCAAATAACTAAATGCATCTTTATGGTTTAATATGCTACCTCGCAACACATGGCTAATATATTCCAAAAGATGGTTGAAAGAACAATGATATTACAACAAAATGTAAAATAAATAGAGCTAATCTATCATTTTTAGATGTAGCCAATGAGTGCCAGCAAAATAGGAACTCCAGTCTCAATCCCAACATGTCTTGATGCAATCATTGGTGGTTAATATATCCCATACCCAATCAGACAACACGATAAGGATTAATTAATAAAATGTTATGAGCACATGTCTGTATTTATATATTGGGAGAATAATATGGACAGAAGTTGCAGCAAAAATAGCTCAACGATGTGACCAACCCTACCCTACTTCCGTGGGTTCAAGATCTTATTGAACTAAGTCTAATAAAAGTGGATGCATAATCATAATATCACTTTTCTACCACTGGTACATGGCATCAACAATTGTTTGTACAAGATAAGCTGAAAACAAGGACTTTCCCCCCTTTGTTGGGGAAAAATAAGAAAATTCTATTAGTGGGTTATGGATCTTATAGAAGAAATTAAGCACATAGTGCATGCGTATATGGTGTCATATAGACATTGTAGACCTTCAGATAGATAAATTGATATCAGCACATAGGTTATAGCAGACTATCGATATGTTTTAGATTCTACTGCAAACAGCAAATGTGAAACCTCAATTGACGCTTCCATAACCAACCATTTCTTATATACTTGGAAGCCACCATCTAACTTAAGTTATCTATTTCCGCTTTCTCAGTCTAAAACTGCTGTAAAAACTGAATTTGGGCCCCCGTTTCGTCATAAACGGGGGTGGGTAATCCCATGTCAAAAAAAAAAAACTAAGTTATCTACTTTGTTAGAAGGAAGTATTCACCGGAAAACAGCAAAACAACAAGTTATCAGAATTAGTGCCTACTTGGGTGGAAAACCTATACACCTAAGCTGATGTAAAGAATTTTTATAGTATAAATAGAGGTCACACGTCACATAAATAACAGCTACTCAGATGGTTATATTGTGGTACTACTGGACTGCACACATGAATTCCATATACCGCAACAATGTGCAGCGGTTAACAATCACGGATCAATGCCAGAAAACAGCCTTGAGAACGAAATGATTTACTTAATCATCATACATTGAGGCCAACAAAACACATTTAGCCCAGTTTGACCTCAGCACATGGACATTTTAAGACAGCTATATATCAATAAGATAAGCAGGATCAATTACTAGCAACTAATGTGATTAAAAGTTGCACATTTAACTTTATTTCACAGCAAGGGAGCAATCTGCGGCATTGTTGAAATACAAATTCAATTCCACACCTGAAATGGTAGTGGCCGAGGCCATGCTTGACGCCCCTCTTGAACTCTCCGATGTACCGGCTGCCATCCTCGCAGGTGTGCACACCGTATCCATGGCTCTGGCCGTTGGACCACTCTCCGGCATAGACATCCCCGGTGTAGAACCTGTACACACCGTACCCATGCCTGAGCCCTTGCCGGTACTGGCCCCTGTATCGGCTCCCCCTGGCCCAGGTCTCCACGCCAAAGCCGTCGTATTTGCCGTCGACCCAGTCCCCCTCGTACCTCCCGCTCATGTAGTAGTAGTAGACGCCGCTGCCCGTGCAGCGGCCGCGGTGGAACTGACCCTCGTAGACGTCGCCGTTACTGTACACCTGGACGAAATGGCCCGTGGTGGGTTTGGAAGCGGGGGCGGAGGGCGAGGAGCCGATGGACCAGAGGATTGGGGATCGGCGCGCGCGGCGCAACGGGAGAGGGACCTGGAGCGCAAAGGGGAGGCGGGGCAGGGAGAGGCAGAGCAGGAGGAGGAGCGCGCAGGAGAAGGCGGCGGCGGAGAGGAAGTCCGCGAGGAGGGAGCGCGGGAGGACGGCGTGGGACGGGGAGAGGAAGTAGAGGGTGGGGAGCGAGATGAGGAGAAGGATGCGCAGGCGGAGGTGGAGGCAGCGTAGGAGGTGCCTCGCCGCCGCCGCGCCGGCGGCTGGCGGACCCGCCACCGGCACCGCCTTGCGCCTCCGCGGCGGGGTGAAGGGCGACGGCGAGGGGCGCGTCGGGGTAGAGGAGGAGGAGGACGAGGAGGTCATGACGACGGGGCGCTTGTGCGGGGTGGACGGCAGCGCGTGGTGCGGGCTCGACGGGATGTGGATGCGGAGGGACGAGGGATCGGGGACCGGCGGGGGCGGGGCGTCCGTCGCCGCGGCCTCCGGCGAGGCGGCGGCGGCGGTTGGGAGGTGGTGGTGGTGCATCTAATCGGAATCGGGAGTGGGAGCGGGGTTCGGGGTTGGTCGGGTGGGGAGGCGGTAGGGGTGGCCGGCGGACGAGAGAGACATGGGCGGGCGGGGCGGAGATGGGCGGGGAAGGGGAGGCTGGTGGTGGGGGCTGCCGCCTTACGCTTTTTCCTTTCTCCCTTTTCTGCACCGATTTTTCCGGGTCTTCTACCTCTGCTCCCTCTCTTCTCGCTGGTTTTTCATTTCCATTTTCTTACTCCGGTTCTTTCATGTGCAATTTCAGATTTTAAAATGCCAAAATACAATAGTCAGTTGTTCGTGCAAATGGATTTAATTGGTATGTAATGAATTCGCAAAAAGAATAGTATGCAATGTACAAATAATCTACAAGTGAAAATGTTGCCCTTAAAAGCACATACTCTCAAGGGTACCCATCGTTGGATGTGAATTTCCATATGTACATTTGTTGACGAAATATGATATCAATGTAAGATGCACACATCACAACACATATTCAATAATAAACGCTTTGAGAGTATATTCTTTTAAGAGCATATTTGGATGTTGTCCATCCTTCACCACGTCATGGTGTAGCGTCGTCATAACTATGGTGCCCAAAAATGGTGTTACACTCCCCGCACACAAAAAGACAAGCAGCCAGGAGCAAAACTACATGCGAAGCTCTGTGACTGCTGGGTGTGTTTGGTACGGTTTATTTTTATGCAAAAAATAGCTTCTGCTTTGGCTTATCTTGACAAAACAGTTTATAAGTTTATTTTGATTTATTTCTAATTGCTTATAGTTGCTTGCTCGATATCATTGCACATACGATACAGCTAGCTCCTAATGCAGCCAAGGAGCGATACACACATACGTACACACCTACTACTAGGCTTCGTCGCGAGTGGAGATCACATCACATCAGGTCGCTGTGGTGGTCGTAGAGGAACGTCGGCGGCGAGAACACGGAGTAGCTGTTGTCAATCAGCTGCGGCATGAAGCTATCCTCGTCGTCGTCGCAGAACCCGGGGGGCTGGATGGGGACTTGGCCGGCGGCGGCGGCGGCGATGTCCGAGGACGTCTCGGTGCTTCCGCCGGGGCTGGGCAGCGCGCCCGGCTGCGGCTCAGCCAGCAGGCTGCCGCCGCTGCTGTAGTCGTCGACGGCTTATTCAGATAGTGAGTTGCAAAAAGTTAGTTTTTTCTGACTTATTCTAATACAAATTCTAAAACAGTTTATTGTAGTTTGCAGCAATAAATTGTTTTGCTTTTTGATGTTTGGCAAAGCTTATAGCTTATGAGACTATAAGCCAAAGCAAAAGCTATTCAAAAAGCTTTTGTCAAACACACTCTAAAGGTTAAGCAAGAACCAAAAACGCAGAGACGTCGTACCTTCAGTATGATAATATGATAAACTGTGACCGGAATCCAAACAAACCCTGGCAACACAAAAAGATCTAAGGTGTACTCAGTGCTAAGAGTGGTGTGTCTAAGTTAGTTTGATTTATAATAAAACTAAAAATCAACTTATTTTCGGTCGGAGGTAATAGTATAAAATCGGGAAATGAGCTCTCGTATGTTTAACGAGCACTATTGGTTATTTATCTGAAAGCTCAAGCTCTTGCTATTTATGCTTGTTAACCGTGACAATAAATGAGCATGAGTGGAGTGATCATGCGCGTGAGTTTGGTCAAAATGAGTAAGTGAAACATTTCTATTTCAGGATGTGTAACGCCGAAGTCCAAGAGCAACGTGTGGCGGTGATCTAGTCTAAATCATTGCTTCGCAATAATACTTGACTGAATCAATCAGTGTTCAGTACAATTATCGACCGACTGCGTAATTAGACACATGAAAATTGTTCGCTTATCTTTGCATTGCTGATTCGCAATTTTCCGTGATAGGAAATGGACCAGTGGTCCTTCCGAACCTCTAACGAGTAGTAACAGCATTGCTGTTGGTGCTGATGTGTTTCGTACGGGGCCTGTCCATTAATGATGTGATCTAGCCGGAATTGTGATGATTGAGAACGCTTATCTAACTAAAATGGCGTATTACCCTTTAGAGGTGAGAAGTGATCGATGCATGCAGACATGAGAAGTTTCGGTTGGTTAGAGCAACTCCAGCAGGGCTTTTATTTGAGAGCTTACTCTATTTTTGGGGGTTTTGAATCATAAAATGAACTTCAGCAGGGACCTTACTTGAACCCTCATTTTGTATGCCCCTCAAATTCCACCTTCAAGCTCTCATTCTTAGGGTCCTTCAATCTTCCCTCTTATTTGTGGATCGCACCACTTTTTTTTCACAAAATAGGATCTTAGGTTACTTTATTGCTGGAGTTGAAATCAAATTTTGAGCCTTTATTTTTACATGCTGACTTGAAAAACAAAAGTAAAAGCTTTATTTTAAAATTTATTGCTGAAGATGCTCTTAAAAAATACTACCTCTCGTAAACCGCTCTCCAGCCATGGCGAATCACGGGTAATCCACCAGTTTTGCTTGTGTCGTGGGCCGTGGCACATTAGTAAACGCACGAGAAGTGGTGGCGGAGCGGAGCAGATAGCACGCCACAAGGAACGGAGAGGCAACGCGCGGCATGCACGGCAGCAGGACGGGCCGGGGCAGAAGGCAGCTGCTGTTGTGTGCTTCCGTGCAGGCAGTTGCCGTTGTGTGCTCCCTGTCCCTCGCCTTGATCTGGATCTTTTTTTTGCGAGGAGCATGACCCAAGTGCAAGCAGCCTCGTCAGCATCATCATCAGTGTGTCGCTTTGCGTCCCTGCTCGCGCTAAAAAATTGCCCAGTCTCGACTAGGTCCGTTCAGCTTCAGCGAATATTCGTCGAAAGCTGAAACATTTGAAAATATGGATGATATATTAGTTTCGATCGCTGGGTGCGTATTTTTATCCGTAAATTCGTTGAAATCCGAGCGTCATTGCGTCAAGGAAGAAACGTGCTGGTTACTGACAGGGATGCGGCGAAGAAAATATAGTCGCGCCTGGGGCGGGATAATGTCGGAGATTGGGCGGCGGGTGGGTCGATCAGATGGGGCGATCGGGGGAGCGTTCTTATCCACGGTCGGGACAGCGACGAGGACGTGATCCGACGTGTGATTAAGGATCGCTAGCCATTTTTTTTTTCGTATAACATATTCAAGTACTGCCATGATGAAACAGAGCATCGCGTCCAGTCTGCTAGGCTGATAATTCCGCATAAAAATGAGTTTGTTAATTTGCAGGTTGACTAGAAAGACGTTGCTCTCGATCGAGCCATCCGCGCGCCATGGCGACGCGCGTCGGTGTCGCAAAGGAAGACAGGAAAACGACGAAAAGGCGGGTCAGATGGTGGCTCGGGTTGCGGCTTACCGCGGCGAGAACTGCAAATAAGCACGTGGCTGTCCGGCCGCGTGCCGTGCGAGGCGCGGCGACGTTGCTAGCTGCGGCGCTGGTCGGTACTCGCTGCTTCCCGCCCGGCAAGCGGATTGGGGGTGAGACGCCATCGCGCGCGCTTTGCGAGCTGAAGAGCGGGCAGGGCAGCCAACTCTCTGTTCCCCCGTCTCTAGGTTCTACCTGCTGGATCGAAGGCTGAGCACCGCCAAAAAAGGCTAATCTGTGCAAGTGCCTCTCGTCATGTCAAAATCTTATAGAAAATTCGTTACAGGCACTCCATACGCTAAACACTGAACAAACCAAGAAGAGCCCAAAGAAACATACCGCGTAAAACCACCACATCAAAACATCATTTAGTCACAAAGGTGACCACCTACAGCCAGTAAATCCTGCCCACCGGAATCCAGACACCAAGGACCAGGAGCGATGCAAATTTGTCCAAATGTAACACGCGAAAACAAGCAAGCAACAGATTTCAGCGTTAAAAAACTCCAAAAACATGCAGATGGGCGTAACTTCAAGACTTCAAGTGAGAGAGAACTAGGGTCACAGAATAGTACTATAGTAATCAGCCTGTTCGCTCAGTTATTTCTTCAGCAGCCGCTACAGTGTTCGCATTTATTTCTTTAGCAGCCGCTACAGTAAAACGGTTGTATCGCAGCGAGGCGAACAGGCTGAATATCAGAATCAGATACATCTGCTGAGCAAGTTACGACAACATTCATGCGTGGAGTTCGTAATCATAATAACAGAGGATGCATAATCATAATATCACTTTCTATCAATGGTACATGGCATCAACAATTGTTGCGCAAGATAAGCTGAAAACAGGGACTTTTCCCCTTTGTTGGGGAAAAATAAGAAACTTCAATGAGAATTGCTCCGGTGGAGCTCTTTTCAAAACCTGCACAAATCTTAAAGCACACACCATAATTAATAAATGAATTTTAATTTCCTTAATCCAGGATCCCGCTCCGCCTTGATCCAATCCAAACCCGGCAAGCCCGATACTGAAAAACCGGATCTAACCGAAGTTTTCGTCCACGTTCGCCCGTTCCTATTTGGATCATTCACCCGGCGCCAGCGGCGGGGTGCCAAGTCGTCGAACGGTCTGGCACTGTGCGGTGGCTTAGCGTGAAAACCGTCTATCCATTACTTGATCGGCGGCTTCCTGCAGCTTCGCAGCGGCAATACCCTCCGTCACCCGGTGGCGGCTCGTGAAGACCATCGATCGACCGGTTTCGTGATCCACGGTGTCCGCAATCCCGCTTGAGTTGTTGTTCGTGCTAGCACTGCTTCACGATGGTGGCAGCAAAGACGACGGCACAGAACTCTTCGTCGTGTACAACAGCCGAGTGGTCCATACGATGCCTTCCCGTCCGCAGCGCTGGTGGTCAATAATTTGGACTACAGATGAACAGAACTCTAAGCTAATGAAAACGATCACATGTTGCTGAAAAAGAAGCCCGGCCTTGTTCAACAAACAAAGCAACAGGAGCTGATAACGTGGCGCATAGAGGAGGCGGGGATTCAGAACGCCGGTGTCGGGTCATGGAGCAGATTGACGTTCGTCGGAGGCCACCGCCGCGAAGCAGGGACGGACCAGACGTTTTTGTGCTCCATTGCCGACTGATGAGGTAGGGAATGAACCGAGGAAGACGATGACTACACGGTACGATAGGAATTATACCGGCTCGGTCAGGTTTGGAGGTGGGTTTCGGATCGGGCAAGAAGCTTGGCAGGCCCGGGTATTATAGTAAAATAAAAATGCATACATTAATTAAGTCGGCTGCTTTAAGATTGTGCAAATTTAGAAAAGAGCTCCACCGGAGCAGTTCTCAACTTCTATTAGGGGAAATTTTTTTTTTGACTGGTCAACGGGGGAGAGAATTCCCACCTGAATTCATTGATATAAGGAGTCGGGCCGGAGTCCGTCCATCAATGGTTATAAAGATTGTGGCGAGCCACGAATTACAACAGCATACCCAAAGCTTAACGGGCTCATACAAGTGGAGAATAAAACACCAAAAACTATAGAAACAACAAACTAGCCGTAGTCTTCAACACAAGTTAAAAGCAACCACCCTTTGTCGACAAAGCGCCACCACCGAACAACATGCTTGCCTTCACCACAACAATCTTCACATCGCCACACCGCCCTACGCCGTCCTGTTGTCACCCTCCACCTTCCAATAAGGGGAGGAATCCTTGAGTAACGAAAGAGCCGCCCAACAAGATAGGGACTAAAGGCGAGGGAGGCACTACGACCATTGTGAGCTGGACAACGCCGACCTCCCTTGAAGCTTGACAGTGTTACCTTTTTAAGAGCATCCGGTCTCCATGAGCCACCATCCGACGCCCTTTGCGGGGAGGAATCCACAAAGGAGGGAGAGTCAGCAAGCGTGAAGCACATGGCATATGATTTGGTTACTCCATCAACAAGGAGTCCGGCGACGAAGTAGAGACACCGGCAGCAAGACACCCGCCGAACCACAATGATAGCCATCAACAAGGCCAAGACCGCAGCTGAGAAACAGAGGAACACATAGACACTCATTGGAGCATGATAGTTGTTGCACAACACTGTTGAAGCTCGCCGGATGAGGCCGCGTGACACTTTCGCTGCACGGGATCCCAATATCCAGCATGGTCTTGGGGGGGCGGGTCAGAGCACCACAGCAACGCCTCCAACGAGGGAAACGGCGTCCGTGGACGTCGTCGTTGCCAGCACCGGCACACAACCGACTTTGGCTTTCGCCCGGCACTCCTCACCCCCCTCTCATAGCGATGAAGGGTAGAACAGATATGAGGAGCACATCGTAGACGCGCGCCCAGACCACGGCATCAGCACCGCACAGCACCGCAACACCACTAGCCACACAGCGAGGAGCCACGAGACCACGTTGGCGCGAGGCATCGTCATGCCGGCACGGCGCCAACATGGGCTCGCCCCTGCTGCAGTGTGGCGCCGGCTCGTCGTCGACACGCATGCGTCACCACGCCGCCGTCGCGAGCACGACGACTCCGGTGCCCCACACGACCTTGCCCAGGCGTGTCGCCGTAGCCCAGCGCAGATCAGGCGCCGGCGGCGTTTGGACACCAGCCGCCGCGCCCAAAGGATGAGGCCCATCGCGAGGTTGACGCATGAGCCCCCAAATCGAAGGGGAAACACCAGATCCGGCATGAGAGAGCCCGGATCCGATGAGCAAAGGTCCAGACATGGTTGTAGCTCCTTCAACATTGTAGATCGACGATTGGGTGAGAAGAGGGGAGGGGAAAGGCCTAAATGAGACGAAAGCTGCGGATGGAACCGGTTGTGCGGCTCCACCGCCGGCCGCCGCCGCCGCCAGTTGCCCTTGCGACAGCGGCGGCGGCCGCTACTGCGACGCCGGCGGGGGTGGTTGAGCGGAGTTTGGTTTCGCCCTCGGGTCGCCTTGAGCGAGACGACGCGAGGGCCTTCTTTCCTATTAGTGGATTATGGATCTTATAGAAGAAATTAAGCACATAGTGCATGCGTATAATGATGTCATATAGACGTTGTAGACCTTCAGACAGACAAATTGATATCAGCACATAGGTTATAGCAGACTATCGATATGTTTTAGATTCTACTTCAAAGAGCAAATGTGAAACCTCAATTGACGCTTCCATAACCAACCATTTCTTATATACTTGGAAGCAACCATCTAACTTAAGTTATCTACTTTGTTAGAAGGAAGCGTTCTATTCACCGGAAAACAGCAAAAAAACAAGGTATCATAACCAACAATTGACGCTGGTAGTTGGGCATCTCGTGAAAGTAGACCTGTCAACGGCGACAAGGCCAGCGGCCAGTTCCCCCACGCCATCCACGAGGCCCTCGCCGGTGACCAGCAAAGATGGCGACGGTGGCGGCGGGCGAGGACGCTGCCAAGGCAGTGCCGTGCCATCGCCAACACAACATCGCTCGAACTCAGCCTGATTAATTACTCCAATCCAGCCAGTAATAGAGACTCACGTTTTGTTGAAGAGGTGGTTCTGATTCGGCGGACGCATGTGCCCCTGCTAATTTGGACAAGCGTGCAGACTCGCCGTTGTTCAGAGCTTGGAACAGGGAGGGTAACTCTGTCTGCTCTGGACGTGTACACGCTTCACGTGACTTGGCACTGCAGACGTGGTAGGAGCCTAGGAGGAGAAGAAACAAAGCGGCGAGCGGTCCTCCGGAAGAGCTGCCGCCGCCGCCGCCGTGTAGCGTAGGAGAGGCGTCGGATCAGAATGGCCGGAGGCCGGAGATGATGGACGGACAGTGATGCCGTGCCGCCGGTGAGTTGTGTGGCCGGACAAGATAACGAGACTTTTAAAACATGTGGCGGCAGGAGAAAGCCTTACGCCGGTCGAGCTGCGAACACGCACCTGTTCAATGTGACGATGGCGACGACGTGTCCTGGCCGCACGCCGCGAGGCTGGCGGCCAGCCTCCGCACGCCGTCGACAAAGTCCGCGCCGGTGAGCCGCCGCGAGCCCACACGGCGACGGCGCCGCGGAGGCAATGCGCGACGTGGCCCCGGCAGGCCGCTGCCATCGCCGTGCCCGGGTGGGGGTCTGAATTGATACAAAGCTAGTCTGACGCGAACTTTCTTGTGATGCGATGATAATAATATGTGGAGACGCGACGACAAGATGGTCAAACTGGAAGAGGGGTTGCGGCCACAGACGTTTATCTGTAATAACTAGTAAGCCAGACACGTCTGACTTACAAGCTTGGCTTCTGTGACCCAAAGTTAATTGACCAAATTTAAAAAATAATTAGTTGAATATAATGGTCGGGCCAGTCAAAGAACATCTAAATAGGGTAACAGTTCGCTTAAAAGTCAATTGATTACAACAATTTCTTTCTTCGCACAGAATATTTCCTTGAAGCTCGTGCTGCTATTCTATTTCCATGCATGACAGAAGCGCTTTGCTATGATGACACTGGATGAATTAGCAAAGATGAAGGCAGAGTCATAAACAAAATTACGAGCTACAAATGAGCAGAGAATACATTTGCTCCAGTGAGACCCCATGAGAAAGCTTGGGCTTGTTACAACTACAGTGCTACTGAGGAATAAAAGATCAGCCAAAACAATCTTCACGAGAATACCAGCTACAGATAAACAGAGCATACATAGCTCTAGCGAGGCCCTTCAACAAGCTAAATGACTGACTCCATTGTTTCACGATGCAGAGGTTTTTGAAATCGACATTGTCGTGAGGACGCGAGCTCATCCACTTTCTCACTAATGCCGTCAGAACAACTCAAAATGCTGAGCACTGAGAAGCAATGCCAACATAAAAACATCTCATTGCACAACGGCAGTCACCAATTTAAGAGGCCCACGCATCGAAGAGAAACCAATGCAAAACACATAAGCAGGCAATAGACATAACAGAAGCACTTATAAAATAACAGTAACATTGTCGATTACACACTACAACCAACAAAAATTTTGTCCAGTAACAAACTTAGATGCTAAATAAGGTAAAAGTAATTTCAGGTATTATGAACCCTTGCAGCTTGACTATGCGAGCAGCGCCTAGTCAAACAGGCTGAATCCCATGTCATCATCGGACTCTTCAGCAGGCTCATCCTTCTTCTCTTCTTCCTTGGGGGCAGCAGCGATACCACCACCAGCCGCAGCAGCAACCGGGGCAGCAACTGCAAACTTGCTTGGGTCCTGGAGTAACAGAAACAAAAACATGTAAGATAAAAGGACTTCTAAATGCTGTGGAAATTAAATGAGAACACATATATCATAAGTACACTGAGCAAAATACAAAGTAGAGAAAGCATATATACTCAGCACATCTATGTAGATACATCTATAACTATCGACAGCAGATATGCAACAAGACATAAACACTGCATCTACATTTGTATCGTCCGATAGGAAAATCAAAATAGAAACAAGAGGATTACCTTCAGGTACTCCTTGATCTTGTCAGCGTGTGGGTACGAGTAGTCCGTCTCCACAGCAACAGCAAGCACGTTCTTATACCCATTGATGAACATGTGGGGCGCAGCAGCAAGAGTTGGGTACGAGAGCGCCAGGGAGAGAGAGGCAACCATAGAAACACCAGTGGCAAACTTCTCAATCAGGTCTTCCTCAGTGAGGTCAAGCACCTCAGGGCTGAAGACAGACCCACCATCATAGACATTGGTGATCACAAGACCGTATGAGAACGGGCGGATACCAAGCTTGGCAAGCAGGGCAGACTCGGATGAGCCCACCTTGTCACCCTTCTTGATCAGCTCCACAGGGGTGATAATTTCCACAGTACCCTTGTTAATCTTGGTGGGAATGTTAAGAACCTGAAACAGAATAGCAGTGTGAGAGCTGTGATAACATATATACATATAGCTGATAAAAAGATGAGTATGTATAATCAAGTACCCACCTGGAAGAAAGAGGTCTGGGAGGGATCCAGGCCAGTGTTTCCTGGGGGAACCACCACATCAACAGGTGCCACAAGACCAACACGAGCAGGAGCTCCAACCTAGCACAAAACGATATCAGAGACATCAGATACAACAAAGTACACCGAAAGATGCAACAAACAATTAAGGGTACTACAAGGAAAGAACAATTGAATTGAATTGCACACTTACGATGCAAAATTAAGATATTGTCAACGTAATGGCTGAATAGGCAACAGTTTAAGAAATTTAGAAAGTTTACCACAATATTTTTTCATACAAGATCGATCCAGCATGGAATGAGTCAGAGCTCAAAGTTAAACACTATCATGACACTAAACAGTTTAACAGTTGGATATCACGGTTCCATAATAATTATGGATATGAAAAGCTAGAATCCAACATTCTATGAATCAGACTCTTGAATCCCATAGAAACAATACAAATAGGCTACACCGTACAGTAGCATCGATGCATCTGCTACAGACACTTAATCCAAACCACATTTCTCACCAAAACGTACCAACAACACACAATTACTACGACATTCTGAATTCAGCCACATCTAAGTTTAGCAAAAAAAAGCGGATCAATTAGACACTTAATCCAAACAACATTTCTCACCAAAAGGCACCAACAGCACAAAATTATAACGACAATTCAGCCACATCTAAGCACAACTCAACAGGCATTTCCATGTTAACAAGATTGCGAATCAAATTACATTTCACAAACATCAAGAATGCAACTAACTGCGTGGCCACGTAACAAGAAATGCGAAACCGAAATTCACCTTGTATTTGGCGACCTCCTCGCGGACCTCCTTGAGGTCACCCTTGGTGAAGATGAGGCCGACGTTCCCCTACAACAAACGACAGCGCGCACATAAACCACCACACAAAACCACTCGACAGCGAGACAAACCAGAGAGGAACAAGAGGCGAGGGAGAAATCTTACGACAAGGAGCTTGCTGAGCTCGTCGAAGTCGGTGTTGCCGGTCTTCTCGGCGTACACCTTGATGCAGCGCCTGATGAGGGTGTTCTTGCCCATGAGGACGACGGAGTCGCCCCTGAGCCCGCGGCGGATGTCCTGGAGCTGCTTGGAGCCGACGTTGTCGGCGACGGCGACGAGCACCTTGGTGTACTCATCGAGAAGCTGGCACAGCTTCTTGTCGTACGCGATCTTCTTCTCCGCCTTGGTCCGCTTGATCGCCATCGCTGCAAGCCGCGAGGAAACCTAAATCCTAGCTAGAAGAGCGGATCTGAGCGAGTAAGGAGGACCAAGCCTTGGCGCAAGGCAAGGCGGACGGCTGGCGGCGGCGGCGTCGCTTTAACCTAGGTTTGGAGGAATGGTTGGGAGGGCTTTATATAGGCGAGGGGTGTGAGTGTGAGGGTTTTCGTGCGCGGCCGATATGGGCCTATGGGCTTTTTTAATGGGCTGTTGTAATGGACTAGGGTTTATCATGGGTGACTTCTAGTTTGGGCTCCTTGCTGTGATTAATTTTTGAGAAAAGTCCTTTTCATCTCCCTCAACTATAGGGGGTAGCGCAATCTACATCTTGAATTACAAAACCGGGTAACCACAGTCCTCCAACTATAGGGGTGGGTGCAATTTGACTCTCTAGGCGGTTTTCAGGGCGGTTTTGTCCGACGTGGCACTGTGGGTCCTACACGTCAGGTGTCACGTCACCTTTTTTCTTTCCTTTTCCTTTTTCTTTCTTCCCGCTGAACATCAGCCTTGTCAGGCAATTCCTCGAACACCATGCATGCGCGGTGTCGCGTGCTTGTCGCGCGGCGAGGCGGGATGGGTCGACGGCGGCGGCAGGGGGCGCGGCGTCGAGCGGGGTGCGGCATCGTGTCGGATGGCGTCGTGTGGCGGCGGCAGGGGGGCACGGCGTCGCGGGCTGCGGCATCGCGGCGGATGACGCCCGGTGGTGGCGGCTGGGGGTGGCGACGACAACCGTCTCCCTCCCTCCCCTCCGCTGGCACCGCCGCAGCCCGCATCCATGCGCGCGCAACCGCCGCCGCCACACGCCGTTCTCCACCCTGCGTTACGCCGCCCCGCCTCACGTCGCCTACCCCTCTGCTCCTTCACCTGCCCTCTCCCTCCTTCTGTGGCGCCACCACCCCTCCTCGCCATGACGGCCTCCATGCGTCGCGTCTTCACGTGTCGGCGGCACTATCCGGTAGAGAGAAGGAGGAGAAAAAAAAAAGAAAAGTAAAAAAAATGACATGGCACATGACATGTGGGACCCATAGTGCCACGTAGGACAAAACCGCCTTCAAAACCGCTCAGGGAGTCAAATTGCACCCACCCATATAGTTGAAGGACTGCGGTTACCCGGTTTTATAAATGAGGGTGTAGATTACGCTACCCCCAATAGCTGAGGGAGGCGAAAAGAACTTTTCTCTTATTTTTTTCAGAAATGGGCTTTCATCAAGAACACGCCGAAACTTATGTTACATGGCAGACACTGGAACTTCTCAAAAAAAAGAAAAAACATGGCAGACACTGGATGGATGTGGCGAGAACTTCTACACATCTTTTTAATAAGCAATGACGAATATGTCGACAACTTCTACATTAAAATGAGGATATTACCTCTTCGGTAACTGCCCGTTTTCCAGTTCTCAGCGGTCTGTGCAAGAGGTTAAGGTTCCCCATATATAATGGTTTGCCACCATTGTTCAATTTGATGTGTCTAAGAACCACAACTACTCTCACAAATGTATCGTCATCGCATTTCATGATGTTTGCACCAGTCAAGTTCTGAACCTGCAAGGTGGTAACAGACATCAAGTTATGACCAATTGATAGTGTGCTTACGGTTGGCTGGTTTAGGAAGGTAACTAAACATCCACATGGATTCATAACATATTCCATCATCCTGTGTTGGAGGAATTAACTTCTCCAAAAGGTGATTTGTCAATAAAGATACAAGCATGTACAGGAAGAGGTGTTTGGAACACAGGAATGAAAAACACAGGAATGAGAAAAACACAGGAATGGAGAAAGTACGAAAACCGCAGGAATAGAAAACATAGGAATGGAGAATTCGTGATGTTTGGATTGCAGGAATGAAAAATAAAGAAATCCTTACTTTTGAACGTTCAAACATTTTCCTAACTACGACACTTCTACGTAAATCAATTCAGTCCATATTTATTTTCACGTTGATGTAAGAGGAAAACGGAAAAGAAACGGGGATGAGTCAGATTCCGTTGGGCAGAGATGCTTTTTGGCTGCTGGTTCTTCACCTTCAATTCATTTGCACCAGTTTTTTCTCTAGCTAGGCTCATCAGCCTTGGCGGGAGGGGCAGAGGAACCGGGGAGAGAGAGAGAGAAGGCCAGCGAAGCAGCGTTCCCTTGGCTTCGACTGAAGGATTTCATTCCCGTGAAATACACAGACCACAATTCCTTTCCTGAGGAAAGGATTGTTACTTTCCTCCATTCCAAACGCAACCCTGCAGTTCCTTTCCAGAGGAATGAATTCCTCCATAAATCCTGTGAAAATCCTTTATTCCAAACGGCCCCGAATTTTGGAGGAAAAACGTAGGAATCTGATTCCTATGGATTTGAGCACTGTTCATAGCCACGTTTGGATTGAAGGAATTCTAAAGGAATTTTAGAGGAATTCATTCCTATGGAAAGTTTCCTTGGTTTGCTGTTTGGAACGCAGGAACGACGAGTTCCTTTCCTAAGGAACGGTGCCCTTTCCAGTACAAAACGGAGGAATGAAAAAAATCCACCCAAAGCTCTTGGGAATTTTTCCTTTGTTTGAAGGGAAGCTAATCGCTTTGCTAATTGCATGACCATAGCTTCTCTTGACGAGCACAGTGGTGCTCTCAACCCTTCGAATGCATCTTAAGCTCTAGAGCTTGTCAATCTGCCATGGCTCTTGTTGCCGGAGCTCCGAATTTGAAGTTGAAGTGGAATAAAAAGGGACGACAAGAGTGAATTATCCATAGAGGTCGATCATGGTGCTTTAGAGTAATAAAATATATATTCTTTTTTGTTACTTAGCTGTTAACTTATTCAAATTTGATACTTTATTATAGTTTTTATTTTCCAGTTCCTGCGTTACGAGTTCCTGCAATCCAAACATCAAGAGTTCAATTCCTTTGTTTTCGATTCCTACGGGTTTCTCACCTTTTCCATTTCTGTGTTTTCTTCGTTCCTGTGTTTTTTCCTATTCCTACGTTTTTCATTCCTGTGTTCCAAACAGGCCCTAAGAAAATTAAGAAAACTTTCCTATGCTGGCCATTCCATAGGAAAAACGGAGGAATTTTTCCCTCCTGTCCGGCCTCTTTTTTTCTTTCCCTTCACTGAAGACCGAGGCAAATCACCACTCGTCCGTTGTCATTAGGCACAGGTCAAGAGAAAACACAACAAGCCTCACCACTGCCCCAACACACTAGTCGCAACAGGGAGTACAGTCAAGAAGCTCGCTATCTTCCTTGCTGAAGAGCAACTCCTGCTCTTCGAGCTGTCATTCTGTTGAACAAGGACTGCTGACTACCACTGGCCATTCGCCTCAGTAGGACACTAGGATGAAGCTATAACAGACCATTAGTCCGATGCCTAAAATCATGAGAATGATTATAAACTAGTACTAAACAAGAGAGGTAGAGTAGCCCACCATGTCGTGTTTAATAAACCAAAGAAATTATGTGGGGATAGCTCGGTGTCCATAACTGAAAGACATAATTAAGCTAATCAAATCTTTCAAATTCCTATGGTGGTTCCCGAGCCCATCCAAACAACAAATACTATAAGATTCCTATGTTTTTCAATCCTATGTTTTGCACATGCATTTCTATCTTATTCCTGCGTTTTTTTCTATTCCTGTGTTTTTCATTCCTGCGTTCCAAAGGAGGTCTAAGTTTCCGGCTAAAAATATCTAGAAAATTGGGTTTGCCTAGAAATTTATACAAGGAACTATGACAAAAGATAAGCCCGCCCATAACCATACATAATGGTGTATCATGAATCATCACAAGTTCACTTTGCAGTGATAAACAATACTAATACATGAAGTAAAGGAGCAAACATATGATAACAGCAAGATTTTCTTACCCCAAACTCACAAATAGCGTTTGTCTTGAGGACGACCAGCTCATAACGATCTATAAATGGCAAAATGACAATGCCTCCAATTTGATGGGCATTTTTTTTTCGTATAACATATTCCGAGTACTACTGCCATGAAACAGAGCATCGCATCCATTGTGCTAGCTAGGCTGATAATTCCGCAGAAAATGAGTTTATTAGTTTGCAAGCTGACTAAAAAGACGTTGCCTCTTGATCGAGCCATCGGCGCCACAATGGTGACGCGCGTCGGTGTCGAAGGAAGACGGGAAGACGACGAAAAGTCTGGTCCAAGTCGGGTGCGCCAAACCGCAGGTGGTGGCTCGGGTTGCCGGTTGCGGCTTACCGCGGCGAGAACTGCAAATACGCCTAGCTTTATGCACGTGGCTGTCTGGTCGCGTGCCGTGCGAGGCGCTACTCGCTGCCTCCCGGCAAGCGGATTAGAGCAGGGATAGTGGTGCGCCGGCTGCTGGCGGAAGGGGACGGCCATGTCACTTTTGAGCCATCGAGAAAATCGTTGCATATACTGGACCAGCGGAGAGGTTGGCTATTGGAATTAATGCATGCATGCTCGAGTAGCGAATGGGAGAGAAGGAGTCGCTGGCTTCGTCGCATGCAGCAGGTTGAGAGCGAGCGTCCGTCTCGGTTCTGCTGCTTCAAGCGAGCGGCTCGTCAGTCGCCCGTATGATTCTCTCTCCAGCTTTCTCTCTCTTCCAACTCAGATTCGAGTGACGTGGTCAGTCATTTCGCCGGCTGAGTGTGCTCCGTTAGAGCAAGGTTTATGGTCTCGCCGGCTGCCGGCGGTAACGAGTGACGCGGTGGCAGCGGACCCCACCAGTATTTAATGTGCAGCAACAAAGGCAGCGAATAGGAGCAGCCGTAGCACGTCTTCGCCGGCTCAAGCGAGTGATTCGCAAACCGCCGGCTTCACTCTCTCATGTGAACTTTCTCACTCTCACACGTAGGATCTCGCCGGTTCTTCCGCCGCTCATAATACTTGCTCTTAGTGGCGAGAGGAGACGCTTTGCGAGCTGAAGGGTGCGACCAGCCGTAAGCCATCACTAGCCGTCTCTAGCTGTTGTAGTTCGATGTGCACTTGCAGGTATTCTGAGCTATGGATCTAAGGCCAAGAGCTCCATACTATAGACACTGAACAGACCAAGAGCCCAAAGGAACATATCGTCAAACCACCCACTCCATCAATACATCATTTTACTCACGATGATCTGCTCCAGCCAGTAATTCCTGTCCACTGCACCCAGCCACCCAGGACCAGGAGCGATGAAAAATTGTCCAAAACTCCAACTACAACACGTAAAAACAAGCAGACAAAAGATTTTCGTGTAAAAAAACCCAAAAGCATGCAGATGGGCATAACTTCACAAGTGAGAAAACCTAGGGTCACAGAAAAGTGTATTATAGTAATATCAGAACCAGATACATCTGCTGAGCAAGTTACAACAACATTCATGCGTGGAGTTCGTACATCAAAGGGCCACAACATTAAGGGCCACAACATTAATGTTCTCTCCCTAGAAACTAGGTAAAAAGAAGCTTCTGCTGATCGTACAACTGTCATGACTGCTTGTGAAGTTTGAAGCCGAAAACCCTTGGAACATATTGCTGTGATGGCTTCTGTGGCTTCAAGTGTGGATAGGTCATCAGGAAAAGATGAGGGAATGTTGTCCCGTAGTATGATCCGTCGATGTCTTGGCAGAGTAAAGGAGAAACAAGGGCAACATAACGTTAAAACTAGAGTGACATTACCAAACTGGTGCGTTGATGATTAACTGAGAAAAGTTCAACCAAAACAAGGACATGATGCAAGTAACCAAAAAAAAAAAAACAGTTCAAATGTTTTCACTAATAGCCTACTGACATGGAAATTATACCACAAAGCTATATAGTTCCATACTTTGAAAATATAATTATAACTGGAGATCGCAGTCTAAAAAGAATTGAATAAAATGACCAAGTCATACTCTACACCATTCACTAGAGGTAGATGAATTACGAAAGTATAATAAGTAATAACTGAACTTTCGTGAACCAAATATATTAAAAAAAGGATACTGCCTTGGTACTTAGATCTTGGGTAGTGAAGTTCTTCACATTTTGGACAATATATTTTCACAGTGCTCGATCTAGGAATATCTGACTGCCCTGCTGGAAGACAAGGCTGACCACAGCAGTACACTCTAGGGCATCTTCCAAAGTCATAATTCTTGAACTTTTCCAACTGCAGTAAATGGTACCAGGATTATTAAATCTCCAAGTGAGATGAGAAAACAAAGCATTTCTTGATGCAAGTCATATTATTACCATCGCAGCCAGACCCTTGCTAGTTAAGATGTACCGTGAATGAATTAATCCATACAGCATCTCTGCAGATGACTCGATTAATTCATTTTGCTCCTCTGTGAACACATCACCTGTAAACAAATGGCCCCAATCACATGAGTTTAATGGTACAATTAATTTGTGCCAATTTGTGGATTTCAACATGCAAGAGGCATATGTACTATTGATTCAATTGGCTCGCTAGAAATGTTTTTCTCGAATGGCTCACTAGGGAATGTGCTTTATCAAAACCAAAATACAATGCAAAAAGGAAGTAGAAAATTGAATTGAAGATCATGAGATTCAGAAAAGTCGGACCAGTGATGTGTTTATTATGTACAATAGCTATTAAATTATTTGCTCTTAGTTAAGAAAAGTGCAATCTCACCATTAGAAGACTCAATGTCTAAGATGAGATCAAGCGCGTAATCATAGTATGGCACCTGATTACTCAGACCACACAGGTTGAAATCATCCTGTATATAATCATCATCGATCTCGCAGAAGAACTCATTGCCTCGCAAGCTACAGAACCATGAAATCCAAGATGTGTCCTCTCCCTCAGAACCACTGACGTCAGAGTCTTCACTGTCTGTTTCAAATTCCTCTGCAATATCACACGAAGGAAAAAAAGGTTAAGAGGCATCTAGTGAGTCAAATCGATTTATGTCATAAGCACAGTTGTTTGAAGCTAGAAACAACAAACATAAGTAGCAACTGCTAATAACATGGGAGTTATGGAGTTGTAAATTTAAAGCATGTTCTATCAAACAAACATAGATTGATTACATGTTATATCTCATATAGACCTAACTACAACGCAAACCATAACACGTTACAGATAAATCAAGAAGGATCCTATGGTATCAAGTTGTTCCTCATTTTACTACTAAAATGTGCTAAAGCAAATTCCAAAAGTTTGGTCAAAGCCACAACTTGAGATGAACAGTTTAACAAAAGAATAAAACAGATGTAAAATCATGTACATTTGCATACAACTACATCTGGACAAGACAAACACCTGGACTGCGGCTACCACACTCAGGTCAATACAAAGACAAAGACCTCATGTGGATGGTTAGGATGCTGGTTTATGCCATGTTATCATGGTTAGATCCTCCCTTGCGCTCATGCTTTCTCTCTTCCTTTGTTTACACATTCCCATTGTAAGCATGATGGACACATGTTCTCTGTTAACTACCCAGCCCCATTCCACAAGGTTCCACAATGGCTATATCTACAGGTGAGCAAACAGTTTAAAAAAAACAAAAAACAAATCAAACAGAACAATATTGACTAGTTTGGTCAGAGACAGGTCTACTCCACTTGATTCGAACTTTCAGAGGGGTAAGTGTATTGTAAGCAAGCTCTTAGTTTGTTGGCCAACATCACATGTCCAAACATTGATCCTACAAAATCAATGACATGAATGACGCCTCAAAGATTGAGATCAGTCAATGCATCACACACTTAAAGGTGCTAAAACAGCATATTAATCCTTCCTGCTGCCTCCTATTCTATCCACTTTCCTTCCATTCACCATGCTTCTCTCCTACACATAATCTAAAGTGTTTGACAGGAAACAACTTTTCCATTATCATTTCACACTTTCATAGTAAGGACTTTCATACTTCTAGGTCGTTCACATCCCACCCCAATAAACAACTCCGTAAACAAGGGCTAACCAATGCAAGTATAAATAATCGAAGCTTAAGTGTTCCCCTTAACAATTGACAGATTTTAAACCGAAAACATTTTCTGTAAACAAGCTAGTACCCGATGAAGAATTTAATGGACTTTCATTTTCTGTTTTTCTAGACATGTTTTGTTAGCTTATGATGCATCTCAGTCCCTGAGCAATCTAACTTAGTTGCAACGTTTTTTACACTTCCATTTATTTCCTTATAATTGGCCTCCAGATGCATTGAGATGTCATAAAATCTCGTCTTCGCTCATTCTCACCCGTTTCTTTTAATTTATTTGTTCAACCATACTTTAATTCCTAATGAACTCAACCATAATTTATTTGATGGCCAGTAGAATGAGGTTGTCATTCTAAAGGAGACACAAATCGAAGACACGACATCTAACCTCAGGACGTAATACCCAAAGATTCTACGTGAAAAGACACAAAAAGTCACGTCTTTCAAATAAAGAAGGCAATGTGGCAGTTCATACACAACAATGAAGGTTATCCAAACAGGTAAACAACAATGAAACTTTGCGAACCTTCCAGGCTCTTACCACCGTCGGACACCTTCCCGGCCTTGCCGAGCGACGCCGGCAGCTTCCCAGCGGCAAGGCGCTCCCGCTCCTTGGCCGCGCCCCTGGAGGTGGAAGGTGACGACCTTTCCAGGTGCCTCTCGAGCGCGTCCTTGATGCGCTTCCGGTCCATCTCCGCCAGGCCGATCCCCGAACTACAGGGCACAGGCCGCTGCTCCCGCTGTTCCGCGCGCGGCACCACGAGCCTCTGTGGCCGGGAAACGCCGGGCTCGCAGGTCGGCGTCGGCGGGCTAGGGTTTGCGCTGGCTGCGCAGGAGGGGGAAAACGAGGTGGAGAGAGGAGCGGAGGGAGATCGAGGTGGTGACAGGCGGGGAGCGGGGAGAAGAGAGCCCGTGGGCGTGCGTGAGGTGGGCGGAAGCTCAAATTTGGACAACTGCCCGGGGGGTTTCCGCAAAAGAGGACATCTCGTCTCTGCAGATATTTTACTCCCTTCTGTCTCAGTGCGTCCATTTGTGCGGTGTCGGCTCTTGGGCTGAGAGATGGGCTAAAGCCCACCTCCTCCTCCTACCAAACTTCCCTCAAACAAATGAATACTCCCTCCCAAACAATTAAATTATCAGAAAACAATATGGTAATGCTCAATCTGACAACATCTAAAACGGAAAGATATGAGCAGCGGTTAGTTGGGTGAACAATAGAATAAGTGGTTATTCTGTCACTCATGGAAGCTATCATGGCCTAATGAGAGAAAGCACTTTTCTGAAACTGTCAATCTGACCACCGGGGCACCCCAAAAAAATTTGTCAAATAAAGAACATAAGGTTATCTATTATATTGCATACTCTGCTACTCTCTATAATTCTTCGAACTAATCTTCTTGTCCCAAAGTCAAAAAAAAAAAAAAGGTATTGTCTGACCGCAACAAATAAACATACTTGTTACAACATACAAACATATCTATGGCAATTTGCAGTGGTCGAAGAATCTGCAACATCTTTAATTACTATCGCAAAACATAATGAATATTGCAATGTTATAATAATGTCCGTTGCAACATAAGATACAAGAATTGCTTCAAAAAAAAAAACATACGATACAAGAACAAGCAACTATTGCAACATGTAAAAGAAATAGCTACTGCATCTTGACTGAAGGGACATGAAAATCTCAGACAACTCATGAGAAGCAAGTCTGATAAAATCAAACAGGGCAGCAAAATGCCATTCTCTATCCTTTCGTTTTCAGATTACTTTGTGTTTCCCCATGTTCACGTCAGTAAAGTCCATCAGAATATTGCAACATATCAGCAAAGCAGAAACTAGAGAACTATGCGATAACACTAGCCACCGTTCAGGCTTCAGACCGCATGAAAGGCGCGAATGTAATTGTAAAACTAACCTCGGCCAGGGCATGGCGTTGTACGGGATAGTTTATTCTTCTTAATACAATGACACGCAGTTCTCCTGCGTGTTCGAGAAAAAAAAAAAAAAGACCACATGAAAGGGGAAAGCTTCATCAGCCAGAGTACAATTATTACATTTGTCAACCCGTCGCGGTACATTATTGATGATATGTTAGTGTGCATACACAGCAAGAAGCTAATCTCGAGAGCTTCTGCAATTGACTAAAAGCTATCGCATGCTAAACTGAAGGAAAGCGATTCTTTAGAACAATATGAAATTGTTAACCCAAGAGGAAATCTGCAGTGCTACTTCGAACAATAATAAGGTGATAAATTGCAGGGAATCAGCACTAAAAGATTGTGTTCCATCCCTTAACACTTGTAACTTGATCATCAAAACAAAATCATCAGTGCCTTCTGTGAAACTACAATAGAACAAGTGTTACATACTTCTCTGACATCCAAATTGATCGCCCTTCTGCGCTGCATAAATATGCCCTTCATGTCATAATACCAGAGAATGCAGGAAGAAAGACCATGTTGTGTACCACTCCACGTAAGGTTCTGCTTTTGGCACTCAAGGAAAGCTAAAACTCTTTCGTTAACTATACATCTATGAGAATTCTGCTTATGTGACGATATCGTCAACCTCGGAATTGAACACAAAGCTGGGAAATGTGGTTGTTATGTCCCTGCAATATCAAGGTAACGCATTAGCTGGTATATAGATTGCTGCAAATCAAAGTTCTGCAAAGCATGCAGCAATGTTTGAACGGGCTAATGGTGCTACCAATTATATGTACCACACTATGAAAATATCATCAAGTCTCCAGAGAAAGGGTTCCGGAGGCAGTAGCTTTTAAATAAGTACCTGTACTGGCAAATAAAATGTTTTTGACGCAACTATACACATAAGCTATCCCCTCCCTTTTTCTTTACACTAAATTGATATCATTTTCACAAGTTATCTTAGATATTTCAAAAAAAAATGTTGAAATAAGCATCAATCAAGCTTCAAAACAATATGCCATATGTATAGCTAGGAATGAGGAGACGGAGTCCACAAACTGCTTCTACATTTCTAGTATTATTATGTCAAACTCACTTGAGGTAAGGCAGAGTCATTATCTTCATCAAGGATGGATTTCTTGTGACAAAATTCTCCCATTCCGTTCTATCTATTTTCCCATCCTGATTCGCATCAGCATCAGAAAATGTCTGCGGTCACCATGTAATTCATTGTAAGTCTCAACTGCATTATAGGCCAAAGAACTATTTACAACTTATAAGCAACAGTTAAAATCAGATGAAAAGTTGAAAACCTTGTCCAGGATTGTCTCAATTATCTCATCAGATAATCTCATCTCTGACTCACCAAGAAGAGCAATTAACATCTGTTTTACCTGAACAGGAGAATTACAATACAAATTTTAGTTGCACGATAAAGGACAATACGCTTTCTTAGATCAGCAGTACATAAGCATACATGCCACCGGGTTATCATACAGAAATCAAAATTCAGAAAACAAGAGAAGTAGCATGGATCGAGAGAGTCCAAAGGTACCTCCTTGCGTTCAATAAATCCTGTACCATCCATATCATATAGCTTGAAGGAAACTACAAGGAAGTTCAGATTTTAGAAAACAGTGTATGGCTAAAAAAAGATGAGATAAAATAAAAGGTAACTTACAATCAATTTTCTCTTCCATTGGGATGTTAGGATGAAATACATTTAGAGCTCGGACAAAGTCGCCAAAATCAATGACACCTCTTTTCTTGACATCAAAAAGGTCAAATATCTGCAAGGTCCATTTCATATGAATTTAGCTGATAGCAACATCATTATGCCTGAAAGCACAACACAGCATGAAAATGGTTGGCAAGATGTTGGATACCCGGTTGGCAAAAAGGTTTTCCTTCCTTTGGTTTTTGAACAATGCAAGCTGGAATTCTTCCTGCACGGTAAGATGAAGATAAAGGTTAAACACCCATAGTTTTAAGTTTTTTACCCATGAATTTGGTTCTTGGAGGCATCCCAATGATACTTTATGACCAGTGAGGCAGTAATAGCAAATATAATGTTGAACGTGTATGAAAGCATAGCATATCATGATAGTTCACAAATTTCACGGTCTTTGGCTACAAATGGATAAAAGAAATCTCACGTAGAAAGACTATCCCACCAGCAGAGTGACATATATGGTCAGACCAAAATATATTGCCAAACCAGCTAGATCAGTCTTCCAGCTTAGCGTGTGTAAGAAAATTCTTAAAAAGTAGGATGGCTATATTTGCACTATGAGTCTTGATTCCCCAACTGCACCTTCAGTAGGAGTACTTATAAGAATGTCATAGTTTTATATGGAAAATGTAAAATATATTCATCAAGATACATCATTGAGACGTCCTGTAAGAGCAGAAGTTGGTGAGTACCAACTGCGGGTAGAATGACGAAAAATAAATCATTTCTTACAGTTTGAAGGTGTATAAATCTTGGTGGCTACAAGTAATTCACGGAAGGTGTAGAAGTTTGATGCATAGGTTCCAAGGCTGGATGGAGAGTCCGAGATCATAATTAGGATTACAAGGTTCAATTTCCAGTACAAGAATCAACAAAAACTAAAAAAAAAAAAACTCTAATGAACACATTTGCTGATTCATTTGACGCTCATTCGCACCAAAGTAAGAAATGACAAGAAACGACAATGATGTCCTAGGAGAACATACCTTGTTGATCAGACCATCATCGATCACAGAACCGCTTATGCTCTTGAACAGCTCGAACAGAGCCTCAACCTCACTGACGCTGACTGCACAAACAAAACAAGTGTACAAAGCTAAGAAAGATCCAGTCACATCAGTTAAGGAATTTTATAAAGCGCATGGGTCAAAAGATGTAGCATTTGTTTAAACACTCCTTTGACGATGGGCAGTTTAGGCGCATACAACTACGGATTTGTGGCAGTAACTAGAAGGTCCTACGTTAGTTCCTACACGAACGAAATGTTGGCATTTTAATCCATCCACGCAACCACACAAAACAGCAGGCTTGGGAAAGGGGAGGCTCGTGACAAGGTCGGATCAACGAACTCACATGCTGTTTGGGAGGCGAGTTGCACGGGGTCCTCGTAGCCAGGGTGTTGCCGCTTCGCCGTGGAATGGAAGCACCCCATCGCCGCGGCGCGCCGAGCCGGCTCGGAGAAGCCGAATCACTCAATCAACCAGCAAATCCTCTAGCCCCGCCGCGACCAATCGCGCATCGCCGAGCACCTCCTCCCGCCACAACCCCCCACCTGTATCAACAACGACAACGCCGAAGCCGCTACGCTTCCACCTCGGAGCGGCCTTCGCCGCGCGGAGGCAAGCAGCAGCAGGGGAGCGGCGGCGAGGAAGGGGAGGCAGTGAGCGGCGGCTCTCGAGTGCGGGGCGGGCGGATCTGGCTCTGGCGGAAAGCGGAGGTGTGGCTGGTTCTGGCGATGCGAGGCCGAGGGGGAGGGCAGGGCGGGGGAAAGGAGGGTGGACGGCGACGGCGATTGCGGTGGAAGCGGGGAGCGGGATGGAACGTGAATAGACAGACGCGCTCTGGTCTGGAGCACGCGTCGGAGCGCAGACGAAACGAGCCGAGCCCGGACCAACCCGAGACGCGACGAGACGAGGACCGGACGGGACAGGCGTCCTGGCTCCCCCCGGGGCTCGTCTCTTCTCCGTCTCGTTCGGTTCGCGCTCGGCGAGGCGCGCGCACATGTGCGCGTCCCTTTCGACGCCTCTTGTATTATGCTTGGAAACAGCCAAAACGTGCGGCGAAAACGGGAGACGGCAAGGAGACGCACGGGGGCTGGGAGGTTCTAGAATAGCAAGCACGAAAGAGAAGCAACGCCCTGAACAGCACACGGTGCAGCGCACCGGCTGCTATTCCCGGTCTCGGCCGTCGCTGGCGAGGGCCCAGAATAACGGGCAGGGAGGGTGGCCGGTGGCGGGCGTGCACCGCACGCACCAACCTGGAAGGTAGCTGCAGCCGGCCGGCGGCGACCAGTCATCCTGGGAGGCACAATTCGGGCGACCGACCGTGCATGGTCCCCCGAGGACCTTTTGTATTAGGAGGAGTATTCTCTTTTCCTTAAAAAGAAGCTTATATGTGAATTATTCCGTTCTGACTTATTTTCAATCGAACTTCCCTCTGACTCGATCGGTGGACGCACTCGGAGCAGTGCGGCGGCCACTTATTAAACGGCATTATCTCTTTTTTTTGCGAGTATTAAACAGCATTATCAAGGCCGGGATTTTCAGATAATGATGAGATCAACGCCGAGATACTATGTTTGATCGGTCGCTTGGGATAATTTCATGACTCGTGAGTACTTGTGCAGCCGTGCGTTGCAGCAGATTATTATACTGTAATTATTCCGTACGGGAATATTGTACTGCAATTATTGCACGTGATCGTGACTGATTGATGGCAGATTAACAAAATGTTGACGCGTATTAATAATGGAGTACAAAGAAATGCCGGATCGAATCAAATTGTCAAAGTGGCTCCATTTCTCTGACACGTACGTGCACTCACCCTATAAGAGACGGAGACAGCAGGCATGCTGATCTTGAATACCGACCAAGTGATTCATTTTTTGCAAGAGAAAAAGGCAAAATGTTATAATGACAATTACATTTCTGAAATGTGAATATTTATGTCTTTTACATCCAGCGTACCTTTCCCTCTCCCAACAGGAAGGAATATTTCAGATGTGACATTGCAAGTTGTGCGTGTGTTCAAGTTTAAACGATTCAACATTTCAAAAAAAAAAAGTTTAACAATTCAACGAAAAGCACCGTTTAAATGGGCCTTGCACAATTGGGTGCAAACAAGGCCTTTCTAATGGGCTTTTGTGGGGCTACGATCGTAGATGTGAACGGGGCCACGTCGCATTCGCTCGCCGGCCCGGACGTGCCACCTCATATGCGGGCCGCAGGGCCCGCAAACCCACCAAACGGCCGGCCGCGGAACGGCGACGCCACTGATGGACCCCACATCCGTCCTTCAAAAGGCGCCGCTTTCTCCGCCACGTGTCGGGGTATCCGATCCCCTGCCGCCCCGCCGCATCGCGCCAGCCCAGCCCCGCCCCGCCCGCGCCACGGCCCGCAGCCACGTCACCCGATGTCGCGTCGCGTTGGCTCCAAAGTCCAACCCTCCTTCCCCCACTTCGTCGCTTTCCCGGCGACGCCGCGACCGCGACCCAGAGAATTCTCTATGCGTTAGTTAGAGCTTCGCTTCGCGAGCCTGTGATTGTGGGTTGGTTGGTCGCTGGCTTTGTTCTTCTCTCGGAGCCGCCATTTTCGAGAGGTCTTGCTCGGGGGTGAGGCCTGACGATGGAGGAGAGGTACGAGGCGCTCAAGGAGCTGGGCGCCGGCAACTTCGGGGTGGCGAGGCTGGTCAGGGACAAGCGGACCAAGGATCTCGTCGCCGTCAAGTACATCGAGAGGGGAAAGAAGGTACGGCGCTGATACGGGCTCTATTTCGCTTTTGAGCTTTGTTTTGGGGTTAGGTAGTTAGAATTGGTACGTGTGTTGTGTGTGTGTCGTTTCAGTTCAGGATATGGCTCTGACCAGAGTTCTGTGTGTTGCTTGGATAGTTTGATAAGTTGTGCCTTTGCAGATCGATGAGAATGTGCAGAGAGAGATTATCAATCACCGGTCCCTCCGGCATCCTAACATCGTACGGTTCAATGAGGTAATCGAGAAATCTTTAACTCATCTTTTTCTATTGTGTTTGCTGATTGAATTGGGTCGACGAAATCTGATGGTTCTGAAGCATGAACTGTCTAGTGTGTCAAAGTAGAAATGGAATTTCCCTTCTCCGAAATAAGGGATAGTGTTTTTAGATGTTTGAATCATATCTGTGCTTCGCCACACTGAATTTGCCGTTAGCCGAACTGCGTGATTCAGCACGTTCCAGTCAGTAATGATCGACAGTTGACTGGGTAGTTTCAGAAAGACCCTCTTAAACGTCCTTCTCGAAGGGGGAAAATACCTATTTTGTGACTACATATCATTTTCAACTATGCTGCAACCTCTGTTTGTTTTGTGTCAACTGAGAGCAGGTTTGTTTGACACCGACGCACCTCGCCATTGTCATGGAATATGCTGCTGGTGGAGAACTCTTTGAAAAAATCTGCAGTGCAGGGCGATTCAGCGAAGATGAGGTTTTCCTTTTGTGCGTACCTGTTATTATCGCATAATAATCTCCGATAAGTGATAAGTAATATACATTTCCTTGCTGTTAATGTCAATAGTCTAGGTACTTCTTTCAGCAGTTAATATCAGGGGTCAGCTACTGCCATTCTATGGTACGGTTTCACTCGCCCAACATTTTTTTTTGCAGAGTTCATGAATAGTAGAAGTCGATTTTTAATAAGTTGCTATGCAGGAAATTTGTCACCGTGACCTTAAACTTGAGAACACCCTTCTAGATGGGAGTCCGACACCTCGAGTCAAAATTTGTGACTTTGGTTACTCAAAGGTGCTATTTATGGATACTGGCTTTAGTTTACATCTCAATATCACCAGTGACTGAATTATGTTGACTGGCAGAACAAGTTTTGAACTTTGTTTTATGGCTTTTCAGTCTGCTTTGCTGCATTCAAAACCAAAGTCGACAGTTGGCACTCCGGCGTACATAGCACCCGAAGTTCTTTCAAGAAAAGAGTATGATGGCAAGGTGACTACCTACACCTCATCTGATTTTCCAAAATATTTAGTTCTTCAATGTAGTTTATATCTAGATGGATTGATTTTTTTAATATCATAATTGAGATGAAGGAAACTATAGTAATTTTCCTGCATAGGAACATATGTTTTTTCATTGAAAGATGATCGCAGTCCTTTATTCACCTCTGAAAGTTAAAGTTTGATCCATGACGGACTAGCACTGGCCTTTCTTTCCTAGCGTTGTGGGATCACAGTAATTTAGCATTTGGCTACTATTGGTTCATTGGCAGAGAAAATGCCTGCACTCAAAACAAACGGGAGTACTAGTTGTGTACTTCTAAGGTTGCATTCCTTAGTTTACTGAAGTTTGTCCTGCAGCTCTGAATGTCATGATAACAAAGTTTCTGCTGTCCAGGTTGCAGACGTTTGGTCTTGTGGTGTGACATTGTATGTGATGCTCGTTGGATCATATCCATTTGAAGATCCTGAGGATCCAAGAAACTTCCGCAAAACAATCAGCGTAATCATCCAGTTCATCCTCCTTTCCCATATTTGGCTTTACAGCTTTGCTTCGTTGCTTGTTTGGTGAATCTGAAAGCTCTGCAAATGCGTGTCTTGTGTCTGACAGAGAATTCTTGGCGTGCAATACTCCATCCCGGACTATGTGAGGATATCTTCCGACTGCAGGCGTCTCCTATCTCAAATATTTGTTGCCGATCCTTCAAAGGTACTTCCTGTTTCTGTCCAGTAAATTCTAAGTTAGTCAAGGCTTTAGATTGTTTTCTGTAAAAAAAAAAAAAGGCTTCAGATTGTTCCAGAAGGCGACCACTTCTTTTTCATATTGTGTTGACCAAACGTCCTGTAATCTTGTACCTGTGATGCTGAACATCTTCTGAAACGCGGTCTATTCCTGTAGAGAATAACCATCCCGGAGATAAAGCAGCACCCCTGGTTCCTGAAGAACCTGCCGCGTGAGATCTCGGAGAGGGAGAAGGAGAACTTTAAGGACACGGAGGCCGTCTCGCCAACGCAGTCCATAGATGAGATCATGCGGATCGTCCAGGAGGCCAAGACCCCCGGCGACATGTCCGAGGTCGTCGACCCAGCCCTGCTCGCCGAGATGGCCGAGCTGGAAAGCGAGGAGGACGATGCGGAAGCCGATACGGATACATACTGATCACTGATCAGATCTTGCATACGGCTCGGCTGCTCAACCATGGTGTCCAGACCTCCGTGCCGGAGTTGTGGAGGCATGATTGCCGAGACTAACCAACAACAATAAGGAAACCAAGTACACTTGTAAAAATGATGTTCTATTGCGGTGGTACTCTATGGTATGTAGTGTTGTACATGTACTGCTATTGTGCATTTCACTGAGATTGGAGTGCAATGGTAAATAAAGAGAAGTGTTGAGTATATGTGCTAACCATCGTCCTCGTATGGGACCGGGCATTGTTTGTTGAATGACTAAATTCTCCGAGCTCCCCAGAAATCTATCTTAACAAAATCAGTGAAATTATGTGTTCCAGATCAAGGGGTCTTTTCTTCCCCCACACACAACGCGCCTTGGCACTTTTGAGTTCTATAAAGCAGTTTATATTGCACCTTCAACAAAGTTTGATTTGAAGTCTCTTATTTCTGGTTGTTGAATCAGATATGAATACAATTTGATTCTTGCAATTGCTCAAAAAGAAAACAATTTGATTCTTGCTTCATGGCGGCATCAAAGAAGTTTTGCTGAGAAAGATGTGTTCAAGACTTCAATTAATTTCCTCGTCTTTCATATAATATAATCGGGGGCCAATTGCCTCCACACCACTACTAAGCAAAGGAAGCTCCAAAAGACCATTAGTAAAGGAGGGAAGCTCCCCAACACCACTAGTAACATATGTTGTCTATCTTCAATGCCAAAATCTTCATTTTCAGCCTAAACGAGACCAAATTTGTGACCATCTTGCCCCTGCCATGATTTTTCATGTACAGGAGCCCAGAAATTCCAAAAAAAATTGCAAAACAATTATTTTTCGAATTAAAAAACGTGAGAAATTGCAAATCATTGATTTTGTAACCTGAAAAATCTGATATGCTCATTGAATAATTCCAGAAATTCGAAAAAATAGGAAAAAAGCATTTCTGAACCGAAAATTCAATAAACTCCATATGAAAAGTTAAAAATTTCGACATGACCTTTGGGCAAGTAGATGAATCCAGCAGCATGGTTCAAATATGACAATGAAAATTATAGTTCAACAACAAATAGCATCCATGGTTCACAAAGGAACAAGCACAAACAACCATACAACAATACAAGGGTTTATTCAATTTATGTTGGCACCAACAAGGGGCTATTTTGAAGAAGAGTCGCCTTCTTTGTCTTGGGACAGCACCAACAAACGCTTGGCTGAAATGCTTGAACTAGATGACCCATTGTCATCATCTCCACGCACCAAGTCGACGATTCTTCGAGTGAGGGATCCCGGCGAAATAGTATCAACCGGGATGGGCTTAGGCCTTTTTGGCTTCCTCTTTGGTTGGGGATCCCTCTTCCTACATGAAAAAAGTGAAGTTACTAGCACATTGAAAGGTAATGCATAAGGATGTCAACATGTGTGAAAACAATTCAGACCTAACTCACCTCTTTTTTTTTTTCATTCAAAGGGCAATTCCCGGTTTCACGATGCCCAAACTCACCACATTTGGAGCATCGTTGTTGTTTCTTTGCACCTGGTTCATGACTAGCTTTAAATATGTTCTTCCTTTGCCTCCCAGGAGCTCTTTTCAATGAAGGGGGCAGCAGCTTAAAACCCATGTCAACTTGAGGCCATTGTGATTTATCAGTCATATGTGGAATGGAGCCACCATATGCTGTCCTAAACCTCTCCAGACTGCCCCAAATGCATCCTTGCTGCCTCATCTTCGGCCCTCAAACCTAGAGACACATATACTTCTTGGTCCTCCATAAAGATGTCCTCATCTTCCATCCAAGAAGGATCAACATTTTCCTCAATTTCCTCACCACTATCTGAATCTGAATTGTCATCATTTTCCTCACTTTCCTCATTCCGTGAGAAATTAGGATTCCTCCTAACAGGTAATTTCTCCAATTTGGCCTCCAATGTCATGTTACTCTTATAAGCAGGTTTAATAGGAAACTCAACAACAAATTGCACAAACTTGCGGCCTAGAAATTTCTGCAACACCATGTTTAACTCATCATCAGTGACAACAACACACATTCCCTTCTTTTCAATGTCCCAATACCAAAATGCAGGTTCTTGACATATACCCCATTTGGCTTTGCTCCTCAAATCAGCCACTAGATTGCACATTGTGTACCCATCAATCTCATTCAATTCAACAACATGATCTTCTTGCTAAAAAAAAACCGAGCTCCCGTCATCCAAATATGCAGTGTATCCAGGTACTCTAAAACTGATTCGCATCTTAGGTTGCTGTTCAGTCCTACAATACATTGTACAAAATTGAACTAATTTAGTGGATCTACCATCTCATTAGCAAATCGAAAATACAAGCTTGCTGTACTCACCTTGTAGTGAAGCTCAAATTGCTTGCCGCTTCATCCATGTGACTGTCCGAGCCAATTGCACCTTGCCCTGCATCTTGCCTTGCATCTCCAGCTGGTTCTACGGGTACGGCCGCGGCAGCTTGTGGTCGGATTGCATCTTCCCCGCTGCAGGCTCCTTCTCCCCCCATCCCGCTGCATGCTGCTTCCTCCCCCATGGCTCGAGCCGCTGCTGCCTCCGCCGGGTCGCGCAGCCTCCGCCGGGTGGCGCAGGGCCAGCTGCCTCCAAGCCGGGCCGCGGCAGGCGACGCCCCGGCCGCCGCGCCTGGTGCCGCCCCACCCCGCACCTGGTGCCGCCCCGCCCCGCACCCGCGACCGCGCAGGGGGCCGCCGCGCCTGGTGCCGCCGCCGACGCCTCGAGCTGCAGCCGCCCCGCCCCGCACCGCACCTGCGAGCGACGCCGCCGCCGACGCCCCGAGCTGCAGCCTCCCCGCCCCCACCTGCGAGCGCCGCCGCCGACGCCTCGAGCTGCAGCCGCCCCGCCCCCACCTGCGAGCGCTGCCGCCGATGCCAAGCTGGATCCAGATGCGGTAGGGTTGAGGCAGGGGAGGCAGTCACGGTCACGGGTCGAGTCGTTTGTTGCGGTAGAGGCAGGGGTAGCAATGTCCTTTCGTCGCGGGCCTGGCATATGGGAGCCTCCAGCCTTTACTGATGGCCATTTGGAGCTTCCAGCCTTTACGGTGGTCTGGAAGCAAATATCCCTATAATCGGCAATGCAAGGTTGTGGCTCTCAAAATTTAATAACCCGTTTTACCAAAAAAAAAACATTTTCATTTGAGAATTTTTTTTTATCACGGCTGCCGGTCCTCAAGTTATGGATTCGTATCCTTCATCCAAACGAATCGTCTGTTTTGGAACAGTTGATCCCTGTATCTCCTTGAGATTTCGTCGTCTTCTCATTTGGCCTGCCTCTGGCTGGAGATCAATCATGAAAATTCGGAATTCTCATCACTACTCACATGTCCCTAGCAAGTCGGATTGAGCTTCATTGACGAAAACGAATCCGAGTGAGTTTAATTGCGCGCGTACGGTTAGAATGTAGTACAACGGCATAACCATAATACAGTAGTAGTCGTACCGCCAAGAAGCAATCTAGTCGTATCCTCGTACACTTTTCCGTATCGGACCCACGCGTCGCCAGTCGGACATGCATCCACCCCCATAAAAACCGACTCATCGGGCCGCCTCTCGCGATCGATCTCGCACGCCAGCCGAACTCCTCTCCAGTCTCCACCCCGAACAACACAATGGCGGCTCTCGCCACCGCCGCGCCGGCTCTCGCCACTGCGGCGCCGTCTCCCAGACGCGCGCCGCCGCACTCCCTCAACGTCGCCCGGACCAAGCCGCGGCGGGCCACAGTGATGCGTGCGGCGGCGGCGGGCGGGTGGGCGCCGGGCAGCTGGAGAGCGCGGCCGGCGCGGCAGATCCCGGAGTACCCCGACCCGGCGGCGCTGGAGGCCGCGGAGCGCGCCCTTGCGGCGTTCCCGCCGCTGGTGTTCGCGGGGGAGGCGCGGAAGCTGGAGGAGCGGCTCGGGGAAGCGGCCATGGGTCGCGCCTTCCTCCTGCAGGGCGGCGACTGCGCCGAGAGCTTCGAGGAGTTCGGCGCCAACAACATCCGCGACATGTTCCGGCTCATGCTGCAGATGGCCGTCGTCCTCACCTTCGGCGGCCAGATGCCCACCATCAAGGTAGTGCATTGCATTGTTTCCTACTATTCCCAAACGATCTGTTCCACCGTTCCGAAATCTGTTCGCGCCTCGACACGTGCCAAAGAAACACAGCACTGCTCTGTTATTTGACCCAAAAAAAAAAGCAGAGTATGACAGGTTTTAACTATGACAGAGATTGACAAGTTGCTTCATTTTTTTCAGGTTGGAAGGCTGGCTGGTCAATTTGCAAAGCCACGATCGAACCCAACTGAGACTAGAGATGGAGTGACGCTTCCTTCGTACCGAGGGGATATCATCAACGGTGATGCATTTGATGAGAAATCGCGCACACCAGATCCCAACAGGTTGATTACGGCCTACAGCCAGTCCGCGAGCACCCTGAACCTTCTTCGAGGATTTGCCCATGGAGGGTACGCGGATCTTCAGAGAGTCACCCAGTGGAACCTCGACTTTTTGAGGAACAGCACACAAGGAGACAGGTACTTGAACTTCACTTGTTAGTTGTTCTTAGCTTTTCCTAGAGCAAAATATGTAGTCTGCCAAAGAACCGATCTAAAATTTTATCAGAGTCTTTTACTTCAATCATGCTGGTATAGTAAATTAGAGTTAGCGGGTATTCATTCTAACACAACAACACGATAAACTCAAAATCATATGCTGTAACTCCTTGTGTTTTTCTCTTTGAGCAGGTATCTGGAGCTTGCTCAGAGGATTCACGACGCCATCGGGTTTATGACCGCCGCTGGTCTGACTCCTCAACACCCCATCATGACCACAACTGAATTATGGACGTCCCATGAGTGTCTTCACTTGCCATATGAGCAAGCACTGACTAGGGAGGATTCCACTACTGGCCTCTACTACGGCTGTTCTGCACATATGCTCTGGGTCGGTGAGAGGACTCGGCAGCTGGACGGCGCCCATGTTGAATTCCTCCGTGGTGTTTCCAATCCTCTTGGTATCAAGGTAACCACGTCATCATATTAGACTGTGAAACCTTCAGTTCACAGATTTTCATATAATATACATCTTGTTCTTGCTGGTCGAATTCTGATGTGTAGTTACTGTTTTGTGATTATCTTCAATAGAACATTTGCGTGGTCAGTACTGAAATATATTTCTATATGTTGTATTGTATAGGTGAGCGACAAGCTTGACCCATCAGAGCTTGTAAAGTTGTGTGAGATTTTGAATCCTCACAACAAGCCCGGGAGACTGACGCTTATCACAAGGATGGGGGCTGAGAACATGCGTGCTAAGCTTCCACATATGATCAGAGCAGTGCGCCAAGCTGGGCTGATTGTTACTTGGGTTAGCGATCCTATGCATGGGAATACCATCAGCGCTCCGTGTGGGCTGAAGACAAGATCATTTGACGCAATTAGGGTAAGAACAACATCTCTTTCTTATAGTTTTGTCAGTGACCCACGTATATGAATAACATTTATCCCTCATACGTGCAGGCTGAGCTCAGGGCTTTCTTTGACGTTCATGAGCAACAGGGAAGCTACCCCGGAGGAGTTCACTTGGAGATGACAGGGAAGAATGTTACGGAGTGCGTTGGTGGATCGAAGACGGTGACTTTTGATGATCTTAGCTCTCGCTATCACACGCGCTGCGATCCCAGGTTGAACGCGTCGCAGTCCCTCGAGCTGGCTTTCGCCATTGCCGATAGGCTAAGGAAGAAGAGAGACAGGACATGGACTATCTAATTAGACATGCAGGAATGTCGCTTGAGATAAATGGAGTTTCTGTGTGAGTAATTCAAGATAATGTGAGATCGATCAAGTTTGAATTTCGCCGCGAAGCTTTATAGTGGCTAGATTAGATAGATATGTAGCATTCTTTAATTCTTTTTGACATAATATAGGTCCCATTTGATCGTGGAAAATATTGAAAATTCTGTCATCTACTGGTAGTTCTCAACAAAACAATATATATGTACTGCCATTTTGCCGACAATAAATTTGAAAGCAGTGTGGGAGACCTCTAAATTTGTTTTGTCATGAGTCCAACCGAGCGCAATTAATAAGATGTTTTTATCCATGTTACTTTTGAAACGAGTATCTTGGACGATAACATTTTGATCATTTAGATGAAAAACAAAATTGTTCAGTCAATATAAAAGTTGAAATTTGATAGTTACGCTATCTAGTTTGAGCGTGAAGTGAAATAAGTTTTTATTACAAATCAAAAGACAAAAAAGAAGTACTAGAAGATCTAGCAGACCCTGGGAAACGCGTGGAGCTTTCCATCACGTACCTGTGGCCTAACAACTAAACAAGCACTTGGTACATTCAAAGTATAGTCTTTATATCCATTATTGTGATGAAATCTATTATCTATTCGACCAAACATCCAGGATCTTTTTATCAAGGAACCGTAATAATGGTATTACTCACGAGTTTTGTGCCACTGCTACCATTCTACCAAACGAAGCAAGTAGTTCGCTGCGGTTTCTTCTAGGGTTGATCCCAGCCGTCCAATCCGGCTCCCGGGGACGCTCGACCGTAGGATGCGCCGAGTCGCTTTTATCCCCTTCTCCAAAGCAAAAGCAGCAGGATCCTCCTGGCCAGCCAAAACCGCACCACACGTCGCCGGGTTCTCTCTCGCAGACAGGACAAGGCAGCAAAAAGAGAGGAAGAGCAGAGCACCGAGGCGAAGCAGAACTTGCGGCGGCGGCGGCGATGACGACGATGGCGAAGCGAGGCCCAAGCGGCGGTGCGATGGGCGGCCCCGTCCGCCGCGCGCGTCCCTGCCCCGCCGAGGAAGGTGGCGCGGGCCACCGTTCCGCCGCTGAGCTCCTCGCCGCCGGCCGCGTCAGCCTCTCCTCCAGGGAACAGGTGAGTTGCGTGTGCGTGTACGAGTGTCCGCGTAGGTGAGATTGCGTCTTTTGCGACATCGTCTCCTACCTCGCGTTGAAGGGTTGGAGCAACGAGGGTTTTGGTGGCCTCCGTTACTAATGCGCGTCAGGGTATGGTGGGCTGCAGGAGATCGAGGAAATGCGGAGACGGCTGCAGGAACTGGAGAAGCTCGATTTCGAGATACCGCCTGCTGCATCTCATGGTAATCCGGTCCCTAAATCTCAACCTCGATCCACCTGCATTGTTAGCGTTTTTGTTTCGTCTGTGCAAATCGAGGCTGAATGGAACTGCGCAAGTTGGTTTGATACGACTAGGAGACAGCAAGCCTTCTAATTTGGGCGATCTATGATAGGACTTTTGGTACCGTCTGTTTGGGGCATGGCATTTCTGATGCAATAATGCTACGTAGCTGGCTTCAGTTTTCTGCTAATAATTAATCACTACTCCTTATTCTATTTGGATCATGTGTGAAGGGTGTGCTTTGTGGTCGCAGTTGGGGCAGCCTCTCAGGTGTAATGTAGGTTGCAGAGCGTTGTGTCTCTGCCCCTGCATTATTTTGTTCTGTTGGTGTTGGTCTCTAGTATGTTGCATTGAACACCTTTTGGTGAGGACCAACGTTGACCAAAATTACTGGTTCAGTCGGTATTTATGCTTGATTTTGGTACTTGTGGCATATGCTTGTGGTGCTAGTAATAGTTGCCAAGCTGAAAATGTTCGACGTTAGACACTTGCTGTGAGTCTGTGACTCCTGAGGGAGACATAAGACATCTCTGGGCTCATAGATACTTTTGGCATTTAATATCTCAAACATATTGGAATACCATTTCGCACTGTCAATGATTATATTTCTAGAGAGTGTCAGTATGAAAAACAATTCCTTACTTTTGAATCTAGAGTATGTAGGATAATCTGCAACCTGCACCTTTATTTTACCAATTCCTACTGGTGTCTCTCCATAGGATTCAGTTATGAGCCCAGCAAAACTAACAAGCAAGTGAAGCAGGCCATGATGACGGCATGTATAGATAAACACTAACAAAGAACATTGTGTTGTATCTTGTCTCCTTGCTTGAACTTGTACGGTGTGAAAATGGAGATTTCTGTGTGAGGAATTCAATATGTTCTGCTCTCCGTGTCGTTTGTGAGCTCCAAAAGAATTAATTTCTGTTTAGCTAATGCAACTTTGCTAGCATAGACCACCATAACATAGGCATATTGTCACTGAATCTTATTCTCGCTTGATTGCTTAGCCATCTGTTCCAGCCATTAGTGTTTATTACTGCTACTTCTGACAAAATCTTGATGTCAGAAACAAACTTTCAGATGCCCTGTTTTTAAAAGTTAGTGTATGCTACAAACATTTTGAAAATGATAGGGTACGTAAAGAAAGATACGCTGCAGATTTTAACCTCTCTATTTATTTGTCACTACTTAGTAAAAACATTGATACTCCAATAATCCTAGGTACTGATCAAATAAGTTTGTGTCGTGCTGTTTTTTCGCTTTTTCCCCATTCTGACGCTTCAAAGAATAGTGCTCTCAGGTATCCACTGAGCTTTAAATCTCTTTATCTTTCTTTCTTCAGAAGAAGAACCAGAACCGGCCGTAGAAGCTGCAGCAACTGCTGAAAAGGCAGAGGTGGATGCTCGCTCCATCTACGTGGGGAATGTGAGTTTTCTTCTTATATAGTACCTTTAAAATATTTGACTTTAGGACAAATTCCTTAGCTCAAAATTGAATTGAGAAAAGTTTCCTCACGTTAAATGTATAAAACTGGAGGTAGTACCACTTATCCTCATGTCATAAAATACTTCTAAAATATATCCATGATTATGTTCTAGAAGGGAGCACTTTAGTCAATTTCAATTGATTATGATGTTTTATACCTGTCTATATTCTTTATGTTACCATAACTGTTGCTTTGTGGGATTATTATTTTGAAAAGTAATTGTTATATAAAAACACAAGAAACTGGCACCAGTTAGCTCCTAGTATGGTTTTGATCTGAGGAAGTAAACTGGGTGCCACCTTGCTTCAGGTTGACTATGCTTGTTTGCCAGAGGAAGTTCAGCAGCATTTTCAGTTTTGTGGAACTATCAACAGGGTGACAATTTTGACAAACAGCTTTGGTCAACCCAAAGGGTTTGCTTATGTGGAGTTTGAGGAAGTTGAGGCAGTCCAGAACGCTCTCCTTTTGAATGAAACAGAACTACATGGTCGCCCCTTGAAGGTCCAAAATAATTTCTGTAATATTTATTTTTGATTTGTTTCAGCTTCCTAACTTTTTTTGTCTGCTAATATTGTTCTATGTAGGTGTCTCCAAAAAGAACAAACATTCCAGGAATGAAGCAGTCAAGGGGAAGGCACCCTTTCCATCCTTTTTATCCAGCATATGGGTAAGCACTTTTTCATTAAACAATATTCGACCTGGATGTGGATAGATGATTCACCTCAAAAAAAAAAAGGATGTGGATAGATGATAAACAAAAAAAATGCTAATTTGATTGGGACATCGGGTGTGGTTTGTGTGAAATCACATTTGAGGCGACTAAAAAATTTCACTTAACCTTCTCCATGCTAGAGTCTGAAACTAGGCCAAACAATCAGCATCTTCGCAACTTCGCCCAACTTCTCCATAAGCCAAACTCATCTAGTACAGGTGCTCAAAGATATTACATGTTAGGAGTGGCTTTGTAGCTTTTCTCAACCTCTGCCCACTTCCACCTCCATATCTCACCAAATGATTTCTCCAGCTTCTATGCTAACTAGCATTTTCCCTCTCTATTGTTTTAGCACCCCAATGGGAAAAACATGACACCAAAGGCCTTAGATAGTTAATCAAATCAACCTGGTCAAAATGTGTTCTTGATTTATCTTCTATGACATTCTAATTGAGTGGTTATTATCCTTTTTTGCAGGAAGGTACCAAGGTTCAGGCGGTCTGTGGAGTACAGTCCTTACTACTGATTATACTGGGTTGATGTGATTCACTGATGCCTTCAGTTTTCTAGAGCTAGCAATCTCCCAGTATGTCATGGTACAGAACTGTAGCAACCGTGCTGTGCGTCTGGTATAGCGGCACCTTAAAGAGTTTCTTCATACAGACTCGTCTCATACAGTGTTTCTTCATTGGTACCTTAGGAATGAAAGCAAGTAGGCAGTAACATCCTTGGTACCTTAGGAATGGGCTCTTTGTAGCGCTTGAGTTTACCTCGAGCATCCACAATCAACTAGATTGGCAGACCTGTAAGACAATTTTTGGTGAAATGTACTTCTCTGGCGATCCCCATTTTATTAGAAAGTTGAAATGGAGAGACTCTCAATTATGGCATTGCACATTTGGACGCTACTACCGTACTTTCCAGAGGATTAGCTTCCAAGGGTATTTATCCCGCAGTCGATCCTTTAGATTCAACCTCAACTATGTTACAGCCTCGGATCGTTGGCAAGGACCATTATGAAACTGCGCAAAGAGTTAAGGAAACTTTACAGCGTTACAAGGAACTTCAGGATTCACTATCATTCCGCGTCTTCGACTTCTATTAGTTTCTTTTCTTCTTTAATGCAATACCTATAGTTTGATAGTAAGAATTCTCTTATCCCATTTGGAAGGGTACCATCCTTATAACTATCCATGACTGTTTTTGTCTCTAGCATGACCAATTGAGAAAATGTGGAGGAAATGGCCGATGCATGATGTATGTTTTTTGTTCTAATATTTTTCGTAGCTCTGATAATCAGAATGTTCAGTATTGACGGCTATGTTACTCTGTAATCAATCTACTACATTGCAGCAAAAAAATAATAATTTCTGCTCTTGGCACGCAGTGCGCTCCAATTTCTCTCGGCGATTAGAATTTATTCCCAAGCACTTCGATGATTCAGGGCTTTCTACTTTCTATCCAAGGGACAGTATGTCTCCTATCTGGAATTTCAGATTTCCCTTTTCAAAAATGAAATTTTATATGTATATAACCCATGGCTGTTCTAGGATAATAACGAAAAGGGAAAACCATAGGCGATGCGGCGATGGCTACTATTGGCGAACGGTCTGGACTCCTGAGGCCTGCCTTCAGCAATCAGCATTGGGCCATCTAGACACACTGCACGGGCATCTGTAGAGTCACTTGGCAAATTAGCAGCTTTCCTGATCGACTGTGCAACCATACGACGTCCTGATTGACTGTATAATCTTGCAGTTAACAGTCTCAACACTGAAGCTGTCAAGTGTAGTATCCAACAATGTCCACAGCAACACTGAAGCATGCTTGCTGAATGTCAAAGCCTGAAGTACCTGGTGTTCTGGAAGGTCTAACAGACCAGCAAGCAAGCAATATGAAACAAAATATCAGGAACAAGCATGTGCCATTTGTGCGTTGCATCCACCAAAGCAGCAACTCGTAACACAACAAGTACATCACTGATTACAACTGAGCACTTCTAATTAAACCCACCTTATCCATATCCTACACCTACAAATCCTTTGCCTTGTTTAATTTACCACCATCTAAACACGGTACTAATAACATGACAAATAAGTCAACAGCTAAGAGCTAACACTGAACAGCAGTTAACGATGAGCAAGCAAGCATAAACACATTGGCTACAGCATAAGGCAGCAGCAAGGCGGAGCAGCCGAGCCGAATCCATCGATCGATAGATCAGTCCTCCTCCATGGCGGGAGAGAGCCTGATCCTCTTGTGCGGCAGCAGCTGCTGCTGCTTGCCGAGGAAGGCCTCGAGGAAGAGCTGCTGCGCGTCGAGCATCGTCTGGGTGCGCTTCATCTCCGACTCCATCCGCTCCTTCTCCAACTGGAGGGAGAGCTCCAGCCGGCGCTCCTCCATCCGCATGAACCCCTCCCCGACCGCCCGCAGCGCCGCGGCGACCTCCGACATGGCCTCTGACTCGGCGTCGTCCTCGTTGCTGCCCTTCACGTGTCTCGCGGCGAGTGGCGCGGGCGGCCTGGAGCGCGAGGCCTTGGGGATGGTGAAGCGCAGGCCGCTCCCGGACCCGCCGTTGGAGATGAGCCCGTGCAGGCTCCTGCTCCGCACCGCCTCGTCCTCGGAGGCCGAGGGCGAGGAGACGGGGGAAGGAGGAGACTCCGGTGGCGCGGGCCCCTTTGTCTTGATCTTGACGATGGCGTTGGGGCTGGGGTCGGGCGCGCCGTTGCCGGCGAGGTCGTGGAGGAGCGGGTAGAAGGGCCACTTGGGCCCCTTGGAGCGCCCTGCGGAGCGCGAGCGCTCGGCGCGGTACCGCTTCCGGAGCTTCTCGATCTTGTGGCGGCACTGGACGCCGGACTTGGGCGTGGCGGTGGGGAACCGGCCGCAGCGGGCTGTGACGGCGCCGGCGACTTCGTCCCAGTCCGCGGCGCGCAGGTTGCCCTTGCGCAGCGCCTCCCAACGGTCGCGGTACGCCTCGATGAGCGCCAGCGTCTCCTCGTGCGTCCAGCACGGCGGCGGCAGCCTCCGGCCGGAGCCGCCCCCTAGCCCCCCTCCCATCGACGACGCGGCCGCCGCGGCCGCTGCAGCCGCCGCCGCCGCGACGGGCGTGGCCAGCGGCGGGAGGTCGGGCGAGGAGACGACGTCGTCCCTGGCCTGGTCGGAGGACGAGGAAGACATGGCGGGTCGGCGGCGGCGGCTAGGGTTTGGTGGCGGTGGTGGTGGAGATGGGGAACGGAGGAGGAGGAGGCGGAGAGGAACCGGTCATAATAAGGAGGCGGAGGCGGTGCGGTGCGGTGGTGGGCCGCGGGCGTGGGCCGCGCGGTGAAATGACCGGCTGGGATGGGGAGGGGCACCACCGCTGCGGCGTGCGCGGGCGGGGCGGAGCGGTGCGGTGGTTTTGCGCTGGGGTTTGTCGCGTAATCGCGGCGGATGAGGAGGAGGCGGCGAGGGGATGAGGCCGCGCCCGTTCGCGCATGCCACGGCGCCGCATCGTGCGGAGCCCGTGGCGCGGTGGCCGTGTCGGGTCGGCGTGGATGGGTGGGTGGGTGGTTGGCGGCCGCCGCGCCTTTTCCCCATCGGTTTCGCCCGCCTGCGCGCCCCTGATTTTTTCCCCTTCTTCGGATTGGATTTGGAAACCCAGCGGCGGGCGGCCACACGCCGATCTAATCACCCGCTTAATTATTCCTCCGCGCGGCGGCGACCGCGCGCGTGCCGTGGAGGCGTGGCGGGGCAGGTAGGCAGCACTAATGGCGTTTGGGGTTTGGTCGTTGGCCTCAAGCGGCGGGCGCAAACGATGAATGATAGGTCTGGACTCTGGAGCAGAGAGGTCCCGGTCATTTTGCTCCAAAACCAAAATTAAGGAGGGGATTAGAACACGGGAGAAGCCTATGTTTAGCAGCAAAGTTTGGGCACGGTGGAGACACAAAATGTCATATATGACTCCAGCATGCACTATTATCTCAAGCATGTACGTACTCTCCGGTCCTCTTTTCATATCGTTAAGACAGTCGTGCTTGTTTAAATTTGAACTCAATTCTTGTCCTAACAACACTAAAGGAATAATACTGCAAATGGAGAATTCTGTACTTGTCAATTATCTCCCATTGCTTTTTAATGCGGACAAATAACATTTACAATATTCGTTCAAATTAAGTCAAAACCACTAAACAACCACTGTCTCGCTTCTCTCCAGGTGAAGCTCGTCATCTGCCCTTCCCTTCGCCCTCCCTAAAGAACACGCGGTCATCCTCAAATTCAATTCTTCAACACGCCGTTGAATGCAAAGTAGTGGCCCATACCGTTGTTCTCTTAATTGCAGTATAAGTAATTTCCGAAAAAAGCACTAAAGAGATAAAAACATTACTAACAAAATCCACATATAATTATTCATACCTTATACATTTTTTTCAACAATACGGTCTCATCTAAGAGTTTAATGGTTAAATCTCATATATGAATTTTGAATTAGGCTGTTCCAACCCTAAATTTTGGCTCCAGGCTCAACCGTCCCTAAGACTCACTCTAACAGAGGAGCCAAAGGGAAAGGCAAAGTCATTTTTGCCTCTTAAGGTGGTACTGTAGTGCATCCAACAGAGAAGGCAACAGGACAGGCATTTATGCATGGAGGAGAGAGGCAAGCTAAAAATGGACTCCCTCTCTCCTCGCATGCATTTTATCCTGTGCAAGTTGACAGCAGCGGAGGAATCGAGCGCGGAGTGCCGGCGGGAGCCCAGCACGGCGGAGGAGTCGAGCGCGGAGCGCCGGCGGGATGCCGTTTCGACCTCGGGTGCGCCGCCACCGGCCCTTCTCCTCCCCTGCCCCCGCGTCGTCGGGGCATCCACGCCGTCGAGGATGGAACACCGAGGTCGCCGTCCTGCAACGAGATCGCCGTCCTGCACCGAGGTCGCCCTCGACCAGCCCGGCCTCTTCTGGGCGAAGCTGCTGCACGCGACGCATGGCGGCGTAGCCAAGCAGAGCAGAGGAGGCGGCGCGGCGGATGACGCACGCGAGTGTGCCGCAGCAGCCCTTGTCCGGCCGCATCACGCATCAATCGCCGTTAAGCTTTGCAATTTGTTGGTCCTGGTTTGTTAATTGGATGCGTTGGTTGAGTTCGTTCGCTGAGGGCGCGTAGCCATGGCAGGATTTGGCTCAGGCAAGATTGGGAGCAGGGGCGAGTGCGCCATGGCAGGGACACGGCTGGTAGGACGAGCTGTGGCGGCGCGCGGGACGGGACGAGCTGCAAGCATCGGCGGCGTAGCAGGCGCGGCGCGAGCAGGGCAAGCACGGGGAGGTGCGGCGACGCCGGGGTGGAGCTCGAGGAGTGAGGCGACGCCGGGGTGGAAACCCCCACGGAGCAGGAGCTCGACCCATTGGTTGCGGGGGTGGACGCGCAGGGCTCGCGGGCGTGCGTGCTGGGCGGCGCGGGGCTCGCGGGCGTGCGGGCGCAGGGGGCGGCGATGCGGGGCGCGCAGGGCTTGCAGCGGCGGTGTGCGCGGGGGGCTCGCGGGCGTGCGTGCTCACGCGGGGAGAACCATGGGCGTGCCTTGCGAGTGAGGGATTGGTTGGAGCAATGGACGTGCGGCGGCCTGTAGGGCGCAGCGTGCGGCGGCGTGTGGCAGGGCGGGCGCGCAGCGTGCCGTCGCCGAGAAAGAGGTCGCGGCGCTCGCGCGCACCAAGTAGCTCGACAGCTAGCTGTAGCAAGCGACGGCGGCGGGTGCGGGTAGAAGGCGACGGACCTGCGGCGCGTGGAGGAGAGCGAGGCGGGCGCGGCGGGCGAGGAGTTGCGAGTTCTGCGCGAAGTGCCGCCATGCTGAGCCGCCCCTCAGCCCGCCGCCCTGATCGACGGCGTGAAGGAGGGCGAGGCGGGCACGGCGCGTTGAGGTGGGCGCGGCCGGCGCACGCGGTGTGCGTGGCGTGGAGGAGCGCGCGGCGAGCGGCGGCTCGCTCCGAGGCGGGAGATGGAGATGGTGTCCAGAGAAGCAAAGCCAAAATACTGAGATGCATAGATCAATTTGCCTGTCAAAAATAGATGTTGTTGTTGGAGTCAGTCTAATGCGATAGACTTTTGCATCTTTAGTTTGCGAGGGACATTCTCGACATGTGTCGATCCCACATTTTATGTTGAAAAATCAAACTTATGACCCTCCAAGAATGAAATATCAAACTTCTAACCTTGAAGATCAAATCTATTGGAAGGAAAGTACTGAAATTATATCTCCACCTTCCATTTTTGTATGCCCTACGCGAACCAAGGTTTGAATTATCGACGGTATCAATGAAACCGAGCCGCAGCGATACGACCGATTTTCGCGAAAATCGAGGAAACCGGACAAAAATTTGAATTCCGAATTTTGAATTCAAAAACTCGAAAATCGATCGATATCGTCGAAAATCGACCGGTTTTCAGTGAAAATCGACGATTTTTACTGAAAATCGAGACAGTGAGAAAAACCTAAAAAAAACATGGAAAAAATGTAGAAAAAATCACCATGACCTTTGCTAAATATTTCCAATATGCTTAGACACACATTGACAATATAGTATGCATAAAACATAGCACAAGTCATAATAACTACAACATAAATTGTCCGACATAGTTCATGAATAAATACGATATACAACATAGTTTTCAATATACTACACATACATATTACAACAATGGATACAAACATACATCTCAATACCATGGGACATCCGATTATGGATTGTTCATGGAGTTGTACTCGTCGGCAGACATGATGTTAATTCCTTGTGTAGCCAACAACTTCGGTGATTTTTTTCTTTTTTTTTTTCCGCCCAGAAACTATGTCAATTCCTTTTTTTTCTTTTTTTTTCCACCCAGAAACCTTCCGTGAATTTTTTGCCCCATCAAACGATCTCCGTTTCGTGTTCTTGTTCCACCAATCTTCTCCAAATTTCTTCTAGTTTATTTACATATTTTTTGTTTCAAAAATCGGTAAACCGAACTTATCGGCTCGGACCGATAACCTCGATAATCGCGATTATCGCCCGATAATCGTCGATTTTGTAAACCTTGAGGCGAACCACTCTATAGTTATTCAAGTAAAACATCATCAAAATGGGACCAGGCAAGGCAAGATCCATTTACTCACATTCTCCTTGTGGTGTACTACTACATTTGATTAGGGATCTACTTCTGGGGAAAAAAGTTTGGAAATAAAATGACTAGTTGAAGTTCAGGATAAATTTGAGCTTGCTAAAAAAAAAAAAACCAAATCAGAGACAAATTCAACTATTTTTTGAACTTAAAGCATCAAAGGGTAACTGACTACTACGATGACACGACTATAGTTGCGTTTAAAAAAACTACAATATTTTAGTTTGTATGATTTTATAGGAATATTGGAGAACTAGGTCCTCAAAATATTTTTGAGTATGCTTGGCAGAAGGTCTAACCTCATGAAATGAACATTTCGTGTAACTCCTGAGGTTTTTTCTGTATTCGACCCAAATGGTCATTTTCGTGTTTCATGGAGGCCCTATACATATTTCATTCGCAAAAAAAAAAAAAGGCCCTATACTTTCCTTGTGGCAAAAATTCTTTCGATTTTCTTTCTTCTGCAGGGGAGCTTGGGACCTAACTGGAATTCTGCAAAATCAGGGGACTCGACTCTCTTTCAGTCTCTCCCTCCCTTCCCCTCTCGTCGGCGACCTGACGCCGGCGACGGGGTGCGGCAAACCAGCATCCCTCCACCGAGGTCTCCTCCGGAACCGGGTAGACCACCCCGTGGTGCCCTACTAATCCGATCTACCAACCCCTAGTTCGATCTGGTGCTTCAATCTTGTCAAGGCGTGGGCGCAGTTAAGGTTACTAGGGTTTCAACTGATTGCGCGCCCTCTATGGCCGACGTTGATTCTGCTCCTGACGGGGCCGGGAAGCTGCCGCCGTACAAGGACCCCGACGACGGGAAGCAGCGGTTCCTCCTCGAGCTGGAGTTCGTGCAGTGCCTCGCCAACCCTACCTACATCCACTGTACGGTGCTTTCGTCCTCTTACTCTCCCCCTTAGGTTTCGCCTCCTTAGGGTTAATTTCACAGGTCTTGCACGGTGCTGTGAACCAATGTTCGTTGGGAACCGGGTCTTCTTTGGTTCATGAGGACAAATTTTGAGAGGGACGCTGCTGCAAGAACTATCAATTCCTAGGAATGTAGCGAAACATGTAATTTAAGTTTGAGTTAGTCAGCGGAATCCTGTGCGGAAACTGGAAAGGGAGGATTAGATAGCTTTAGCAATTGTTGGAGGATTATTCACTTCCTCCCATATGCAAATTGTCCCAAAATTATGGTTAGCTTCATCTGGTTTAGGATATGCCATTGTTGGGTAAGCCCAATCAACCCCTAGCTACTAGTACGGTTTTTGTGATGCCCAGTTGTTAGTTGGCTGGATACTCCTGGTGGTAATACAGAGAAAATTATAATTTCAGTGTTTTGGTCAGTTAGTGTGAATGTGTTAGCCTCTTAACCAACACACTAATGAGATGGCTTGGATGCCGTTTAATATTGTGGCTTTGCTAGTGGCATCGCTTGGCTTTTGTTGTTACGAATGCCTCATTGGTCCTTATTATCTTAGTTTTTCTCATGGTATTGATTTATGCCTCATGGAAGACGTGTAATATTTTCTTTTTGTTAGAACAGATCTAGCACAGAATAGATATTTTGAGGATGAGGCATTCATCGGATACCTCAAGTACCTTAAATATTGGCAGCGTCCGGAGTATATCAAATACATAATGTGAGTGAGGCTACATTTTCGCTTATTTGTTGCTAGTTAATGTCACCATTGACAAAACGACTTATTCATGGTGTTTGCTAACAAAACAGGTATCCACATTGTCTTTTCTTTCTTGAGCTCCTCCAAAATCCGAATTTCCGGAATGCAATGGCACATCCAGCAAGCAAGGTAATCTTTTGACCCAATTGACCATGAACTTATTACTTCAAATATTTTGGAACCTTGTTTATCCTTTGAATACTATCTGGGGTTGCACATTTGGACTTTTTTAACGTTTCTCTGTAGAGTGTCAATACATTTTTGCTGATGATTGATGTGTTCATTTGCTTTGAAACTGTTTAGAAAACTAAAGGCAAAATATGGGGCTAATTTTTGATGAAATTAAGCTAACTGGTCTACATGTTTTATAAATTTTCATAGTTTTCTTATGCCTGGTTTCTTTTTAGTTTATTATAAGGTAACATGTATGAAACTAACGCTTACCAGCACATTGTTTAACAGGAGGTTGCTCATAGGCAGCAATATTTCTTCTGGAAAAACTACAGGAATAATAGACTGAAGCACATCTTACCACGTCCTCCTCCTGAACCAACTCCTGTGCCTGCACCTTCACAAGCACCCACAACTGTGCCCCTACCTGCACAAGTGGCGACACCTGCCGTTCCACCAGTTCCTGCACCACCTTCGTCCTTGCCACCTGTGGCAGCAGCTGGTGCATCTGCTATGCCTCCTATGCAGTTTGTAGGAACTCCCGGCACCAATATCCCGAAGACTGACATGAGGAATCCTATGGGAAACAGAAAGAGAAAGTATGCACCTCCCTTTCAGTTACTATTTGTCTCATGAAGTTACTATTTGTACATCCATATTCAAGAAGAAAACTATTTGTACATGCACTGCTTTTGCTTCAATATGATCTATTCAAATGAATTTAGCTGCATTCTTCTAATCTAGATAAGTAAAAATCCTCTTTTCTAGGGTAAATGGTTGAACGTCTTAATATGTTTTGCAGGGAAGTCGTATTTTTCTTTATGGTAGAGAGTTTTCCTTCATTGAATATTAAATCAGTTGTTTTACTGTTTGATCTTTTGCCTGTTACTCAAATTTATCCGGATCTGTCACGCATACAAATTTGATAATAGTTATTATATGACAAACTTTGGGCATTTTTTTTTTCATTTTATTGAAATGTTGGAACTGGTAAATTGGCACATGTGCAATTTCATATATTTGGCAGCTTGTTTCATTCTGTTCCTGTGTCGTTTGGTCTGAGTTCCGGGGTTTGATGCGTACATTCAATGATGTTATGAAATTGTAACTGATTTTACTGCGGACGTCTTCGCTGCAGGATGGGCTAGTTGGACATGTTGGGCAACACAACAGCGGACGACATTGGGTGCAAGCTCAGTCGCTTTATTGGAGCGTTGCATTTGTTTACCTGTTATTAGGCCTTGTAGTTGAGGTCAATTTAGAAAAGGCTGATTTGCAATAGCTGCAGATGTAACTTGACAATATGATTTTTGAATGACTGTTGGAGCGTTGCATTTGTTTCCATGTAGTTGATCTCAATTGAAAGAAATGCTCTTTTTCAAAAAACAAAATTAAAGAAAACAATGTTTTGTAATAGATGCAGATGTAACTTGAATGACAATATGATTTTTGAGTTACCGAGTCAAACATTTATCCGTCCTTGTCGTAGCTAAATCTTTGTTACGGTTAAACTGTGCAAGCATCGGCATGTACAAAACGCGCATCATGCCAGCAATGACTCCGTATGATAGGAAGTTTTGCTTAGCACATATTATTCTCACGCAACAATATTTATAGCACCAAAATTTTGCATACTCAGATTCATAGGTTGAATAAATTCTCCTGCGTCAACTAGTTGTCACAAAGAAATGAGACAATAAACGTTTGCAAGGGAAAAATCTATAGACTATAGCCATCTGTTTGTCACTCCAACCAACACAAGCAGATCCAGCAATGCATTCTGGGATACAAAATGATCTACGAGATTCCCGCCCTGAAGCACATGAAGATTGAGCAGAACATTTACTAGCTTGTACAATAGTAGCCCAGGACCTGATACAGGATGCCATTCGGCATAACCATGCACTGCTACTAGTACCGGTAACTCGACCCATACCCACCCAGACCTGAAGATGAATATCTACCATCTTCCATGCTCGAATAAGATGGCAGCGATGACGATGAATAGGTGGAGCTGCCATACTGAGAGTAGCTGGACCTATACACTGGGTCTAATGCTTGATAGCTGCTCCTGACCGGTTCTCTGTGTGCAGCCAAGGAGTCCTGGAGGTAGGGATGGTTGACCGGTTCTCTGTGTGCAGCCAAGGAGTCCTGGAAGAAGGGATGGTATCAACAAATTAACAATTATTACGAAAATCAACATTTCAACAACACGTCATCCTATTACCTGGATGAGCTGTTGGGCAGCTTGTACTTGTGATGATGTCCCCTTTATTTCAACAGTAATATCATCAGGGCTACCCAAACTCTCCTGAATTGTAACAACAGCCCCACTATTAGCTCGTATGTAAGCAATATTTGCTCCTTTAACACCTATAATGTCTTCTGCGTAGGTCAGTGGGATTTGCATGGTTTGAGTTATCTGCATAAGATGCATTCTTGTCAGCAACAGCTTAGGGTCAAAAGAATCAATGAACTCTTAAGTTATTTGCATAAGGTACTAAAAAAGGCACTTTTTCCACGACCTCTAAGTTATCTGCATAAGGTACTAAAAAAGGCACTGTTTCCATTAATAAGTTACATGTAAATGAATCAATGAACACCATATGAATGAGCAGGCAAGAAGATCCATAATACAAAGCTGAAATAATCCAAACCTGTGTAAGTAGAGGACTGGCACCATGAATCCCAGAGGGTCTTAGTGTGGACAAAGCAGGATCTCTCCCATAAAGTGATACGCCTGAGCGATGGATGCTATGATTATGATCCACCAAAGGATCTCGGTCAAGGTACAAAGGATCCCTCTTCATAGGAAGAATATATTCATCAACTACTGAAGATGGTTGAATTACTTGCGGAGGAACAATAGAATGATGTGACATATCACTCCAATTATCACTACTACGGTCTTGGCTCACTGTTGTAGTATTCTGAAAAACGCACATAGGGAATATGTTGCATTAAAAATGATATATGAAGGGTGGGCTAGTGAAGCTAGACAGGAGTTAAAAATGCACGCTTACAGTCTTTTCAAATAATGGAAGTACACTATGGTCAACCAAAAACTTCCGCAGATGGTTAGAAACTGCTTGAAGTGCTTTTAGAACTTTCTCTGTTTCACCTTGTATTTCAACTATCCTTTCATCTTCAGTTACATAGAATGGTCGCTCTCGTTCATCTACAAATATTTATAAACCAAGAATAACCATTATTCATTTTTACGAAGGTTGAATCAAATATTATTCTCGATCCTTAATAATAAACATCTTTGTACAACAAAAAAAGGTGAACCTTAGATATACAATTTTTCTATTCCATAATGTTCCGCACTAACGTTAACTTCAAAATTTTGGTACCATTTTTCCTTCTGTGGCCAACAGTACATTATAACTCCTAAATATTTAGAGGGACAATAGCGTAACAAAATGTGTGCTAAGTGCTAACGATACAAGAGACTTCTCAAGAGAATGAATGCATCAAAGACCAAATAATTTGTCTTTTTGTGCTAAAAATGTATGACTTGGTCACTTGAAATAATTATAGCTAATCTTGCTGGAAATACACCATGGAATTCTAGGTAGGACATGAAGATGAATAAGATATCAAGATTCAACTGCTGAACAAAACCATCCGTGTATGACACAACATAACACATCAGCTGAGAACTTTACCTATTGAAATAACACGTATTGTAGCACCTGTGCCCTCTTGGATTGCCTTGATTGTGGCACCTTGTTTACCAATTAGGTTAATTGCTTGAGCTCCAGGAACCAACAATCGAGCAGCGCACACACCAGGGGCAGCAGCTACCTGAGTGCCCTCAGCTGCTCCATCTGTTATTCCATTGACACGTTTAAAAACTCTCATCAGAGCATCAATTGCAGGAGGAAACTCCACGATTGGCTCTTCCTTTCCAGAAACCAAAACCTGGAATATCCCGAGTTGTGATTTAGTAAAAATATCCAGTGGATAGCATGAAGCATGCGATTCAGTAAATCAGTAAAGTGACCATATGATAGCTTTGAAAGAACCAAAAGAGCTACGCAATACGAATTTTGAATAGCCAGCAGCATACAGGTATAGTTAGCCTGCCTAATTATACCAAACAAAAAGACAACTACAACACCCTTTCGGCAGCCAAATAGCAATATGGAACAACTCTGCGTGAAAATAGTATAAGCATAGAAGCACATCAAAGGACACCTGCTAAAATAATCATACTCTCATGTATTCACAAATATCTCTAGTACAAAAATTAAACACTTACATTGGACTATCATAGAACTTGGGCATCCTGATATTTTTAGTCCTCACAACAAATACTGAGGTCAAACAATAACATGCACCAAATATCATACGGAACATCCACTCTAATTGAATCCGATTTTCCAATCATATTAAGATGTTGATTTCCACATCTCTCAGCATAACTATCTCAACAGGTAAAACCGTTTGAAAAAAAAAATCTAGTTCATACTACACCAGGAATTGTAAGCTAAAATTGGTCAATATGTATTTTGCATCAGACATCAGAACAAGAGGCTTACTGAAATTTCTGCTAAACTAGCACTTACAATGCGTTCGGTGGCGCCAACGGGCCCCTCAAGGACGCGGACTCTGGCCTTGGTCTCCTCAACGAGACGCTTGATGAGCTCGCCCTTCCGCCCGATGATGCTCCCCACCTTGAGCACCGGCACCACCAGCCTGAACACGCTGTCCCCGGGCCATCCGGGCCACCTCTTCGCGGCAGCCGCGGCCTCCTCCGCCGCAGCGGCGTCGGCCTCCTCGGCCGCCAGCGGGGGCAACGATGCGGGTACCCCGACCTCCACGGCGGCGGCAGACAGGCCGTCCATGGCGGTGACCTTGGAGGGGGCTAGGGTTTGGGTCGTGGGCTGCGGATGCGGTGGCACTGGCAGAGGCGTCGGAAACGCAGCTTCAGGACCTGGCAAGTGGAGGACGAGGCAGAGGAGCACGAGATCTAGCTGGGTGGGTCGGGTCGGTTCGCGATTTGATTTCTCACGGGCTCACTAATGACTTTTAAATGGGCTCCAAAACTAATGGGCTGAGAATAGTACAGATTAGGCCCATAATGGTATATTTAATCTTTCGCTACTGACAAATCTTACCACGAATCATAAATTTCAAGTCTGCACCAATCTATTTCTTCTGTCCCTTCAAAAAAAAAAAAACAATCTATTTCTTCTTGCCAGTCTGCACTAATCATTTTCATTTATTGACAGCGTAAACTGTTGGAAAGAAAACATGATGCACATCGCATGATTTTTATGGATCTTGCACAAAACTAGGATCTCTCCAACGAACAAAGCATGCTGCTAATCTAGCTCGGATTCAGGTGGAAAGCAAGAGCGGTTGTTGAAAGAAAAGAAGCGCAAGAAGCACCGATGGGTAGCTGAAGTAAAAACAGAATCCAAGAGTGGGTAACTGTCAGTTGCACGTTACTTCTTCTTTTTTTCCTTTTTTTTGTTTGTGCGATGAAGCCATGAAGGTGTCACATTACTCCATCATTTGCTACCTACGATTACTACTATTACCGCCCTATATGTTGAGAGATTAAAAAACCATTACCTTCACAAGCATCAGTAGGGGGTGTACGCTCATGTGCGAGTGTTTCCTCCATGTTACGTGATGGTGCCCTATATATACAATCGGCAGTAATATATCCTAGACTGCTCATGCAATGCATATATATCTATGTATCTAGACAAGCCATAAATAATGCTGCTGCTTGATGGTCAACTCGTTGTGTAACAAAACAGTAATGTTAGCGTGTTCGTCTCGCTGCTTTGCAGCAGCTACAGTGTTCGCAGTAATTTCTTCAGCAGCAGCTACAGTGTTTTCAGCAGCAGCTACACTGTTCGCATTTATTTTTCTGCAGCCGCAGCCGCAGCTGCAGCGAAACGAACAGGCTGAACCAATGGGCATGCATATGGCCTACCAACCTTTGCAATCAAATGTTCAAATGGTTTGGGGGTTAATGCAATTTAATACGTACTGAGATGCTAGTATAAAACTAATGCTTGTATTTCTTACACTGACCAGATCACGCAATAAATTCTTGTGGCTGTCATTATCTTTTTCAACTTTGAAGTGTCTCGGTGCACCCGATTTGTTGATTGCAACTAGTGACTGTTCTAGATAGATAGGTGATAAGAATAGAAACCAGTGGATGGCGAAACATGTACGAGCAACTCAAAAAGAATGATTAAAGGCGGACACATGGATGGGTACCCCAAAGTACATGGAAAAAGGTGGCTCCCAACCATAACCCACCTCCATTTCACAAGGAAACAACCGAAGCAATTGAAAAACTTTATTGAAAGGAAGGAAGAAAGCAACACCCAGAGAATCATCACTGTCCCCAAATGGTTTACTTCCTGTGATTCGTTACACAGATTTCGCTGAATGGGGGTAGGATTCACAAGGTTCATATGCCACTAGCTTTATTTTGGCATCACATGATTGAGTGCCCACATGCCAAATCCCAACCCATCTGTGATGTAAAAATAAAATGCTCACAAGCTTAAAATTTAGCTAGCTTCTGACATGATCCAAGTATATGTACCCACCACATCACATTGGAGATTTGTTATCTCAGTAAGTTGTTCATTCCTCCCATTCGGTGCCATTACAAGTATCAGATCAGGATCACATTTCAGTGAGGCTCCGTTGGCAATAACACAACATTAGGGGGGGGGGGGGGGGGGGGGGGGGGAATCAGGGGGGGAAGTGGCATTATTTTCATTGGAATTTTATTCCATGGAGGTAAACTCAAGTAAACCAAGAACCTTAGCTACCGCACAAACTTCATGACCTGCGAGGCTGTGAGCCTGACTGTAACCCCCTAAACATGCTTGGTCAGAATGCAGAGCTGTACGGCTAACAACTGGATTAACCTTTCCAACAAAAAAAAAACAACTGGCTTAAGGAACAACAAAATTTTCATGTGGAAAACGTCAAATGTGTAGACAGAGGGTCTCATTCGTCAGTTCTACTCTGACTTTTGCAGGTCTTCTCTCCCTGTCTCACTACTCTTGCTTGTTGCTTACCCTGCTTCGTCGGTCACTGGGCATTGGCAGCTGCCGAATTTCCCGTGGCCATACATCCATCCATGTTCGTGTCCAGCTCACAGCATTAGTGCCGAGGGCGTTGTATATTGCCACAGCGCAAAAGGTGTCGCGCGCGCGCCGTGCTTTGCCCTCCACAGCCGCAAGCAGCTAGGCCTACATCTACATGCACGCCACGTTCCGAGTCTTTGTTCTCTACTGGCATCCTTGCATCTGCATCTACTGTTCCGGATCACATCTCGCTGCCTGTTTACCACACTCAACTACTCAAATTGCTCACCGCCACTTTGAAAGATCTCGCATAAAGTGTCGAATCTGATTTTAATTCTCTTTTGCAGGCATCGCAGAGAGAATTTGGCGTTGCATCTAGCCATTTACTTCTGTTCCTGGATAGTAGTACATCGGAGGTAATTCTCATGCACCAGGTTGAGTAACTTTTTGTTCTGATTCCGGGGGCAAAAGAGAACTAAAGTCTGAAACCGGGGGCAAACATTGATCCTTTCCATTTTGGTGATACAACCAACCATGATGCTACTGCTTGTTCTAGTAACTTTCCACAAATAAAGGCTCCCCAATCACATACTGACATCTCTGACTGGAACTTTCACCTGACAGTTTCAGATACAGGAGTCTGCATTGAGTTTGTTCAGGTTACCTTAACACATTTTTGCTCCAACAAAGCAGAAACAGTTTGTTATCGGCAGCCAAGAAACATGCCACGTTGGGACCAATAATTATCCATTTTGCATTCACCATCCCACGACGTCCAATCCAGCCCAAAATTACGTGGTCTCATGTGGCGAATAATGTCCAGAAAGGGGAAAAAGAAGAAGAAAAAAGAAGCAGGGGGACATGCAATGTGCTGTGACTCACATGCACATAAGTTAGCATCCACTTAAACAATGGCAAAATCGAGTCCCAAAGCTGATCCGTCCATTCATCCGTGATCCATCGTCGAACAATGGCAACAAAATCCCCACAACCCTGACCCATCCGTGATCCAATCCACCTAACTAATCTGAGAGCTCAGTGTCTTTCCACTAGCAACAACACCAACACCTATGTACCAAGAACACATGGAGGAGGAGAAGAAAGAAAAAGAAGAAGTGGAAATGGCAACACGAGGACAAAAAAGAAGCTCAATTGAACGATCAGACGGTGAGCTGCGGTTGTTGGCTTCGGTGGCAGCCGGCGGCGGCGACGACGGCAGCGGCATCGTCGTGGTCGGACGCGCCGGCGCAGTAGTGCTGCAACCGCGGCGCCTCCACGGGCGACGGCGGCTCGAGGTAGGCCATCTCGCTCTGGAGCACGGAGCAGTAAGAGGCGAAGGCGGCGGGCGTGACGTTGAGGTCGAAGGCGATGCCGAAGAGGAAGTCCACCTCCAGGTAGTTCATCTCCACCAGGCTGATGCCGCCCACACGCGCGAAGTAGGCGTTGTTGTAGCATCTGCAGGGACACATATCAACATCAGCAACAAATTCAGACGACCGACTTGTTCATCACACATTTAACAACCTAAAGTGAAAAAAAAAGAGAGCAAGAACGCATGATACACATCACCACCAGCAACAACAAATTCAGTCGTGTCATGATGCGATCGGTGGTCCGACGACACGAGGAGGGCCAACCATGATCGTGTTTAGAATTTGGAAGGATACAAGTTTTTCATTCAAAAGTGCACAATTCCCGCCTTCCATTCGAAATGGCAGTAACTTGTTTTCGAAGGCGATGTAAGAGAGGTGGGTAGGACAAGGTGATCGGCTTTGGTAAGAATGGCGGATGGACAGTGCTGCGCTGTGGCCGCATCATCCTCGGGTTCGACAACTGTCCTTGTGACCAACCCAGTGGCTTGTCCTTGATGCAATGCCAGTTGGATATAATGATAGGAAAAAGGTTAACCAGATCTGGGGCCCACGTGTATGACCGCAGGCACTGGGAGAGGAGGGAGTGTGCTAGTCACGACAGATCGAGGGGGATCACAAAGTTCGTCGGATCGGGAGGGGGATCACAAAGTTCGTCGGATCGGAGCAGGGGCCAAATGCAGGCACAAAGCTACAAAACTATTGCAAGCCGCCTCTCAATCATTGGATCATTTTGAAACTTCTGTCATCTGAATTTTGTTTTTTTCAAAATTCAGTTATCTGATCACGATCCTGAAATTGATCGATCGTTGCCGAGATCGTTGGCAGAAAAGGACAATTTGGAAATTATACAGACGCTGTTACTTTTGAATTTTTGTGGCTTGCAGCTGGAAGCAAGGGGTTATGGGCATAATGTACATGTCAGAAAATGTTTTCAACATTATTTGAAGGAAACGATTTTGTTGTGACTTCGATGTCATCAATTCAGCAGAATTCATCTTGATCACGGCTTAGTTGAATTTAGGTTCTCATCACAGGCAGCTGCTAAGTTGTAAATTGACCATCGCATGAGAATGTAAACAAGGTAGGAGTACGCACATGTCGTCGACGAACTTGACGGCGGTGAGGACGGAGGTGATGAGGAGGCGGTGGACGTTGAAGGAGTCGACGGCGAGCGCGGGTCGGCGGCGCAGGAAGCGGTCGAGGTAGATGTACGCGACGACGTAGCAGGACGGGCTGCAGCTCGCGAACCGGAAGATGCGCTCCAGGTATCCCGCGATGGAGATCGCCGGCTTCGTCAGCCCCTGGAACGCCGACACCGGCCGCCGCTGCGGCGACGCCGCCGCCAACGCTCCCTCCTCCTCCGCCGCCGCCGCGTCGTTGCGCTCCGCCACCCGCTGCAGCAGCGCCGACAGGATCGAAACCACCCGCGGCACCGCCGCCTGCTCCACCATCTCGCCAGTCGTCATCGATCGGATGACGGGGAGAATTGTTGAGTTCTTACTTGGCGAGAATTCTTGGGTTTCTTTCTTCGGCTGCGTAGGGGCTGCCTTCCTTCCTGTCTGGGGAGGGAGTGCGAAGGCTAAGAGAGGGGGGAGGAGACGAGGCGGCGGTGGTTATAAAGGGAGGGAAAACACAAGGAAAGCACGTCGTAAACAAATGAAATTAAAAAAAAAAATCGAGCTTTGCAAGTTGGCATGATTAGCTCTGCTCGCTCTGTCCCCAGATGAAAATAGCAGGAGGTCGGTCACGTTCTTTTTTTACCTCTGCAGATGGAAGGATTCGATCGACGGCTGCGTCGCAGTAGTTTCAGTAGTTGCAGAGACTTGCAGTAAACTGCCCGGCATCTACAGACTTCAGAGTCAGATTGGCGGACACATCTCGTGGCCTCCACGACCCGGCGCGTCTGTCTGAAACAAATCATCAGCTGGCTCGTGCGTGCGCGCAGCTTGATCCATTACGCGACGTACGCCTCCTGCGCCGGCACGGTCGGGCGACCGAGCTGCTTTTGCTTGCACGCACGCATCGGCGGAGAAAAATTAAACGGGAACAGAGCAGTTTCTTCAGAGCTGTAGCTTCCCTGATGGCGTGAATGTCGTTTTCGCAGCTGTTACCGTCGGGCAGTGACTCGATCCAGTTCAGAGAACATTAGGTGTCTCGATCGCAGTTTCGTTCGGCAGCCAGACATTTGGGCAATTCCAACACGCAGACCTCATGCGCGTGGTAACACAGCTGCCAAACTCGCTGCTGTGCGCAGCTCACCATCTCGGTTTAAACATTCTGCTGCTTGCTCATGATGAAGTGTTTGAAACGGCTGTTTCATTTTCTTTATCGCCCCATATTGACTCGGTGCTGAACGAACCGCAAGTCAATTCGTCAACCAGCCACTGACAAATTCAACTTGCAGTAAAAAACAAAGGATCTGCTGAACTGGTACTCCAACCAGGCTTACCAGCTTGAGAAGAGGACAAGTACCATGTGTGTCAGAAAAGCCTAGAAGAAACAATGCATGGACGAGAGAAATGTCAGCTGAGAAATGGCAGCCGGGAGGATAATTCAGGGAGCACGAGAATATGACATGTTTGTGTGGAACAGACATCTGATTGGGTCACGCACGCCGGGGCGACAGGCTAGCTCGCTTGGCCATGCCGCGCAACAGTACGGCGCATGCATGCAGTAACATGCACGCTGTTCATTCAGCACGTCGCCGGCGGTGGCTAGCGTCCACGATCGATCCATGTGGTTGCAGCATCATTTGCTCGCTTCCTTCCCGTCCCTTTCGCCCACAAGAAAATGTTGCTTTGTTTAGGAAGAGAAACATTTTGTGCATATACATATAGTACTAGATGGATATGATGAATGGAACAGTTGTTAAAGATTACCACTGCTAGCTTGCTCTTGCGGGGGACTTGAGAGGAGGAATATGCCCACAAGAGAGCACATGAGCGACACCTTGGCACGTTGCAGTCAGCTCAGCACCTCCCCGCAATTGTCTTTGCCCCTTTTCGGATTTAATAGCCGATTTTATCGGATTCGTGGTCCAGCATCCTGGTGCCTGATCCATGTGACAGGGGACTAGTTTATCCGGCAACTAATCAAAAGCTTGTTCCTTCCACAACATAAGCTACCACTCCGTACTCACATTGCACCTAGCCGGTGGCCTGATCAGCATGCTTGCTGCCTGCCCTGCATCCTTTACCTGCGCCTCAGATGCTAATCATCGAGTCCTTACAAAGAAATAGATTGTTTAATTCTCTTCTTTTATTCTAAAGATGGAGAGAGCGAGCGAGAGACTGGAATATGCATCGCATGCCACCTTGATCCCATCTATGCATATGCTCTGCTATTCGTTGTAGCAGAACTTATGCAATGTGCGCCAGGCTCCAGCCCGTGTTCCTATCATGAGCAGGGACAGCGGCATCGTTCTGCCTTTCTTGCTCGTTTCAGCTGTCCGGCCGACGTGTGAAGAGTGAAGCGGATAGAGTCGGAGGGGCCCGGCCGGCAGACTTCACTCTTCACAGCAAGAATGCCGCCAAAGCGCGAAGCGCAGATGCATGTCGTGCAATGTCACGTTGGGGCACGCGAGAACGATGCACTCTTTCTTTGTCTCCAAACGGCCAACGATGCAGGCCGTTTGAAGACACACTGCTCCTCACAGCACCGACGCTGGCTGCTGCAGCCCTGCGTCGAGCTGGAGGTGCTGAAGCAGCTGTGCAAGAACAAGGGCGTGATTGGTTTCTAGGATATCCGTAGCCTGCATCGCGCTGCTGAGCCTGGCTACAGCGAGCCAGGTTACTCACATACAACATTCTCTTTATTCATCGTGATTGGTTGGGTGCGTGTTTTTGGACTGGCTGTACAAAGACATTGATTGGTAGCTTGCATCAAATGATAGGCTTACCTTGCATTAGAGACTTGGTAGAGTTACCTGCCTATCTGAGATTCTCCAAGTGCATACGTGGTCCAAAACTGGACGCAGGTGATTGATTTTAGGCTGTGGCCGGTGACTGCAAACTGCCCACATGCTCTTCTGTCCGACTCGCCGCAGCCTGGCTCCAGAGAAACGAGTTCGTTTTTGGTTTCTCGAGGTGCAGGCACAGCGGTGCCTTTTGCATCGCCAGGCCTGGGCGAGTGAGCCATGCAAGCAACCAATCATGAGGAAAAGCTAAAGATGCTGCATCTGACCATGCAATGCAAGCAACGCCCAGGAAACCAATCAGCCCCCAAGAGAACTTTAGGCAACAGCTGGATGAGCTGGAGGATCACCTCTTCCTGTGTTTCATGGCCATCAACAAGGCCAAAAGCATGGTCATGAAGTTCATAACTGCCGCTGAGGAGAACTCAAGTTGATCAAGGAAAAGAAAAACTTTAGCCAATAGCCATGATTGAAATTGATCCCTCAAATGGATTCACGATGCCTAGAGAGTCTGATTCCACCCAATCTTGGCCGTCCTCTTCCCCTCTCTCCCCCTCCCAAGAACGAGTTCACCAAGTCGCCCATGGCGAACTGGAGCAAGGAGCACGAAGACTTTCCAGCCTCGATGTCTCTCTCGTGTTCGGTTGGCCTGTTGTCTTCACATAGGCCCAAAAGACCAATGGGCAAAATTAACTTCAGCATCGGAAAACCCGTCAGCCCAGCTAAGCATGGACCATAGAGAATTCAGTTAACAACGTCTGACTCGGTGCAGCCCACGCTGAGGACCAATGGGCAAAATGTGTGTTTTCATGTTTCCTTTTTCTTTTCTTTTACTCCATATAATCCTGCTGACCAATTTTGTTATAGATATATATATTTGTGATGCTGAGCATTCAACAATTTAAAACTATTTTCAATATCTTTATAACACATGTTCACCAATTTGAAAAAACTATATTCAACAAGTTGAAATATGTGCAACATTTTTGGTGGAAATGATAAAATTCCTTTTTATATGCACTAAACGTTTTCAAGTACTTGATTAAAAAAAATTAACGTTATCTGAAAATATTGATATGTCAAAATACTTGAAAAAAATTTCACTCCCGCTGCAACACCCAAGCAGTTCGCTAGTAAGAGTAAGCATATATGGTTTATAATCCGGTGCAGTTGATTTCATCGTCTCCTCTGTTTTCTGCTCTTTCTGGCCCCTCGATCTGAAGCCGTGTCTTGTCAAACACTTCTTCAATCTAAGGCCGTATGGAGAAGATTGTTCTTGTAGGGAGGCCTAAACATTGCGTTACAACCTTCACAAACATCGACCCCTCCCATGGGGCCGGCCCGGACCTTCCTGATAATCCCTTTCCGCATCCACCTCGCATTCGATCTGTCATGGAGCGAATAAGTAAAAATCAACAAGAAATATACTTAATTACAAAATCGATCACGACTCGCTTCCGTAATTGGTGAGCTTTTTTACCTTGCCGACTGAAGCGCCTTGAATTGTACTGATGGCAGACAGCCAAAGTGTAGCCGAATAGTCCTGCCATTGCCATAGCGGTGAGCCAGGTGATGGTCACGAAACCGAAGTTAGCAAAGATGACGACGAACACCGCAGTCAAGTTGCAGAAGACCATGACACAGATTAGGAAAAGCATTTGAATGGTGTCGATAGAGAAGAGGTGTCGATAGAGAAGAGTGCACAATCCATCAGGCATGCATCGACAAAGAATGTCCAGGGGAATAGGCACACGGCCAGCCACGTAGAGAGCCCCACGACAGGTCCCGCTACATTCCCTGGGTTGTAGGTGCAGGACACCCACACCGTCCACACGGCGAAGGCGAGCGACAGCAGGAACGGTAAGAACGCAGCACCAGCAAGGTTAGGAGGATTCTGATGCGGAGTTTTCTGATGAACGGCGATGTCAGCGGAGTTTCGGTTCCGGCGCGCTGGCGATGATTGGCGAGGGCGTAGCCGCATGACCCGGCGGCAACAATCGTGTTGAGATACATGACCACCACTCCGGCGAATGGTCTCCAGGTATAGCCAACGAAGGACGCTAGCAGCGGAAGATATGAGACGCGCATGATGACTTGAACAGAAAGAGTGCCCGTCGTCGTCTCCCGCAGCGAGACGATCCAAAAGGACAGGTAACCACACAAGAATGGTGAGACGCTTGTAGCAACTGACATCGTAAGCTGCTTGACGAAGCAGCACATCAATACTGTTGGAATTTTTAGTAGTGGGCTGCGCCCATTTGGTAAATTCCCAATAAATTCTTAAAAATCTCAAAGGTTCATTCATGAGACGGTTGAAGTCTGGCAGGAAGATGAGAAACTCCAGAGTTATATCATTGGATTATATCCAAACTGCAAAGAACCTGGCAGATCCGTTTACTAAGGGGCTGTCACGTAATGTGATAGACGCTGCATCTAAGGAGATGGGTATGAGACCTATATGAGTTATTCCATAGCGGTAACCCAACCTATGTGATCGGAGATCCCGTGAAGTAGGATCTGGGAAGAACAAGCTAGTGAATAACTAGAGAGTACCTTACCTAACCCACTCGAGTAAAGATGCATTACTCTCATTTTCTGCATGGCAGGTTGGCAAATGACTTAATGTATTCTGTTAGCTTTAATTAGCGAAGATGTTTTTCTGCAGAACATTCTTGAAAGAATACACCTATATGAGCCCGATTGTTGTAAGGTCGCAATCTGTGAGACTTGGGTGATCTCTATTAAGCTCATGAAGAGACCAGGGAGTATGACCTATATGCTCCACCCGCGGTGTAGTCTACTGGAGGTCAAGTACCAGATTGACTTTAAGTGAAACTTGTTTGCACAAAACTTGCAATTCAAGGCGTAGTTCATTGTTCAAGTTGTGAATGAATGTAGCTTATTGTTCTAGATGGATGTTCAATTTAACAGTCTCCATTGAAACACTGGTATATCAAACAGCAGTAGGATCTGGTAAAGTCTTAAATGGGACTTTGAGATCTGGTGGGGGATTGTTGAAATTTTTGGTAGTGGGCTGCACCTTGCTTGGCCCATTTGGTAAATTCCCAATAAATTCCTGAAAATCTCAAAGGCCCATTCATGAGTGGTGTGAGTGCAACTTTTTAGTCCCACATTATTAGTTTAGGTGGAGGAGGACCAACTTAAATAGAAGGTTGCTCTACCCATTCTTGCAAGTGTGTGGATGAGAGGAATAAAGGAAAAACACACGCGCACGCTCGCTCGCCTTGCCTCGCCGGGCGGGGCGGGCGGGCGGGCGGGGCTTGGGCGATGGGCGCGGCCGCACATCACCTGCGTGAATGGTCCGCCAAAATCCGGCCCGATGCCTTGCGGGTGTGCGGCTTCCTTTTGCAGTTTTTCTTTTTCGTGTCCAATACGTTTTTATATGGAAACCGACTCGGTTTTGGGACGCCTTAACCCTAGCGGTTCTCCCTCTATAAATACGTACGGCCGCCGCCCACCAGAAGATACCTCAACATGAGTTAAGGTTTTGCCTCTTCCTCCTGCTGCGCCGCTGCTTGTAGTCTGCCCTATCCCGATCGTCGGCGTGCACCGGCGAACGGGAGAGCAGGTCTCCGGAACCGTCGTCCTCTGAGCTCCTGCACCGGGAGAGGGCGAATAAGGTTTTTGGGAAGCGCTCTGCGCGACTGCTTTGATCGCTTCCACCACGGCTCGTTTTCCTCAACGTTCGTGCTCGGGGACTGCTGCTCGTCATCGCCTTCGTCGACGTCTTCTCCGCTGTCCCGGCTTTTCTGCATCGTCAATCATCACGGCTTCTTCATCGTCTCCTCTGAACGATCAGTACGTACTTCCTGGAACTATGTCTTTCTTATATGCCTACATGATCCATGCTTGTACGATAGTACTGCGAAGTATGGTAGATCTTGCTCTGTTTACTATGGTTTTAGACTTGCCTAGATCTTGCGTAGAGTTATCTAGTTTAATCTGCAATCTGTTCATCATGTTCATGTTTTATTTCTGGATTAAATTAAACCTAAAAGTGTTCATAGATCCAACAATCCAAAAACCTTATTGTAGGCACTTTGGTTTAATGGCTGGATTGTCGATGCACTGAGGCCAGCGCAATTCTCTGGCGTGCACTTCAAGAGATGGCAAGTGAAAGTCACATTGTGGCTTATTGCCATGGGCGTGTTCTGGGTAAAAGATGGCAAACCAAAAGGCCCGTTAACTGCTGAGGAAGAGAAAAAATACACTGATGCTAACACAATCTTTAAGGGCGTTGTGTTGAATGCCATTGTGACCATCTTAATGATGTGTATTTTGTGCATTAAACCGCCAAAGATTTGTGGGATGATCTGTGTAACACCTATGGTGGTGCAGACACTGGCACTGAGTTGTATATCATGGAGCAGTACCATGACTACAACATGGTCGATGACCGTTCTATAGTCGAGCAGGCTCATGAGATACAGTGCATGGTGAAGGAACTCGAACTCCTAAAGATTGTCGTTCCCGATAGATTTGTGGCTGGGGGCATCATTGCCAAATTACCTCCTTCTTGGAGGGATTTCGCCACACAGCTCAAACACAAGAGGCAAGAGATTTCTGTTACAGATTTAATTGCTTCTCTTGATGTTGAGGAGAAATCTCGGGCTAAGGATGGACGACCTAAAGGAGCTGAGGATCAGGCCAGCGCCAATGTGGTGCAGCAGCAGCATCAGAGGTTCAACAAGGGCAAGGGCAAGCAGAACAATAAGCCAAAACAGACCACTACCTTCAAGAAGAAGAAGAACAAGGAAAACGAGGGTTGCTTCGTGTGCGGTGCTTCTGATCATTAGGCAAAGAAGTGCCCAAACCGCAAAGGAAGAAAACCTCCACAGGAGCAGAAGTCTGCAAACATGGTGACCATTGGCAACGCTACTGGAAGTGAAAATAGTGGGTACGGTTTACCTTCTATTTTTTCAGTTTTTCAATCTACAAGTTGGTGGCTTGATACGGGTGCTAATGTTCATGTTTGTGCTGATGCTTCTTTGTTTTCTTCTTACCAGGTCCAACGGTATTCTTCCGTCCTGATGGGGAATGGGTCACATGCTTCTGTTTATGGTGTTAGTACGGTCGATCTGAAGTTTACTTCGGGAAAAATCGTGCGGCTGAGGAACGTGCAGTATGTCCCTTCTATCAATAAGAATCTAGTTAGTGGTTCCCTTTTGTGTAGGGATGGTTTTAGGCTAGTGCTTGAGTCTAATAAACTTGTCGTTTTTAAGAGTGGACAATTTATTGGTAAAGGCTATGATTGCGGAGGCTTGTTCCGCTGTTCCCTTTCGGATTTCTGTAATAACTCGGTGAACCATATTTCTAGTGGTATTGATGAGAGTGATGCTATTGTTTGTCATTCACGTTTATGTCATTTGAATTTTGGTTCTATGTCTCGACTTTCCAGCTTGAATTTAATTCTGAAATTTTTCATTGTCAAAGGTTTTAAGTGCTATATGTAACACCCCAGCTTAATTACGCTGTTAATCAAGAGATTAATTTAATTAACAAGGAATTTGGACAAAAGAATCCAAATGGTAATCAAATAAACTTCAAGAAAGATAAAAATCAGTTAATAATTTGTGCAACAAAAATTTTCTTGAATGTGGGACCTGCTGACAATTTTCTTGGTCTAAACTCTCTGTTAGTGCAAATCGATCACAAACTCTGATGATCATAATGAAGAATGTAAATTCAAAACAAATTATTTGAAATTTGGTCAAACAAGCCTTTGAACTACAACTTTAAAAATTTTCTATACAAGTGGACCCAAATGAAAAATTCCTCATCATCCAGGGGCTAAAAGAGAATTTTAGAGATTTTTGGGGATTTTTATGCAAAAATCTAAAAGCTCAATTAAATGCTTGTACTTTTTCAAACCTAGAGTTTGAATGAATTTTAAATTGAAATCTAAGCCGAATCAGCAAAAGTTGCAATTGGGAAAGTTGTTCATCTCGCTTAAACCTAGCAAACCTGAATTTGTTTCAGGATTTTTGGAGCTCGGGAAGACCTAATTTAATTGGAATCAAATCGAAGTGATGAAAAATCATGGAAATTCGAAAATCGCGTGGGACCTACATGTCATCTTCCTCCCACGTACTGTGAGCGCTGCTCACACCCACGCCGTGTGCTGTGGCTCCCGTCAGCGGCTGCAGGTCGTCCCATGTGCGCCATTTGAGTGCCCAACACCAACACTACGCCCTTATCCTCTCCCCTCACAAGCTTGGTCAAGTCGTCGCTCCTTTTCTCGCCTTCCCTTTCCCGCACACCGCGCCACCATTGCTGCCGGCCTTTGGAGCTCACTCTGCCACCGCCTCGCTGCACCAAAGCACGAGCCGAGGCCATCCATCGAACCGCCTCAACTCACTCTGGCTCTCCACGAAGCAGCGCATCCATAATCATATCGAGCTGAGAATAATTGAAGAAATACTTCGACAACATCGCCGGCGAGCAACTCCGGCGTCACCACGAAATTTGTCGCGTACGGTGAGCGCGAATTCAATTCCTTTCGTGGGTACCTTCCCCTTTATCTTGCGCACTCCCTCAACCCGTTCTTCAATTGAATCCACAGCCGAGGCCGCGGGAAAGAGGAGTTTTCCCCGCTGTCTGTCGTAGTACGCGAGCACCTCAACGATGAAACCTTATTTCGGTGCCTTCTCGTCGGCGACAAGCTCCATGCCGCTCTTCTGTAGGACGAGGTGAATCCTGCTATGATTTTTCCTCGATTTTTAGTACACTGCACCGCGCCCTGGACCTCGCCGAACTTCAGTTGCCCGCCGCTTTCGCCGTCGACCATCTTCCGGTCAGTCCCCCACCTTCAAAGACTCACCTTTGAGTTCCCTTAGTGGAGCACGTCATGTAGAGCCTTCCCCCGACCCTCCTAATCGACTTTTGGCCTTCCCCGATGAAGTACCGGCGAACTCCGGCCGCTGTCTGTAGGTTGAAGACGACGGTGGCAATTTCGTAAATAGGTTGCAACTTCCTCAGAAAACGAATAAACTTCAAAAAAATCTATATCTGGAGTTCTGCATATCCAAAAATTGCAAAATAAATTTTGTTGGAATCCTTGAAATGAGACCTATCCAGTGGTACAACATAAACATCTGAATTCTTCTCAGTTAATTTTATAAAATTCAAAGAAGAGAATCAGGAAATAAATTCTATAAAAAGATCTGTAAGTGAAAAAATTCAAAATTTTGGCATGCACACTCCTAATAGGTTCACTGAACATCCCACCAAGTGGCATCTTGAAATGCATCTTCTTTTAGGAGTAATTGCATTTTGCAGTTGCTAGGAAAATCTTTTCATTGATTTTATTCCTGCCCCTTTTTGCACCAAATTTTGGAGATGTTACTGTACCTAGGAGGAAGATGCTAAATAAAAATACAAATGTAATTTTAGATCTTCCAGAACCCTTTTTAACGAATTTTAGAAGAGGATCTCTTTTACGCGTAAGGAATTTCTTAAATCCAAAGTAGTGGTGGAAATCACTTACGACCAAACTGCAAAAACCTGATTAATGGCCCTGCCAGCATGTGCATTTGCATCATAGCATCACCATGTCATATTTGTCAAGGAAGTTCCATGAACTATCTTTGATTTTGTATATCTTGTTGCATTCATTTAGGAACCGACGCCGGACTCGAGGACTTGGAGATCGTAGCCGAGGAGACCGGCGCTGACCTGAACGTGCTTGAGTGTGCTAACCACCAGCCCCAAGGCAAGCCCCGGTGCACTCCCATATTTGCAAAGTTTTATACTTTCTCATATGTATTGCGAGTCGTGAAATGTGCATTACGTATAGGACTTGATTGAAAACCTAGTTGCATGTATCTCCAGATATTCCTATGGGTTTGGTTAGTTTAAGTTCTACCACTCGTTAGTTTGCTATGCTTAATAAGGTAGTGTTGTCGGTAGAATATCGAGTGGTATGGAGACCGCTCGGTAATTGGGGTTGGTTTTACTTTATGTTATCACATGATGATGTTAATGAATTTGAGACCGAACGGGGAAGTTCATGTGTAGGTGGAGGTGACAAGGCTTGCCTTGTTCGCCATAGCCCCGTTTGTGTCGGTTGAGGACCGTTCATTGTGGTACCGCTGAGCAAGTTTGAACAGTACCGGATGCATGCTAGGAGAATGGGAACTAGTAAACCTAGTAGCTCGATGCTATATTGTTGGACGTGAACCCACCTCTCTTTTGGTGATGAAGATGGTTATGGTGGAATTTGGGACCGTGTTTGAAGGGAGGGTGCCCGGGTGAACCACGGTTAGACCAGGCATGGCTATCGCGTGGGGAGACGTGTACTCGGGAGAGGTGTTAAGCGGCTCGACTTTATGGTACCTTGTAAACGGTTGCCGTGCGTGACTCTTTCGAGTAGCGTACGTCGTGTATCTCGGGTTTCGCCTGCAGGTGTAAATCGATTCGAATCGCCGTCCCTCGCGGTTATTGAGTACCACTTGTTCACTGTGTCACATCGTAGTAAGAAGTGCACTTGATGATGCTTATATGTTGTTGTACTTCAATTAATTGTATTGCAACCATGTATTGCTTAGATAGGTTGCTAATATTTATATTTATGCAAGAACCCTTTTAAACTGGCTAAAATATGAAAATAAGGATCAATTATTAGTGCCGTTTTTTGCAATTAAATTTCAACCCCTGGTCAACCCCCTGCATATTAGAAGTCGGTCTTAGATGGCCAATTTGACGGGTAAGACTTGCTGAGTATTAGTTGCTCAGGGTTTCGATGTTTAAAACTTTACTGCAGGTATTCCTGATTGCAACTTCTGCGGGTGTTGCGGTAAAGTAGTGTGGGAGGGAGAACCGCCCAAGGATTGGTCCATTGAGTGGGTTCCCTCTTCTCCCCGACAGGAGCAAGGTGAGTGAGATCATGTCTACGGGCCGGACATGATTTCATTGTAGATATGTATCGTCGTGTGTTTCGCTTCCGCTCGTGTTTGTAATCGAATTTCGAACTCCTTTTATGTAAAATAAATCGAACTTCGAAATGGAAATCTTATGTTAATTATGGAACCAATGTAATAATTGAGCTTAATGTAAAATTATTTTATTTATGCTTATGTGTGTGGTCTATGCATACTTGCTTCGCCAAGTATTTCCCGATTAAGATCCTGGTTAGCTAACCCCTCATTGATTTGAGGCGGGATGCTACACTATAGTTGTGTGCAATCAAAGCAACCTCGAAAACCTCACAAGGTAGTCGAGGAGAGACATTTGGCACCATTAGAACTCATACATTCAGATCTGTGCGAGATGAATGGTGTGTTGACAGAAGGTGGAAAAAGATATTTCATGACGTTGAGTGATGATGCGACTAGATATTGCTATGTATACTTGTTGAAAACGAAAGATGATGCTCTAAACTACTTTAAAATCTATAAGGCTGAAGTTGAAACTCAACTTGAGAAAAAGATCAAACGTATTAGGTCTGATCGCGGTGGTGAGTATTTTTCTAACGAGTTTGACTTATTCTGTGCGGAACATGGTATTATTCATGAGAGGACGCCTCCCTATTCGCCCCAATCAAACGGGATTGCCGAAAGAAAGAATCGCACTTTAACTGACTTGGTTAATTCCATGTTAGCCACTGCTGGATTATCCAAGGCATGGTGGGGGAAGGCTTTATTGACATCATGTCATGTCCTGAATAGAGTTCCCATGAAGAATAAAGAGAAAACTCCGTATGAAGAATGGATTGGAAGAAAACTATCGCTATCTTACTTGCGCACATGGGGTTGTTTGGCCAAAGTGAATGTGCTAATAAACAAGAAGCGTAAGTTGGGACCTAAAACTGTGGATTGTGTCGTTTTGGGATATGCTCATCATAGCATTGCTTATAGATTTTTAGTGGTTAAATCTGAGGTATCTGATGTTTATGTCAATACATTAATGAAGTCTCGTGATGTGACTTTCTTTGAGGACATATTTCCTATGAAAGATTTGTATCTTCTGATGTGATTCCTGAAATAATATCTGAACCTGACACACAATCTGAACATGCTGAACACACACTTGAGTCAATTCCAGAGGAGAATGACAGTGAAACTCCTAAGAGGAGCAAGAGACAGAGGACTGTAACGTCTTTTGGTGATGATTTCACTGTGTATCTTGTGGATGATACTCCTAAAACTATTTCAGAGGCATTTGCATCTCCTATTGCAGATGATTGGAAAGAGGCTGTCCATAGTGAGATGGATTCCATTCTTTCTAATGGTACTTGGGAGGTTGTTGACAAACTATATGGTTGCAAACCTGTGAGTTGCAAGTGGGTGTTCAAGAAGAAACTCAAGCCTGATGGTACTATTGATAAGTATAAGGCTCGACTTGTTGCTAAGGGCTATACACAGAAGAAGGCGAAGATTTCTTTGATACTTATTCACCTGTTGCTAGAATGATCACTATTCGAGTTTTACTCTCTCTCGCTGCCTCTCATGGTCTTCTCGTCCATCAGATGGACGTTAAGACAGCTTTCCTTAATGGGGAGTTGGAAGAGGAAATCTATATGGATCAGCCAGACGGTTTTGTAATTAAAGGTCAAGAAGGCAAGGTGTGCAAGTTGCTGAAATCTTTGTATGGTTTGAAACAAGCCCCTAAACAGTGGCATGAGAAGTTTGACTCAACTCTCATATCAGCAGGCTTTAGTGTCAATGAGGCTGATAAGTGTGTGTACTACCGTTATGGTGGGGTCAAGGTGTTATATTGTGCTTGTATGTTGATGACATACTGATCTTTGGAACAAACCTTGACGTGATTCATGAGGTCAAGACGTTCTTGTGTTAAAGCTTTGACATGAAAGATCTGGGAGAGGCTGATGTTATTCTGAACATCAAGTTAATCAAAGGAGAGAATGGGATTACTTTGACGCAGTCCCATTATGTAGAGAAGGTCTTGAGCCGTTTTGGCTCTAAGGACAGCAAGCCTTCTCCAACACCTTATGATCCCAGTGTGATACTTCGAAAGAATAAAAGAATTGGTAGAGACCAATTGAGATATTCTCAGATCATTGGATCACTCATGTACTTAGCTGGTGCTACGAGGCCTGATATCTCATAAGCTGTAAGCAAACTGAGCCGGTTTACCTCAAATCCGGGAAAAGCTCATTGGCATGCACTTGAGAGAGTTATGCGCTATCTGGTTGGCACTATGAACTATTCGCTTCACTATTCTGGGTATCCTGCGGTACTTGAGGGATATAGTGATTCAAACTGGATATCTGATGCAGATGAGATATATGCCACAAGTGGATACATTTTCACTTTGGGTGGTGCTGCTGTTTCATGGAGGTCATGCAAACAGACCATCTTAACGAGGTCTTCCATGGAAGCAGAGCTAACTGCATTAGATACAGCTACCGTTGAGGCCGACTGGCTACGAGAGCTCTTGATAGACTTGCCTATCGTTGAAAAACCTGTGCCGGCAATCCTTATGAACTGTGACAATCAAACGGTAATTGTCAAGGTGAATAGTTCTAAGGATAATGATAAGTCATCAAGACACATTAAGAGACGGTTGAAGTCTGTCAGGAAGATGAGAAACTCCGGAGTTATATCATTGGATTATATCCAAACTTCAAAGAACCTGGCAGATCCGTTTACTAAGGGGCTGTCACGTAATGTGATAGGCGCTGCATCTAAGGAGATGGGTATGAGACCCATATGAGTTATTCCATAGCGGTAACCCAACCTATGTGATCGGAAATCCCGTGAAGTAGGATCTGGGAAGAACAAGCTAGTGAATGACTAGAGAGTACCTTACCTAACCCACTCGAATAAAGATGCATTACTCTCATTTTCTGCATGGCAAGTTGACAAATGCCTTAATGTATTCTGTTGGCTTTAATTAGCGAAGATGTTTTCCTGCAGAACATTCTTGAAAGAATACACCTATATGAGCCCGATTGTTGTAAGGACGCAATCTGTGAGACTTGGGTGATCTCTATTAAGCTCATGAATAGACCAGGGAGTATGACCTATATGCTCCACCCGCGGGATAGTATACTGGAGGTCAAGTACCAGATTGACTTTAAGTGAAACTTGTTTGCGCAAAACTTGCAATTCAAGGCGTAATCCATTGTTCAAGTTGTGAATGAGTGTAGCTTATTATTCTAGATGGATGTTCAACTTAACAGTCTCCATTGAGACACTGGTATATCAAACAGCAGTAGGATCTGACAAAGTCTTAAATGGGACTTTGAGATCTGGTGGGGGATTGTTGGAATTTTTGGTAGTGGGCTGCACCTTGCTTGGCCCATTTGGTAAATTCCCAATAAATTCCTGAAAATCTCAAAAGCCCATTCATGAGTGGTGTGAGTGCAACTCTTTAGTCCCACATTGCTAGTTTAGGTGGAGGAGGACCAACTTAAATAGAAAGTTGTCTACCCATTCTTGCAAGTGTGTGCATGAGAGGAATAAAGGAAAAACACACGCGCGCGCTCGCTCACCTCGCCTCGCCGGGCGGGGCGGGGCTTGGGCGATGGGCGCGGCCGCGCATCACCTGTGTGAATGGTCCGCCAAAATCCGGCCCGATGCCTTGCGGATGTGCGGCCTTCTTTTGCAGTTTTTCTTTTTCGTGTCAAATACATTTTTATATGGAAACCGACTCGGTTTTGGGACGGCTTAACCCTAGCGGTTCTCCCTCTATAAATACGTACGGTCGCCGCCCACCAGAAGATACCTCAACACGAGTTAGGGTTTTGCCTCTTCCTCCTGCTGCGCCGCCGCTTGTAGTCTGCCCTATCCCAATCGTCGGCGTGCACCGGCGAACGGGAGAGCAGATCTCCGGAACCGTCGTCCTCTGAGCTCCTGCACCGGAAGAGGGCGAATAAAGTTTTTAGGAAGCGCTCTGCGCGACTGCTTTGATCGCTTCCACCACGGCTCGTCTTCCTCAACGTTCGTGCTCGGGGGCTACTGCTCGTCATCGCCTTCGTCGACGTCTTCTCCGCTGTCCTGGTTTTTCTGCATCGCCAATCGTCACGGCTTCTTCATCGTCTCCTCTGAACGATTAGTACGTACTTCCTGGAACTATGTCTTTCTTATATGCCTATATGATCCATGCTTGTACGATAGTACTGCGAAGTATGGTAGATCTTGCTCTGTTTACTATGATTTTAGACTTGTCTAGATCTTGCGTAGACTTGTCTAGTTTAATCTGCAATCTGTTCATCATGTTTATGTTTTATTTCTGAATTAAATTAAACTTAAAAGTGCTCATATATCCAACAAATACCAGCATGAGGAAAAGAAACGGCAGGGACAAGTAGAAGAGTATGGTCGGGCTGCTGCTCGGAGGATCCGAGAACCTCTTGACGGAAGGCTCCCCGTCCAGGACTTGATGAGATGTCATCTCGTGAACGTCTCTGATCGTAGGGAGCAAACGGCACCTCCTGAACGTGAATGGGAGGAGCCTGCATGTTGTCTGGTGGTCTTCCGCGGTGGCGAGGAAGCGCGGAGCCATCTTGAACATTTGGTCTTCAGCGCGCGACGGGGATTTGGGACTAAAGGCAATGGCGCTCGGCGAGAGCTCAAGGTGGTGGCTCAAGCACGTCGTCGTCTCCCGACTCTTGATTTCGTCCTCTCGATATAGGCTAAGGCTATGGCAAGTAATATGAGTAATCCGGACCGGGTCCCTGGAAAAATATTTTTCCTATTCTTGTGATGCCTAAACCCGGTGTATATTTCCAATTTTCCATGTGTCCCTCGGTAAGTCGGTAGGGAGTGGGATCAACACAGCATTACTTTATAGCTTACAAAAGATGTGCTTACATTCATATTTACACCTATTTTCAACCATAGTGCTCGTGCAGAGAAATCGACTCGCATGGGCCAATGAGGTAATTGTGATGGCACCGTTTCATTTTCTCCTCCTATCTGCTAATAGAACATTGAACAAGGATCAAATTAGTATAGATGCCTGAAGGTAGTAATTGTGATGGCACCGTTTCATTTTCAACCATAGCAGCCGCTGCAAATCGGAAACAGCAATCAATTCTGAATGGCATACTACTCTGTTCACTAAGCTCTGGTAACTTGGTGTGCATGCAGGTAGCAGCAATGAGGCATAGGTCAGAAAGCAGTACGCCTTAGTATTTGGAGCTTGAATCTCACGTCCTGTTGCTTGAGATGTTTATGCCATTGTTCTTAACGAGCTTCCGTACAACAATCAACACGGGCAAAGTTAAAAATATTTTACACCCGTTGCAACGCATAGACATGTTACTAGTCACCATAAAACATAATTTCAACTGGAATTCCTAATTCACTGTTGACTTTGAGGTTCAGCCCCGGCCTTGAAATTCAGCTGTTGACTTTGAGGTTCAGCCCCGGCCTTGAAATTCAGCTGTTGACTTTGAGGTTCTTTCCCTCTTTCTTTGGTTGAAACAAGTAACACGCGGTTCGAGCGTTAATAAATATTAGTTGTAATGTGTTCCTTTAATTTAAAATTTTTTTACACCCGTTGCAACGCACGGGCATGTTACTAGTCACCATAAAACATAATTTCAACTGGAATTCCTAGTTCACAATTAGACATATATACACATTTCTTCCTTTGTGTCATCGCCAAAAAAAAAATCTTCCTTTGTGGTTTTATCCAACAACAAAATCCCTTGACAACTTATGACGCTTGTACATGTGGTAAACGGCAAGTGTGTACCCGAGGAATCCAGCAATTGCCATCGCAGTAAGCCAGGAGCCGAACGCCGCACCGGGATCACCAAAGAAACGGCACAGAAACCCACCATCCCAGCAAAGAACATCATGCTCATATTGTCACCCGACATGAGCGAAGACCGCATCGGCCAGCCGTGCACGAAGCACGCCCACAAGTAGAGGCACGCGCCGACCGTGAGCGAAAGCTCCATGACGGCATGAATTTCGTCCCCCGGGGCGTACGTGCAGGCCACCCACAGCACCCGCGCCGCGCACACGAGCGACGCCACCGTCATGACATCGCCAATGGTGGCCGTCACCTCCTCCCGGCGGCCGGCGTCATCGTCTTTGTCGTTGGTGGACGGCGGCGTCTCGTCGAACTGGTGGTGGCGGCCCTCGTCGGCGATGGCGTAGCCGCACAGCGCGGCGGCGCAGAGGGTGCTGAAGTAGTACGCCACCGTCCCGGAGAAGGGGCTCACGGCGCGGGAGACGGTGAACGCCAGCAGCGGAAGGAACGCGACACGCACGACCGCGTCGGTGACCGCGGCCGTAGTGGCCTTGTTAGCTTCTGAAAGCAAGACGAGGATCCAGCAGAGCAGGTAGGAGCACATGAGGATTGAGGCCGTGGGGACAACGGTTGATCCTGGCTGGTCTAGAAAGCGCCAGGCCAAGAACGGTGTGAGCGCAAGGAGTGAGAGCAACAGGCAGCGAGACCTTTTTTTGGATTGATCTGAGCTACGGGCGTTGGCGTTGTCGTCCCTGGCAGGGTTGAGCACAGGACACCCTGCGCCTGAGCTGCTGGTGGCGGGGTCCATCTTAGTAGGAGCCTGATGCTTCGGGGCTGACGCGAGACAAGAGATGGCCGAGAGCCCGAGACGGCGTATTATGTGTTCGGGTCAAAGCTCAAAGCTGCTACACGACATGGCACATTGTCGCACGGAACGTTTAAAAAAAAACTCGACCTGCCGGGGTAACACCGCCCCCGACGGCATTTGCTTAAGGAGCCTCTCACGCAGGCCGAGAAAACCCCCGAACCCCCTCTCCGATCCTACACAGGGACTCAGCTGACCGTTGTGAGCTTCGGCGCGAGTCTTTACCATGTGCTTTGACCCAAGGAAGGCGAAGGGATTTTTTTAGTGCACTACAGCTCTCGCTATAGTACACACTAGCGAGCTACAGTACCACGCGGGTGCCGCGGCTCGAGCCCGGGCCGACAGAGGCAACGCCCCTGGAGCCTCTGCTCTGGCCACTCGGGACACCGAGCGTTGGCCGCACGGAACGTTTATGTGTACCAAATATATATTTCTCTATCCGAGTCGTTTTTTTCTTTTTTTGGAGCACATCCGAGTCCAAAAATTGAGTAGACTTTTTTTTTTTTTAAACAAAAAATTGAGTTGACTGGTTTACGTTGTGCGATCTGAGTCGAAAAGGTACAGAATCCGAGTAACGTACAGAAAAGCCCATGAGCCATCGTAGCACCGATAGCAGCCCATTATGCATGTAGCAATGGGGCCGATCACCGTCTACTAGTTATTTCTAGGAAGAAGTCTATTTTGCCTCCTTTAATTTTCATCGGAGTTCGATTTTCATCCTTCAATTACAAAATCGGGTAGGACGACTCCCTCAACTTTCAATACCGTTTGTTTTTCCTCCCTTGGGCGGTTTGGACAGCGGTATTGGCTCTATTATTTGTTTTCTTTTTATTCCTCTTCTATTATTGCTTTCAAACCCATATTTCTCTTGCTCAAAAATCAAGCCTATTTTTGTCCTAATAGAACATTACGTGATGAACAACTTTTGTGATGTACAAAGTTCATATTATTTTGAGATTTTTATCTAAAAATCTCCCAATGCGATTCAGTTTTCAAATTGATTTGAATTTTTAGAGGGAACAAAATATCTCTTAAAATATTGATAAATTTCCTAAAATTCTATTTTATCCTCTACAGATCAAAAGTAATTTCTGGTACACACTTTTGTGCATATTTTGGAAGTTATTTATCAAGCTCATTTTTAGTTTAGGTAAAAATGACCTTGATTAATAACTTCCAGAACCCACACATATGTGTGTACGAAAAAAAATATTTTTCAATTGTAGAGACCAAAATAGAATTTTAGGGAATTTATCAAGATTTTAGGAGGACCTTTGTTCCCCCTAAAAATTCAAAAGGATTATGAAATTGAATCGCATTTGGAGAGTTTTAGATAAACCTCTGAAAAGAATATGAACTTTGTACAAACATAAAACTTGTTCCCCATGTAATTTTCTGTCAGCACAAAAATTGGCTTGATTTTTTGAGCTAGAGAATTATGGGTTTCAAAGCAATAACAGAAGAGAAATAAAAGGAAAAAAATAAAAAAGCCAATACTGTTGTCCAAACCGTCTAAGGGAGGAAAAACAAATGGTATTGAAAGTTGAGGGAGTTATTTTATCCGGTTTTGTAATTGAGGGAGGAAAATCAAACTATGATGAAAGTTGAGGGAGGCAAAATAGACTTCTTCCTTATTTCTACGGCGTGCGTAGGAGGAGGCCTGCGTTTGCTGAAAAAAAAAGGAAAAGGAGGCCTGCGGGGAATCTTTATGTTTCTACGATCGTGCCAAAACATAGGCGGGCGATAATGTCGTGCCAACGTCGGCTAGCTTCTTCTTGAGTCCCGCTACTGTCGAACAACCAAAAATGGTCTGCAATCGCAGACTTGAAGAAAGATCATTATACCGGTAGTATACTACCCTGCTGGTGCACCAGCACGTCTCCTTGGATTGCAATACCAGGCACGTCTTGCCCTACCAGAGCTAAATACAACCCGCAAACCACAGCTCCACAATATTGATTGGTTCCCATTTTCCATCATGGAAAGAAATAAACTTGTTGCCTCTGCCGAACATTTGGGAAGAAGAAGGGACCCACTGCGTTCGGTGACCCCAACACCAAGCCCAAGAGGGCCCGCAAAGAAGCGAAACAAGTGGAAAAGTCACGGTTTCTGCCAACACACGCTGAGTGGAAGCGGGCCCTTTATTCCCAAGAAGACGCCGGCACGGCGCAGTCGCAGCTCGTTAGAAAAACGCGTCTCGAGCCCTTGACCCAGCCCGAAACAAAACTTGCGTCCGCCGCATCGAGGTGGCCGCACCGCACCGCACCGCACGCCGAGCCGAGTCGTCCTACCAAGCGAAGCGCGGGGGGCGGAGGAGGAGCAGAGCAGATCTTGCCCATGGCTGCAGCCGGCGCGATCCGGCGCGCGGCATCGTCGGCGGTGGACCGGGCGTGCGCGGGCGCCCGGGGCTTCCGCCGCGCGCTGGCGCGGTTCGCGCCGCGGCCCTCGGCGTTTGCCCTCGCCGCCGACGCGGAGGCCGCGGCGGTGCGCGCCGTGCGCAACGCCCGCACCTTCCGCTTCCACTACGCCGCGCTGCAGTGGGCGCTCCTGCTCGCCTTCCTCGCGCCGCGCCACAGGGCGTCCGTGCTCTTCCTCATGGCCGCCTCCAAGGGCCTCCTCGTCTACGGGGGCCTCCTCAAGGCGTTCCCCAACTCGGCGCTCCTCCGCAGGCTCCTCGACCGCCGCCTCGTCGCGCTCGTCTTCGTCGCGCTCGTGCTCGCCGACATCGCCGCCGCGGGGGCCGTCCCCAGCCTCCTCGCCGCGCTCGCCGCGGGCGTCCCGATCGTCGTCCTCCACGCGTCCTTCCGCGTGCGGGACGACCTCGAGGGGCCCTCGCCGGAGGCGGCGGAGAACGGCAAGGAGGAGGAGGCGTCGGCGGTCGTGGAGAAGAAGGAGGACGGCGACGTTGAGGCGGGGCCCACGAGGCGGTCCATGGCGGCCGCACCAAGATCGCCAAAATGAGGAATTACCATCACACATTAGTACATTACTGCTCCCAATATCTTGGAATATAGGAACAATTCATGGTCAAACCTGTCCGACTGCTTCTTGATTCATATACTGTGAGCCTAGGAATTTTTGGACACAAGTTCCCCATTAGAATGTAGTAGTAGTAACTGTGACACCCGATGAGGATTAAGGAGACTCATATTTCTTCAGCACTGACTAATCTCTGATCAATACATTTGCAAGACATTGCTTAAAGCATATGCTCTATTGACACCGGATGATTATTAAGGAGACTCATATTTCATCAGTACTGACTAATCTCTCATCAGATTAGAATCTCTGATTATTAAGGAGATTCTAGTGTTGTGACTTGTTCTGTCTGCTACTGCATTCGATCAGACATACATATTTGCAGGAAATGCGAACCCGGTGCATCGCGATGATCAGCAGAGACAAGGTGCAAACGTTCTTTGCACGACAAATTTGGCTGCAGTCGTGGATTAATTGTGGGTTTAGAGAACTGCTGATTAATCCCCAATATGTTGGGATGCTGTTGACATAGAATGGTCAGATCATGCAAAGGAGTGGAAATGGTCATGGAGAAGTGCACCTCCATCCTCCTGGCAATGGCATGCGGTCGCACCTAACCAACCAACAACCGTTCTGCTACCGCTGGAAGTGCTCTTTCCACCGACCACTCGCTCCCCACAACAACGAGAGACAGGTAAGAGCAAGCAACTGACCTTCCCCAGATGAGCCCAGTTCACTCGCGAGCTCATTTCCGTTGAGTGATGCGGACGCCGGGTCTGCCGTCTCCCGTCTGGCAGTAATGCTATACTTTTCTTTCTTCTAGAGTACGCACGCTGTCCGGACAGTAATGTATACTTCGCCAGTAAGGTTGGAGGGAAATTACTGGAGCTAGCTCCAGGTTAAAGAAAGGCACATCGCGATCCATCAGATGGGCAGATCATACGAGCAAGCTGATATTGCGGATTATTCTGAAAGAGTCGTCCAGATAAGCTAGTACTCCAGTATACACTGACAAAGAACCAGGCTGCGGTAAACTTGAAACAGTGAAGAAAAAATTTCGAATAACTTTCACAAAACTACACTATAATTGGAAAAGTATGCAAAACAACAGTTTTTAATACCATTTCACAAAATAACTTAAATCGGCACATATATCAGAAATTACACCTCTTTGAATTAATCTCATAAAACACAATTTTAATGCCCATTCATGTCACAAACGAAGCATTGCCAACTGTAGTTCTACAAAGTTATTACCTCCGTTTTTTTTATTTGTCACATTTTTAGTGTAGCAATTTTGACCGCATGTTTTTTTCTGAAAAAATAATAAAGATGTGCAAAAACATGTAATGCTAATAAAATATGTTGTATGATAGATCTAATGATATAAAAAATTCAAGTGTACGCACATATTTTGTAGAAAAAAACAGACGGTCAAAATTGCTACAGTAAAAGGCAGTGACAAGTAAAAAAAACGGAGGAAGTAGTTACAACTAATGTGGGCTTCTAATTTATATTTTCAAAAATGGCATTGTTTGATTGTTAAAACTGCATTTCTATTGTGCTTTTTTTTACTCTTAGTGTAAGTTTGAGAATTTTTTATTCCAAAAATTTCACAAGGCCACAGCCCATGTATATTTCTCAAGCCCAGATAACATCTCATGAAGTAGGCCGATCGGCTCATTCGCATTCCGTACCGGTACTGGATCTGGTGGGCTGGACCCGTTCCTATGGACGAGAAGTCTGGTCCGGTCGGACCCAACCAGCTCCGAGAGTCTAGGGTTACAACGACCGAAAAAATTGTCGGCCTTGCCGGGCCGGGGCCCCTATATATTAGAGAGAACCCCTCATCTAGGGTTTCCTACTGCGGCGCCGACCAAATCTCAAAAACCAATCAAGCAAGCAGCCTCTCTCGCCAGCAGCAATGGAGCAGACCTTCATCATGATCAAGCCCGACGGCGTCCAGAGGGGCCTCGTAAGCGCCACATCCTCTTCCATAGATTCGATTCTTTGCTGTCCGGTTGGGGCTTCGATTTGGTACTAGCTCGTGCTAACTTTTCTCTGTTTTGGCTCAGATCGGTGAGGTCATCAGCCGCTTCGAGAAGAAGGGCTTCTACCTCAAAGGTAATGTTTTGTTCTTTTTCTTGATTTACGCCTGCATGGGACTGAAATCACCGATATTTTGTTCATACTAAAGATTGATGTAACCGAAATTCATTGCTTTTGATGGAAAACAAACTATTTCTGATCGAGTCAGTTGCCACTTCACCTGCTGAAGATCAGATTTCTGGTGTTTTAGTTTTTCTTCAGTGATGATGATTTGTTAGTGATGATTGCATTCTGATTAGCGTATTGAACATGCAGCCATGAAGCTTGTGAACGTTGAGAGGTCGTTCGCTGAGAAGCACTACGCCGATCTGTCCTCCAAGCCCTTCTTTGCAGGCCTCGTGGAGTACATCGTCTCTGGCCCCGTGGTCGCCATGGTCTGGGAGGGCAAGAGCGTCGTCGCTACTGGCCGCAAGATTGTTGGTGCTACCAACCCCCTGGCTGCTGAGCCGGGCACGATCCGTGGTGACTTTGCTGTCGACATTGGCAGGTCAGATTCGACTATAACCTTTTAGTTTCTTGGCCCCTGTCGTTGATGTGTATGATCCCCTTTGATTGTGCTTAGTTGTTCTTGCTTGTGCTTAGTTACCCTTTGATTGTGCTTAGTTACTCTTGCTTGTGCTTAGCTAATCGAACTTCCACATTGTGTCTTGTTTATCCTTCACATGAACATCTAAAATTATACTTATGTTCTGAGTCACGCTGAATATGAGACGATTTCATCAAATTAGCTGTTGAATTTTTTTCCTTGGGCTTGGGCTTATCTGTTTGATGCATTCAAATTTTGATTAAAAAGAGGGGGTTATATACTTGGCGGAGCATGGTGGGGGCTCTAGTTTGTACTTTAAGCTGTAACCAAGGGTACATCTCATGATTGCTAACAGGATGCGCTTTAACCTGTAGTCCACAATATGGCATCCATGGGCCCAATACGTGACAGATGACATGTGGGATAGTACATTTGTTCTGAATCTGTTGCGAATCCGAAGAATTTGAGATGGCAGTAGGTTCGGGTGCCTTTTATTTTGTGTATGTTTTTGTGTACACTTTATGCTATCATTATTTGATTGCTCCATTTGTCCTAGCTTAAGGAAAATTGTGGGACTGGTATCTGATTCTGCTTCTGATGTCCATGATTGTGACTTGTCAGGGCATGATAATATTAACCAAGATGCTTAAGTATATACGATAGTATGTTGTCACTGTATACTTTGGTAGACAGGTTCCTTTTTTATGTCATGATGTGTTCCTTTATTTAGTGTGCTCCACTACATCATATCATACACATTAGGGTAGTTGTCGATCCATATGCTACACTGTATTCTGCATATGCTTGTGTTCAGAATCATGCTGACTAGACTGAATTAACTGTTGAATCTGACTATGATTTTGGCTATTCAAATAAGATGAAGTATCTGTATGTTTGGAGAGCATGGTAGCCTCCCAGATCAAGAAGTTTGCATTTGTGTTAATTAGAGCATCTTGAAAGGGTACTCATGATTGCAACCAAGCTGCACTTAATGTTCACTTCATCTTCTTTGTATCAGTCTTGTGTCTATAGCACAATGTCTGCTATGTGGTACTCATGGTTGCTAGATCTGCAACTTACATGAACTGTATCTAGTTGTATGCTCTTCAAGGTTTAGTTAACACTTTGGCATGCATGGTGAAATAATTGCGGGGACTGGTATAGCTTTGGGGTACATTGTGAAATAATTGTGGGGGCTAGTATAGTGGTCCATAATTGTGAGGTTATGGTTGTTCAACGAATGCACTTCACTTTGTTATGTTGCCAGGTTGTTTCTAAAAGATGTTTGTTTTGTGTGTTCAGGAATGTCATTCATGGAAGTGACTCCGTTGAGAATGGCAGGAAGGAGATTGCCCTGTGGTTCCCCGAGGGCCTTGCTGAGTGGCAGAGCAACCAGCACCCCTGGATCTACGAGGTCTAAATTGCAGAAGCTTGACAATTGATCCTTTGAGTGCTTGAAAAAACATGGCTCCAGCCATACCGTTAGCTGCTATGTTTAGGTTTTGATGAGAGAATTGAGATCAGTGTCTCAGAACCTTAATCATGTAAACTGAAGTTATCCTTTGGCTCGCATGTCTTAGAACCTTATGCATGCGTGCCCTTTTGCTTGTGATATTTGATATGGTGTGCTTTCAGCAAGTTATTTCTTTGGCTCTCATCGGATTTGTAAAGTTTTTGAGACTTTCAACCCGAAACCTCAGTTTGCTAACGCTTTGTGCTTGAATTTGATCAAATCTGCTTATGATTTTGAGAACCCGAAACTTCAGTTTGCTAACGCTTTGTGCTTGCATTTGATCAAAATCTGCTTATGATTTTGAGACTTTCAACCCGAATCTTCATGATATAGATGAAATTGATCAAAACTGCTTATGATTCACATGGACATCACGTCGCCAAGCCTGGTAGGATTTGTACATAAATCATCTTAAGCATCTGATGGTGTACCACGCCATGTTACAGCCGTTCAATTGAAATCACATAACCAAGCTATAGGAAAAAAGTAGTATCAAGTAAAATTTGGCTCTGAACCAATCCTTATTCAGGTGCTACTCTGCCGTTCAGCCATAGCAGCGGATAGGGTCGTTGCAACCCTTCTCTGCGGACTGCCTGAAACCGAAGCGGCCACCTTTGGCAAGGTATTGCTGGTGGTACTCCTCTGCCCTGTAGAACCTCTTTGCCGGTACTATTTCGGTTACAATCTTCCTGTTCAGAAGGTTCTGCTGCTTCTCCAGGGATTCTCTGGCTGCCTTCTCCTGTTCTGGCGTGTAGAAATAGATCCCTGACCTGTACTGTGTCCCAACGTCATTGCCCTGCATCAATGTTGAGAATGTGTGGTTAGAACTCGGAAACTTAGCACCATAATGCTTGAAAGAATTAGTCGACCAAAGTTCCCAGGTACAAGTTCAATTATCAGATTCACTTTCAGGGAACAAATCTGGTGAATGAATGTGTTTATATGCTATGCAATTGATCATAGGTTTTTGAGAGCTCCATCAGAAGTAGACACTGCAGCCCAAGCTCAACACATTTGCACTGGTAGCTGAAGCTAAGGGTATCAGCACTACCTAGAGCTAGAATGAAACTCTATCCGGTGTTGTGCCAATTGCTCAAATGCTACAAGGGTTGCTGCAAATTTGCAATCAGATATTACAGAAGACCTGGATTCAGGGGGTCGCAGATCGCTGGGCATTGATCAATGACAATACCACTCTACGAAACAATGGATCCATCCGCACCAATCAATGGTGGCAACCTGTGGGTTCTAGACTTCACTGCAGCCTTCCTACTACACAACGAATTAATGATCAATTATTCAGTAGAAACCTCGGCAATCAGAATCGTCGCTTTGGCCGAGTGGTTAAGGCGTGTGCCTGCTAAGTACATGGGGTTTCCCCGCGAGAGTTCGAATCTCTCAGGCGACGAACTATTTTTTTTTTCCCTGCTTCAGTTTGCAGCAGAATTTATATCTGTTCCAGCGGCATCTTCAAACCTAACCAACGCCTACTCTTACCGAAGCGCGCCACAAACACCGTAATCCATCAAAGCCCCCTTATTTAGTGTGCTCCACTACATCATATCATACACATTAGGGTAGTTGTCGATCCATATGCTACACTGTATTCTGCATATGCTTGTGTTCAGAATCATGCTGACTAGACTGAATTAACTGTTGAATCTGACTATGATTTTGGCTATTCAAATAAGATGAAGTATCTGTATGTTTGGAGAGCATGGTAGCCTCCCAGATCAAGAAGTTTGCATTTGTGTTAATTAGAGCATCTTGAAAGGGTACTCATGATTGCAACCAAGCTGCACTTAATGTTCACTTCATCTTCTTTGTATCAGTCTTGTGTCTATAGCACAATGTCTGCTATGTGGTACTCATGGTTGCTAGATCTGCAACTTACATGAACTGTATCTAGTTGTATGCTCTTCAAGGTTTAGTTAACACTTTGGCATGCATGGTGAAATAATTGCGGGGACTGGTATAGCTTTGGGGTACATTGTGAAATAATTGTGGGGGCTAGTATAGTGGTCCATAATTGTGAGGTTATGGTTGTTCAACGAATGCACTTCACTTTGTTATGTTGCCAGGTTGTTTCTAAAAGATGTTTGTTTTGTGTGTTCAGGAATGTCATTCATGGAAGTGACTCCGTTGAGAATGGCAGGAAGGAGATTGCCCTGTGGTTCCCCGAGGGCCTTGCTGAGTGGCAGAGCAACCAGCACCCCTGGATCTACGAGGTCTAAATTGCAGAAGCTTGACAATTGATCCTTTGAGTGCTTGAAAAAACATGGCTCCAGCCATACCGTTAGCTGCTATGTTTAGGTTTTGATGAGAGAATTGAGATCAGTGTCTCAGAACCTTAATCATGTAAACTGAAGTTATCCTTTGGCTCGCATGTCTTAGAACCTTATGCATGCGTGCCCTTTTGCTTGTGATATTTGATATGGTGTGCTTTCAGCAAGTTATTTCTTTGGCTCTCATCGGATTTGTAAAGTTTTTGAGACTTTCAACCCGAAACCTCAGTTTGCTAACGCTTTGTGCTTGAATTTGATCAAATCTGCTTATGATTTTGAGAACCCGAAACTTCAGTTTGCTAACGCTTTGTGCTTGCATTTGATCAAAATCTGCTTATGATTTTGAGACTTTCAACCCGAATCTTCATGATATAGATGAAATTGATCAAAACTGCTTATGATTCACATGGACATCACGTCGCCAAGCCTGGTAGGATTTGTACATAAATCATCTTAAGCATCTGATGGTGTACCACGCCATGTTACAGCCGTTCAATTGAAATCACATAACCAAGCTATAGGAAAAAAGTAGTATCAAGTAAAATTTGGCTCTGAACCAATCCTTATTCAGGTGCTACTCTGCCGTTCAGCCATAGCAGCGGATAGGGTCGTTGCAACCCTTCTCTGCGGACTGCCTGAAACCGAAGCGGCCACCCTTGGCAAGGTATTGCTGGTGGTACTCCTCTGCCCTGTAGAACCTCTTTGCCGGTACTATTTCGGTGACAATCTTCCTGTTCAGAAGGTTCTGCTGCTTCTCCAGGGATTCTCTGGCTGCCTTCTCCTGTTCTGGCGTGTAGAAATAGATCCCTGACCTGTACTGTGTCCCAACGTCATTGCCCTGCATCAATGTTGAGAATGTGTGGTTAGAACTCGGAAACTTAGCACCATAATGCTTGAAAGAATTAGTCGACCAAAGTTCCCAGGTACAAGTTCAATTATCAGATTCACTTTCAGGGAACAAATCTGGCGAATGAATGTGTTTATATGCTATGCAATTGATCATAGGTTTTTGAGAGCTCCATCAGAAGTAGACACTGCAGCCCAAGCTCAACACATTTGCACTGGTAGCTGAAGCTAAGGGTATCAGCACTACCTAGAGCTAGAATGAAACTCTATCCGGTGTTGTGCCAATTGCTCAAATGCTACAAGGGTTGCTGCAAATTTGCAATCAGATATTACAGAAGACCTGGATTCAGGGGGTCGCAGATCGCTGGGCATTGATCAATGACAATACCACTCTACAAAACAATGGATCCATCCGCACCAATCAATGGTGGCAACCTGTGGGTTCTAGACTTCACTGCAGCCTTCCTACTACACAACGAATTAATGATCAATTATTCAGTAGAAACCTCGGCAATCAGAATCGTCGCTTTGGCCGAGTGGTTAAGGCGTGTGCCTGCTAAGTACATGGGGTTTCCCCGCGAGAGTTCGAATCTCTCAGGCGACGAACTATTTTTTTTTCCCTGCTTCAGTTTGCAGCAGAATTTATATCTGTTCCAGCGGCATCTTCAAACCTAACCAACGCCTACTCTTACCGAAGCGCACCACAAACACCGTAATCCATCAAAGCCCCCCCCCCCCCCCCCCCCCCCCCCCCCCAAATTCACCGCAATTTCGCCTCAAAATCCTTCAATCCCAACACGAATTGAGCGTCTGTTGAACACTGACCTGGCGATTGAGCATGGTGGGGTCGTGGCGCGCCCAGAAGACGTCGAGGAGGTCGTCGTACTTGCAGGCGGCGGGGTCGTACTGCACGCGGACGACCTCGTTGTGGTTGGTGGCGCCGGTGCAGACGTCCTCGTAGCTCGGGTCGTGGACGTTGCCCTGGCTGTAGCCGACCTCGGTGCGGGTGACCCCGGGCACGCGCTGGAACGCGAGCTCCACGCCCCAGAAGCAGCCGGCGCCGAACTGCGCGAACTCGTTCCCGGGCGCCGGCTGGTCCTCGTCGGGGCCCTGCGCCAGCGCCGCCGACGCCTCCGACGCGCGCGGGCTGCCGCCCAGCCCGCCCAGGCCCAGCTTCCCGAGCCAGCTCATCGCCGTGAGGGACCCCGACGCCGGTCGGGACTTCGCGGGCGCGAGGAAGCGGACGGCGGCTCGGTGGTGAGGGACGGCGGCGCCGTGGAGCGCGCCGAGGCGGGAGGCGAGGAGGAGAGGGGTGGAGGAGGCGACGGGTGAGGTGAGGAGCGGAGGCATATCGGGCGAGGCTTGCGATGCTTCTCCCCTTTTGTGGCGGCGTGGCCCAGAAGCTTCGACGGCCGGTTGGAGTTGGACTTGCTCTCTGGTGGTTGGTTGGGTTTTTCCACGTCCTTCCTGATCCGTTTGCTCGGCTGCCTCACCTTCAACCGCTTGCGGCTTCGGCTTGCCGCCCTCGGCGCTGAGGGGGATTGATGCGTGTTGGCCCCGGGCACATGAACTTTGCTGAAAATTCTAGAGGACAAAATTAATTTTCACATGGGTGAAGCGATAAGAAACTGTCCTATTCCAAACAAAAAATTAACAGGTTTTTAGGTCTATATACTCACCCTTTCGCGTCATTTTTACATGTGGTAAATTTCACTATGATTATAACAAAGGTTCCTTCAGAATTCTAAACAAAACCTTTTTCCTCCACTGAAACTGACGGTATGGAAGAACGAAGGTTTCTGTATTTGAGAACATGAAAGGCGCTGAATTGGTCTGGACTGAACCGGCGAAAGCTTTTGAGTATGTGCTTTGGGATTTGCTTGTATTGCACCAGGGGAAGGGACATCTGGTTTTGTTTGTGTGTAGCATCTGTTGGATAAGGTGGCAAAATATGTGATGCTGATAGCGAAGGCGTGGCAGCCTACCGAGACACGTAAGGATGAAACAGGCAGTGTGATTGCTGCGAATATGCTTGTGGAAGATACGCCAATACGATCCTGACTGACTAAGCTGGTGAAAATATTTGGGCGCGTTCGGTGCCCTGTTTTAGAGCCTCTAAAATCCTCTAAAAAGAATCTTATTATTTAGGAGTATTAAATAAAGTCTAATGACAAAACCTTTTTACATATAGGTATATCTTTACGAGACGAATCTAACGAACCTAATTAATCTATGTTTGCTACAGTGATGCTACAGTACATATCGTCTAATCACGGCTTAACTACCCTTGTTAAATTCGTCTCGCGATTTAGAGGGGGTTCTGCAGTTAGTTTTGTAATTAAAATTTATTTAAGACAAGATTCTTTTTATTTAGACCCCTTTAAATTTTAACCTCTGAAACGCCGAACGCGCCCTTTATCTCTCAGCGGTCATCTGACTGGAGCATACCTTTTCTGTTATATGACCGGAGCATACACGACAAATGTACGCCACGAATGACGGAAGCAGTGGACCGATAAACCCTGCTTGAAGCTGGGCTGCAGATTGCAGCAGCAAGTACACCAATATTTTTTTGTTGGCAGAAGGGAGTTGCATTAGCATGTTACATGCACATCGCATTGCTGCCTTACATGATATAACTACCATATTACAGTGACAACACAAAGGATTAGTACATTTTCAGTATAGACACATTTATCTACAATCAGGGAAAAGATGTTTTAGGCTGTAGACTTGTCTGTTAAGAGTATTAGCTAGTGATAACTTGTTAACAATCAGTTTACAGAGGTTAAGGTAAGCCTGTACGGTGGAACAGAACAAGCGCTATGATTGTTTTACTGCAAGACTGTTACTATGGGACGAACTTGCAGCATCAGAACCTGCTGACCTTCTAGGAACTCTCTGCTTTCTCAGGCTATCACGCAATGGAGCAAAGAACTTATGCATGAGAGCATCCTCTGATGTTAACCTACACCTGGGGTTGACCGCCAAACACTTATCCACAAGATCAAACAGCGAGTCAGGTATCATCTCGACGAACTCTGGCCTGCGTGCGTTGGCTGTACACCACTCCTTCAGATCCACCGAGTGCAGAAATTTGATGTCAAAGAGTTCCTGACAACATAAAGGGACGGTTTAAGAAACACTGGTTTAGCCAGCGATCAAAAAGGCATTTGCACCTGAGGGTTCACTAACCGAAGGGTAGGAAGATTCGCAGTCGTGCAATTTCGCTAATTCCCATAGTTCTTCACTGCCTCTCAGCTTTGCTATTTCCTTGATGTTCCTTTTGTTGAACAGATACAGCGACTTAGAAACATTTTTGACTTAAAGAAAAACAACTCTGTAAATGTCTAAATTAACTCACTGCTCAGGATCTCCAACAAAAGGTGCCCTGCCGATTATGAAGTACAAAAGTGTCACCCCAGCCGACCATACATCAACTTTATAGCCCTGGTGGGAGGATCTAAAAAGAACCTACAGGAAATACTATCACTTCAGTACGTGGAACTTCAAGTATAAGGAAATATTATTGCAGTTGAAACAGAATCAAACCTCTGGAGCTCGGAACCCTTTAGTTCCAACACATTGACCATCCTTTCGATGTTTTCCATGCCCTGCAGCTACAATTATTTGATCATTTTTACATCTGAAGACTTTCAATAGAATATCAAGACAAGGTGCAATACTGGTTACTGAGAAAACATACCTTTGTTGTTTAACATGCCAGAACCAGCAACAGAACTACCACCAGAACGCAGAGGCATTGGAGTCAGTACAAAGAGCTTCCGATCCACACTGCCAAAAGGAGCAGCGACCCTCTTCCTTTGAGAAACCGGAGCTGTCGAAGTATTTTTGTTGGGAGTGTTGGGACTTTGCATTGTCTCATTCAAAAAGTTCATCAATTCTTTTCGCCCTTTGTAAAGCATTGGCTGCTTTAACCTGTCTAATGATGTTTTGGTGCTTGTAGGATCCTTGGCAGAGGTTACACCAGATGCATCAGCAGCTTGACTGCCGTGCCTATTTTTATTGTCAATCTTAGGTAGATTTTTATTGTCAATCTTAGGCGCGCTATCCACTGGGCTTCTATTGGATCTTTTCCTCTTGGATGGGAGAGGTTGTTTCAAATCTGCAACGGCTTCTTTGGCATGAACTACTGGGGCAAAATTTGATGATGGCGGAGATAATTTATCCATCCCACATGAGATTGCCTCAGATTTACCTAATAAAACGAACCAAAATCTCAACTGCATCAGCCATGCACAGCACACAAAAAATTAAATGTAGTAACGGAAAGGTTCAAGTTCATCATTTAATAAGTGTTTCTTTTTTTCAGTTAAAGAATAAATATTTCCAATGATCAAAGTAACCATTAAGAAGTACAGAACATATACATTGTTGAAATATTTCATCGTTATTCATAGTTGCAGGCTTGTAGCAACGAATTTGCATAAGGTAGTCGGGGTGGAACTAATCATGACATATATCACTCATATATCGTGTATGCAGCATGTAGTTGCTCAACCTAATAAAACTAATTGTTGTATCAAGATCACAAGGATTTTTTGGGGGACCAAGATATCATATGATCTGATCTAAGGGGTCTGATTCTCAGACAGAACTGTTGGATATATCCAGTGGCGGACCCAGGAATTGGTGGCTGGGCATTCAAACTTCAAAGACAGCCAAAAGTATTCTATACTACCTCCATTCGCGAAATCATGTCGTTCCCGACAAACGAAATGAACTAAAACTAATCTACGCTGCCGTGTCCGAACGACATCAATAAAAAAACGGAGGTAGTAGATTTTTATTTTACAGTATGAACATTCATAATAAAATATACATTGATCATAAGAGAAGCAAATTCAACTAGTTAAGATAAAGTACACACTATCAGTACAATTTCAATTGACAATTTGTTGAGCACAAGCATATGCCCATGGCGTGGAGGCGCCTCGCGTTGGCGTCGCTGCAGCTGCCGGAGTATCCCGCTTCTCAAGCCGCTGCCGGTGAGGTTTTGGGTGTGGACTGCGGATTCATGCACAATTGATTGATTTAGGGATTTCAGGAATAGAGGAAGAGGAAGAATGGGATATGGCGTCAGAGGAGCCGAGATGACCACGAACACTCCCGTCCGCCCGATCAAATTAATGTTGCCGTCCTGCTCCTTCTCGTTGCCCTTCGATGTTATTTTCTAGGATGGGCTGTACAGGGCGTTGAGGAGGGGAAATGGGCCAAGAAATTGCTGGTTTGGAGCGTGGAGAGAAGAAATTCAAGCCAAGCTGCTTGTATACATGTACAAATAGTAAATACTCTTATGCACACTTGATTTTTTCCTCAAAATTTTGGGCATTCAGTTGAATGCCCTTGAATTCAAGCAGGTCTGCCAGTGGATATATCTGTACTCAATCTTTTTTATTGCCAGGCAAATGATAAATTACTCCAAAGTGTTTTTTTCTTCCCAAAGAGAGGCAACACAGTAACAAACACGCATGGTCAATTTTATGACGTACATTCAGTGAGTAGATTGCGAAACTGGGAAAAGTAATATTCTGACAGCAAATAAGATGTATAGGCACACCATTGAATAATCTATCAACGATTCATATTAGGAACGGAACTTACAGTTTTTGAAGAACTTCTGGTGGAGATCCTGCGTGCATATTCAGGATAGTGTTAGCTCTAATAACACAGGAAACAATCCTCACATGTAAAGCATCAAGTTGAGCAAGTAGGACATGCACTAACATTTGCCAAATTGAAGTCAATAAGATACCCCTTCATCAGTTGACGAGAGAAGAGAAAGTTTCCTGGTTTGACATCTCTATGCACTATCCCCTGGAGAAAGAAATACCATCAATCAGATACTCATGATCAGTCATCAGCAAACAGAAATAGAAGTGTCCATAAATAAACGATCAACTATGGTAACATGCAGTATAAGTGGACCTGTTTATGTAAGCTTGCCAGAGCTCTGAACAGACAATACCCATACCACTGCAACTGAAGCATGTTTATATCCTTTCTAAGAATCTGGGAGACAAAAGAAATACTTAATAAGGATAGTCAATTGAAGGACAAAATAGCATCACAGCCAGTTGAAAATGTCAAACCTCTGGTCTGTCATGCTCAACGTGTTCTAGAACGAAGCACTCTAGGTCACCACTTTGAAGAGAGCGATCATATTTAATCACACAGTTTTTGCCTCTGCAGCAGAAAAACATGGCACTTGCATTAAGGTCACTAGCGACCAAGAATAGGAAAGCAGGATTTATAATTTATAAGTACCCAAAACGCTCCAGCATCTTTCGCTCGTTGTGAACATAACGTGAATTAGCATTTGGGTGAGGACCTGAGAGCAGAGGCACAAAGAGTTAATTCCTTTGTAAAAAAATTACAGAAAGAGGAAACAAATAATTTGCCAACACTAGAGGATTGCTGTTCACATTTTATAGCAAATATTTGTCCATCTACTCTTCTCCGAGCCCTATACACAGTTCCATATCCACCTGAGTAAATAATGAATATGAGAGGTCAGCATTAAAAATAGAACAGGACAGTTTTTCCAAAAGAAATGTATAGGATTCTTACCAGAGCCTTCCTCCTCTTCTATGATATAACCCTCAAAGCAAGGAAGTGGTTTTGGTGCTACATGGCCCTTTACAAAAAAAAGTTTGTGAAACCATAAAAAGTCAATAAATCTTGAAAACAAGGCCAATTATAGGTAGAAGACATCAATGATGATGCAACCATACTTGGTAGAAATAAACCAAATAATTAGCAAACCTCAAATCACATTCGTAGACACTAACCTTTTGAGCCTTTGCAAGCTGATCCTTATCATCTTTTGGCAGCCCATCATTTTTCTTGCTCTTCTCCTTTTGCTTCACAATATTTCTATCCTGCTTATTCTTAGCTATAGTACCAGTCCCTTCATTCGAAGTCTTCTCTCCATGATCCAGATAAGTGCTTTCTTTATTATCAGCAATAGAGTTCAAGTTCCTCTTGTTAACACGGTCAATCATTGTTGCTTCTTGTGGCAAAGTAGCAAGTTCAACATTTCTTTTCATTTCAGGTAGCAGAGATTCAGCCTTGGTGTCCGTAGGAGGCTGAAGCAATATTTGTGGTGCCTTATTCTTGTGAAGTTCTGCACAAGCACTACCGCCCAGTGGATTCTTTTCCTGACCACACATTGGGACGTTCTCACGTTGTCGTGCATTAGGAATGTCAAACTGTAGAGCGTCGGCATTGTTTGAAACCATAGCAGCAATTTCCATATTATCTTCTATCTTTATATTGCAATTAGTTGGACTGACAGGCATTTTGCACTGAAGACTTATATCCTTCTCGACACTATTGTCTTTTTCCCCAACTAACACAGCATGAATGGTTGTGGGAGGGAGGGCAGACCTTTTCTCTGGATCATCACCACCATCCACTCTACAGTTATGGCATGGAACGTCTTCAGATTCACCAGTCCTAGTAATCTTATCATCAACTGCTGTATAGATGTCTTTTGACTTCTCTGGATCGAGTAAAGGAATATTGATACCACATGGGCTATCTGATAGCTCGGTCAACACTAGTGCAGATGACATATTCCCAGGGACACTGCCATCCTCGCCTCTAGGAGACTGGTCAATTCTGGCTTGAAGATAAGGCATACTAATTTTGCCAACACCAGGAGCCAGAGTAAGCCCAGTAGAAAATTCTGAGGGTTCGCCAACAAATGTGTGGGTAGTGGAAAGCCTATCTCGCAACTCTTGTGTAATGTCCAGATGTACCTGAGTAAGATATGAAAAAAATGACGGACATGAAGGCACAAGATAATTTTATTGTTATATGGATATGAAAATTTAGCTGCAGTCATCACTATCCATGTCAAGAGGTGACATCCCATAAGTATTAAAGTGTTAGAACTATGGGAGTCAACTCAACAACTTGTACCAACCAAAACCTATGAAGAAAGGGATGCCTGAAAGATAGGGGTCAACAATTCCCTTAAAGGAAAATTGACTACGAGGACCACACCCCATCTCCATTGTGTGACAATCTAGTGACCAAATACTACTGAGCACCATGGAACAGCTTATCTATGGGTGATAGACCGAGATTCATAAATTTCGTCTAAAAAACTATTCTCTAGATTTTCTGCAAATGGCCTTTAAATGGAAATGATAGAAAAGGATTTCAATGCATCAATGAAACTAACTATAAGCAAATGAAAGCTAAGACTAAGAGGTCTATACTCGCCATTCGTTGCTATGTACTATCCATTTCATCAATTTAAGACATGATGAAAAGAAATTATTATCACGATTCAATTAGACAGACACTATACCTCTCCAGTGACGACCCGAGAATTGCTTAGGGCAGTCAGCTGTTGTGACTTCGGATGCTTATGCTCCGCCAAATCTGCACAAAATTCTGACAGATTGAGCTCGGCAGAATTATCTCAGAAACCAGAATGTATACAGTACAGAAATACAAATGGAACGATGGGTGTTCTCTGAAAAACGAAACAACCTGCGTCCGGAGCCAGCAAGCGGCGCCTCTTCCCGCTGAAGCACCCCGCCTCCGAAGCCTTCCGCTTTCGCACATACGTGATGGTCACCTCTCCCCAACACCTCCTCACATCGGAAGCCCTCAAGCTCCCCCTCGGCGGCGGGACATCCAATCCCACGAATCTCAGAAGTGTCAGCACAGCCGTCTGGGAGGCCGTCACGACGCCGCCGTCAGATAAGCAGAGCGGAGACTCAGGGATGTGGCATATCTGCTCCACGATGCGCGGCGAGATGGCGGCGAGGCGGCGACATCTGAGGCGGCGGCGGGGCGGTCGAGGCGGAGGACCACCGTGAGGAGGTACCAGGCCCTCTCCATCTCCAGCGTGCCCGAGGCGGCGGCGGCGACTGCTGCTGCGGCTGGCGCCATCGGAGGCGGCGAGGCGCGCGGATCTGCGCGTCTAGGGCTCTGAAGGCATGGAATGGAATTAGCCGGCAAGGCTTGGTGTGGTGTTCTTCTCGCTTGCCTCTTCTTCTGTTCTGGAAAGGGAACGGTGATTTTGCGACGCGGTCCTCGGAGTACTTGAGTTTTGTGGATCGGTGACCAGCGGGAGGCGGGAAAATTTTGGAGCCCTGGATCTCGGCGCGCCGTGCGAACACGTGCCGTTTCCCGCCCGGTTTTCCCCCCCGCTCAGCCTCCGTAATTGCTAGGTTCACACGCGGCTAGCGTACACACGACAGCATGTCTGTTAATCAGTGTTGTATTGTTCGCTCATGCCCAGACGCGTACACGAAATTGGCACCCTGAACGTATAATTGTATACAGATGCACGACACCTGACTACAGGAGTGCAGGTACAAGTGAGAATGTAGTATTGCAAAAGGAATGAACATCTCGACGGAAGGGGTAAAAGAAGAGCAGCATGTCTTTGTAGATTCAGACTTCAGAAGTAGAGTTCTGCATCAATTGGAGCAATGAAGGCAATGCAGATGTACATCTGATAGATAACATTACTGAATACTGACAGCTGTAAATGAAAAAATAAGAGCTGATCTGCATGTTTTTGACGGGATGTTGTGAACAAAACTAGCACTGTTCTACTGAAATTGTTAGCTACTGAACAAACTGGCAAAACTTTGCTTTGATGAACTCCCAGTGCTATCTGGTTGTTTTTCGACTTCGCCGGCGACATTCAAAGCAGTCAGAGCATGGATAGTAGGCATTCACTCCATGTTTGCGATCAATTTGTAGTTTGGTTGGTGAAACCTTAAGTTCCTCTACAAGTATCTTACGGAGATTTTCATTTTCCTCCTGCAGTTCTTCAATAACCCTTTGGTGCTTGATTACCTAGAAATGGACAATCAGCATCAATAAGTCATCAGTTATGAAGGCTTGCTTTGCGAGGAATATAATGAATGCATTATTCTGTAATCTTAACAAAATGTGGTGTAATTGAGAATAGTAACAGACCTAGCATATTGTACTGGTTTTCTACATGTAAAGAGAACTTCATACTAGCTAAAAGGATTGCAGGCATATCATTTTATGGCCAAATTGGGAGGAAATGAATGACATGACACATGAAAATAAAATATTTTACTATCAAGAAAAACAAGAACTGTGAGACACATGACTGAACTCACCAACTGAAGTACATTATCCATCCCATGTAGATTTCCGGACTGTAAAATGAATAAACGAAAACAGCTCAGAATACTTGTTATGTAACATCATCTAAGAAACAGACTTGACTTTTTAAACAGCTTATAACAACACAAAGGATAAGTTGATATGTATGACACAGGTTAACAGGGTTTTAGTACATACTGCATCTCTGGACTCCGTCTTCAAATCATTCTGGAACAGAGGACTCTGTAAAAAGTTTGAAATGACTTTTTCAGTTCGACTTCCAGTTAATGCTTCTGGAGGCGCCCCATGTTGGCCATGCAGTACATGAGTAGGCTGTAGCCTTGACGTCTCATTGCTTGCAGTGTGGTCGAAATTTCTTTCTGCGGTCTTAGCATCTAGATCCATGGACATGCCATTGTGTGTTTTTTTATTGCTAGACAAAGAACCAGTCACAGGATTCGATTCAGATGACATCTCAGGCGTATCCTTTAGCCTTGAGGTGACTTTAGACATAAGTTCCTAGAAAAACTAAATCTCTTAATATTTTGCATCAAAAAAGGAAAACAGAGAACAATAGGGATAAAAAGTAAAATTCAGATTTGTACCCCAACAGATGATTGAATCTCATGAAGTACTCGTGGCTTCAGTGCGATTCCTGAAAATTGAGGAAACCTTATCATAGGGACAATAGCATAGTGCTAGTCTGTAAGAAGTGAAAACGGGTATCCTCATTCCTCAGTTATCACTTTGTGGTATTAAAGCTACCTATTTAAAGTAAGTGTGCAGAAAACTACAATCCAGCAGCTAAAAAAAAAAATGAAGAAGGGACATAAACAATAAACGATGTATGAACAAGTAAGAAAAATTACATAAGCACTGAATTAGTCTTAAGCGAGGAGTTGAGGAGAATTGCCACATGCTGGCATTGATAAAACACTACAAGTTGCAGTTACTTGACACTTTGACAGTAGGATAGGTAAATATATACGGGAACAAGCCATCATCTCGAATGTAAGGTTGATTTATGTAACGACAACATTGCAGGAAATTTCAGAGTTTGTATCTTATAAATAGGTTTAACATGTACCTATCCCGAAACCATGGCCTATACCAACACCACAGCCAATGCCTGCTTCGATGTTATTTAACCCTGCTTTCCTTAGCTGAACCACAAACATAGGTAAGAAAACAGCAGAATCATATATGCACCAAATAAAGGATCAGATTAACAGAATGTGCGTTTATGCATGCATGGGCATAGAATAGAAGAGTGCTAAATCTCATCTTACAGCAGAATTGATATGCCTCGTGACACCAGAAAAAGCATTTGTTGCACCACTTGTAGCACTCATAACTTGCTGAAGTCCAGGTATCATACCTGACCACCAACACGAAAGCCAAATTCTTAAACAAGTTGTTAATGAAACTAATCCATTACTCTCCGATAATTGAGTAAGCTCAGGACCGCATGAACGTACATGTTACCAGATTCAGAAAGCATGAACCAAAACACTGTAAGGATTACCATACGAAGATGTCTACCTAATCACCATTTCAGATGAAGTAACTCTACTTCTGAATTACATACGACGTAGTGTTCGACGAAATGCCGAAATGAGAGCGGAGTGCCCGCTTCATTACTCGTCAGATTGAAAAGATGCCAAAACCAACGAAGCACCCACAAACCCGTGTCCTACTCAGTTCCGATCAACCCACGATTGATTCGAGTCCGATGAGCTCATGCATAGTGCATTACCTAGGTATATGGGGCGGCCGACGCCGATGCCGACGCCGCAGCCGACACCAAAGCCGGTGAAGACCTGAAGCACCTTCATGCTGAAGGGGTTCTCCATCCGGAACGAAGGCGGTGGAAGCCTCCGCTCCCGCGAGCTCGCCATCGACGTCGGGCGACGGACGCCGGCGACAGGGCACGGAAGGAGCGGAGTAGGTGGTGGTAGCGGACTCTGAGCCCACGGACCTAATTTTGTATCGTCGCTTGGGCTCAGTCCAGGTAGCCCATTTCTGGGTGGACCGGGTCGACAAAGTTTTACTGTAGCATTATGCGTGGACCTCAACTTATACATCAATTGCAACTTGCAAGCGAATTGTAAAGTGCTGCTACAAAGTGAAACTGAAATGTGTCTTCCAAAAAGTGAAACTGGAATGCATTATCATGAATTGTGTTGTAAATATCTTGTGACTTGTGACCTTGAAAATGGAACAAGATGGCATTAGTGCACCGTGAAACATATACTAATATATTTTGTAAAGATATGAAACTTCTGAATACCAATGGTGGAAAAGGGTGAGGAATTGCCGATCCACACGTTCAGCGTAGCCCATGCTTAAACAATCGTACACACTTGATATTGGCACTTTTTCCTCGTTTTTTAAATTCTTCTCAAACTTCTTCATTTTCGCCTTGCTACCAACTTAGCTTGTTGATTGAACCATGAGAACACGAATCAGTGGACGAGCAAGACGTGGGCGTCAGGGATTGGAAGAAATTGATGCCATCCTCTCGCTCAGACTGGCATCTCTTGACTAGATTCTAGCACTAAGTCATGCGCTAGTGTCATCACAAAGACATGACCTCGTACTCATGTACTAAAACTTCCACCACATTTCTTTTTTGACCGAAAAACTTCCACCACATTTCATTCTGAATTCGATACGAATCTTTGGTATGCCGTGTGATTTGTGATTCTTGAGTCTTTGACCAGATGATCATTTGCTTCTCTGACGAACTATCACCCCCTTCATTACACATCTACGCTTATTACCACTTGGCATCATCGAACTCCAAACACGTTCACCATGTGAAATTTCCACTGCCTGTTCGCCTAGTTTCTACGTGAGTTCGATCGGTCAACATCGACCTGCCTCGATCCAACTTTTTTACAACGCAAAAAGATTCACGCACCCTTTGACTATCCCAATCTCACGTGCACCGCAACATCTCCAACAACGTTAGCACCAACAAAAGCCCGGATCAAACGGAGCGAATTTCTCCGGATCCGTACGAAAAATGCCATCTTGTATTTCCCTTCCAGCGTCCTAGGTGCCCTTCATTGGCCGGAGACCCCCTCGAGAAACACAAGGCGTGTTACGAATCGAAGCCAGTCCCCTGAAACAAAATATAATTTTCATCGAAACCGAAAAGGAAGAAAACTAGAGGAAAATCTCCATCTTATCAGATTTCTAAAAAAAATCTCCATCTTATCTTGCACGATCTCCTTTATCAACCTCGTGAAAGGTCGCCGCTATCTCATGATCCTCGCGGCCCGTTTTTCTATCTATCCTCTCGCGTAGGCTCTCCTCACTTTTGCTGAAAGCATGTGTGTGTCGTCGACCCTCCACCAGCAACCAACGGTGGGGCACCGGCTACTGCCGGCCGACGGCGACGAAATGAGCGGAGCATAGTCGCAAGGATCGAAAGCGGCAAAGGTAGCTAGCCCTGTGGTGGCCGCGTACGCGTCGCGCCTTTGCACTTGATGGACATGGCGGTTCCGCACCCTGTTTCGGCGTCGTGCGTGGACCACTCGTCCTGGCGAGATCCACATATCCCGTTCCAGATTCGACCACGCCCCTCATCTCCTTTCCCATCGAAGCTGCCGTAGATAGATGATGTTTTCTTTTTTGCGGGGAGGATAGATAGATGATGTTTTCGGAGGCGAATATGATCTGAGAGCAACTTGTGTCCATTTGCAAATTCTAGGTATCTCGAAATCTGAATTCTAAGCACCTGGATCGCTGGATCAATGGTCCAAGCAGGAGAGAAACCAGGTGCTTCTTTGCCATGTTGTGCAGTTTAGTCAGTGTGATACACGCAAAGCGCATGTGTATGCATAAAACGGCATGATCTGAACTTCGCTATACAGCCAGATTTCTGCACAGTTCTCTGGTTGCTTCTCTTCTCCCAACCATTATTGGAAGCAACAGTGATAGAAAATGGATGTGAACAATGATGATAACGCGATTGGAGTGTTTGGACGAGAAAGGCATGTGAATCATATCGACTGAATGGACCTGAGGTCCAATTATTGGGGCAATGGAAGCTCAGAGCCACACAAGCCGCTGTCATAGCTGCCTCCTCAGACTGTTACAAGAAGCGAACCCACTTCAAGGAGATAGGGACCCTTCCAAATCCACTTGCCTCGACAGTTGATGATTTCTCCATGGACAAAAATCTCTAACAGAGGATGATCTTACAATACAATAATACTACAACGACCAGATTATATTTATCTGATTTCTGTTCACCAACTTATACCAACCAACCAAAACTTAAACATGCACAAACATTCTTTCCTGCGGTGTTACATAAAACTACTGAAAACCGCCACGCGATCGGCGATGAACACAAAGTTAGCATGACAACAACAACAGCAACAATTTCGAATAGGCGGCAGCTGCCTGCCGAAGGTTGGTACAGATTGCAACAGTTGAGACAAGCTCAGCTTCTGAAATCACAGCACTTTGATCATGGCCCCGGCTGCGCCACGAGGCGGAGCGATGCTGAGATCGAGACTGTTGACAGCCATGCTAAGCTCCAGGCTACTGACGGATGATGCTGTTTCCAGGCCAGAGGGCATGGGTGCGAAGGGCGTCTCGGCGTGAGCCTTTGGTTTCTTTAAAAAATAAGTTAGTTCATTAACCTGTAAGGAGAATTACTTGTTAGTTTTGCTCGTTGTTGTTTCTAAGAAGGTGAAAAGGTGACAATTTTTTTTTTTTGGGAAACTGAAAAGGTGACAATTTTACCTGCACGTTAGTGCCTAAAAGTCCACCGGCTCCTGGGTAGCTTGGTATCTGTAGTAAGGTTCAAAATTAACAGTTCAGCATTATGTTTGTCTCAACTAGCTAGCTGATATTGATTCTAGCACAATCTGTTGTGCAGAAAAAAGGAAATAAGGAATAAATCTGCAGAAATTACCGGGACATCGCCGCGGTCGGTGTGAATTATTTCCTCAGTAGGAGCAGTCTTAGTAGCAATACTTTGAGGGCTTGGCACCTGAAACAAAGGGGTAAAGATCATAAGCTGCAAGATCTAATCAACCACAGGTAATGCTCTGCAAGTGTATGAAGCACGTACTTGATCGTTGTTGTAGTCAGCCATGCCGACGTCGAAGAGGCTGGCACGGCGCTTCTTCTTGCCAGGGTTGGTCTGCCGGAGGAAGTACTTCTGGGCGTGGCTGGCCACCTGCGTCGCCGTCCGGGTGGTCACGAAGCTCTTGGAGATTCCTCTCCAGTCCCCTTTGCCAAGATGCCTGAGGCCGTCGAGGAACTTCCTGTGCTCCTCCTCGGTCCACGGAATCCCTGCACCGATACGCAAGATCAATCAGAGGATGAACACTTGATCGAGTGTTACTACTAGCATTTCTGGTGATTGAGGCCTTGTGGATTGTAAAGACCAGCCGTTGACTGATTCAAAGAGGGGGGCTAAAGTTTTAGTCCTGTTCTCGTAGCATTTACTTTCACTAATACATCAATCGTTGGATCATGTGCAAGAACCTTAACATGTTGAAAAGTAAGTTTTCAGAGGCAAGAGGAATCGAATCGGGAAAGAAGAAAAAAAAAAAAGGTGTCACCTTTCTTCCTCTCCTGAGCCTTGCGCCGGCGTCGCTTCTGCTGCGGGGTCGTGAGATCAAGGTCGTCGGAGGCGTATCTCTTCGCAGTCTCCTCGAGCGCCGACGACTTGTTGATTTTGGCGAGGTTGGGCATGCTCGTGCTCTTCTTCAGCTCCATGGGGTACTCGCCGTCCTCCTCGTCCATCTCCTCACCGGCGACGTGCACGTCCTTGCCGAACAGCCTGAAGCTCACCGGCGCCGCCTTCCTCCGATCCTCCTCTTCGTCCGGTCGCCGCTCCATTCCCCCGCCGTTCGTTGCGCGGTCGCTGTCGAATGGTATCTTGTCGGAAGCGGATTGGATGTTGGGTTTTGGAGGCTACCGCGGACCGCAGTAGAGGGGAGGAGGAGAGTTGTAGTGGTTGCTGCCCTGCCGCCTCTTGCCTGAGCCTTTTCTCGTAGCCTCGAGAGGTTTATTTATACAGAAAGTAGTGCGGGTGCGCGCACTAGTTTGAGCATTTTAAAATTTTGTTTTAATGTTAATTTGTACAAACGAGATGGGCTAATGGCCTTTTTATCGTTGACCGATATTGCCAAGGGAAGATTCCATATGTTATTTGCAATGGATTAGCTGTTCCGGCTCGAGGCGTCCCTAGTATAACGATTTGGCTACGTCAGTAAGTATGTCAGAAAAACAATATTGCTGCTGTTTTTGTGCAAAGTTTTCAGGGGGCTTCTACCATCGATCAGCGTTCGCTGCCACAATGTACATAGACTACTTTTAGTGTTCGGTACGTTTTCCATGTGAAAAAGTTCTCGGTGGATACGATGCCACCGTTCGTGTGGTGTGTATCGTGGCATCGACAATTTGGGCGTTCTGCGTTCATGTATATACACCACACTAATCGTCGATCGTGACAGGCTGAGAGGCGGAAAAAAGTTGACGAGGCGAGGCTGCTGAAGCAGATGTGTGAGGTTCAGAAGCTGATCGGCGCTTAGATTTTTAGAGTTCAGATCGGCTCTTAGATTCGGCTGTACTACTTTGTGAGCGGGAAATTACACTCGGGTTACCATTCCATTTCTCAGTGACTCGGACATTCAGTCATATGGTCGCGATCGCAAGTCGAGCCGTACACAGACCAGTACAACGAGACCACGAGGCCCGTCCAGCATCATCGTCGCTGCCGGCGACGGATCTCCTGGATCACTGCCGAAATTACGCAGTCATTCCCCGTGCGCAACACGCACGATCAATCCATGCAAAGCTTGACGTCTTTACGAGCCGGCACTGGACTGGACTCGCGGGGTGCCGTGTTGGTCGGGCATGACGGATATATGATGCCGTGGGAATTTCGCGCTCGATCCCCTGACTCGGCACATTTCGTTTCGTGCTGGTCTGGGTCTGGGCAAGCATATTGCCGTCGAAATTTCGTGTCTTGGTCTATCGATCGAGACCGCACGCACGCACGCAGCGTGAACCCATGCGAGGTGTTTCGTGTTGGTGATGCTCGCCTGCGCGAGCGTGCGTTGACCGGGCGGGCGTGTGCTATATCGAGAACTGGCAGACGGGCCGGCGTGTTCGGTGTACCGAGCGGGGGGCCTGCGTCTGAACTGATCCGACGGACATACCGAGCCGGGGGCCTGCGAGTGTGCGTTGACCGCGCACCCGTGCGCCGCGTGTGCAGTGTACCGATCGAGCGGGGCGGCAAGGGCCTGCGTCTAGCTAGCATCTGCATAGATGCAACGGACGGACGTACGAGCGGCAGCTGCACATACTACGATGCACTCACGGCTTAATATTCGCTCGATCGCGCCACGCGCTTTCACCGGCCAAACCTAAAATATTGCCGTCTCCGCCACTAAGATTGCGCGCTCAGCACGCCGCTTCCACTAAAGTATGCTATCACCAGACCGATCAGCAGCAAAACCCAAGCATCGCATTCATCGAAAGTATCTGGCGACCCGGGTGGGAATCATCGCGCTCGCTCGTAACGTATGCGGGAATCATCGCGCACATAAACGTCTGTGCTTGCGTCGCGCTTCGCATAGCTTTTCCGTCCGCGCATGCACAACTCGCGCGCGCCGCCGTCGGGCGTCGATCGCATCTCGTGTTCGACGTCGCGTTCGGCTCGCGGACTTGATCAGGTCGCTTCTTCAGGTGGCGCCTGGAAAGGGAAATCTGCCTGACTGCCAGCGATGCAGCGACGACCCAGCGCGCGGCGGCACCGGACGGCGGAGCCCGCGCGCGTCTCGTGTTCGCCTCGTCCGTGTCGCCTGCCAGGGACGCCGATCTCCTGGCTGTATACGGATTCGGATAAGTTTACATGCGTGGCGTAGTGGGGCCGGCACTGATCCGAACGAGAAGCCTCGTCCCAGTTGTTACCGCCTAGGGTAAGTCGACAGTGGCGTTTACTTGGCAGGTTACTCTCAGTTCGGGTTAAACCCAGGATATTGCGGCTACCAAGATTATCCACAGCGCTGTCTTGTTCCAAGCCTTGGGGCTTCCCTTGATTTAGCAGTGGGAGGGAGTATAAAACTGCACACTTGAGCGGAATACGTCGGGCGGCAGTGAAAATGTGCGGAGCGTGACTTAATTGATGACGTCACGGGAGCGCAAGGAGATCGATTGTGCCATGATTCTGTGGGCGACCTCCATCCTTGATCCCGAACAATTTAGGCTGCATGCGAGAATAGCGGTGTGAACATACAGCAATAAGGTGTACGGGAGGAGAAACTTCTGTATACCGCAATAATGTATACAGAAGTTCTAGAAATCTAGAACTAGAAGCTCGGGGGGAACCTAGAGGAAGAAGAAGAGGAACGAGAATATAGGGAAAGAATTCTGTTCTGTTCGTTAGTACGGCCCAGCATGACCCACCGCCGCCCTTTCTGCCGTCGGGCCCTAGTAGATTGCGGGAGCCAGCCAGTCTGGGCTTCTTCCAACGGCTGGACTAGCAAATTATTGAAGAACGCGCTGGCCCAGTCCCGTCCTCGTGTCTATTCGCGCGGTCAATTCTCATCTGCATTTTTTTTCTTTTTTGATGAGAGATAATATGCAACAGTGTTGTGATGCTACTGTAGTGCTGTACTGTAAAAAAGCCCGTGACCCTTGGGCGTGATTCGCGTGAATGACATATGGGACGACGCACGCTTTCTCTTGTAAGCCGGCTCCCTCTTAATTGCTACCACTCTCCTTTTCCCCTCTTCCTACAACGCTCCCTAGCACCTAGGCTAGCTGGCCGGCCGGTGTCCTTCTCAGCCTCTGATCGTTGATCTCTTACGCGGGGGCGGAGCCAGGTTCAAGCCAACCTGGGCTCCGGCCCTCCCTTGGTTTGCCCGTTTCTTTGAGGAATGAGCAGTAATCAGGCCATTAAGTCTATTAATCGCCATGTTAATTAGCTAGAGTATTCAATCGGCCCTCACTTCCTGCTGGTTTTGGCTCCGCCAATGCTCTTAGGCCAGTTTTAATGGGCCTTTCATTGACATTTAATTAAAGTACCACATCAGCTAAAAAGATGACTTGACAAGAATTTTTAAAACAGAGAGAAGCTATGCCTTTCATTCTAATGAAAGGCTTCCGGCACCCTTTCCTAGATAATAAAAGTGAAATGAAAGTGCATTGAGCATCTTTTCTTTCATTCTCCACCATTTGATCCAATCATATGTAGCCATTTAATGTTGTGACTATCCAATGAAACTGTGAAATAAAAATGTGCACTCAGAGATGTAGTTTCATTTCACAAAATACGATTACAAAGCTGATGTGTCATGCTTAGAAAGTATGAAATGAAAGCTTCCACTGAGATTGGCCTTACGTTCCCAGTCCCAGACGAGCTTTCCCACATGGGGCTCATCATCAGCATCCGGCATCTTCGTCATGTTAATACGAAGGTGAACTGAAAAATGCTCCTCAATGGCATCATGGGGTGGCTCTCGCAGGACAGGGCGATCCGAAGCAGAGCCGCTCTGCCGCCTTCATTGGCGGTTGGTGGAGCACCGCATTTGTGTGGATTTGATGCTAGGATATCTGTTAGTTGTGTTTTCTTATTAATCGATCCACCGACTCGGCGTTGTGTTGTTTTGTTTCAAGTTTGTTCTAGTAGCAAGTGTGTGTCGTACATGTGGGTTTGATTTTGTACTAGTCTTACGATGGAGTATATGATGCGAATTGCCAGTTCTACAACTAATTATTCTGCATCAAGCTGGTCATGGAGCCAGTGGCGGAGCAAGGATGTCTCGCAAGTAGGGGCTCATCACCCTTGTTCTTCTTCCAGCTCCCTCTTCCTCTTCATTTTCCTCTTCTTCTCTCCCTCTCTCCCCTCCCTCTTCTTCTCCATGGAGTTCCAGGGGGAGGGGGGCTCCACCCCCCCCCCCCCCCCCGCCCCACCCCCCCGCTGGATCCACCCCTGCATGGAGCAAGTCACTGTCCTGTGCAGTACCACATGCACAATAGTGCATATGACATGATTGCGACGCACGAGTGCATTCAAAGGAATACGAGTGCGAAAAGGACCGAGCAAATGAAGGGGAACGATGCATGGTTTCTCGTGTCTATCAGTGAGAATTCTTTATTGGCCGTCAGAAAAAAAATTTGTTCCTTATTGGCCATCAAGAAATTTCAATTTCCCTAGTAGCCATCGCCCATCGGGTTCAATTTCTTTTTTTTATTGGCCATCGTAGTGTTAAAATTAGAGGACAAAAGTCACTTTTGCCCTTATTTTTATCACTAACATTTCTGATTAACTAAGAAATCAGACAAAATAAAAAGAAAGTATCTCTGATGGGGTAGTTTATACGCGTCACCTAACATGGATAATATCCATGCTCAGACTTCCAAGCTTCTAGACCACTCGATAAAAAGAAAGTATCTTTGTCCATCAATACGTTTTAGTTAAATCAAGAGGAAGAGATTTATTTTGTTTTCAGGAATGGAAACAAAGGGGGGTACGTGGATAGAAATGAGATGCCCATCCATGTAATTCCTGGCACTCATTATCTCAGGTATGCATGCTTAACACTGTCCCATATGGTTGATTAAAAATAGCCGAGGCAAGCATCTGCAAAAACTTATAAAGGTGGCCATTGTTCAACATCAGGTAGACTTCGGTAAAGGGATTAAATATACTCAAGCAGCTGCTAGTATTTATTTTCTATTTCTCTGTCGCCGGAGGCGTATCTCTTCCAGGCCTCCTCGAGCGCCGACGACTTGCTGATGTTGGTGAGGTTGGGCATGCAGGTGCTCTTCTTCAGCTCCATGGGGTACTCGCCGTCCTCCTCGTCCATCTCCTCACCGGCGACGTGCACGGTCGTGCCGAACAGCCTGAAGCTCACCGGCGCCGCCTTCTTGGGCTCCTCCTCTTCGTCCGGCCGCCGCTCCATCTCCCCGCCGTCCGTTGCGCGGTCGCTGTCGATGGTATCTTGTCGGAAACGGATTGGATGTTGGGTTTTGGAGGCTACAGCGGACAGCAGTAGGGGGCAGAGTGGTGGTGGTTGCTGCCCTGCCGCCTCCTGCCTGAGCCTCTCTTCTCGTAGCCTCCACTGGTTTATTTATAGGAGCTCCCGGAAGCTGTTTTGAGCGTTTTAAAATTTTCACAACTGAGATTTTTTGCACAAATGAGATGGCTGATACCCTTTATTATCGTTGACCGATGTTGCCGAAGGAAGATTCCATCCGTTATTTGCAATGGATTAGCTGTTCCGGCTCGAGGCATCTAGTAGTATAACGATTAGCAGCAAAACCAAGCATCGCACTCATCGAAAGTATCTGGCGACCCGGCTGGGAATCATCGCGCACATATATATGACTTCTACGCTTGCGTCGCGCTTCGCATATCTTTTCCACCAGAGCACGCTCTGCCTGGTTCTTCCGTCCACGCAGGTCGCGTTCGGCGTCGATCGCGTCTCGTGTTCGACCTTTGACGTCGCGTTCGCGGCCGGCGGGTCCCTTGTTCAGGTGGCGCCTTGAAAGGGAGATCTGCCAGTAAAGCGAGGAAGCCTGGAGCGCGCGTCTCGTGTTCGCCTCGTCCATGTCGCCTGCCAGGGATCGATGCGAGCTCCTAGCTGTATGCGGATTTGGATAAGTTTACATGCGTGGCATGGTGGGGGCGGCACTGATCCGATCGAGAAGCCACGTCCATGTTGTTACCGCCTAGGGTAACTTTACTTGGTCTGTTACTCTCAGGAGGTGTTTGGTTCGTTGAATGTAACGCATTGGAATACCGGTCCGGTAACGGTATGAGTCCCGGGCGTTTGTTTACTCTTGGAGCGCAATCGGGTACCTTGTAATGCGAAACCCGCCTACTCAACACCGAAACCGGTCGTCCCTGGCCGCAATCGAAACGATACCGCCGCAATCGTGCTCGTCTCTCCCAGCCTCGCCTCCTCGCGCCGCCGCCCGAGCTCTCCGTCCAGCCACCGCGCCAGCCTCCTCGTCGACGGTTCGAGCTCACCTGCCCTCCCCTCTCCCTCCTCTCTGCTCCCCCATCTCTCTCTCTCTCTCTCGCCATCCCTCTCCCTAGATCCCGTCCCAAACCTGATATGTTGTGGCTCACATTCATGGTGCAGGAACTGCAAAAGGAGAGGAGAAGGAAGAGCGGGACAAGGAGAACAAGGAGGAGGAGCAGAACACGCGCACCCAGATCCTTCGTCGGCTGTGTGTGGTAAGGATTCCCAAACCCTAACCCTTGCTTGCACGGTTCGGGGATCAGACTCAGATTTGCCGGCTCAGATTTTCTTGTGTTCCTCTCGAGTTCATATATTTACTGTGAATCTTGTGGATAGATGGTTTGCCGGCCTGCTCTCAGTGGATGAATTGTTTGACCTCTTGGACTGCTGGATAAATCAGTGTATTGTTTGATTGATTAGCCTTTAGATATGGCCTGTTATTGTATCCATGAAGTTGCAGCATGAGTTTTTATACAATGAGCTACTGTTAGATAAATATCAGATAAATAGAATTCATAATTTTCATAATTTAGTAGTTGCTGCACGCATATGTATTATGGAATCCCGTGACCTGTGGCATAAACTGAATTCATAATTTAGTAGTAGCAGCTATCCGTGGCTGCTCCTTGCAATATCATATAGAAGAAAGTGCTTGAAAATAGAGATGAGGTTGAAACGTAAGGAGCTTAGAATTCATAAATTGAATGTTTTTCTAGTAATCATAATGTGTTTCTGACATGGTACAGCTATGGACGTCTTAGAAAGCTCTACAACTGTTCGTGGAAGGGGCAAGAATAAAAGAAAGTGGTTTTCTGCTGAAGATGATGAGTTGATAAAAGCATTGTATGATGTCTCTTTGGACCCTAAGTGGAAGGCGAAAGGTGGTTTCAAGAATGGGTATTTGTTTGAACTCGAAGCACGTCTCGCTGAGAAGCTGCCAGCTGCAAAAATACCTGCACTTTCACATATCGAGTCCAGGTTGAGGTACTTTAGGAAAAAATATGTTGCTCTCGAGCAAATGTTAAACATAAGTGGCTTCAATTGGGATGCAAACAAAAAGATGCTTCAGTGTGAGAAGCAACAATATGATGCCCATTGCAAGGTAAATCTGCTTTGTTATTATGTTAGTTACTATGCTGCTGGATGTTTATTCAATCAACTGGATGCTCTTATTGTCCAGTCTGCACAAAATCTGAACTGGATGCTCTTATTGTTCAATCTGAACTGTTAAGTGTCTTTTCCATATAGTTATACTGATCAGTTAGTTTGGGTTGAGGTGATGCTGAGTAGCTTTTGAATATTTATTTCCACAGAATCATATTGATGCCATAGGCTTGTATGGAGTTCCATTCCCTTACTATGATACGCTGTCAGCTGTATATGCAAAGGATATAGCCACTGGTGAAGGGGCAGAAGGATTCACAGAACTGCACACCATGATACCACATTTGAATGACTATAGCTGCTGTGAGGTATAGGTATAGCTCCAGCTGCAATTGAATTTTCAATTCGGATGGCTTATGATGGATGGTTTATATTGAATTGTTGTTGTTTCAAATTCCCTAGAGCTGACTTTGTATAAAGATGTCCTTTGAAAGTGTAGTGGTTAAAAAATTGATGTTCATGCATTTGTAAATGTGCAAATTTTCTGGCAGATAGCTGGTATTAGTCGAATTTGGCTCAAGATGGATGGTGTCTATTACACTGTTATGAAACTTTCCAGAGCAGATTTTGTAATGAAAATGTCCTCTGAAAGTGTTTAGTTCAAAATTTTGAGGTCATGAATTTGTAAACGTGATATCTGGTATTTTTCGAATTTATCTTGGGAAAATATTACATGGTGACCAGGCTGAAATTTATCTTGGTAGTTCTCGTTAATACTAGCTCTGTCAACCTATAAAAGAATTTTAAATTTGCGAGGAGCCACAGGCACGTGATTTGATTTCTGGCTCTGTACATACTCCGATACCTGAGCCCATTACAGAGCAGCAACAAACACTGTAACGGTATGAGATGCCGTTACTTTGTCCAACCAAGCAAAACACGTAATCAACCATCCCACCCGTAAATCCCCCGCAACTTGATTACGGTACCGATTGCGATACCAGAGCATAAACCAAACACCACCTCAGTTGGTGTTAAACCGAGGCTGTGCCACTACTAAGATTATCCACAGCGTTGTCTTGTTCCAAGCCAGTGATTTGTTCCTTCCCTTGATTTGGCAGTGGCAGTATAAAACTGCACACTTGGGTGGAAATGGAATACGTCGGGCGGCAGTGAAAACGCACGGAGCGTGACTTAATTGTGGACGTCACGTGGGCGCTGGTAGATCGATTGTGCCATGATTTTGTGGCCGACCTCCATCCTTGGTTACCATTCTTCCGATCCAGACTGCATGAGAGAATAGTGGTGTAAAGAGACAGAGATAAGCTGTACGGGATGAGAAACATATGCATGAAGTACTAAGATGTTCTAGAAGGAGAAGCTCGAGGGGAACCTAGAGGAAGAAAAGAGGAACGAGAATATAGGCAGATCAGGGAAGAAGCAAACGTTCTGTTCGAGAAAACTATGGCAGATCAGGGAAGAAGCAAATCGAAGTTCGAAACGATTCTCATTCTATCCTGGGTGTTCCTTAGGGGCATGGTCCAGTTAGTACGGCCCATACTAACTCGCGGCCCTCTTTCTGCTGTCAGGCCCTAGCAGATTGCGGGAGCAAGCCAGTATGGGCTTCTGCCTGAGCCTAGCCACATTGGCTGGGCTAACCGTTTGCTTGAATGGCCCTGTCCTAAACTTCGAACAACTGTGAATAAACCTGCTGCCTCGTGGGTTGGAAACGGCGCGAGTTAAGTCCTGCAGGCGTTTGCGGCTACTTCAGACTTTCAGAGCGTGCCATGCATCCAGGCACTTCGATGTAGTGTAATCACTAACAACCGCGTGAAGAGATACACACTGATGCATGGAGCTAGCTAGTAGGTGAATGGCGGTGCATTCCAGTGACATGTCTTTTTCCTTTTTTTTTTCTTTTCCGAAACACATTGGAGTGACACGCACTGGAGCACCCGAGTCGATGGAGATCATCCACGACGTAGTACTTCAGAGCTCGACATGCTATACTATAGGTAGGATCATTCACTGCGCCACTTGCATGCGGTACACGGGATTTAGACGGGCTGGGGAAGCATGGATGACAAGAGCCAAGAAGAGGTCCTGCGGTGTATGCGCGAGGACGGTACCTACCGTCGCCTTTCTGTCGCAAAACTCTCTGGAGTGCGACGATGCCAATCGTTTCGTCGCATTTGGTTGACGAGAAATATGTATCGCAGAGAAACCTCCACGTTCCTCCATGCCAAGGTCGCCAAAAAAAAAAAAAGTTCCTCCATGCCAATGACATGTGGGCCAACTGTTCGGAAGAGAACAGTGCAGCTGGTTAGTTACGCCTCTGGTCGTGGTGCTTAAAACGCTAGTGACGCAGCAGACCCGCGCACTCGCCAGTCGCTAGCCACCTCGATCGGTTTCCGTCTCGGCCAACTACCAGCTTAGTTCTCTCTCTCGCGCGCGCTTCTCTCGCTGCATCCCTGATCGACGAGTCCAACATGGACGACATCATCATCGCCATCCTCGTCGGCGTCCTCAGCGCCGTTGTCGTCATGTGCCTGTTCTTCGGCATCCGCATGTGCCGGAGGAGGTGCGGCGACGCGGCGGGAGAGGGGCAGCCGCCCGCCGGAGGGGCGCCGCCGGCGCCATGAACTGCAGGCGGCGTCTTTAATTAGCGTGTGGTGGGCTAGCTTGGTTATGTGTGGCGTGCGTGTGTGTGCTGCTCTACTACGGTGTCTGATTGTGTAGAACTATATCAGCGTACAACGGCACGCACCTTTAATTCGTGGTTACTGTCAGTAATGTGCAATGCATCTTTGACCGTCTCCCTGTCTCTCTCTTCTCTTCCCTGCTGCTTGGTAGTGCACAACTGCATGTTTTCCTCCTTTCGTGAACTGATGCTGAGGCGAGATCAAGCGAGCTGATCGAGCTGGGCGTGCACGGCCTCGGCATGGCAACGGCGACGCCGGGCACGTCGCCGACGACGCCCAGTGGCCACTGTGCGCGCTCTGGTAGCTAGTCATGGTACCGAACGAGCAGTTGGTACCACCCCTGACAAGCCCTCGTCAGTGTGGTCGCCGCCGTGTACGTAGTGGTCGAGACTTGAGAACGTTGCCATGTTCCCAGAAACGATGGTGATCAAGCTAAGCGCCTTCTCGATCACCGGCAACTAGGTGCTGCCTTACGTTCTACACGCACTCCACCGCGAATCCAGTTCGGTGGTTCGTCAGAAACGGTGCGTGAAAAAGAGAAGAATATCTATCGATCCGGGACCATCGTTAATTTTCAGGGGAGGAAGAAAGGCAGCCATGTGAATCGGTCTGCAATAATTGTGATGAAGACGGCTCAGACGCTACTATCGGTTTCTTGCTAGCGATTTGGTTTGATCGTGGCTGCAAGCAGCTACCCCAAGCTAGGAACAAACTGAGAAGCGAGCCGACCTGCAACTAACTCACAGACACGATACACCACCAACACACTTGTTTTGTGTGAACAGTAACCAGCTGGCACTGCCAAAAAGACTAGAGGACACTGAAGAAATTCCAGGCTACTGAAACAGTAGCGCATTCAAGTGAAAGCAGCCTTGCAACGCCATCTATAGCTAGCTAGAGCTCTGCACCACGTTCTGCGATCCACACAAGGTGAACAGTGGGATGGGGAAGGATGGGAAGACAAGCCACGCACTGACGGTGTGTGTGCATATGGTGATTGATGGCCAAACATTTGATCAAAAAATTGATGGCCAAACATTACCGGTTTCACGCTAATTCTCTGGGCTGGATTCAATTGCCGTGGCACCTTCCTGGTGACGCATTCCACTGCAGAGAATTTATTTGCTCGACGATGTAGGACGTTGCAAAGAAAATTTGGAGTCAATCTCTGGTTCAGCTCTCTTCCCCGGTCACCACGCCATATACCCGAATCGTCACTGCCAGCTACTACTGTGCTAGCTGCCGTGGGCATGGCCCTGCGTCCCTATTTGAGCTAACGTTTTGCCGCGGAGATTGGACTCTGGCTTGCAGGATATAAAGCGACGTGGACCGGCCGGTGAAACGAGAGTCAGGTCCCGTGAGTGAATTCGCATTGGATCGATCGGGTCCTACGCACCATTGGCGGAGCTGATGGGCATCTTAGGTATGCATATGAATACCTAAATTTTTTGAAAATGAGCTAAATATGACTAAAAAAATTCTCAAAAATACATATATTTGAGGTAAAAATGATTACTTAGCTTCAAAAATACGGAAAAATGAATGCCCATTCCAAAAATGAATGCCCAGCCGAGCAATCTCAGCTCCGCCACTGCTACGCACTGCATGCTCCTTTTGCATTTCACAATGTAGGACGTGTACCCCACTTGGCCATTGCATCCAGACTCACTTCAATGACACGCGGCCCCCATTATACAGTAGCTCCATGCACCTCGTGCAGTCTCCAACTACGACAAAACAAGCGGGCCAGTTGTTTCGGGGTGCGAAATCATCAGGCTGAAAAGTTCGCACTTCGCAGGCAAGCTTAAAACGCGCGCCACGCCGGAGCCCTCCTCGTGCTCCCAACAGCTGACTCATCAGTGTCTCGCTTCCTTTGATCCGTAGGTCTTTCCTCGAGTTGATCAGATGGCGGACGTCCTCATGTGCTTCGTCATCGCCTTCGTCAGCGCAGTCCTCACCATCACGCTCGGCGTCCTCGTCCACGCCTGCGTCAAGAAGTGCCTCGCCCCGCCGGCGGCGGCGGCGGAGGGACAGCCCCCTGCTGCCGGAGGAGCTGCTAACGCCAACGGGGCGGCGGCGCCGTGAACGGCTGCGCGTCTGTTCATCTGAGTTAGTTAGGTTGATGTGTCAGTGGTGTGTGGTTTGGGCTTCGATACTAGCTAGCTGCAGTTTTCTGTTCATTGAGTAGAGCGTGTGTGATCGAGTCTGTGAGATCAGTTCGATCCATCGTCCGTTTATGCTGTGGTGTGAGTTTGAGTCGCAAGTAGTACTACACTGTATGCGGATCTGATCTAGTATTGCCGTGTAATCTATTATTAACGCACAACGATTTGTGGATGTTCATTCGTCTTTGGTATGTATGATTTCTTCAGGTTTCTAGCTGTAGCTTTTTTTGCGACAGATCGGGACAGCGTTTAGCCACACAAGTAGGTTTAATTTGTTGTTGCCGTTAACTGAGATGAAGTACATACTGTGAATCCAAGACGTTAGCAGATGCTTATCAAGTCCTTTGGTACTAATTTGGTAATGTACGTAGCAGTCTAACAGATTTTAGCTGCTGAGACAATTGAGCACTGACCCAAGTGACCTTGTTGCACCATCTTTATGTTTGAGGTCTATTACCGGCCGGCTGAACACCTAGACAGATTTTAATTGCTTACATCTACTTGATCAGATCCTTTGTCCGTCGCAGGCAGAAGATACTCGTTTGCAATAAGCATGACGTGGATTGCTCATAGGTCTTCGAACAAAAAGGCATGGAAGCCATTTCCACCAACTGCTCCGCTTTGGAAGCTCGTGAACTGGTGCAATCTTGTCTCTGAACGTCGCATCTGTCAAAGATGCAACAGCTTGAGCTGCTACTGGTGAATTGGCCATCCAACGTTGGCAACAGTGGGAAACCGGAAACGAAAGCTCAACTACCGATTAGTACTAGTCGGATTCAGGCGACGGACCGGGTCCAGGGCGAGCTGTTCTCGATCGAACGGCCCCGTGATGCGTTGCACAGTTCGTGAAGCTACGGCTCGCGAGCTGCTTGTGCGGTTCACAAGTCACAACCAGGCTGCAGCTCGAGTCACTGCTGCGGCTTCGTAGCATTGGCCACTTCCTGTTCCTTTTGTTACACCGTGCCATATGCGTGCATGCACGCGCGACCCTGTACACAGAACGATGGGAAAGGATGGCAAGCCGGTCGAGCCCCGGTAGCGACTCGTGACCTCGTGATGCAGATGGCCCCCAATGTCGAACCATTTCTCGCAAGCGCCTGACCTCTGGAGCTCCTGTGCTGAATTGATTTTCGTCGTCTCCTGGGTGACGCCATTCCATTTCCAGGAAGTTCCCAACCCAACCACTCCCCGTATTGCTGCGACGTCAGGTGTGCCCCAAATCGTGAGTGCGCCATGGAGATGGATGGACGGGACTCTTGACGAGGAAATCACTACTACCGTTACACCCACACCTCCACCAACACCGACAACATCATCGCCGGCTGGTCCTTTTACTCACGCTCGTGCTCGCCAACTTAATTATTAAGTGAGTTCATTGCTAAGGTCATGTCCATCTTATTTAGACCATGGAGACACGTGCACTTTTGTTTTGCTTAGGAATGATGGAGAGGATAAGAAGAGGAGGGGATCATGGGCGGAGCTATAGGGTGGACAGGGTGGGCCGCGGCCCACCCTGAGATTTGGGTCGCGACCCACCCCACCCCCAGCCCATGAGCCCAAGTCGAGCGGGAAGAAGGAACTGGGAAGAACTATGGTTGGCGGCACCGCGGCGGAGGGGACGGCAACTCGCGGCGGCCCTCTCCTCCTTGCGCGGCAACTCCCGGCGAGCTCTCCTCCTGTCCTCTCCCTTGCGCGCGTGCGCGCGTGCCTGCTGCCCTGCTCGGCTGCTCCTCTGCGCGGCGCCCCGAGGGCCGAGGCCGAGCGACGGTGTGGAGGGCTGGCGGCGGCGGCGCGGCGCCCAGCGACGCAACGACGAGTGCCCTCCACTTCCCTCTGTAGCTCCATTGCTCTGAGTCTGCTCTCCTGCGAGTGCGCAACAGCCAACCAGGTTCTGCTGCATTCCCTTCCCTCTTGGATTGCTTTCAAGGCCAGCACGTGCGGCGTGATGTCCGTGCACAGCTGCACACGGCACGGCGGCAGGACATGCATCCTCGTGCGGTAGGCCTGTAGGTACGAGCTCCGTTCACGACGAGAGCTGGCGTATATGCGTTGTGCGGCGTGAGTCCGCGTCGGCCGAGGCAAGCTGGTGGCGCTCGCGAGCGACATCATCGTGGACCTGCATGGTATATGTTTGACGAAATGCCCAAATGACCTGCATGGTATATGTTTGACGAAATGCCCAAATGACCGAATGATGGACGTTGTGTGAGCTACCGGAAACACATTATTAAGGAATCAATTAAAGTTTTATTGTGCACATAATTTTATTAATCTCCCCAATGTAGTTGAAAGTTGGCCATTCAAATCTATTGTGTAGCAAAAACAAAAAATTTTACCGGCCCACCCTGAGTGTGAAACCTGGCTCCGCCACTGGAGGGGATTCGCGTGCGCTGGATTCGGACTGCAGGACAGGGTCAACTTGTGACGGACGCCACCGCTTCGTCCGAACTCCGATTGGGGTGTTCTGGTACTTCATGGAAAGCTTATCAAGTCTACTTTCAAACGGAACCGGACTCACATCCATATCTATTCGGAGTCATCAGAAATCGTCAATTTACTGGAGATACTTTTTCTGTCCACGGTGCTGCGACACCCTGTTTTGGCCCAATGGGCTATGTATCAAGTTGAGTCCATTAAGGACGCGTCTTAGGGTTGGAGCACGACCCCAGCACCCCTGTGGTCGTCCTCCCACGTTCTTATACCCCTTGGCCGCCGCCAAGAATAGTTTGTGTTTTGATTAGTTGAAAGTTAGCCATTGCTACTTCCTTGTAAGCGCGTGTGTTGACTAAACCGCCCGACTTCTTGTATTCGGAACCCCACCATAGTTGATTTCAGTTGCTTAAGACCTTAAATTCTATCTCATATTCAGTGCTTGTTTACTTGTTCTTACTAGTTCTCGATTGCTTGCAGGACAAGTGCCCTCGTGGCCGGTGGTCGCGCTCCCACAAGATCACGGCGACCATTGAAGGTGGTGTATCGGTTGCTAAGGCGCGGCGTCCTTGGACGATTGTAGTCGAGCCGTGAACGTCGTCTCCATCCCCAAATCGAGTTACCTTTCTCTCATCAAAAGATCGACCGTCCAAACCCTTGCGGGTGCACATCAACTCTGGCACATGATATAAAGCGAGGCGGATCGTGGGTGCACGGGTGGACGTACGTTAGATTCCGCGAGTAAATTCACGACGGGACGATCGGGTCCGACCGCAGAGACTTCGCTGCCACTGCTGAGTCCAAACTGCATCTCACGTCAATGACACGTGGACCCTCTAGAGTTGCATGCGGCTCGTGACATGGGTGGTCAATGGTATCTGGCGAGGAATCTCATGCTGAAAATGTTGCATGCATGGCTCGATCGTCCGCCCTCGGTGCTGGTCCTTTAAAACGAGCACACTGCCACACACCGTTCTTTGCCTCGCCAGCCAGTGTCAGCCGCTCCCCAGTATATTTGCTTCCCTTGATCCAGTACTCCTCGGTTGGTCGAGTGATCGAGCCCAATGGACACCCTCGGGTGGATCCTCATCGGCGCCGCCGGCCTCCTCTTCACCGGCGCCGGAGTCCTCTTCATCGTCGGCATGTGCTGGAAGAAGGACGAGCCGCGGGGTCTGCTCCCGGGCAGAGGAGCTCCCCGCAGGGACGGCGGCACGCCGCCGGCGCCATGAACTGTGCGGCGCGTCTCTAGTAGTTCATTTAGGTTTGGCAGGTCAGTCCATGATGTGCGTGTTGGTTCGAAGCTCAGCTAGCTGTATTTCTTTCGTTATGTTGTGTACTAGTGCGTTGGGTGTAACAAGCACAAAGCAGGGAAGTGATGTTGTGCACTGTGTACGTGGGGTGTAATAAGCTTCAGGCAAAGCGTTCTTGGTCGATGCACGGTGCGTGTGGTGGGTTTGAGTCGTAGCTAGCAGCTAGCATGCACTACATTGATTACGCTAGTTACCGCCAGCTATATGTAGCAGTAATGCACGACTAAATGAGTGTTATATTTGATCTTGTTCTGTTTTGTTGTCTTGTTCATGTTGATCGAACAGAGCGCCATGACATGTTTCCTCGTTGTTATTTTTCCCGCGCCTTCACGGTCTCCTTAGCTTGATCGATCGTTTTGCCAACTGCTGCCACACAGTGAAGCGAAACGAGCAGAGCTACATCCGCTGGTTAATTTGCCTGTGTTCACAGGTTCAGAGGCCCCCGCCGCATGCCGTTACTCGCCGTTGACCGCGGCATGGCAGGGTCGGCGACGACTAGTCATCAAAGGGTTGGCCAGTAGGCACTCGGGCCCCACACATGTTTCTCTTTAGGGTCCCACAGGTCACAGCATCGTGTAGAGACCAGAAAGCAGTGGCCTCGTCCTCGCCGTGTCGATCAGCGGCGCCGTCCACGCCGCTCAAATTTCCTAACAAGGGTGGAAGATGAGCGTGGTAATGGAACACCCCACCAGTTTGTCTTGCCCTTCCTGGCATCCTGTCCATCTCAGTATACGCAGGCCCAATGGGAAAAAGAAAAATCAAACTTGAAAAATCAAGAAAGCGCACTGCTAGGTGAGCATCTCATCGCTCACTAGCCCATAGTGGTGTCATAACACATTAACACGCACTGTCCGTCCTCCCGGTGCGTGCCTGCCCTTTCTTTGGTCCGTTCCTTGAGCTTTCGATCGATGGACACCCTCTGGTTCGTCCTCGTCGGCGTCTTCGTCGCCGACCTCTGGCTGCTCGTCCTCGTTTGCTACTGCTACGACAAGTGCGCCAAGACGCTGGCGCACCCCCCGGCGGGAGCTGCCGGAGCGGCCGTCGTCGTGGGTCAGCCGCAGCTCCCAGCTGCTGCTGCTGGAGGTGCGGCGGCCGCCGCCGGAGCTGCTGGAGGCGGAGCCGGGCAGGTGCAGCTCCCGGTAGCCGGAGCTCCTGCAGGCGGAGCCGCGTAGGCTCAGCTGGTGGAGGCGCAGCTCGATCTCCGGCGGTGGCGCGGCGCCGGCGCCGTGATCTCTGCTGCATTATTCTTCTATCATCTGTAATTTTAGGTTTGGTTGGTGTCGTGTGGGATCGGTGCTAACAGCCTCATCTTGTAAGGCAGCCTTGATGATCAGTGTTTGATTGGTGCGCGGAGCGAGTTTGATGTGTAGCGTAACGTAGCATCTAGCAAGCAGTTACTAGATTGTAAGATACTGCTAAGCAGATATCCACCATGATTTGGTCTGTTCGTGCTCCTCTTTACTTCTTTTGCTTCTTTGGAAGATGATGTGTTCGAGTTGGCTTTTGCTATGGATCACACTTCGTTTCGTGTTCGTCCATCAGCACACTGCAGAGCGTCTAGTCATGTAGGACCGGGAACAGAGCCATGCATCCGTTCATGGCATCTAATGAACGTTACTGAAGCGCTAACGATCGTCAGCCAAAACCAACGAATCGGTTGTGAAAACCCCAAGCATGTCTTGCGACACTTTTCTTCTTTTGATTGATGCCTTTCCTAGACTTGGGATCTTTTGCTGTGTAGGAGCGATTTTTCTGTGATTTTTTCAGAGAACCAAAGGGGAAACCGTGTCGACCAGTTTTTTCTGACGCAACCTAGCTAGTGGTAGTTGCCAGCGTCGCTTTGGCACAAGTAGCTGCTACTAGCCTACTACGTAACGTGTCGTCGTCACGGGCGAGAGTCGTGAGCTAATTAAGGTCGTGGCCCCAAGTGTTACGCCCGTTTCATGCTTACGCATTGGCGCGGCCTTTGATTGCTGGCAACTACTTCATCGCTTGAGTCCTTGTTCTTGCGCACTCAACGTGCTAAGAAATACCCAAATCTGGTTCATTTCTAATTCGATCAGATCCTTAATTAATTAAGTTCCCCCTTTTTTTGACGCTTGTGTGTGTGTGTGTGTGTGTGTGTGTGAAGCTGAATTCTCATAAGCTAACTAAAGTGAATACACCCATTCTACCTTGTGCATAAAACACGCACCCAGCCGCCCCGGCCGCTCCTCTCCCCAGAGCCTGTCTCGCTTCTCTTGTCACACCACACCACTGCTCACTCGAGCAACAATGACGAGCACCAAGGACATCCTCATCATCGTCGGCGTCTACCTCGGCCTCGCCGTCCTGCTCCTCCTCGGCCTTTGCTTCCTCCTCGGAGTTTTTACGCGGGACGTCGTGCACCACAACCGGAACCCCGCGCCCGGTGGCGGAGCTCAGCCAGCGGCGCCGCCGCCGCCACCGCCGCCGGCGCCGTGATCTGCGCGCGGCTGATCTGCAGGTTTAGGCTTGGTTCGTGTGATGTACTAGTCGTGGCCTCATGTGGGTGACCAAGGGTGTGATGCTTATTACTCCTGGCTGTTTTTCTTCTTTGTTCTTTGCTGTTTAGCGTGTGTACGACGGTGTCTGTGTCTGTAAGATCAGTTTGTTGAATCTGTAGAAGTGGAGTGCAGCAGTGTATGGAGCACTGTAATTGATTGCCAGTTAGTGCTGGTGCACAGCGATTTGATCAGTTTCTTCTTGGGCATATCACTTCGCTTGCCTGTTCTAGCAGTGGCTAGCTAGTGCTACGCTTTCATTGGCCGTACGTCTCGCCTGCACACCAAGAGAATGTGCTCTTCGAACTCTTTCCCAGCATGCCCGCTTTCTTGAGCTGCTAGCTTAATTTCTCACCCTCGATCGGTGGCGGAGGAGACGTCTTCTTGGCGGCGGCGGCGTTCGTGCGGCCACCGAACGAGGAGGGTGCGCAAGCACATTCAACCGGAAACCGCCGTGGCCATCAATTGGCCAAGCACAACAGCAGCGGCCGACGGGCCTCCGGCAGAGAACGCCTTAATTTACCGGCCTAGCTACGTGAACATCATCATCATGAATAAAGAGTGGATCAACGTGGAGTGCTGTTCGTTCATTAGAGACGGTCAAGAAGTGCTAATGTAACGGTTACTGTAATGGTGTTCCTATAGTACTAGTGGTTGAGTTCTTGTGAAGTTTCTCCGTATTGCTCCGTCTCCATCTGACGTCGCATCGAATGTCGGATGGAGGCATGAAGCTGCCGGCCATGTGCTACTGCCATCCAACGCAAAAGGTTAGCGGTGTCTGTGCGGTGCGGTCCGTCGCCCCGGTCAGCGTCTACTGCTGTAGCTCGTGAGGGTGGCTCCAGTCCCAGTCGTTTCTGTTCAATAGATTTGCACGGAAAAGCGCAGGTTTCTAATTCGAGCTACTCTGCCACGGTAGGGACATGGCCATCGAAATGTGATAGTGATATGCGTACAGTACAGACAGAGGAGGATAGTGAAATGAAACAAAGTAAAAACTATTGAAGCACGCGCGGGGCCCAGTCCCGTCCTTCCTGTCGTTGATTTCCTTCGAGCATCCGTCGATTCTCAGCTGCAATTTCTTTTTCTTTTTTTGTGAGAGAAAATCTGCAACAGTGCTCTGCATGCTGCTGTAGTGCTGTAACACTTGCCGTCGATGACAAGTGGGGCGCTAAAACGTTGTCTTGTAAGCTCGCTGCGACCTTGAGCACGCGGCTCGGCAACCACTCTCCTTTTCCCCTCTCTTCCTACAACGCTCGGCTCCCAGGCTAGCTGGCCGGCCACTGTCCTTCTCTACGTTCCTCCTCATCGTCGATCTCTTTCGTTCCCAGCTCCAGCGGATCGAGCTAGCTAGATGGCTTCCAACCTGGGCCTCATCATCGCCATCTCCATCGGCTGCGCCATCTTCGTCGTGCTCCTCCTCATCCTTTGCTGCATCATGGGCTGGCTCGCTCAGGACAAGGAGATCCGCCGCCGAGCAGCCGCCGCCGCGGCCGCCGGCGGCGGTGGTGGAGCGCCTCCTCCTCCTCCACCACCACCACCACCGGCGGCATGATCTGCATGCCGTGCGCGTTGCCCGTCTAGGTTTCCTTCGTGTGTTAGCAGTGCATCGGTGTGGGTTTGATGATAGGATATCTATTAGCTTTGTGTTTCGTCTTCAATCGATCGGCCGGATCTGCGTTGTGCTGTTTAGGTTGCAAGTTTTGTTCTAGCAAGTGTGTGTCGTGCGTGTGGGTTTGAGTTTGTACTGGTCCTGAGATGTATGATGCAAATTGCAGTTCTATATTGTGCAAGTAACTAATTTCTATATTGTGCATCGAGCTAGTCAGTTCCAAACGTCCCCACAGTTCTATATGATCCGTTCGCTTCCCTCATGGGTGAAGGTGAAACCGTGAAAATTGATTTAATCTTGGCTCTCCGATTCCAACGTCCCAAAGTGCATGTTAGTATCACTTAATAATAACTAGTATGGCTGTCCGCGCAAAGACTTATTGTGCTATTTAAAATATTATAACTGTTTAACATAGTTTATTATTATATTTTTTATGCTCTATATTTATAAAATGGTAAAAATAGTTTGGAAAATTTCTCACCTCTCTCGATTTGAGTATGAGATGACTCATTATTTCTCTTGAATTGTGTCTTTGCTAACCTAATTCATTTGACTTATAATCTAATTGGAGCTTGATCCAATTACCGGATCCAACCAATCTAATAGGAGTTTGTCACATGGTGTTCATCTATGCATCTTAGAGGTTATAAGTAGCATGTAAAAACTAATACTATGACAACTGGCTAGCAAGGATTTTGATACCTTAAATGGTATCTTACCTCCTAGAATGCACGAATTTAACCATAATTATTGTTATTATTTTTTATTTTGAAACTTTTTTTAAAAAAGAGATCCACATAAAAGCTCAAAGAGGCCTGATTTTGTTTCAGAATTGAGTTATGTTCAAACGTGCCATGCTAAACAACTAACATATGTCATGATAGGAAAAAAAGTGTTGTGTTACAAATAAATCATTTAAAGAAAACATATCATGCTAAAAATAAGAAAACATGTATTTTTGTAACAGTGTATTTAAAAATAAGAATTAAGTGTATTTAGATATTTTTTATTATTTCAAAATTTATCTATTTTGGAATCATTACCGTTTGTGGGTAAATTGGAATAAGAATTAGGGACGCCGTAAAGTTCAGGTGCTCCTAATCAGGCAATTTTGTTTTTGCAAGGAAAAAAAAAAAAATGACACATTAGAGGCAACATGACGTAACAGAGTTCATCTTGCGCAAATCACGTAACCCGCAATGTTTTCTTCGGAAAGGCTGTTGCTTATTTGTTTTCTCTCGGATGTGCTATACAGCTGCAGAAACCCTAGGTGCTCGAGTTTGCCGCAAGGTCTTCAGAATATCTTTTTTATTCTCTTTTCCATAATGACAGATTTGGTATATTAGCATATTCTTTTTATAATGGCATTGATGGGTAATTTACTTCAATTTAGATCCAATGTTTCTAGTTTATCAAACATTTAATTTGATGGCCAGATGTGTTTGCTTTTTTTGTGAGAATTTAAAATATGAGTAAAGTGCATCCTAGGTCTTTAAACTATTTCAGGATTCTCATCTAGGTCTATGAACTCTTAAAACGAAGATTTGAGTCCCTAAACTATTTCAAGATTCTCATCTGGGTCCATAAACTCTTAAAATGACAATTTTGGTCCCAAAACAATTTTGTTATTCTTTTCTGGGTTCAAAAACTTTCAAAATGAAGATTAGGATCCCTAAACAATTTTGGTGTTCTTACCTGGGAACAAAAACTCTCAAAACGAAGATTTTAGTCAGGTGCTTCATAGCTTCGTTTTCACCGCGGTAAACCGTACAGTTTTTGAAAAAACTGGTCAAGTCCAGTTTACGATGTTCGTCAGTTTTCGTTTTTAAATTTGAAACAAATGATTTTTTATTTTTGTACTTTTTTCGATTTTTGCTCTATGAATTGGTTTTTTGAAATTTGGTCTGGTTTCTCGGACATTTTGAATGGTTTTTGATTTTTGGATTCAAAATTCGGAATTTGAATTTTGTTCTGTTTTCGGACCGGTTTTTCGGAAAACCAGACATTTTGGGTGTTCCGATATTACCGGTAGCAACGGAAATTAAAACATTACACACGATATCATTATGATTCAAACGCAAGCCATATTTTGAATGGTTGTTTAAGCACCAAACAAGATTTGAGAATCAAATTTTGTTTTGAGTGTTTATGGACCCACATGAGAATTTTTAAATAGTTTTTGAACCTAAATTGTCATTTTAAGAGTTTATGGACCTAGATGAGAACTCTGGAATAGTTTAGAGATCTAAATCTTCGTTTTCAGAGTTTATGGACCCAGATGAGAATCCTGAGATAGTTGAAGGATCTGGGATGCACTTTACTCTTAAAATATTTTCCTTTGATTAACAAGAAACTTCAAAAAAAGCCACTATGTAAGAAACCTTATTTGCAGACGCGGGTCAAGTCAATTTGCAGACGAAATTTTTTTTCGTCTCCAAATTCGCGTCTGCGATTAGGGGTAATCGCAGACGCGCATTTCCGCGTCTGCAAAGCTCCACAGATAGCAGACGCGTCTTGTTGACACGAGTCTGCAATTGTAGTCATATAGCAGACGCGTACAGATGAAAACGCGTCTGCAATGAGCAAACATAGCAGACCCGTGTTGTCAAAACGCGCCTGCAATGAAAAAACATAGCAGACGTGCCTGATTAAAACGCGTCTCCAAAGATTAATTCGAAAAAGAAAAAAAAAACTGTTTAGCAATTATATACAATCCTGATTCTATAATGTAAAGATCCAGTGATTCACAATACTTCTTCCAATACATTCTTACTAATGTTTACAAGGCAAGAAGAGCTAGTTCATTTACAAAGCTGAGACAAGCAATACTGAAACAACATGCTATAGAAATTGAATGAAATCCCATGAGACAACATGTTTACAAGGCAGCACATAACACTGCAGGAATGGAATCCCATGAGACTAGCAGCTAAGGAACAATTCTAGTATGAATGACCGAAGATTTAGTTACACGGCATTCATCAATTTACGATTCATTAATCATGACATTCATAGTTCTGAAAAACTTAGGATACCGATAGCTGTTCAGACACCCAATAACTAGTGATGGGCATAAATAAACAAGGGACAAACAGGCATTAGATAACATAAATAATGCACTTCAATATGAACATTACCTGTGAATGTGTGATGGCAGAACGTTGGTTGACTTCATTGATGAATGGTAGTTCTCCAAAGTAAACAGACAAATCTGAAACTTAAAGAAAACTGTTTGAGATGCTCTTGTTTCTTTATTTCTTCAGAAGAAATATGTTGACTTTTATTTCTTCAGAGATACTGAATTTAAGTCAAAGTACGATTCAACATTGTATAAAGCTAACAAGCAGTTACCTCTGTTGCTCTGTGGATTGTAAAATGTGGTAACTTCAGTCTTCAGTTCAGCTGCTCACATTTTTGCAAAATGGCTTGAGAAGTACTGTTAAGGTAAACCATAGACTATAGTCAGGCAAAATAGATGGCATAGGGTAAATAGACAACACTGCTAGCTTGCAATCCATTTATATTACATATAAAAGTATCAGTCTGCAAGCACTTACATAATTCCAATACCATCACAGAAGAAAAAATTATGTTGTTCTAGAATAGTACAGGTAAAATTGTGCTATCTTTAAGTTCAAATTTCAAGAGGAAAAACTAATTTCAGTTACAAGGAACACAAGCTTCTGTAATTTTTATTGATGCAGAACAGATTTACCTTCAGATATTTATACAAGGCTAGATCCTTGGGAATGATAGAGATCCTAACACACAAGTCACGCAGATGATAGATAAACAACTAGAACAATATTGGTACAAACAAAGCAAATGAGGGAAGAAATTCTAGCACAAAACGTAGCAGCTGGAGCAAAAGTTAAGATAGCAGATCTGGGGTTCTGGACGATGGTGAGAGGTGAACGGCCTGCAGGGCGGGTGCAGATTCATGGCAGAGGAATGACGCATGGCCAGCAGCGAGCAGTGGCGTACGGCCAGAACCGCGCAGTGCACACGAGGAAGGAGGGAAACAGGGAGTACCTCAGGGGAGGGAAGCAAGCATTCCGGCGGTGGCGAAGTGCATCCCGATAGAGGAGGCGGCGTCTTCCCAGATCTGGCGGACAGAGGCGGCGGCGTCTTCCCAGGCGAGGACGAACCTGTGAAGGCTGCAGCTGGAGGATCCAAGGCAGAAGTCGATGTGCCTCACCACGCCGCCGCATCACCGAGGACCCTGCGTCGCCACGCCGCCGCATCATCGATCCGTCGGTGCCCGACTGGATCCGCCCGCCTCCGGCTAGATCCATGAGCTCGGGGGCGAGGAGGGAGGGTCCACGGCAGAGGAAGGAGGAGGACCATCGTCGGCCGACGCACAGGGAAGAGGATGCCACCCGGCACCCACGAGCAGGTGGCGCAGATCCAGGCCAACGCCCACGATCTTCAGTTCCAGGCCGCCGCCGCGAGCTTCACGTCCAAGCCGCCGCCCTTGAGCTCGAGGTCCAGGTCGCCTCCTCGACCTCCAGAGTCCAGATCCAGTCGATCCGGGTCGACGAGGAGGACGCACGCGGCATCTCCGGCTAGGGCGAGGAGGCGGGGGGGGGGGGGGGGGGGGGGGTGTCAGCTCGAGGAGGAGGAGGAGCGCGGCGTCTCCGCCGAGGGCGAGGAGGGGGGAGGGGGGAGCGATGTGCTCCTTGGTCGTCGGCCATGGGAGGGCGGCTAGGATTCGGGGGGCTGCAGGGAGTGAGGAGGAAGGCACGCAAGCGATGCTAGTTGGAGTTTGTGCGGATAGGGGTGGGGTGGGGGCTCGGAGCCAGCGGACGCGAGGCGAGGCCGAATCAGTTGAAGCGAATGAAAAATTCGGGTCCGGGGACTGTGGTTCGGCGACGCGGGTTGTAAACCCGAGTCTACTCTCACGCAGCCTGTTACTTGCAGACGCGGGCCAAAGAAAACGCGTCTCCTACTTTGCTGCCTAAAGTGAGGAAATACACATTGAAGACGTGTCTACTAAAAACGCGTCGCCAAACTAACTTCGAAGACGCGTTTTAAACCCGCGTCTTTGTGTTGCAGTGTCTTATTTCAGCCTTTTTACATAGTGAGCCCTTAATTAGTAAGATAAGATGCTACAATTTGATGAAGTGAAGTTATCCAATACTGGTCTCCACTTCTGCAGGGTGCAAAGCTTCACATGACACCGACAACATAGTAGGCAGCGTAATTGAAATTGAATCCATCCTCTCTCTCTCTCTCTCTCTCTCTCGCGCGCGCGCGCGCGCGCAGTCAGTAAAGGATACTGGGGACCCCTAGTCCCCAACCATCGAACGCATATTCATATACTGACGTGGTGTCAAATTAGGCATGCTCTGAAACGTGCGCTTATTAACTCATCAAGCCGAAAGTGTGAATAGCGTCACTGCAGCTTAGGTGAATTGCGGCTCAGCTTTGTTGGGGTAGTTTCTACACGTCACCTAACATGGATAATGCAGTATATCCATGCTCAAATATCTTAGGACTTCCAAGCTTCTAGACCATTCGATAAGAATAATGTATATTTGTCATCAGCACGGTTAGTTAAACCAAGAGAAAGGGATTTATTTTGTTTTTCAGGAACGGAAACAAGAGAGGAGGGCATGTAGATAGAAAGGAGACGCCCATGTAACTCTTATGTGCCACTCACTGTCTGTCTCAGGTAGGCCTAACACTGTTCCATATATATGGTGGTTAAAAATAGCAAATGCAGGCATCTGCAACAAATTTACAAGGGTGGCCCTTGTATTGTTCAACATCAGGTAGATTTCGGTAAAGAAAATAAAGATACTCAAGCAGATGCTAGTTTTTCTTCCCTATCTCTCTATCAGTGACGTTGGGACAAATTATTTAGTTCGTTTTTCAGCTAAACATATCGTTCTAACGTCATCAAACAAAAAGAATGGAGTATAAGACAGATAGCGAGACATTGATATCGATTACATTTTCTTTAATCCTTTTTTATGAGCTTTTGAAAAGGGCAGGAGTCAGTAGTGAGGAAGACTCACAATTTTCAAAAGCATGACGAGTACACTCGTGGACACATGATCCACATGTTTGATGTTGAGGTAGCATTGCAGTTTGCAACTCTCGTCTCCTTCCCGCGCGCGCTGTCTATAATTAAGGCACCGCACTTAGCCAGCATGCTGTACACACAGAGACACAGGCAACTACGACACTCTCGTAGCTAGATCTCTCTTACTGACAGTGACACTAGTATCAACCGGCGATCATGTCTGCCGCGGTGACGGCGCCGCCGTGCCACAGCCGACCGTCCCCGCTCAACCCCAACGCGAGGGCGGCGGCGCCGAGCGCCGGCGGCAAGGCCAACGCTATCTCCACGAGAAGCCACCTCGCCAACCTGGACCGCCTCCTCGTCCGGCCGCCGCCGCTCCCTCTCCCGCTCGTGGAGCCCAATAACAAGAAGCCGCCGCCGGTGGAGAGTCCCGGCGGCGGCGAAGCCACCCCCGACAACGACCGCAGCGGCCGCGGCGGGCTGCTGAACGCGCTGAACCTGTCCACGTTCCTGCCCTTCTCCCGCAAGCCCGCCGTGGACGAGATGTCCCCGCGCAGCCTGGCCCACCTGCAGCGCCTGCTCACGCTGTCGCCGCGGCTGTCGCCCAAGGGCGCCCTCGCCGGCGAGTGGCGGCGCTACCACGGCGCCGGCGGGTGGGAGGGGCTTCTCGACCCGCTCGACCCGGACCTGCGCCGCGAGCTCCTCCGGTACGGCGACTTCGTGCAGGCCGCGTACACGGCGTTCCACTCCATGCCGTCGGCGGCGGACGCTGCGCCGCCGTCGTCGCGGGCTGGGCAGCACCGCGCGCTGGTGCTGCCCGACCGGTCGTACCGGCCCACGCGCAGCCTGTTCGCGTCGTCGTCGCTGACCATACCGCCGTGGGCGCGCAGGAGGTCGGCGCCGACGTGGCTCACGCAGCGGTCCAGCTTTGTGGGCTACGTGGCCGTCTGCGACAGCGAGCGGGAGGTGCGGCGCATGGGCCGCCGCGACATCGTCGTCGTGCTGCGCGGCACCGCGACGTGCCCCGAGTGGGCCGAGAACCTGCGAGCCGGCCTCGTGCCGCTCGCCGCGGACGACGACGGCGTCGAAGCGCCGAAGGTGGCCAAGGGGTTCCTGAGCCTGTACAAGACGGCCGGCGACCACGTGCCGAGCCTGTCGGACGCCGTGGTGGAGGAAGTCAAGCGCCTCGTGGAGCTGTACGAGGGGGAGGAGCTCAGCGTCACGGTCGTCGGCCACAGCCTCGGCGCGTCGCTGGCCCTCCTCGCCGCCGACGAGCTCAGCGCCTGCCTCGCATCATCGACCACCGCCAATACGCCGCCCATCTCCGTGATCTCGTTCGGCGGGCCCAAGACCGGGAACCGCGCGTTCGTGGACCGGCTCCAGCGCGAGCGCGGCGTGAACGTGCTGCGCGTGGTGAACGCCGGCGACGTGGTGACGCGCGTGCCGGCGCAGGCGCCGCCGATGATCGCGCGGGAGGGGGGCCACGTGCACGCGGGCGCCGAACTCAGGCTGGACAGCCGCGACTCGCCGTGCCTGCGCCCCGACGCCGGCCCGGCCTGCTGCCACGACCTGGAGGCCTACCTGCACCTGCTCGACGGCTTCGCGGGATCCGACAGGCCGTTCCGCGCCGACGCCAGCCGCAGCGTCGCGCGGCTGCTCACGTTCCAGCGGACCAACGTGAAGCGCGCCTACGTGGAGCGCGCCAGGGTGCTCGGGTTCGAGCCGACCACCGCCACGGCCCACGGCGCGGACGGCCAGTACGGATACCTGGCCAGCCCCACATGACCCTGTACCATGCACGTTTTGGTTACGTCTCTTGGTGACCGGCACGTGTTTCTTGATGTGAAAATTTGTGTGTAACGATTCACCTGCCGCTGCTGTTCATTTGACAATCACGCAGAGAATGACGCTTCATAAATTTGTGTGTAACGAAGGCACGAAATGATCTCTCCTAGCTAGCTAGTTCTGTCATCTTCGTTGCTTGATTTGCAAAATGATACAGCGATGGCATCACGCATTATTCCCCGCATGATGGAGTCAACCACGTACGAGCCTTGTAATGTAGCGACACTGATTTTCTGTGTGCATCACATGCTTCTGTCAATCTTTCTCGACGAAAGGACACAAATCAACTATCGAGAAAAATGTTTGGATCGGTTAGTCAACCACTCACGATCGTGAAAAAATAAATCATTCATTGCATCCATTCGATCAACTGTCCCAGTACACGATTGATGCTTCAGAAATAAGTCCTCCATTCACGTCGTCAATTCATCACGCACAAAAAAAGAAGGTTCTCATCTAATGCACGGCACGAATATTTTCCACGATTGGTAGGTTCTTCAGGGAAGAGCATCATCCATGCCAGTGACTGAGCGAGTGGGTGTGCAATGGTGGTGTGATAGCGTCAGTACGTAGTGGATGGATTCTCGTGTCGGACACGGAGGTTGCGGCACGCACACTACGCGCTCCATGCCTCCATCAACCGGTTGCGCCTAGTGGAGCAGAGCACCGAACCATTACCGCATAGCGTTGCTCAGCGCTAACGACGTGCCAAATGGGGCCTGATTTGTTCGCTAAAAGTGTTTAGTAGAAACTGAAACGCATCATATCTTGTCGGGGTTTAAGTGGCACGTATGTGTAGTACTAGTTTTTTCCCTGGTTATTAAAACAGGTTGGCACGAATGTATGTTGTCGGTATCTGAGTGCCAAAGTCGACTCGAAGGGCATGGCTTGCATGACCCGCGTGGAAATCCCACAACATATATATTATTATCTGGGCATTCAATAAATAAATTACTTGGTATATTAAACACATTGTTTTGTGCAACTAGCTGATTGACATCATTCTCACCAAGTTAGCTAACTCTTACTTTATGGTTGCAGAGGTTGGCAGTGCCGCACTTAAATAGAAAATGTAAATCATTTCACCTGAAAAGTGCCATATTAGTTGTGAGCCTAATTTGTCACTAAGTTATGTAATGTTCATCCTAGACGGTGCCAAGTCGGTTGTAGTACACGAGGAGAAAGGCCAACACCACAACGAAATCCTATGCAAATTAGGGGCCGAGAGAGAAGAGATAAGCAAGCCACCATAACTAGGCAAGGCAAACGTGTAGCACGCAAAATAGCGGTGAATTGGCACGTTCCCATTATTTGTGGCACTCCGCCGCTTACTCGGTCGGTGCTTTAATTATTACTTTTCCCGTGGAGTCAAAGCCAAGATTTCGGAAACACTGAAGAAATCGTTGTATCCGGCGACGAAAAGAGGATCAAATCGCTATAGAAGCTTTGCTCTGCACGAGGCTACGAGTCATCACTTTCTTTACTTGGCGACGAAAAGAGGATCAAATCGCTATAGAAGCTTTGCTCTGCACGAGGCTACGAGTCATCACTTTCTTTACTTGACATCTTAATCAGTCACAACAAAGTAATTCATCTGCAAAAGAAAGAGACAAGCAAAGGCCATCGCCAGTTTAAGAAATGTGTTCATTCCCCTTTGACGACTAGCATGCGTTGAGAGTCGAGGCTTCCCTTTGTGGAAGATATCGCATTGGATGGTCATTGAACGTGACTCGATGCCGATTCTGCCGGACCCCTACCAAGCCATCATGTGTCTGTATGCATCGAATTCGAACAGCAGTCGTCCGCCCAAGGCGCAACATGCACACTCCGCTCACGATGAACTCGTGCAAAAATGCATATGCGCGTTAAGCAAAAACTAGAAGGCAAATAACACAACAACTCTGATCTGAAAAAAGGTTGATGTATGAGAATGACCAGGCAGGTCCTTTGGTCCCGACACCACGAAGCAAAGCCACATCGATAGTGTTGCAGCTGTTCTGCTCATCTGCTGAGATATACTCCTATTGTCTTCCACAAATTGTCTTCCCGTTTCTAAAAAAATTGTCTTCCACAAATATCGTGTGGGTTGGAACGTTGTTGCTTCACAGATTGTCCCCGTTCTCGCAAAAAAAAAAAAAAAAAAAAAAAAAAAAAAAAAACAGATTGTCCCCGCAGTCAATTCAGCTTTTGGAGTAGTCGTTATCGTGTTGATGTTTTAATGATAGCCCAATAGGCTGCTGTGGTTCGATGTTTTCAACTTTCAAGGTCCAAAACATAATGGGCCGGCAGAGGCCCATGACGCGCATCCGTTCTCCTCGGACGGGCCCGCTGGCATACTACGAAATTCATCGACCAGTCAAGAAACGGCAACGGAAACAAAAGCGTCCATGGCTGGCGGACTCGACGCTTGTCGTCTCGCCAAAACGCGCGGTCGCAGGCGTGCGTACTTCACACAGAAGACACCAAAACACTTCCCGGTCCATACACGGCAAGCTCTGATGATCGATGTGGCTTGTCAGCAAGTGTGGTCAAAAGTGACGAGTCAGGCCTAGGGGTGGCAATGGGTAAATTAGCCACGTATTTTACATTTTCAAATTCATATCCGTCGAAGAAAATTATACCTATATTCGTACCCATACCCGCTCTCGGGTGGAACTCTATTCCCATACGGCCATACCCATACCCGTGCGGGTAACGGGTACCCGCGGATAATCCATACCCACAAAAAATTGAACAGATTATTAACATATTACCAATTTAGTAAGCTTTAATTAGTATAAGCATATTTAAATAAAGTCCAATATCAGTATAAACCATTCATAGAGCTAATAGACATTTCAAAATATATATCAAAAATAGAAATTCACAAATAAAACATAGGTTCAAGCCACAAATCAAATATACGTTTAACCCATATTCGGGTTTGCGGGTAGACGGGTATGAATTATGACTTCCCATACCCAAACCCGTCATACCCGATTAGTGTAAGTCTTTACCCATTTTTATACCTATGGGTACAAAATGCGTCTCATATCCGTCCCCAAATAGGTATTTACCCATCCGGTAACGGGTACCCATTGCCACTCAGGCCAGCTGCTAGTACAGCTTCCACGATACTGTTCAACTACCGCTAATTATAAAGTCCCAACGAGCTGTAGTAGAAACAAAACTAGAAAACGCAAAAGCAATGATTCGTCAAAGTGGGCGATGAGAAATGACCATCTAGCTCGCGAAAGCCCCCTCCGTCGATCCCTACAAAGCATCAACATGTAAATCTAGTATCCTAAACAATTGGCCTGGCTCAGTCGATCCCTGACAAAGCGAAAACCGGCGCCTGAAAGAACGAGACGCAGCCACAGCTTTGACCGATCTCCAAGTTGCTGTAGCACATAAATTTGATCGATCCCATATCAGATCATCGAAAGCAATGTTTCTCTCCTTTCGATAAAGAAGGGGAGAATCCGTTCCTTTCCCTTTTTCGCCGTTTTCTAGAATAAAGGATGCAACGCAGGTTTTGAACGAGGAGATCCCTAGGACGCTGTTAGGACGCTGTGGGAGGAAAGGAATGTTGTGCTCTCTCTCGCAACAGTGACGTCGAGCACAACAATCTCGTATGCTACACTACCAAAGAAACAGATGACATGAGCAAAATGTCAGGTCTAGAAACAATGGGGCAAAGTTTTCTGCGTCACGCAAGGAAAACGAGCAGTTTGTTACAGCTTGACCGTGAGAAATGGACACTAAAAACTTTCAGTGTTTGGATTAACCAGATGGCTTGGTGTTGTGAAAGTTCCTACTAGTACCATATCTAACAAGCATGAGAATTAAGTCTCTTTTTCTAAAACGAGTTAGTACTATTCATGTGCAGTTGTTCTCTTTCACATGATTCTTGCCAGACCTAGGACGTCAGTTGTTCCCAAGAAATGCAAAGAAAGACCTCTAGTGGTATGCTTAGGTTTGGAATGTAGGCAACGCTTTCTGATGAAAAAGCTAAATTTATTTGGACATTTTCCTCTTGAGCTCGTTTATGATCGCATCTATCCAACACGCCAGACACTTTATTAACAAAAAAAAAAAATGCCACACAGAATATGCCAGTCACGTCGGCCAGAAATATTGTCACTCAAGCTTTGCATGGACACAATGATTTTGATGCAAATATTGAGTTCTAGTTTTGAACCCAAAATAAAAAAAAGTTCTTAAACCGATAGGCCTGATTCAGAACAGGTGTTTGATTTCCTTTAAACCCTACGCGTAGTCATTCTCCTCCTTTAAACCGGCACGCGGGCCTACAGGTTTTGATTACAAGAGCGCGGCATCCTAACGCAAAGCCGCCGTGCTGTAACGGTAATATAACGTTAAACAGCGAAATCTTAGCCCCGGACGGCGACGCGACGGGCGAGGGACAGCACCAGTACCCGCTACTGCTGCTCTGCCGCCTCTGCTTCTTGCCGGCCGCCCCGGCGCCTTCCTCTGCCATCATCCGCAGCGAGGCCACTCCCACTCCATTCTCTCTCTCTCTCTCCCCCCCCTCTGCGACGAACTGCGCCGTCCTTTCTCTCTCCACGCACACACCACCGGCCATCCCCTGTCCCTTCCCCAACCGCCTTTGTCCGTTGCATCGCAATCAAGTTGTCCAAGCACGCCGCAGCAATGCAGCCGTCACGCTCGCAGCACGCCAAGCCGCTGCCAAGATCCCACACGCGCTCGCGCACCCTGGTGCAGCAGGCAGCCGTCGCGCCGCTGGATCCGGGCTCCGACTCCGAGTACCAGGATTTCCGGTTCCACTTCGTCCCCGAGGTGTTCGAGCTCCAGATGGGCGGCGTCGGCGTAGGCGGCGGCGGAGGGAGGAATGGCGGCGAGGCGAAGGCCGCGGAGAAGGTTCTTTCGTTCGAGTTCGACAAGGTCAGGATCAGCATTGCGTCCAGCGACAGCGAGGAGGAGGAGGAAGGGGACGCGCCGCCGAGGAGCTCCTTCTCCGGGGCCAGCCACCCGCTGGAGCCGGTGGACGAGATGGACACCGTCTTCGTGGCCGTCGACGGCCGCGACAACAAGCCCGCCACGGCCAAGCCGGTGGTGTCGTGGGACGGGTCCCCGCCGCCGAGCGGCACGGCGAGCCCGCACAGCAGCATCGACAGCTCCGGCGCGGCGGCCACGGTCACCAGCATCGCGCCGAGCTGCACCGTCACCAGCCTCAGCGCCAAGACCAGCGTCAGCAGCAGCAGCGCGGCCAGCGACGGCAGCGGCGCCTGGAGCATCGGCGCCGGCGGGAGCGGGAGCGGCGGCGCCGGCGGAGGAGGGAAGCCGCACAAGGGCGGGGACCCGAGGTGGAAGGCGATCCTCGCGGCGCGCGCGCGCGACGGGCCGCTCGCCATGGGCAGCTTCCGCCTGCTGCGGCGCCTCGGGTGCGGCGACATCGGGACGGTGTACCTGTCCGAGCTCAGCGGCGGCGGCGGCGGCGGCGCGGCGAGGCCGTGCTGGTTCGCGATGAAGGTGATGGACAAGGCGTCGCTGGAGAGCCGGCGGAAGCTGAGCCGCGCGCAGACGGAGCGGGAGATCCTGCAGCTGCTCGACCACCCGTTCCTGCCCACCCTCTACGCGCACTTTGAGACCGACAGGTTCGCCTGCCTCGTCATGGAGTTCTGCCCCGGCGGCGACCTCCACGCGCTCCGGCAGCGCCAGCCGGGCAAGCACTTCCCGGAACACGCGGCGAGGTACTTGTTACTCTACATTTCATAGCAGCATTACATTCTTTGCTTCAGACTGGTAATCTTGTCAGGATTGCAAACAACATACTGTTGTTTAGGGCTTTAATCATGGGCATAGAGATCTGTACATTTCATGGATCTTCTTCTGCATTGCCATACTGTTGTTTAGGGCTTTATTAATCATGGGCTTAGAGATCTGTACAATGCATGGATCTTCATCAGCATTGCCATGAAACCTGAGATTTTATAGTGTTCAGGTGTACTGCTGACTCTGCAGTTGTGGGTTCATTGCTTTTAAAATAATCGTAAAGATCTTCAGTACTTCTAATTGCGTAGTTTCCACAAAATGGTTTGTCATTCAGCGGCACTAGAGCCGTGCAAAATTCTCAAAGAGGTTTTGAGAACAGTATGCCTTGCCGTTCAGCATTAGTCTCATATCATGACATGAGTATAAAATTACCAATGTGTCTGATGCTTCCTCAGTCACTATTGTCGGCAGTTTGTTTCTGCTAGAGTGCTAGTTAAAGTGATAGTACTATCTTTTGCCCCACTCTACTCTTTCATTCTGTAGAACTTGATTCCAAAATTAGCGTAGACGCAATCTTCAGTGTCTCGTTTGCACATGTACACCATTGTATCCTCTACTCTAGTTGTTAATATAGTGAAAAACAATCTGCAACTTTAAAATGATTACTCTGTTTGTTGGTCTGAAAAAAGATTGTTTGCCGTACTTTGTTTTCCAAGGTACAGGTTACAGAGTGCCCAAATGTTCTTACAGCTATTTGTTTGACCCCTATTCCAAATTAGTATGTATAGAGTGCTACATATAGTGTATCTTTTTTTCTCTCCACTGTTTCTCTAATGCTGTAGAACTTGATGTCTCGTTTGCACTGCTTCACATGTACACCATTGTATCCTACTCTAGTTGTACAAAACAATTTGCAACATTGAAATGATTGCTCTGTTTGCTTGGTCTGAATAAAGATGGTTTGCACTACTTTCTTTCTAAGGTACAGACTATAGAGTGCCTCAATGTTCTGCTTGCTGACATTTGTTTGACCCAATTCCAAACCTGTATTGATGAGAATGAGATGTACTGATTTTTTTTTTCTCAAAATGTTTACAGGTTCTACGCTGCAGAAGTGCTTCTTGCGCTAGAATACCTGCACATGCTTGGAGTGGTCTACAGAGACCTGAAACCGGAGAACGTCCTCGTCAGGGAAGACGGCCACATCATGCTCTCCGACTTCGACCTCTCCCTCCGTTGCGCGGTCTCGCCAACGCTCGTGAGATCGTCCCTGAACTCCGATCCCAGGAACGCGCAGACCTGCGCCCAGCCTGCTTGCATCCAGCCGACATGCTTCATGCCCAAACTCTTCAACCATAGGAGCAAGAAGAACAGCACCGCCAAGAAGTCCAAGGGCGCCGAAGCCAAGCATCAGCAGCAGGCGTCCGCCGGCCTGCCCGAGCTCGTCGTCGAGCCGACCGGCGCGCGGTCCATGTCGTTCGTCGGAACGCACGAGTACCTCGCCCCGGAGATCATCAAGGGGGAAGGCCACGGCAGCGCGGTGGACTGGTGGACGTTCGGCGTCTTCCTGCACGAGCTCATGTACGGCAAGACGCCGTTCAAGGGGCAGACGAACCGCGCGACGCTGTTCAACGTCGTCGGCCAGCAGCTCAAGTTCCCGGACTGCCCGGCGACGAGCAACGCGAGCAGGGACCTGATCAGGGGCCTGCTGGCCAAGGAGCCCCAGAGCCGGCTCGGCGTGAAGAGAGGAGCGGCCGAGATAAAGCAGCACCCGTTCTTTGAGGGCGTGAACTGGGCGCTCATTCGCTGCAGCACGCCGCCCGGCGTGCCCAGGGCTGTCGAGCCCGTGGCCGTGGCGGTGCCGCCGAAACCAGCGCCGCCGCCGGTGGAGAGGGTGCCAATGAACCAAGGCAGCAAGAGGATGCCCGGGGCAGATGTGGAGTCTGGCGGGAAGTTTCTGGATTTCGAGTTCTTTTAAATCCCTGTAGTCTGGCAGCTCGGCTGCCCGAGTAGTGTGTTAGCAATACTTGATTTGGTTCCAGTTTAGGTGTAGTCCCATACTGCTAGCATCTGGGCAATGACATGCCTAACCAGTGTCATCTTGTGATGCATTTTCTAACTATGTTGTTTGCCATGCATATTACTAGAGTAGCCAACAAGAACAATCCGTGAAGTTTGAGCAGTACAAGTGCCAATTTCCATCATGTTCATTGGCATGATTTTGTACAGAGTTATCTAGTAGTAGCAGATTAGTACATGATTAGCAGCATAACAACACACTGTCAATTCGCCAAAGCATTGTGACCAAAGTGTCAATGCCAAGAACAGAACGGCGGAGCCAAAAAACAGAGGAAAAACAGAGCGTCCCCCTTACATTACACGTTTACACTACACGACCAGGTTGTCTGAGGCGCCGATGAGCCCCATGCCGGCGGCCGGACTCCGGTGCCGCATGAGGACTCGAAGCTGCGCTCGCTGGCACTCGAGGTTGGACACGAGATCCACCCTCTCCTCGCGCGCCCTCAGCCGGACCGCCTTGGGGAACTCCACGCACCCCTTGATCCCTCGCCGGATATGCGGGTTCTCGCCGCCGCGGCGGCATCTCGCCGGTGACCGTGCTGCTGACTCCGGCTCGGGCTCTGTTGACTCCGGCTCGGGCTTTGTTGACCGTGTTGATTCCGGCTGGGGCTGGACTTGCCGACCGGGCTGCTGTTGCTGCAGCAGCTGCTCCGGTTGGTGCCGCCGCCGGTAACGGCGGCGGCGGCATGGATCTCGGCGACGGCGTCGTCGATCTCCCGCAGCTTCTCCTCCATCGCCGCCTGCGCGTCGGCGAGCTTCATCTGCACCCGCTCCTCGCGCCAGAGCTCCGCGACGCGCAGCATCCGCCGCTCCTCCTCGACCGACTCCATCGCGCGCTCCACCGCCACTCGCGCCGCGCCGGCCTCCTCCCGCAGGGCCCGGCACGCTGCCTCCGCGGCCTCGCCGCGCCGCCGCTCCTCCGCCAGCTCCGCGGCCAGCGCCTCGCCCAGCGCCTCCGCCTTGCGCCGCATCCGCCGCTCGAACTCCAGCTCCGCCCTCAGCTCCCTGATCCGCTCCACGCAGAGCTCCAGCTCCGACGACATGGCGCCGTACCCCTGATCAAGCTCCACCTCGTCCTCGTCCTCCTCGTCGTCGAACGCAACGATCATAGGCGACTCTGTGTCCCAGCCCAGACAAGAAGAGCGCGAGGAGGAGCAGTAGTGGGGGTTGTGATAAAGCTTCCAAGGCGGGGCGCAACGCGATCCGACGCCATGATTGGGCTCCACTTGCACCACCGACGCTGCCATCTTTCCGAGCCGATCGGGATCCAATATTTTACTACCGCACCGGCTCGCGAGTGGGATTTGGAGGGAGGAAAGCGCATGCTGCTGCCACCGACGATGATCCGGCGGCCTCGTCCAGGAAGCACCGTCTTTGTGAGCTGTAAAAGGGAAGCTGGGAAGGAGATGGTCACGTCTCACATGCGTGGATCCCGAATTCGACGCCGCCATCATGGCGCGCTTCTCATGGCTTTCCCTTTCTCATGCGTTGTTGTTTATCATTCCGCCTCTCCTCGGTTGGCATGCTGATGACGACGCTGCCGTTGCTGCCGGTCCACGGATCATGCGCGCGCCATCCGTAGCTTTATGGTGAAGAAGCGGAGCGCGCATGCCACGCAGTCGCGTCGCGTCGCATCCCCGCAAAAATCTAGTACGACCACTCGATCGGCATGCCGCACATGTTCAGTCTCCACGATAGATGTTTTATCTTTGTGCCGGTAGCACTCGATCGGCATTGTCCCTCATCGCCTCAATGGTGGCGGGAACGAACATTCCTCGCACTCAAGTTTTGCAGCGTTTGTTTAGTTTAAGCATACTATCTCTGAGGCAACATGTTGATAAATTAACCAAGTTTGCTTGCGCTCTTCGTCGACCAGCCATTACCAAAAAAAAAAAACATGTCTTACAACTCAGACCATTATAATGTTTCTTGAGTTGAAGAAGTGCAGCCCAGACCTGCATCAGCCATCAAGACTGTTAGCCATTGATGTCGACTGCAAATGGTACCCAGCATCGCGTAGCTTCCAACTTATCTGCCGTGCCATCAATCGTGCCCAGGTTGCACAACCTCATTGCAGGCGGCCGTGCTTCGCAGTAGTAGTAATAACGTGTCCGTACTAAATGCACGCGTAGACACGGGACGGCAACACGAAACGGACACTTTAACGGGCACTGGGTATGGGTATCGGGTATCATTCGTACACCGTGACATTAGTAAATGATGATGCTGTACTCATCAAACCTGTGAGCCATCGGGCATTCAAGTTCTTGCACAGTAGAAGTGTAGTGTAGTCCTCTCTGAACTGTAACATGACTCGAGAGGAACACGAGAAGTACAGAACATAACACTACAACAGAGGCTACAGAGCCAGGGGGCAGCGCGAAAAGAACAGAGAATCCATCAGACCTAGAGATGGGCCGTTTATGCATTTGACAGACTAAAATGGGCCGGAGATGCGCACTTACGGCCTAAATTAACATAAAAGGTTGGACTCCGAAGTCGTGACTCGTGACCAAGTTTGGGCGGGCAGAGAAGTCCAGTTGGCCCGTCAACTAAACAAGGATCGTGCAGCCTTTTAACTGATTGCGCGCAGTGAGTGAGATGCATGAGGTCCATGGATCATACCCACCGGCCCATCAAAATGGAATTGGGCAGGGCGCGGACTGGGCTAACGAGTAGTACTTTGATGTCCTCGTTCAAATCCAGCCCTGTCAGAACATATCACATTACTAACACTTTTTAGATTTTCCTCAAAAAAAGACAACATATTTTTTTTAGATAAAAAGAAATTCTATTTCACCAAGCAAATAAAAACATCCCATCCTCTACATCCCATGATGTATCTAGCCATTCAATTATTACAAACTTTGCACTATGGGTTAGACCGTCTATTGCTTAGATGCCAAATAAAAAAGGACATACTCACATTACTAACTGGATCACACATGCTTCGTCTTCGAGTTTTGGCTCCATCAAAGATGCATGTGACTACAACGGAATAATCCTGCTGGTCATCAAAATATTTTGGTACCCCACCAGAACAAATCACTAACTGGATCATACATGCTTCGCTACATCAAAGATGCATATCTACAACGGCAAAAGCTTGCTGCTCATCAATTGTTTTTCGGTGCCCCACCGCAAGGGTAAGGACCACAATTCTCTCATTGATGATTCTAGAGTCCATCATATGCAGTGTTAATTACTTCATGCTAATAATAAATATTAAAAAACAGAAATACTAGCTGAAACCTTAGAGCTTGTCATGTCTTCTTATCCTCTCCAAGAGTAGAAGCTCCCATCTTCCAGAGAAAAGAAAAGGAAGCAGAAGCTCCCACAGAGGTGCTCTAGCTGCCTAGCACTGTCTGGTCCATGAACACAGCTAATCTACTTGGGAAAGGTGATCTACATTTCCTTTGTAGGACGAAAGGTGATCTACATAGTGGTAGATCACTCTTTATTCCCAGATTCTCCATCCAGCATGAGGCATTTTGGACGCTTGTTGCTCATCCAGCACATAAGATCATTCCCGATCACTGAACTGTACTTTACTAGTATTTCCCTCGAGGCAAGCACTGAACAAGTTGGACAGGAAGGGGTCAAGCAAACATGTTGGACCCATGCCCTGGTATTTTCCCTTCCACCATCCTTGCTATCAAATCCAGCAATGTGAGTATCATTCATGTCTTCGGAGACGAATGAATGCCAACGACTTTTTCATGCCACAGAGCCTTCTACGGAAAGGAATGGTCGGCTTTGCCCAACAACCAGGATAGGTCCAAATGCCAGCCATGCATGCTGTTCAACCCACGGAAAAACACAGGCCACCATGTTGTCCAAGGCGGCGAGCAATGATCGGAAAGGCCCCGTGTTGTGGCGGACAAAGTGGGGCACGGCGGCAACAGCCTGTGATGCTGCATTTGACTTGCCCCTTGATCTCCCTGCAAAGGCATGATAACTTGGCTGCATTAGCGCTAAAGAACACTCAAAAGGCATGCACGGATATTGCATAATCTTAAAGGTTTCCAGGCAGGGACACAAGAGACGTAGTACCATGAATTGGTGAGTAAAGTCATGCGGATACGAGAGTATTTGCATACCTGGATCATGATGAGCCATGTTCTTACAGGTTGCAACATGCAACACGGCAAGAGGCAGTGGTCCAAAAGGGTACAGGGAGAAACCAACACAAACGCCATCCCTCGAGACAAGCAGACAGCAGGAGATGCACAGGCAGCGCCCCCCCTTTAAGTTCAGAGTTCAGACTCCAGGATTTTTACCCCACACGATCAATAACAGTATGTTTCCCATTAGATAACAGTAGAAGTATACTACATGAAAAAAGAAAAGTAGTGCTCATGTTAAATAGAAGCACACGCTTGATTCACCACTAGTGTCGAGACCAGAATGTCTGTACATTATATATCTGCCCTCGCACTTCCCAGAAAGGGCGAAACCAGACCAACAATTCTGGGCAAAATCATTATCTACAACCAAAATGATCCCAACACGGCCAAACAAGCAGGGAGCCTTCTCCTATATTTCATCACTAATTTGAACTATATATATATTGCAAATTTTGCCTATATAAACTACTGAATCACCCAAAAAGAACAGGTAGCACAAATGATTTCTTGGCAATTCTGATGGCACAAGCTTCTACCGCACCGATCCAGCTCGCCTGCACACAGCATCAAGAGCTTCCACAACTGTTCCTGAGAAACCAGCTATGGCTTGGAACATTCCTGGCAGGCCTGTTTGTATGTTGTTCAACGTCATTGATCTTGTGACCTCGACAGCTTTAGCATGCCTTGTCATCTCATCCTCCACCTTCCGGCGGCATAAGGCAATCTCAGACTTCTTCTCGGCAAGCGGATCACGGGCATCATACGCGACACTTTCAATGCCATCACGTCCGCTGCCAGGAAGGCCAAGGCCAACCACTGAGTAGGATTGGTAGTACTTTTTCTCAATGGACCTGAGCGAGTTGGTCTTCTTTTCCAACTCCTTTGAGTATGTCTCTGCCCGCTTCTTGATCTTCATCTCCTCTGCTTGCTTAGTGTAGATGACATGGACGACATTCACGAAGCTCTTAATAGCCTCTGAAGCCACAGCATCTGGAAGTCGATCAAGTGCTTGCTTCCACTCATCACAGAAGGAGGTGAGTTCACGCGAGATCAGCGAGGCGTGGGCTTCTTGTGGAGCAGTGCTGTCCACTTGGAAGAGTGTGAGCTTCAGCCAACCATATAGAGAGCGTATGTATTCACGCTGATACTTGATGAGGCGGTTGAAATTTGAGTGCCATGCCGAAACAGCAGCCTCAAGATCACGGGTTGCAAGCCTGTGAAGGTCAGATGTCGATTCGGCCATAGAATTGTCAACCAGGCCACGGACTTGCTGAACAATCTCATTTTGGATCTCATGGAAATGATTCATTGACCTCCACATACCCAGTAGCCTGCATGTTGGTATCCAGAAACAGTTAAGCACTTCTAGGCAGAACCACAAGATCTAGAATTAGGGACGTGGGAAATAGGAACAAGACTTACGCAAAACAAAGCTCAACAAGCTGTGGTGCAAGTTCATTGTCACGGACTCTGACAATGGCTGATGATGTGGTAGTGGCAGCCTGTGAAGTAACTATAATCAGTGATTGCAGCTTATTTATCGAGGCCTTGGTCTTGTCCAGCTTGGCACTATCCCTCCCTCTATATTCCAGGCTCTGAAGGGTAGAAAGCTTCTTTTCATGCTCGATCTTCACACTCTCTCTTGCCTGCACGAATTAAAATAAGTAAATATTAAACGCTTAGAATACAGGACTAAAAAACTGCTTAGCAGATGCATCAATATAAACTACAGTGGTATAGAATGACAGTAAAAAACATCATTTTCATCCAAAATTACAGAAATGAAATGACACGTGCGGCTTCAACCGATCCAAATCATCTAGTATAAATGCAAAACTTCAACAGGGTATTGCACCTACAATTTTTTGATACTAAGGACAAAGATATGCAAGGTCTAGCTTTGGAGCTGCAAGATATATTACGTATACTAAAGACAATTCTTGAGAATCTAGGCCAAGAATCTAAGGAACAGAGTTGTATAGAAAAACATAGAGCATAAGATAAAAGGAAGAGTGTATGAAGATTTATTTAGGACGATTTCCATGTATCGTGCTTGTTGCCTTTTCTTTAAGAACTGAAATTAAACGATCAAATGTTCCAGCTGTTCCAAAGTAGTAAAGTGCAGGGCCCCTCTAAAGACACTTTATGCAACAGAATCAGATTCTTCTTTCACATTACTGAATAGGCCAAGAGAAGTTTCACCCAGTTCAACAGAAATACAATATTTTAGTTTTTCTTTATAAAGTTCATTTGTACGGCAGCCATATTTAAGTGATTGAGCTTCTTCGCCAAAATGCCCAAGTTCGCTCAGCACCGTTCTGTGTCTTTGTACTGATTGGTTGCCCCATGCTACCATGCAAGAGTAATACCACATATCATTTCATGCAGATTTCCAAGGGGAAAAAGAAGGATAGACCCTGCACATCTTATTCTAGCAACATGTGTATTTCATTGTTTAAATGCACTGCAAGGGTGGATACTAGAATGTGACAGCTTAGCTCACTAAGATTGCTCACTAAGATGAAATATGTGCATTGCATGTTCTAAAAAAAGTGACAACTTAGCTCACTAAGATTGCACTGCTCCAACGGCCTCTAGAATGTCTATCATATATTGTAACAGAGTTGGATCATTTTAAGTGGAGCCAAGCTGAATAGTTTCACCAGTCGTCACCGACAAGTAATGGCTGAAACATCTGATAACTTCTTTCACAGCAAACAAACTTCACAATTTGAGCATTGCGCCAGCATTGAACACTATTAAGAATGACAATCACCAACGTGTTGCGCCGGCATTTAACCATCAATAGAGGAATAAGATTACCTTGACCTCCTCATAGAGCTTCTTCTCCCAAGCCAAAAGCTGCTCCAGTGTGGATCCATGGCTCTTCCCTTCCATTGACTCCATCTCCAATGCATTTGTGTCCAGCTTGTAGCGTACAGCCAATGGAGGCTTCGACGTCCAAGTCGACGACAATGCTGAGAGCACACTGTTTGAATGGTACACCGTCTCTGCAAAAGAAGAAATTGAATTAAGCAATGTGACTACTTGATATGATAAAGCACAACAACTTGAATCGCATTTTGGTTTTTTATGATGCACAACTTGTGTATTGTCGTACTTTTAAGCTGCCGGAAGTTGCGGTCGAGCTGTGCGCGGCTGGCTTCCAGGAGCTCGGACACGCCATTGCCGGCGTCGGCCGCCTTGACGAAGTACTCCTCAATGGCAGCCACAATCTCCGCGAGAGTGCGGTGGCGCACCACCATGCGCATCTCGGTGGCCGCCGTGACAGTGGAGGATGAGTCCCCAGCCTCCGACCTCTCATCCCTCCTCAGCGGTAACTGTACAGCGCCGTACTCCGACGGCGCCGTCCCGCCATACTCCGATCTGGCGACGTACCCGCACTCCGATCTGGCCGCGAAGCCGCACTCCGATCTAGTCCCCATCTCCCCATCCTCCTCCGATCTGGTCTCCGACGTGGTTGTGGACGCGTAGTGCTCCTCGTCGTCCTCCCATCCGCCAATATGCATCCCCGCCTTTTCCTCCTCCTCCTCGTCCTCCTCATCGCCGTCGTCGAGCTCGTCTTCTTCTTTGAGGTGCTGGGGGCGGAGGTGGTGGAGGTAGGCCCGGGCCTTCTCCTCCTCCTCGAGCTCGCGGAGGCGGTTGGCCTCCTCGATGTCGGCCTTGCGACGCTCGAAGAACTCGGAGTCCGGCGGCGACGGCGGGTAGAAGTTCTCCCAGTCCCACGCGGACGAGGAGGACGGCGTGCCCACCACCGGCATCTTGCGGAACGACGACTGCGCGGGGCTCGCTACGCTGGAGTCCGACAGGATGTGCGGCACCCTGAGCCGCCGCGGGCGCGGAGCCCTCACCGGCGTCGGCCGCGCCGGGGCCGCCGCGGCCTGCGCCGCCGGCGCTGGAGGCGGAGGCGGCGGCTGGTGCGGGTGCTGCTGGGAGAGCGGCGTCGGGGGCGGGAGCGAGGAGGACGCGGCGGTGGATGGCGCCGGCGTGGGGAGCGCGTGCGCGGTGGCGGGCGGCGGCGCTGCGGCGGAGAGGAGGACCGGGGCGGTGTGGTGGGAGACGGCGAGCGAGGGGTGGCCCTGCGCGAAGCGGGAGAGCGCGGCGGCGGTGACGCGGAGGGAGCGCAGGTACTCGGCGTGCGCGGAGGCCAGCAGCTGCCGCGCCGCCACCGCGTCCTTCATGTGGCGGCGCCGCTCCTTGCAGCGGCGCACCGTGTCCTCGTGCTCCACCTTGGAGGCCGCGCACCCCATCCCCTCTCACCAGATCGGCGACCACTCCCTCGTCTTCAGGCTCTCGGCTCTCCTCCGCCTCGCTACTTCTTCCCCCACTCTACTCGAGTGAGAGAGAGAGGAGTGTGTGCTTGAGTGGGAGTGAGCTGCCGGCCTCTTGCTTCTCACTCTGCACATTTTAATTTTGTCATTTTTATTTCTCGCTGCTTTCCGCTCCCTGGCCCAACTAGCCGTGTGGAGTGGGCCACAGGGTGTGTGGTTTGGGTTTCTAAAAGTTCTACAGGCTGATTAAAAACTCTGTTTTCGGTAAGCAAAGGATAGAGGCGCGTAGGTTCACCACTCATTTGTTTTCATCATGATTTCTGAACGTCGAGCCGTTTTTTGCCCCTTCTCGAGCAGTCTGCCTCATCCAAACAAAACTTTATTCATTTCAGCACACGGCTTTCAACATAATCATTTGATGTACATTAGAAAACTAAGTCAAGCTGATAAAAATAATAACATGGCCACACATAATTTCGAAATATATTTTCATTTTCCCTAGAAATTGCGTGGGTGCGTTTGCGGGCTCACCTTCGGCAGGACAACCCTTGCACGAGAAAGTGCACAAAATATACAGGATTTTGAAAGGCGCTGAACGAGAGGGACCATCTCCGTTCTCCGGAATCCGGATCCAATCCTTCCGGTAACGAAAAATAACGTACACTAGCACAAACCACCGTTGTCGTTACCACCGTAGTGTCATCTGTCAGAAAACAACAGTATCCATACAATCAATACGAGCTTCGCTTGGAGGTTAGCATCAAAGCCTAATCAGCCCTGACCAAAAGCCTGCCCTTGTTCTAACCACGCCAGACGGCCAGCAGACCGTGTGCGGCATGCATAAAATACTGTACACGACAGAGAAAAGCCACGGGACAGCGTACGGGCATCGCGCCGAGGACGACCACCTAAACCTGCAGCTTCTCGCGCTCTTTCGGTTACCTTACCGGTAATACAGTATTGCTAGTAGTAATTTTGTATTTCCCCCACCGTTTGGTTGGGGGTCAGAGGATCCGGAGAAGTTGTCGCGGGACCCTGAGGAGGGAGAGGTCTGAACTCACTCAACTTGGAAGCACGATCTTGGTCGGCTCCGTTTTTTAATCCGCGTGTCGGCGCCTTTCGCTGTTCCTTCCTCCGTCTCGACGCATATGCGATGAGGGCGGCCGTGTTTACAGTGCTCCGGAACTGTAAAAAGGCTTGGAGACATGACACGAGCGTGCGACGCGTGCATGCGACTATGCGTGTACGTGAAGCCAGCGTTTGGTGACACTCAAACAGTCAAACTCTCCCATCCTTCCGTGCCTCCGGCTCGTTTGGATAGCGATCCCGAGCTGCTCTTACCTCCTGCCGTCCGTTCTGTGGCTCAGCACCGCAACAAACCGTTCGTTACTGCATGCTCAGCGCGGCGACGCCGTCAAAGCACGGCTCGCATGATGCCAGAGCAGCCGTGGCCCGTGGGAAAACCAGAGGGGAGAAACGCCCGCGCGCGCACGGCCGGCTCCGGCTACGGCCAACGCCCGCCCGCGCGAGGCCGCCGCACCGAACGGCACGGCGCGCGGACAGACAGCCCACGTGTGCCGACGCCTGTCGCGTGGGCGACGCTAGTCATGCCTTTCCGCCTGCTCGGCCTTTGGCGTCGTCTCCTTTCGCGGCTTCCACCGGACGGTCGTCGATCGGAGACCGGACGTCACAGGCTCGCGCGCCTGCATGCGTTCTCGTTCTTTTTAGCTTTCGGAGGAAATGGCCCTTGCTTTTTTTTCCGCAGTCACAACTTTTCTAGTTCGCGTGTATCCATCCATGCATGTTGTATCTACGGACGGCTTTATTACGTGTCAGCGAAAAGAGGCGGAAGCTACATCGGTGGTTTCGGTGTAGCTGCTGTCCTGTTCTCGTGCCGCTTACTCCAAAAGTGCAATATTCCTTCGTTCGTAAAGATTAGAAGAAGAGAACAAAACAAAAGGAAATCTTAGGGCGGATTTCATGAGCTTACGTTACGTGGGCCGAACATGAATTAAACGGAAAAGATAAAAGGGCTGATCCGTCGCTGCTTTCGTGGGCCTGGCTCTTTCTGCCTTATGAGACGAAAGCCCAAATGTAGCACATTGGTTTTGGCAAAGTGGCCCAAACCTGGTCGTGTAGAATCGACTCCATTTTATTTGTTCGAACTTCGAACGATAGAAATTGCAATTTTACAGGGTTATTATTCCCTCGAAGAAAAAGGTACGGAGTACATGGAAGGAGTAACATCGATTAATTCATCATAAAGTTTATGCGACCTCCCTTTTTTTTTCCCGAGAGATATTTATATCAGCAAGTATCGCGTGTTCGGTATTTATATCAACAAAGTTTACGCCCAAATGAACCCTTTTTTTCCTGAGAGATATTTATATTATCAAAGTAAAATTGATACTCCGTGGCGCAGCAAAGTTTACGCAGAAAACGGTCGGACTCACTCGCCGACGCAACTTTTATGTAGAAGAACTGGTCGACGGCGTAAGTTCGACCAAAACTTCAATACGGTACTAGTAGTACTCCCTCTGTCCTTTTATAGGGATCCTAGCATCCGAAGACAAAAACAGTCTTCATGATAAAAAAAATTACTCTACCTATCATTTTACTTTACCTTACCCACTCACCAACTCTGTCACCTACTCTCAAAGTTTGTCTTATATGTGTAGTCCCTTATATTTTAGTATAAATTTTAAACCTTAAATCTTTTATAAAAAGAGACAGAGGGGGTACTCTTTTTCACTGCTATGGGACATTAAAGGAAAGGTATTTTCATCACGTGTTAATCACGAGGGTACGACAAGGATTATTCCACGCACGATTTATAGCTCAAAAAGGAGTACGAGACAAGTTGAAGGGTTCACCTGACAATACAAGCAACACACACAACACAAACGTATGAAGGCGCGGGTGACTCTTCTCGCCGCGTCGAGGACTTCTCGCCCTAGACTTCGAAAACTCGCCCGTCCGGGGATACGAGGTTCACGCGACGCACCCATGCGTACATACGCTTCTCAGCTCTTCACGATCGACTAGTAGTATGTATGGGATCGGAGGACCAGCAGTGAACACCGTATACACCGTTCCAAAAGAGTGTATACGAAAACGAAGTATCGTTTGGTCGTTTACTGCTAGTAGTAAATATCAGTATTGACTCGAGTATAATTTACATTCTCATTTGTTCATACCAGTAAAATTTAGAACGTGTATTGTTACGTGCCGATCGAACATGACGAACGTTTGCAGGGAAATTGGTTGCCTCCAAGACAGCAAGGAACGAAGCTGTAGGTTTCTCTTCTAGTCACTGCGCGCCATGATTCATGATCAGGCAGGAATCAGCAGGATCGAACTAGAGCGGTCGTGGAATTTCCAACTTTCCCAGTGGCACGAAATTAGCCTATCGAGCCGCTAAATAGTAGTAATACTCTAGAACGGTGCCACCTGTCGTAATCGATCAGGTAGTAATAAGCTTCACATTCAACGACCCAAAAACCTACTCCTAGTCTCTAATTGTTTTAATAAATCATTTCACTCAATGATTAACAGGTCAGTCTCTCAGTCAGTCAGAGACGCACTCTCGAATTCTTAAGTTTGACCCATCTTCCGTCACTTACCTCATCAGGTTAATTTAGTCGCCCGCTTTGATTGGTCCCACTCGTGCATTCTTGAATTTTCACATGTGTAAACCTACTCAACTTTTTGGTTTTGACGGTGCTAGAACTTTGCCCATAGACGGCAAGAGAACGTGCGTACCGTCATGGGCATATATACCAGGGAGATGATATGATGAGATGACGGTGTTGAAACGTGGACTCGCAGGTCGTGGTGCGGCGGTAGACTCGGTCGTCTGTCGTTGGTTGGCCGGTAAAGACGCACCAAGTAGGCAGTGATATGATATACTTTCAGTCCATTTTGTAATCTTGTGAATAACTTAGGATATAGACAAGCTTAGAGCAGTTGACGCTGTAGTTGATTTTGAACGGCAATGCTTTAGTTTGGATTAATTATTGCTGCAACCTGTTCTCGCCGGCTATGGTGTGGCAGACGAAGACGCATGGAATTTTCAAATAACGACACATTTTTTACTCTTTGAGAACGCCAGTGTGGCTAGTGATTTGGAGAAAATGCGAAAACTCCTAATGGCTAAAGATGCCTGCTGCTAGTTGTTTAGGCCGCATCTTTCGGTCATCAAAACTCCCAACTAGCGACTCTTACAATATATTGCTGTAAAACTCTCTCTTCTCTTTGATACGAAACGTGTCAAGCACGATCTTGAAAGGAAAAAAAAAAGTGCCCGCTGCTCCTAGTACCAGCAAGCAAATGTGCAAATGCAATGTATCTTGAGTGCTCAACCGGCGTCAGTCGTTCCATTTGTAATACAAGTAGTATGCTCGAACGAAGGAGGAATCCATCCTCCGAATAGGACGGAGAGGATGTATTTCCACCAGATTTCTTGTAACACTAGTGTTCTTACTATATGGAGAATAATGTGCAACAATCTTCAGGTTTTGGTCTGTCGTGGATGTTACGTGTTTAAGTTTATTTGAAGCTATTGACTCATATTTTTAGGAGCCACGTAAGAATGCAAAGTGAGGATTATAATGTGGTTTGTAACATCCTGTATTAGACGAGGGATTGACGTTAGGAGAGTGCTTCTCTAGTGACGAGCGACACCAACTGATCGCCACCCGAGATGTATTTTCCACTCACAACTAAAAACACTTCACCCTGTTTGCCTCGCTGCTGAATTAGCTTAGTAGCGAATTCGATATCAGTCAAAAGAAGAAGAAAAAAGATCCGTCAACGAGTCTTTAATTGTAGTAGAGAGTTATCTAGAGAAAATGCGTTGTGGTGTGGCCTCTAGCTCTCGCTAACAAAATGTAAGTGCTGCACATCAGGCACATATCTCTCGTTCGCGGGTGTCGTCGGTTCCTGAGTACGACTCAACTCTTCCCATTTGGTCAATATGCTCCATTATAGTGTTTGAACATAACGTTCAAGTTGCGAAACGTTCAAACAGGCCCGTGTTCATACAACTTCTCAAACGTTGCGTGTTTGCTGCTAAATCATGAAAAGAATTATAGCAGCAGACGTAGCAACTGAGAAAGAGCTTAATAGGCACGAGGCGCTAATGAACTGTTGTTTCTTACTCAAGTATGTATACTTGATTTGCACGCGGCTGGTTGCGCACAGTGCCTTTGCGGACGACCACTGACCACATGAGCGAGCGAGCGAGCGAACGAACGAGCGAGGAAGCTATGGATATGATCCTGTCGTTAAGTTGCGTGCAAGTTGCCCAGTGGAACAGTGGATGATGGTGCCTGCGCTGAATCTAGCTTGTAGTCCATTCGGCAAGTTGGGTCGGGACGTGTCACGTCGCGTGTCCTCCATGCACGTGCCCATCGCATTTTTCAAATTAGCGGCGTACAGTACTCTCTGATCAGGAACGTTGTTTTATTTTCAGAAAAAGAAATTATCAGGAACGCAAACAAATCGTTAGAACCGTCTCGGTCTGCCTCGGGAGCCGGACCGCGACGCCGGGTCGTTCGCAAGCGACACATCCACGCCTACTAGTCCCCTCCCTGTTTCGTGCGGCGCACCAGGAAGACGCCTCGAAGCACCGTAAATGTCACCCTTATCTCGTCGTCCTCCATATATAGCCGTGCGGTCGTGCACCACGACCAGGCTCAACGCAGGCGAACGCAAGCACCGAGCTCCAGACGTGGAGGTCTCTCATCTTCCTCTTCCTCCTCCTCGTCGACGTCAGCAAGTCACCTGACCACTCGATCGAGTCCAACGCCATGGCCTTGTTGCGCGAGCACCTGGACCTCATCCGCGCCCACCTCCTCGACGACCACCACGACGCTGCCACTGATGCCCTGAGCCCTGACAGCTCGGCGGCAGCGTCGCCCTCGCCGTCGCCGTCGCCGGCGGGGCGGAGGCAGGCGCCCGCGCTCTCCGTCTCGCTGCCCCCGAGGCTGCCGGCAACTGTCCTGTCGCAGCAGCAGTGGCCGCTGGAGATTGTTCACCAGCCGCAGGAGGAGCAGCAGCACTGCTACTGCCCGGAGGCTGAGGCAGAGGAGGACGACGACTTCCGGCGTTACCGTGGCGTGCGGCAGCGGCCGTGGGGCAAGTACGCGGCGGAGATCCGTGACCCGGCGCGGAAGGGCGCGCGCGTGTGGCTCGGCACCTACGACACCGCCGTCGAGGCCGCGCGCTCCTACGACCGCGCCGCGTTCCGCCTCCGCGGATCCAAGGCCATCCTCAACTTCCCCAACGACGTCGCCCTCGGCGCCCGCTGGCCTGCCGCTCCGCTCACCAGCTCCTCCGCCGGCGCCGGCAACAAGAGGACCAGGTCGTCGCAGGAGCCGTCGTCTCTTCAGTGGGAAGAGGAAGCCGAGTGCCTGATGATGAGGGAGGTGAAGAGGGAGCGGGTCCAGGAGGAGGAGCCCGCTGCGATCAGTTGTGATGATTGGGCCAGCACCAGCATGGCCATGGCGCCGGCGAGCGGAGGCGTGGACTCCAGCTTCTGGGAGGAAGAGCTGAAGGGGGCGATCTGCAGCCTGCCGCCGCTCTCGCCGTTGTCGCCGCACCCGCACATGGCTTTCCCGCAGCTCTCCGTCAGCTGACGATCCACTCCAGCCATCTGTGTGTGCGCGTGCCGGACAAAGAGCAGAGTTTTGCATGAGCACGACAAACCTCGGGTCTTAGTTTAACTGAACAAAGTTTGTTCATGTGTTAGTAGGGAGTATTACTATGCTAACTAATATAACTGCGCCGACTATTCTTTCGTTCTTCCATTCAAGCTACCCTACTCAAATATTCAAACGCATGGAAAAATTTCCCTATGGATTATGCCCCTGAGAACATTTGAGGTCCCTCTTGAGTCTTGAGAACAAATACTCCCTCTCTTCTTTTATACACGACGTTTGAGCTAACCGACGTTATAAGAACAGAGGTAGTACTAATCAACCAACAGTATTCTCCCTCATTGTGTTTCATCAGATGGATGAGTTCAATGTTGACCACCTGCGCCGTTCAAGGTTGCGGCAGAGTTCCCAGCTCAATCCAATTTTCAGGCATGGTTCCCCACTGACCGGGTCCGGATGCATGCAGCTAGTAAACTTTTTTTTTCTTTTTGTTAAAACAGTAAATAACGTTACTCCCTCTGTCAGAAATATTAAGATTCGGCGGGCATCAGCATCAAGTTTAACCATTCATCTTATTTAAAACTATTATAAAAATATAAAAACAAATAAGGCATACTTAAAGTACATCTAGTGACAAAAAAATAATAACAAAATTTAGAGATAATTGCATGAGTGGCTCAAGTGCCTCTACTAACGATGCAACAATTTTAATAAAAACAAAGGCAATGGCGTAAAGTTAAAAAAATAAGGTAAACTCATAGTTAATACTAAAAAAGAAGTAACCATGGAAATGCTCCATAAATAATACTATTATATTTTTTTTTTGAATAAAACGAATGGTCAAATTTGACACTTGACAATTTTTCAAGGCGAGGGTCCTTATTGGTTTTCTCCTGCTCACGTGCACGAGCAAATCCTTATATTCAAGTCCCGTTTCGATCGATCACGGGTTGCCGCCCTATAGCTTTTATTATTTGACTATCATTTCTAGTGCATGCATGTGCTGACTCGTATTTTCTTTCATTTGCGAATTCCCTTTTTCCGTATCTAGAAAGATAAAGGTAGTGACGAATAAAGTAGTGAAATTAAGGGGAACTTTTCACCATATTATAAAATGAAATTCTTCACCTTTTGACCACAAAAGCAGATCCGGTGGTGCTAGTTGTGGGCAGGTCAATGAGTACCAATTCGACCACTCCATGATTAATTATCGCCGTAGTAGGATCTTGAAAAATAATGAGCTTCGAAAGCTGGTGCCATGTTAATCACTCGATCGCTCGTTGAGATCAAAGGTCAAATGTATCAGGACCAAGGTCATCTCCAACCTTAGTAGCGAGGAAATAGTCAACGGTCCTTGCATTGCTTGCAAAGTGGATGGGTGGTGGTGCGCAACAGCTGATCATATGGAACATGTGTTCGGTTGATTGTTACTACGATGTCAACTATATCTTGTGATGACAATTCTCCACAATTCAAATTAAGCCAATTAAGGCATGCACACGAATGCATTGTACAGACTAAAATAGGGGATGCGTGTGTGTTTTTTTTCAAGCTTTTGGAATGCATGTGAAATATGAGTATGTCTAGTGATTTAGTCAATTTCCTCGCAAAAAATACTCCCTCCGTTTTTAATTATATGACACCGTTGATTTTTTTGTTTAACTTTGACCAACAATATATATGAAAATAATTTGTTGCTTCACGTGAAATGTACATTGTCGGATCTATCATCAAAAACACTTTAAGATTAACTTATACATTTAGCTATTTGCACAAATATTTATAAATAGGACGAATGATCAAAGTAACGAAAAAAGTCAACGGTGTCATATAATTAAAAACGGAGGGAGTAGTAATTTAGTCAATTCCCATTGGACATCAAACACTCAAGGGATATTAATTCATCAATATAGAGATATATAATGCAAAAAAGATAATGTTTGCATCAGATCAGCTAACAAGAATTCCTCTCCCATAACATATTGAGATAATCCCTTCTATGCCATCGGAAACTTCTCCAATCCCTTTTATGCCATCAAAAAGTTCGTTATCCCTTTCATGCCATTGTCTTTAAACTTTTATCCCTTCCATGCCATTATCTTCATATTTTCAATTTATTCTACACTTTAATATAAAAAAACCTCAGTTCAAAACCTCTAAAAATCATGCTGATTTTTTTGGTGGTACATCAAGTTTATAGTCAGCCATTTAAGCTGAAAGAAATCAAAATAGTTCAGTAAAATGTGAAATAAAATTCTTCCTATTAAGCTAATTTGAAACTCAATTTAATTTTTTAGGGCATCTAAAAATTTCCTAAAATTATCTGAAAAATAACCTAAATTCACATTTAGATTGGAAGAACATCAAACAGTTTAGAAAAATTTGAACTAAAATTCTTTCCAGAAGATTAGCATGAAACTTAATTTTAATGTTTAGAACATGTAAACATTTCACAAAATTCTAGTACAAATTACCTAAATGTTTAGTGGACAGGACCATGTGAATTTGGGTGGTTTTTACTAGAATTTTAGGAAATGTTTAGGTGCCCTAAAAATTGAAATTATGTTTCAGACTAGGTTTATAGGGATAATTTTAGTTCAAATTTTGCAATACTGTTTGAAGTTCTTCCAATTTAAATAGTTGCCCCTTAACTTGATGTACTACCAGAAAAATCGACATGATTTTTAGAGGCTTAGAACTAAGTTTTTTAGAGATTAAAGTACAGAGGAAATTAAAAATATGAAGACAATGGCATGAAAGGAATAAAAGTTTAAGGATCATGGCATGAAAGGGATAACAAAGTTTCCAATGGCATAAAAGGGATCGGGGAAGTTTTCAATGGCATGGAAGGAAATGCCCCTAACATATTTCTAGGGCTCCGCCTATGGCAGGCCCAAAAAGGCCGAGCTTTTTTCTGTCGGACCATAACAACTTGGCCCATACCTTCGCGCCCTCCTTCCAATTCCGCCGCTTCTTCCGCGCCTTCTCGCCGTTCTCCCCAAACTCTTGCACCTTCCCTTTGCCCCCACCGAGGTCGCGGACTTCAACGCCAAGGGCGGCGACCCTGCCTCCGCGCGGGAAGTGTTCAACGTGACACTGCCGTGAGGTGTGGAGATATGAGGTCGAAGTTGGAGGGTGTTCGTGATGCAGAGAAACGTTGTTTCCATGATGCACGGTTACTGCTGCATGGCTGCGCACATGGAGGCTGCTAGGGAATTATTTGATGCAATGCGACGAAGGAATCTTCACTTGTGGAATGTGGTGATCACCGGCTGCTGTCAGAACTGGGAGCTTGTGAAGGCACCGAGTGAATCCTAGGAATCACAACAATTGGGTGGTGTTTGGCTGGAGAATTGTAACGCAAACGCAATGGGTAACGAATCACACTGTAATCGCAATCAAAGTAAGAGAATACCGACTTTGTTTGGTTCTCGCCGCTCGCCGGTAACGGAATCAGATGAACTGTGTTGGAGATTAGCGGCAGCTTCCAGATCAACTACTCAAGCCGTGGATTTATCTGCCGCATCATCTCGTGCCAACGGCCAATCGACGAAGCCCCGAGGTGCACGGCGGCGCTCGTCCTCCGCGACGGCGGCGGCGTAATCGGAGCCCAAAATGATTGCGGCGGTGCTCGACCTCCATGCCGGCGGCGGAGACCCAAGGAGCTGCAGCAGCGCTTGTCCTCAATGCCGGCGTCGTCATCGGAGCCCCAAGCCGGCGTCATCGTCGGAGGGGAAAGCCGGCATGCCGCCGCGGAGCGTGCAACAGGATAAGGTGCCGGCGGAAGGAAGAAAACAGACCGGTATCAAATTTGATACAACTCGATTTACTGCCGTATCGATTTTGCACTAGACCGTATTCCCATTCCGCGGTATCCGATTACAGCACTCCCTCACCAAACGCGAACTAACGTTTTCCGATAACACTGCAATCGGAATACGTTACAATGGAGCGAACCAAACAGCTCCTTGGTGTGGAGTTCGATCAGATGGATGAGTTCAGTAGGAGAAACCCATTTTTGCAAGGCAGCTCCGTCGACTGGTCACTGGGGTTATCTTTTACACCTGGTGGAATTTGTGGAAAGAGCGAAACGGGAGAACTTTTGAAGGGAAGCAAAAGAACGAGCTGCAAGTTGCATGGCTAGCAAAGGAAGAGATTGACCTCTACATGATGGCGCATCGGCTCCAAGAAAGTGGACAGTCGCTGCAGACTGCTGAAATAGAATAGCTCTATCGTTTGGTCTCTTTTATTTTTCTTCGAACTTTTTTAATCTCTCTTGGCCAACGCTATGGCTGGCAGCTGGGTTATTTACTCTGTTTTTGTCTAGTTCGGTTTCAGTCACTCAGCTGTGGCTGCCTAGATCTGAACCTGTGTATCTCTGATTTTTTTCTTCTCCTCTATCTTAATGAAAAGGCAGAACACCTGCCCATGTTTCAGTCAAAAAAAAAAAAAAGAAAAAGAAACCCATTTTTGTTGGAGCAATAATGGATTGGATGGATAATGTTGGATGTCACCACAACGCTTATCCATATGCAAGCAAAGTGTGGAATTGTAGAAGAAGCTAGGAGTCGAACCAGTCAAATCAAAACGAAGTCACGTGTTGGAATATTATGATAAACGGCCTTGCATTGAATGGCCATTCTACGGAGGTTATGGTTTGTTTGACGAGATACGAAGAAGTGGGATTTCTCCCAATAGTGTAAACATGATTGATTTCTCCCAATAGCAGCCCCTCAGGCTGTCAGGCATTTGATTCTGAGAAATACGGAGCACAGTCTGTCCCACGGATTCAACTAAATTCAATTTTATGATCGATAAGAGGAACTTACAATTCGATGGCAAAAGCGTGTCATACCTGCTATCAGGTTCAAACAGGTAGTACAATTTTTTACCTTCAAATAACAATTTTCTTGAGATAGCCTCTAACTTGTCTCTCTGTAGTTAGAGTTGTTAATATGCCTGCCTTATGCCAATCTCAATTGTGTGGGAGATTAATTTTTCATGCAAAATTCCCGCGGTCCAAACGACCGGTTACTGTTTTTTTCCTGACTGCATGGAGTATGTGATTTGAATTGTATGGGGTATATAGAATGTCTCCTATTGAAGCTTTAATATTTTGCTTTCTCAAATGTTCTCTGTTTCTCCCATTGCGAATAAGCATGTCAGACTCTGACGTCCGGAGCAGCACCAAATTGTTCGAGCTGTCCCCTTCAACTTCAGTGGAGTTGTCCCCTTCAATACTCTACTTCCAGTTGAGTGCACATGATGTTTGTGGGCAACACTGCAACACAGCTTCCTTTCTTAGCAATTTTTAGCATGATTTGGCCTTACAGAAGAGGCAAAGTAATAGGGGCCTCCATTTCTTCCAAGCAATGTGGATGTTTTCCTTGCTAGAAGTAACATCAGTGACACGTAGTCCTGCGCAGAGTATGGGCCCCGCGGCACAGCCTCTGTTTGGTTCCATCGTCCTATACAGAACACGGGGCCTGCGTGCCAGTGTGTGATTGGCAAGTCCCATGACCTCCGAAACACGGATACTTCGCAAAACTCACGTACCAGTATCGGATACTCGTATATTTAGATATTTTTCAGATACCGTGTCGAAGAGAGAGGATGAGCCGCGGTCGCAAAAAAAAAGAGAGCGCAAACCGTAAGAATGCGTACGGGATGAGCCGCGACCGTCGCAATAAGAGACAGCGTGTGGGATGGGAGGTGGAGGAAGAAAAGAACCGGCATTTGTTCGTGGAACAGATAAGATAAGGTTGTTTTTTTATTTTCTCCTTATTTTCTTAAAATATAATTATACAACATATGAATATATGAATTTATGACGCATCATTTCTCACATTTTAGTTCTTAGAACCTTTTTTAATTTTATTTTTTATAGATATATTGGCGTATCTTTGTATCCTTGTTTTTAGAAAAATAAGGTATCAGAGTATCACCGTATCACATATTGGTATCCGTATCCGCGTATCCGGGCAACACCATTTGCAGAAGCTCAGCCGTCGAACGCAAAACACGCCAACTACCAGACGACAGAATCATCCGCGGGCCCGCCCACCAAATCACTACCAGCACCTCTCTGACGTAGGGGCCCCACACGAGTACTGTGCCGAACGCCCTCGTTCCTTCTTCACCTGCTGCTCCGCTCTCGCGAGTCGCGACTCCCAAATCCTCTCTGCTTCCCGGACGAGGACGAGGAGGCAGGCGGCGGGTGCGGGTGAGGGAGGCCGAGGCGAAGCCCTTGCCCCAGCTCCCGTCCTCTGCAGCCCACGCCGATGGCCCTGCCGCGCTTCGGCGCGCTCCTCCTCGCCCTCCTAATCGCCGCCGCAGCGCTCGCGCCGGTGGCCTCCGCCGTGCCCTTCATCGTCCTGCACGGTTAGGGTTGCCCTGTTCCCCTGTCTCGTCTCCATTTGGTACGGTTTGGTTTGTGCGAGGGCCATTCGAACTGAGGTTGTTGGTTTTTGGGCCGGCGCGTGGATGCAGGGATCGGAGACGAGTGCGGGAACGATGGACTGGCGTCCTTCACCGAGTTGCTCGGGGTATGGTCCGGCTCCAAGGGCTATTGCATGTAAAGGCTCCCTCCCCTTTCTCACTGACATGTGTGCGTGAGTGCGGGCGGGTGTTTTGTGTTGTTTGTGTGCGTATGCAATTAGTATGTTGATTACATTGGAGTTATGTGCAGCCTATGAACTCGTGACCTACGCGTTGGGCTTGTTGATTATGTGCTTTTTTGTTGTTTAATTCTGTGATAATCGCTTTTGTGGTTCTGTTCTTTAGCTGGTGATTCTTTTTCTTTGTAGCAGCTAATGAAGATAAGCGTGCAATGATATGAAGCTCTCCAGCGTATTTGAGAAATAAGGGTAGATTAGATAAGTGAGACCATCTTAGTACAATGGAAATTCAAACATCCTTTTGACTAGTAGGTTTCTAGAAATTATAGTTATTATATTGTTGTGAACTAGGTTGGCCGATTGTTGTAGCTATGTATTCATCAAAATTTAATAGTGAATAAAATCACTCAAAAGTTACAGACTATTTTAGATATGTCACGTGTTCATGGCTGATTAATTCTGTAACCGCGGCCCATGTATGAATTCTGTTTTCTTGGACACTTGGATATTTGCATCAGAAAATATTTGAAGAAAATACATTTCTTTACATCAGATTTCATTTAGTTTTTCTTCTTCATTACTGTCGAGTGATCTCGCTATGGAATCGATGCCCCAATTTCCTTTCGTTAGGTAACTTTTAGAAAAATGGATTTTGCTGGACCTTCTCGGTCATTTTAAAATAATTCAAGTTATGCTTTGCTTATTCCCGTGTCCTGATAGATCACGACCACCAGCTCAGTTGGTTAGTGCCTCAAGTTGTGAGGTCACCCACCAGGGTTCAAATCCTGGTGGGCACCAATTTATGGAATAAAAAAAATCCCCTCGTTGGCAGCGCCTAAAATATAGTGGCGCTGACGCCGACTTGGATGTCTTGAATCCGGGCCGTGGGCTGGTTTGGGCTCTCTTACCTGGGGGTAGTTGCAGTAGTCACCAGCACGGTCAACGGTGTTCGACCCAAGTATCTGCGCGGCCCTATAGGGTGATGCCGGGGTTCGGGGATTTTCTCGACCGGAGAAGGTTGAGCTTCTCTCTATCAAAGAAAGCCATGGGGGCGGTCTTACCCCCACCGGTCGAGGGTTTTTTTTATTATTATTTTTTATTCCCGTGTCCTGACTTTACTAATGGAAATTATATGTGCTCCTCTTCAGTGAAATTGGAAGAGGGGCGTTCGACTCTTGGTTAATGCCACTTCAAGAACAGGTTACTTTCTTACTCATACTTGCTTGGATAATTTTCTTCCCATATAAATTTTTCATATCATACATTCATCTGCAGGCAAATACAGTTTGCAAAAAGGTGATGCGGTATCTTCTACTTTTCTTAATTGTGCCCTGAGTCATCGAGGTCCTGTATCTTTGCTGGATTTTTTTTTTCTTCCAGGTCAAGAAAATGAAAGAGCTGAGAAAAGGTTACAACATAGTTGGCCTGTCCCAGGTGTGTTCTTTCTCCCTTGATATTTGTGACTCATGGCAATATAACTTCATATGCTTGTATCTGTTCTGGAATTTTTTTTTGCTTCTTCTGTGTCCTTATTTTAGTTCTGTTCCGTAAAATGCAAATTCCTATACTTTTATTTTATGCAATGGTATGAAATTTAGATGATGAATTAGAACCATTTTTAGATGTGTATTAAGTATCCATTATGTTGTAACGATTAAATTCTTAACCGATTGATTTGTCGTAATGCTGCCTATAAATTACTTGTGGCAATGCTGTCTGTTAACTGTCCTGTGGCAATGCTTCCTGTAAACTGCTCGTAGCTATTTGGGGACCTGTATTGGCATACCTTATTGTTGAGCCGCTTAGTAGAGACAAATTTGGAGTTTGCTCCGAGAAATTGGTATTTTGCTTTAGCACAAAGTTTCATTGAATGCTATTAAGTATTCTCACTAGATTATGAGGTTATTAATGATGATCCTGAATTAGATTTCTGACCCTATCCCATCTATTTCTTTTTGCAGGGGAACTTAATTGGCCGGGCTGTAATTGAGTACTGTGATTATGGGCCACCGGTGAGCTGAATGATCTTTTTCACGCTTCTTGCTATTTAGCAATCAGTGGGCTGACGTGCTAAAATGTTTGTATTTGTCTGGAATATCCATACTACCTGTATTCTTTGCCAGGACTCTTCCATAAAACTGAAATTATTGTTGTTCAGAATGATGACTTAGTAGTTAAAGAGTAGTAAGCCATTTCGTGTCTTGTATATTATAGTTGTTTTAACCTCCTTTTTGGGATAGGTCAAGAATTTCATCTCAATCGGGGGTCCTCATGCCGGTACAGCTTCAGTGCCGCTTTGTGGTGTAAGCTTAATCCATTCTTCTCAATTCGCTACCCTTTTGAAAAATCTTTGTTTCCAACTGAACTCAATTTTCAATACCATCAGATAGAAACCAGCGAGATATTTCCATATGTACTATATGTACCATGTATTCTTAGAATTCATTAACCAATGTATTAGACTATTAGTAATAAAGAGCGAGTACTTGATTAACACACTATTAGTTTGTAAATTCTTGCGAGGGCTTTCAAGACTGCCTTTGCTTTTGTTTGTGCATGCATATGTGCATACTTCTGAATATTTTGCGTGGGAGACGCTTGTTGTATTTTACCAGTGAACTCGAACAGTTCACTTTGGTTTTCTTATGAATTTTATATACCTTTAAAGCATCTTGCCGTCATCCATACTGTCATTTCCCTTGGCTGTATTGTCTGGTCTAGAAGCTGATGCCAGCACTTACTGGGCTTGACAGATACTAAAAAAAGTGTAGTCCCTAACCATTGCAGCGGTGCAGCCAGTTCTTCGCTGCATCCAGAAACAGCATTTCCATTCCTGTTAGGAGCTAGAACTAAATGGAACATGCATACGACCATAGGATTTCATACCTTGAACAAATGAGTTGAAAGAGACTAATGGGAATCAATAAATGCTAAGCGTAGTATGCATATAAATGAAAATAGTTTGCATGCAGCTGGAAGTTGCATTGCCATATCTCTATGAAGGGTATATAAGTGTCAAGGGAACCCTTAGCACTTACTCCTAACAATCTCTTTGTCAGGGTGTTTGCTTTAGAGTTCTGCTGTCAGTGTGCAGTTTCTGCCACACCGTGTGTCATCACAATACTAGTGAACTTTCGTCTTTAAACTCTATTGGTGCTTCTCCCTTGTTCATAGAGCTGACATGTTCTATGCTCTCACTCTGCTTGACCTTCATGTTAAGGCATGACAATGATTTAAGGACAATCTAGAGCAATTGGTGGGAATCACAACAAGAATAAACTGAATGGTATTGAACTGAGCCTATAAAGTTGAGTGGTATTAACTAAAGTGCGTGTGTACCTTTTTGTAGTATATAACCAAAATGTTTCCTAGTTGTATTGATTTGTGCATTCTTTACATAATATTGAACTTTTCCTTTTGCAATTTGACAGTCTGGGATTCTTTGTATTCTCATTGATGATCTGATTAGATTGGGGATATATTCAGACTATGTGCAGGTTTGTTTATTTGTCACATCATAACCTTTATACTGCGGTTATCATCGCTATACATTACACAACCTTTATGTATAGTAACTAAATTGATTTTTGAAATTGCAGGCACATCTTGCTCCTAGTGGTTACCTAAAGATACCCACTGTGAGTATACTCTTCTTTCTTATTCCTTCTGTTCCGTGCGACGATTCTTTCCACATTTCATTTCACTCTTGGCGGTCATCTTAACACCGTGACAAGTGGTTATTGCTTGTATGCATGGCTTTACATGGTATAGAGTGTGCTCTAAATTCCAGTCCAACCTATTTGCTTGTCCTGCTTCCAAAATCATGTGTAGTAGAATCAGCGCATCGCTTCTTATAATCATTTTACGTCAGGCTAATTGGCTTAATAATTTGGTTAACTAAGTTTTTAAACATGTTAATGGGATCTTATTCACGGCTGGTTAATATATGCCCTGCAGCATAACCATTAGCTCACGCTTTACATAGCTTTAGTGACAAATTTCACTGTCTTGCAAATTTTACTTTTCTGCCTCACTCGTAGGGATCTTAGTTGGAGATACAAAATTAACTGCTTTTATTATGATTCTCTGAAGTAAAATTGTAGCTATGTTCGATATGCATAAATTACATGGTCAATTGAATTTTTCTCTCTTGTTTAGGATATGGGAGACTATTTAAAGGGATGCAGATTTCTTCCAAAGCTTAACAACGAGATACCAAGTGAAAGAAATGCTACCTATAAAGAAAGGCTCAGCAGCTTGGAAAACTTAGTATTGATCATGGTATAAGTTCAGCTTGTCCACTGCTGTTATATTTTCATGTTCTGACATTACGCTTTGCGCTGGATTAGCATTACACAGCCTAGTTTCTTACTTAAGCTAATGCAGTGAACAGAAGAAAACATTAGTAAATGTTTCTTTAACCCTGAAAAGAAAACAAACGCTCAGCATATGCTGATATCTCCAAGTGACGTGCAATATAGCATGTTGCTAGCTAACTGTACAATGGGTTTCATTGAAGCTATGTTTTTTTTTTTATTTCGTTTTCTCACACTAAATGGTTCGCTTTGCGAGAGCTATGGTAAAAAAAATCTTCATAGTACCAGGAGCAAATTCATATAGCCAAAAATAAGAAAACTTGTTTGCATGTATTCATAACTTTAATTATCATCACCTCATGGTTTCTTTTTGTATAATTCAACATGGTGTGGATAGATTTATGCATAATCATCAAGCCTCCGAGCAGACTCCATAGCCTAACAAAATTGACAACATTCAGTTTTTCTGTATTCCATGTCACTTGTATTCAAGATCGTTAAATCATCACCCTTTACTGCTACAGTTTGAGGATGATGCGGTATTAATACCTCGGGAAACCGCATGGTTTGGTTATTACCCTGATGGCGCCTTTAACCCAGTTCTGCCTCCTCAAGAGGTAGGTATAGTTCATATTCCTTTTGTCGTCCAAAAAGCTTGCTTGCACTGATCAACTCAATACTGATGCCTACATAAATTGGCTTGCATTATGATGTTCCTTTATTTTTTTCCCTCGTAATTACCATTTTTGTGGCTCCGGTCCTAAGAAAATCTCTTCCGCATATATGTAGACAAAGCTGTATACCGAAGATTGGATTGGCTTGAAAACTCTGGACGAGGCTGGGCGTGTTAAATTCGTGTCTGTGCCAGGAGGTCACCTGAGCATCTCCAGAAGTGACATGAAGAAGTACGTCGTTCCTTATTTGGAGCCGGATGTATCATCCAAGCAGAGCATACGACGTATCCTGTCACACTGACTGTTAACTTCGCGCGGCTGCTTGTATCGGTGAACCACTTGTGTTAGTGTGTATTTGGGAATATCTGTATCGGCAGCCCTTGTAGCCCTCTAATGTGTGGGTCCTGAATTGATGGCTTGTAAATACGCTGCAGTGGTGAAACAAAAGGAGATACTAGGATGGATGGAGGCGCAAGTAATGTGTAGGGCAATTTGGTCGTTAAAATAGTTTTATCTTCCTTAGCATAGTGATGATGAGACATACTATGTTGGAAAGCAATATCAGGTGCTCTCGGTGGGTTTTACGCTTCTGCGGGTAAGATGCAAACAAGTTATCACAACACACGCATACTCACCTTTATAAACGTTTTTTTATTATGCATGAAGCTCTAATAATTCAGTATGGCATGGATAAAGTTACTCCAATAATTTGAATAAAAACAAGAACGGGTATAGAACTCACGCTCACAATGCACGCACACTCACCTCTATAAACGCATATACGAAAACCCTATCCATATGAGCATCTTCAATGCCGAGCCAACAAATCTTTGAGATTGACGACGAAGTCACCACTGGTGTTTTTTGGTCGACGGGCATGTCGCCTACCGTTGAAAGCACAACACCGTTATATTCTAAAAAATTCGTTCATATGAAGAGTCAAACCCAAGATCTCAGGTGTTACTAAGGATCTTATAACTACTAGGCAATATTTAAGATGAAATAAAGACTACTTCCTCCAGTATACGTTTTAGACAAGAGTTTGAATTACAAATGAGCTAGCTGCTGCTGTCTGAACGTCAACAAATAAAAAACGGAAGAGTAGTACCAGATGCAACATAATACATCCTCCGGTTTTAAATTGTTGACACCATTGACTTTTTAAGTTACGTTTAACCATTCGTCTCATTTAAAATATTTTAAAAATTGTTATAGATTTTATTATGACTCACTGAAATATAACTTATAACTTTGCATATTACGCTAATATTTTGAAAAAATTGAACGGTCAATCGTAACTTAAAAGGTCCACGGTGAGTATAAAGTGTAATTGATAGCGGGTTTGAAATGAACAGTTGTAACCCATAACTATTCAAGCTGATTTTTTTTTAATTTCTTGCACAAGCTTGTTTTGCATCTTATAATTTGAACAATATATTTATATATACAGTCTATATATTTTTTTAGAAAAAAGAATGGGAGCAATTTTTGACGGGCATCTACTCGACTATGATGAGGCTCATCGTATCGTCGAGGTCTGGCATGGATTTTTTTTTTTTTTTTTTTTTTTTTTTTTGAGAAATAGGTCTGGCATGGAATGCAGATGGGCATTCGGTGCATGGAAGCAAGGACTGCTTGCATGAAGGCCTAGGAGGGCCAGTTGTTAATATGGGCTTTAAACGGATCTGACCGTAGTTAAAAATGGTCTGTGCTCCGGTTAAAAAAAAAAAAAGGTCTGTGCTAACTCGGTCAGCCACTGCCATCACACACACACACACACACACACACAAAAGTCAGCCCCATGAATCATGAAGCAGAGAAAAACGGAAAGCAAAAGCAGATATTATCGATTGTTTTGACTTCTCCCGACCACAATAGTTGAAAATGATATACCCAAATGTAAAAAAAAAAGGAGAAGTGTTTGATGGAAACAATTATGAAAACAAATTTGGACTCTTTCTATCGTTTCCGACAATTCCTTTTTTCGACTTTTTATCGTTGGCATTTTACCATTTTATATTAGTCTAATATTATCCAACCACATGTATTATATTTTAAAGTCCAAATAGACAATAAATCAAAAGTGGTATAAGCTCAATCTTTGAATTTCCTTCTCGTGTGCAAAAAAACGACCGCACAACCGAAAAGCCAAACATCTTTTACTTTGAACATCTCTTTCAAATGTCTTGTGTCTTTTATGATGCATTTGTAGCTAATTCAAATACCAACAATATATTCACGTTTGATACTTTTATACATGATGTGGTGCAACTAATACATGATTTTGGTTTTGTTACCTATATTTAAAATCAATTTCGATCACATAATTGTCATGATAATTACTTTTTTAATATTCCCCCCACCCAAAAAAAGGTATGAAACACAACCGAGCCTCAAGTAAACATAAACACAGTACTATGAAGGATGAAGTATGGCCGTTTGGAAAAAAAAGAGGGGGGGGGGGGGGGGGAATAAAAGCCCAAATAGCTTGATATGGGTTTTCTTATATGTCAAAACTGATTTTATAGACAAGACAATCTACTGTGAAACACTACACTCAAGTTTGGTTATTTATTAGTTTTTGAAGATCATGTTAAGTAGTACAGCTTATGATCTAAGCAGATGCGAGATAATACCATGTATCAACGCAGAGCAAACCAACTGGTACTTCACAAATCCACAACAAGACCCATGGGGGTGAAATCATATAACACTCAGTACATTTACAAAGGAATTACATGTATTATGCAACAGGGCGAGCAGAACCAGTCTGACTGACGCTGCCACAAACCTCAATACTAATAAACAAATAATAAATATCCATACCTTATACGCCAGCCCATAACTCTATAGACGCTAAAACTTCAATTATCAATTTTACACCAAGTGATCACGAGAAAATTTTACACTCACCTTAAATGTTGCCAAGGTGAGCCACTCAACTTTCAATTGTACACTCAACTTTAAAATTGTACAGCCAAAGCGCCGTGGAGGCAAAGGCCACGACATCACTAGGTGGAATCCTTCGGTTACTGTCCGCACAGGCCAAGCTGTTGTAAAGCAAGCAAGAGCTTCAACGGCCCAACACTACCTGAACCGACATTTTTATCATGCTGCACTGGCCAGGCAGTCCTTAGGACGTCATGCCTAGTTGTAGTTGGAGGATGCACCTGCACTGTGAGCACGCGTTCATGTTGACGTCCCCGACTGATGGTGCTCCAGGTTCCTGAGGACAATTCTTGCAAAGATTTTGGCTTCGATTGAAGCTGTTGTTGCAGCCGCCGCCGCACGCAAGACTCGACCTGCTCCTGCTTTCTGCAAGAGACCTGCGTGGTGCAACGCATGACGACCTCCAGGGATAGTGAACTGCAGTATTGTTAGACAGTCAGTTCATTTTACAAAGAAACTACACGAAAGTTCTAGAATGAAGCCTTTGTATATATTGGGGTATGAAAATGTGCACTTAAAGAGAGCAATTGTCAAATGAAGCCAATTAATCTTTGACATGGACATAATGAAACACATTCTCGTAACTGGTGGATAGAACAAGGTTGAAGGCTGAAAGAAAAAGAGCACCTTTGGATGCGGAAAAATTGTTGAAGTTGGGACATGTCATTATGACATGGAAATAGAGGTAATGCAGTAATTAGTACTTGATTGTCTTTAATAGGCACAAAGTAGACGGTGATGTTTTAGGGGAAAGGGACCTACTTTAATTGCAGGCTTCAAAATTGATGGTTAGGAGGCTTTAGATACGTCAACCAAATACATCATTCTATGTATATCTTAAATATTTTAAATTCAAACTTGTATCATTTGTATTAGTATATGCCGGCTGTATAGAAGTACAAATAGAAGGAAATGGTGATAACAATGATACTCTAAAACTAAGTAGCAAGAAGTGGTATTCAAAGTAAAGCCCCGTGTCTCAAACTCATGATGACTCTTGACACATAGGCTTAAAATAAATAGCATGTGTCAGATGTTAAGAGAGGGTAAAGGAAAACCAACCTGAAGAAGGGCAAAGGCAGCACAAGCACGAAGAATTGACGAGGGATTCCGAAGCATGGCAACAAATCTACCAATCTCAGCGCCACTGGAGAAATGAAGGCATTGTTATTGCTATGTTTCTCTAATAAGATGCATGCAACATACACGTAACCCAGTAAAAAAAGGTCACTCTTATTGACAAAAGGGTTAAAACTCAAGTGTCAAGCAAACCTGCATCTCAGGTGTCCAGCTTCATGTATAAATACTGCTTCAGCAACCTGAGATAGTGCAGCTGGGGCTGAGGATGCAGCAGCCATAGAAAACACATGTGGATCTGAAAATGTCAACACAAATGTTTCTATATGCTTCAAAGCTATTCTTCTAGCTCCCTCAACATTAAAACTTTTGGAATTGCTATCCGAGGATGTCCCGACCAATGCAACTTCATCCATTCTGTCAGATCAACCATTTCAGAATCAGATCATGTGATCCTATAAATATCTCACTAAGATAGTCTAGCGCATCAGAGATAGCAGTACAAAAATTCGCGCGAAACATCACATAGTGTAGTTACAACCAGTATATGGGCCATAGTTCTTGCGTTATGGGCCACACTATCAGCCAACTGTTGCATAATGAGTATTAGCATCTGTAAGACTGTAACCTCTCCAAGTTACTAAGAACTGAAATGGGAAAGTAATTGATGAAACAAGTTATTGGCTAATGGGGGCATCAGAACCCCTGGTCACCAACGAATATCCCTAAGAATAAAGTAAATTTTGGCTAGTGGGGATGCCGGAACCCTGGTCACACATCCCTGGTCACCAATGTGTTTCCCTAAGAATAAAGTAAATTTCAGTGAATTTCATTTTTGTCCAAATTATAGAAAAAAACATGTTGAAATCCATACCATAAACCCATACAAACTTTCAAAGAGGCATAATGTTGTGGTAATTTTGAGTGTGCATTACTCTTTAAAACAATACTAGTACTTATGCCCTCTGTATAACAGCAAAAAATATATCTTTTCTTGTGGGCTGTACAATTTAATGCAACAGTGGAGAAGCTAACAAAGCTTTATGTGAAGAACTCGAGATGGATAGATACAAAACAATGGTTTATTTAATTTTTCAGAACTATCTCCTACCACATCATTAAATACAAACATTTTCACGAATCTACTGCAAGAAATGTGAAATAAAGGTGTAAATAGGATTTTCCAAGTCATCTATGTTGTAGAAATATCAGAAAACACTGCAGTGTGCCAAAGCCAAGTATAACACTTTTGACTTAAGATACAGAACGCCATTTATGGAAGCCGCAACACCACACAAATACAGAGTCAGCCAGGTCATTTCCTAGTTCCTACTTCCTATATTAACAAAGATCTTATGCAGGACAGGCGTTTTAAATAATGATAACATACCTATGTTCACAAGATATTAGGAAACTTGACCCTAATAAATATTCAATGACCAGCAATGAAAAATAAAATGTAGACATAAAACTTATAGCTGCAGACTAGACTGATAACAAGCAAATGGTAAAGCATGGTACTCTCTTGATGTCGACACAGAAGTCCTCCACTGTTGAAATAAGACTTGAGGACCACAAATAATCAACTACACAACTTATTGAAGTCACCTAATTATTCCATACAACGACACGCTATCTTAGCTTAGAGGAATGGTGGACATCACACTAGTCTAGTATATCATTGATCGATTGAAGATAAATAATTTGGACGCCTAAAAGATGAATCAACGCTTTGACAAAAATTCTACATGTCGGGCCTCCTGATATTCCTTGGTCGACTAGGAATTAAAAGCCACTTATGAATATCTAAAAGAAAATGCGACAAACAATTTAACTTCATAAGACAATGCTTACAGCGTACCTTCCATCGAACATATAGGCGAGAGCTAGCGCAGACATGAAGCGAGCCATTTTTGACCGTGATGATGTGCAAATGTGTACAAGAATAGGCACCCCACCTTCTTCAACTATGCGGAGAGCATTACCAGAATAGAAAGCAAGATTCCACAGTGCCCCTGCAGCTGTCTCGTGAACATCCTGCAGCAACAGGAAATCATTGTCTGGACATAACCACTTTTTATTTCTAAAAAAAGGGAATGCCAATGTACAAGAACATCTATCTTAAGTATAAAATAGCTTAGCATGGCAAAGTAGGATCAACCCTTCAAAACATTGAGGGCACCAATTCAATAAACAATCTACTGGGCTTGAAGATGGGCAGTTAAATAAAAGGATAAGTAGCACATGTGCACCAAGGCAATCTTAATAAGGATTGGAGGGATGCAAACAAGACTAAGTGAAAATGGCAAATGAACCCTCAAGCAAGCAAATTTAAAGCCAGGGATAAAAGAAACCAAAGTAATTCAACATTGATACTGAACACAGTGAACTTGATCGTATATGATCATATTACAGAAGAAAGCTATTTGTCCCCAACGAAACATGAGCTTGCCATGTGGTAACTTCAGAAAACCAGGACACAATTAGGTAAAGCATAATCTGCAATGCTGTATTGCAAATGAGAGAAGAAACTAACATATACATATTGTGGGCACAAACTTATTTCAACACCAGACCCATTAATTTTGTAGCTAATTTTTATGACCCAACAGATACTAATAATCCACACGTGAACATAATAATTGGTGAACATATTACTCCCAACGTTCTCGAAATGATGTCGTTAGGACAATGAATTTAGTGCAAAATTGAACTAAAATTGTTGTCCCAAGGACAACAACTTAAGAAAGGAGGGAGGATATATATGAAATGCATATCGAACTTACTTCAACCTCCGAGCGTGCCAAAGTGAGCAAAGGAGCAACACCGCCGCCCTGTCCAATTGCGATGCTGGCCAATGCAAAAATTAATGTTATCACCAACGATGCCGGAATCAAATACAATTGGTTCATGGAAGAAGTTTCAAATAACATGTTAAATAACCAAAGCCTCTGAATGGAACGATTAAATTTAATTTACTATCCTTCCATTTCTTGATAACTATAATCTGCCTTTTACCACTTCATAAACACGGGTAAGTAATTGACTTTTGATAACATATTATAGCCAACCTACTTCTCCATGTGCTTGGCAAAAAGACGTAAGTATCTCATGATTCAGGACATTTAATAAATATGATATCATGAAACAGGAAATTGTAACAAATTTGGTTCAAAAGCTATGCAGCCTCGTCTAAAGAAATGTATTCTGTAAGATTCATTTTTCATACCATATACATACTAATTCAAAGTAAATAACTATAACGTTTAGCGAATTTCCAAAGTTGAAAGGTAAACCTAAGGAGCATGAACAGTAGGATCCATACCAAATCACAATATAAGGAACTTAAATTAGTGAGAACATGCTGATCACCTGTTAGCTTCTGAAACAGACAGACCCCATAACGCGCCAGCAGCCCTCTCCTGAAGACCTTCTGAAGCATCCAAACATCCTTGCACAAGTGAAACCTAAAAATAGAAGTTATTATCTAAGTCAAAACCATGTTTTTCCCATTTGGATTTGATGATAAATGCAAGGAATGGGACAAAAATGTTCCTCGAACATATTAGCATCCTAGCAACAGTATCAATCATTCTTTGAAGTTCAGAAAGGCTAGATCAGTTGTATGATCGAATCTCATGGCCATCAAATTTAATCATAAAATTCAAGATAACATCTTCTATCCAAATCACTCTCCAATAACTCGAGCTACTTTTTTAATTAAATTTGCATATCCATTGGATTGCTCTCCAGAGGTAACGCTTCTCTTTAAATATATACCACCAAACAGTTAATGGTCGCCAAAGGGCCTGAAGGGTGCAGGAAGTGACTAGTGAGGGAAAAGGGTTTTACCAAAGCTTCAACACCACCTGCCGCCGCGATAGCTTCACGATTCCTGTCATCAAAGGACAGATTCCACAAGGCACCAGCGGCCTCTTGTCTAATTGTACATAAAAAAAATTGCACATCTTTTAATGTAGGTTCATATAGATAATTCAGGCATAATGCAGACATCAAAACTTGGTGGCCAGGAAACAACTCAATTAGAAGCATACCTCACACCCTCATTTTGAGAACTTGTTAGTTGCACTAATGCCTCCAGAGCCCCTGCTTCCTGACCTACAGCAGCATTGTTATCATTGTTGTCTCCATGTGCTGCTAAGTTAGCTAAAGCTCTTGCAGCCTACATACATAGGAGTAGGAATATTAGAAGCTAACAAAAGAATAAGAAAACACAGAGCAACAAGACGCACAAAACTAAACAATACCGTGAGATAAAGCATTTATTTGTGTAGAATAAAATGAGATGGAGAGCTTCTAATGCAAACATCGCTTCAAAATATCATGGTAGAAAATCGAAAAAGTTGAAACCAATTATTAAAAACCAAAGCATAAAACTAAACCACATCTACAAATTATATAGCAACATTCTAGTCAATAACTAAGCAAACTATTCAAGGTAACTGAGAGTTCTAAAGTTTTTGCAGAGTGTGCTATGAGAGCGGCTCATTAGAGGAATAAGAAAAGCTCATGACAACCATATCATGTAATTTTTCATTGTTCAACTTCACTTAATCCAGATAGATGTAGTATGCATGTCTCAAGATACTTATATGTCTCAAGATACTTATAGCCATGAAAACTTGAAGATGATAATTGCCATGCATTTGCTTGTGTTGTCTTTATTGCAATCCACCTATTGTGGACCGCATCATTCCTAATATGGCAGGGAAATTTCGATATGCAACATTAAGATGAAGAAGGCACACAAATGAACGCAGGCCTATAGCAGGTAGAATTAAAGATGGGAGCTTGCATGTCCTTGGTTGTGCTTAGTATTTATCATATCATGCTTCTGTTGTGCAACATGTACTACTAATGTACTACAAACCGCTCAAGAAGAGTTATTATAAACATGTAATGGTTTGTATATAGAAAAATAAAATAAAAGTAAGAGCTCACCTGTTCTAGTACACCCTCAAGTTTACATGACCGAGCAAGTGTAACTAAAGCATGGACGCCACCAGCCTTTGCAACTTCCAAGCTACACTTGTCATCAGCAGCCAGATTCGCAAGCGCACCAGCAGCACGTTCCTAATGACAGCAAATAGTAATACATGCTTAGTAAATAAAATTGGAAGTTCTATGATTTTCAGGCTCCGAAAAAACCATACAAGAACTCCATCGGTTCCAGCAGGCCAACGAAAAATTAGATCGACCAAGGCCTTTATACCACCGGATGCTGCAATAGCTGCCTGGAAAAACAAAAAAAGCAACCAACCAGCTATTACCAAAAGTACCACAACCAACGGTTACGAAATCAGAATAAGCATCTTAAGAACAACAACCTTATGGTCCTCGCCCACAGAGAGATTCCAAAGGCCACCGGCAGCCTCTTCAGCAACAAGCCGATTCATCGACTTAGCTAAATTAGTGAGTATTGTAATACCACCTTCATCTGCAACTGCTTTAGCAACTTTAGCATTCACTGATAAGTTGGCAATGGCCTGCATAGTGACATCAGCTAATGTAAGAAAATGATAAATGCAAGAATACCATCTCAAATATGACAAACAAAAAGCTTCAAAACATGGGATCAGCAAACAATTTATTACTTTTGCTGCTTCAGATTGTGCGCTCTCCCTTGAGCACCTCGCAAGGTCCAGCAGCATTCGAATGCCCCCATTCTGCATGACAGACTCTGACCTTGCAGGATCCACACTTGCACTCTCATCATCAATAACTACAAATGTAGCAAGGGTAGTAGCCGCCCGTTCTTGCACATCCTCCTGTGAACTCTTAACCAGGCTAAGCAGCAGTGTAATGCCCTGCTGCAGCCAGAAGTCATCCATACCTTGTGGGTTGGACTCTGCAATCCGCAGAAGTGAATGTGACAGGCTCCACTCAAGCCAGCTCATAATATCATCAACCATCTTGTCTCTGTGCCTCCAGTTACATGGATTGAACACCCCATGCTCTTTCACATCTACACCATGAAACAATGAGGCGATCGATTGAACAATGTTGCTCCTAATTGTCAAAACAAGCTTGCCCTTGGAGTTGCTAAATGCAGAAGGATTGTGAGCCTGTTCCTCATCGACTGAAGTGCAGTTCAATGTGCATATAACCTTGAGGGTTTTGGAGTGTGAGATGAGGCGGGAGACAGCACTTGGTGAGATATCGGTGCGGGAGACGTCAATGGCAAGAAGCGAGGGAAGCTGGGCCCAGAAGGCGGATGCGGTAGCCCATTTCAGGTTGCGGCATCCAGCAATAGAGAGGAACCGGAGCGATTTGATGTCAGCAAGGGCAGACTCATCAACAGCACCACAGTCAAGGAGAGCAAGGTCCTCAAGGAAGGGGCAGTAGCGGGCGAGCGCTCCGACAGCATCTGAGTCGGCTTCACGAAGACCCGAGAGGCGCAGGAGGCGCAGGTGCGAGCAGCAGAGCGCAACATGGCGGAGGGCGTCGCTGGAGACGCGCTCAAGATGGTCGGGCCCGATCTGGAGGCTCTCAAGGTCCTCGTGCCGGGCGGCGAGGACGGCAAGGGTGGCGTCCGTGAGAGCACGGCAGCCATCGGCCACCACCTCGCGTAGGCCCCGTGCGCGGAGGCCGGGAACGGCGGCCGCTGCCTCGTGGCCGCGCAGCCGCAGACGCCGCAGGCTCCTGCACCGCGAGGCGAGCGACGCCGCCACCTCCGGGTCGCATCGGTGCGCACGGAGGTCGAGAGAGCTCCACAGGCACGGCGACGAACCCAGCGTCCGCCACGCCCGGCACGCCCCCGCCATGCTGGCGCGGTCGCGGTAGTTCAGCCGCGCGAACAGCTGCAGCACCGTGTCGTCCGGCAGCGCGGTCCAGTCAACCTCCGCCGCCGCCGCATCCTCCGACCCCGACGAGCCCAAGCGCGGCGAGCCCCGCACCGCCGCCTCCTCCCCCTTGGCCGCCTTCTCGCGGCACGTCCGTCGCCGCACGCGGCGCGTCATCCCGCCCGCCCAAACCCTAGCACCACCTGGCGCCGGCGAGCCCGCGCCACCCCACTCACACAAACCCAAGACACCAAATCCCCAAATCAGCAGGTAGTTAACCAGCTCCCGCCGCGAGATCGAGAGGCCGCCACCCCTCGCCGCTTATCGGGTGCGGGACGGGGGCAGCGGGGCCAATTCAGGGGTCCGATTCGTGGGCCGCACCGCGAACCGAGGCAAGGGGAGGAAGCCGGCGGCTTCGATCGGTTCCGGCGGGTGGGTGGATCCGACCGGCTCCGTCTCAGCTCCGCGTCCCTTTTGCTCACCTCCTGCCGGAAGGGGGGTGGAAGAGGTGGAGGCGGAGGCGGGGAGTGTATATATATCGCGTATGCGGATACGCCCGTGCGTACGCAGCTGCGTAGGCGTATTCCGAGCTCCAGTCCAAATACGCCGACCGGCAATGGCAAACGTCAGGGGGGAGAGTGGACGCACCAATGTTAGCTCCAGAGGTGAAATTTCCCCGACTACAGTAAAAATCTGTACAACTGTGCAGTTTTAATATTCCGATTAAGAGACGGAATGCCGCTGCCACAGTAATCTTCCAATGCCATGTACTTCCTCTGGATTCATTTCGATGTCTTGTACATAAAAATCAGTGTGAATTCACGCTAATTTTTGTGCACACTGAAACTACGTCAAAATAAAACCGAAGGCAGTATTTGGATTCAGGTTTTGAGGGTAGTTTGTAAACTTGGCCTAATTTTCGCCATAAGATAGATAGTGTAAGATTAGCAATTAGCAGCACACCGTGAGATGAGATCGCTGCGCGATCAGTTGCAACGGCTCTGAGAGCACGTGGCTTGTAGCTTCTGGCAATGGCAAAACTATAAACAATTTTCTAATGAGTTTTGATATTTAATTACATGGGGCGTGAGAGCAAGCTTATCGCTTAAGCAAAGTTACCAATTCAGCGAATAAGAGAAAAGGCTTGATATGCACGGTGTAAGGCTCCGTTTTTGCTTCATACTTTCTACAACAACATTGTTCGAATAAAAAAAAAATCTTTCTACAACAATGAAACTAACTGGTTACAAGGAATCTTGAAGAGAATGTATGAAAATGAGCCTACAATGGTAGCATCATCTTTAGGTGTTTAAAGAGGAAAGAAGCATTTCATCTTTCCTACTACCAGATAAAGAACAAATTGATGCCCCCAAATACTTCTGCTATAATACAACGTAGCTCCTTCAATTAGTTGCCATAGTCCTTCGACAAAATCAAACACATAGAACGAGATCATTCATCTTCAGTGCTATCATCAGATTGATCAGGTTCTTCCTCTGGCAGAGCAGACACGAATGCAGCACAGCAGAAACTCTCACGGTCCTTCAGGAGGAGTCGGCTTCCATCCGAGTTCCATTTCAAGTCAACAACCCGGAAATTTGGAAAGGGCACGCTGACGCAGCATGCACCGGATGGGGTCCACATGTACAGTTGAGGGGTCTCCGTGCACAGAACCAGGCGAGGACACGTAGGGTCCCAAGCAGCAGCACGGATTGGATCTTTCTGCACAAGAACCGCAGCAAGCTCAAGGCGGCAGATATCCCATATCCAAAGAGCAGTCGGTATATTGTCATTGCGAGTGAAGAAATAGTGACTGTCACTACTCCATGAGAGCATCCCTGCAACATGTTGTAAGGTGAGAGAGGGGTCTTTCAAAGCAGAATGCAATCTTAAAACTCAGGTTGATACAACAGACTCACAATCTGGGTAATTTACTACTAAAAGAAATCTAGGAATGAGCAAGACACCCATTCATGTTTGAAAATGTTGTCTGCTACTTCTATATAAATCCAAATAAATTTTAACTGGTATAAGAATTCAGTCCCGCAATCACCATTCGGATAAGACAAGTAATCTTTAAGAAAGTAAATAGATCACAAGTTCGTTATACTAGGCACCTGTGTAGTAGTCATCTTATAAAAGAAACAACTGATAATTGATATGAACGAATAGTACCGCGCAACAAGCATTAGCCAAAGTGGCAAAAGAAAGGAGGAACTAACCAATTCCTTGCTTGGGGTTGGGCTTGTCAGTGGCTGGTTTCTGCGAAGGTAAGGTGATCGGAACATCCATCACATCATATTTTACTCTAGACCCCCCTGCCTCTGTACCATTTTCTGAAAATAAAATGCATGAAAAACTCACTTAAGAATTAAAAAATGCATGTGTATGTCAGAAGTAGCTTATAACATCACATAAAGGGATTACAACATGACAATTTGGTTACAATGGTCAATGAACTGGTGCAATAGGAGGACAGAATATCATGTAGACTGTAAATGGTATCACCAGGATGACCTTTAGGTACATTGATTTCTATTGATGTATGATATGCACTGTCTCTTTGTCATACTATCATATTGTAACAAACAGACATCTACTTGTATTATTGCTATCACAATGGCGAAAAAATCAGTGGCCATGTAATATGATGTACCTATATCAAGGAAACTAGAAGGTTTCATAAAAAGTATATCTTCAGCAGGACAGCAGTACATGCAAAAATCAGCAATATCATGTGCGAGAGCTAAAGTCACAGGTGTACTGCAAGCCAAAGGAATGAAAATAGCCTCGGGACATCTCCGGGGTGCGTTAGTTTCCATTTTTGTATTTTTGTTAGGTAGTATAACATCTTGAGAGCTCCTTTTACTTCCATACAAACGACTGTAGCCAACTTCAGTTGAGAAAGGAGCTCATCAAGCAAGTAATGTTGCAAAAAGGGTTCAGTTGTTAATGGATAGAACATCATTGTTCATACAAAAAAAAAGAGGCATGAGAAGTATAGTACATAATGACCATTAGTAACCTTACCAGCACCATGGTCTTGCATGCTACGAGAGAAGCCTTCACTTAGACATAACTCTGACATATCAAGCTGCCATGGGTCATCAACTTCCTGCAACCAATACGGTATAATAGGATTGAAGAAACAGATCTGGACTATGCAGCTATGCTAATATGATAGCAAATGAAAGACCTTGCCAGAGTCACCTTAAATATAGTAGCATTACAGGGACTTCGAATAGAGGCTGCATGTGTGAACTCCGCAAACGTTTTCCACGTCAAGTGGTTCAAAGTCCGTACTGCTTGATCATAGCTGCCCACTGCTAAAAACTGCCCACATGGTGACCAAGAAACAGTTTTCACACCTAACCCACTTTCATACGCTAAATACTTGAAAAGGCACCTTCCATCTGGTGAATAAATCAGAACCTGCAACAGGTATGTTCCCAAAATATCAGACACATCTTAGAGTTGGTACCTCTGTGTAACTATCTAATTCTCGGTTTAAAGCAGAAAAAATAATTGGTTTTGTTTTCTGACAAACTGATGAACTCTTAAGAGTTGACAAGAGATTAATGGTCAATCTATGAAGCATAATTGTAAGGTTAATAAACATCAAAATTAATCATGTGAATAGTCGACAACCAGATCCACCAATGGCAGAAGTGTCAAAGGAGACACAAGAGTGGACAATACTTAAGGAAAATTTTATACTTCCCTTGAACAGAACAAGGTACTAGGTAGTACAACATCATGTTAGTTTAAGAGACATCTGCAGTAAGAATATTAGGCAACTAGAAGGTTGCTTTGTAAGATGATAAGATACCAAAAACTAAATGTTTTTTCATGAACGTATATGAAAGAACATAAGACATGAAAATGAATTGACTACAGTCATGTGTTGTAACATAAGAAACGACAAAACATAGTTTCCAAAGCGAAGGCACATGCACCTTGTATTCAAGAAGTGAATCCCAGACCACAATGGCACTATCATCTGGCGACCACTCAACACCAGCTAGGTCTACCGTGTCAACAGCAAAGACACTCATTATCGCCCAGGACTGACATGAGAGCAAATTTATATAATCCTTGCAATCACGCCTAGTGCAGATTGCAGCAAACTTCCCATCCTTGGTAAAAGAAACACCTCTAGAAGCGTGCTTTGGCCACTGAACATGTACACATGCTGTATTTACGAGAGACCACACAGTCAGACGGAGTTGAAACTCTGATGTAGTAAGTATATGACGACTGTCAGGGCTCCAACGAGCATATGCGATCCCTGCAGGGCCTTCATCGATCTTGCAGGTCCAGTCAGGCTGGCTCAGTGACCAAGCCTGCACCATGGGACGCTTGTAAAGTCCACACAGGATATATTCTGAATCCGGTGCCCACTCCACGGAGCTTATCTTATCCACACATGAAAATAACTGTACCACCTGCATAAGCAAGTTCAAGCATACATTAACAAGCAAGTTCAAGCATGCGGAGTACATCCTAGTGTAATGTCTTTATGTGAGTGCGCTTCTATAAACCTCATGTAAAAAACTAAAACTCATATACTGAATCCATACTGAAATATATGACATTCAAGAAAGCTAATCCGGTTCAAATTGAACTCGATTAGCTGTCCTAAAACTTAGTGCCTCACCTATTATCTATATGTCAAATAAGAAACTTGCAGGGTCATGGCTGTTCTTGAAAATTTTAAGCACAACACAATGTTCATAATTTGCATAGATGAATATGAAACATTAAGTGATCACGAAACTTCCAGAAGCCAAGCAATCATTAAGTTCCTTTGTGTGTGGGTGTGTGGGTGGGTGGGTTTGGGGTGGATGAGTCAATCGTAAAAATCACATAGCTTGCTAAGCATAAAATTGCCAAAGGCTACCCAATACAAACGCTAAATTTCGTGATAATCCAAATGCATGGGTCTAAACCTCCACGCAGACAACAAAATCATGCATTATTCACGCCCCTATACCATACAAAATGTGACGCAAATTGAGCTAAGCCAAAGCCTACTCCTGATCCCTAAGGCCTCGGATCGAACACAAACACAGGCAAATCATGAACCACCAAGGTCAAATCCGAGCAGCGCTGGTGACATTACCCCAAATCCAGATTCGGTGACTACTCCGGCCGCCAGGAATTCAACCCCCATACCCGCATTCCTTGTCCCGAGAACTGAGACCGACGGGGAGAAGAGAGTAGATTGGGGAAAGGAACGGCGCGGGCACCTTGAGGGAGACGACATCCCTGACGACGAGGCGGTAGTCGACGGCGATGGCGAGGAAGCGCGCGTTGGGGGAGAAGCAGACAGGGCCCGTCTGCTTGTACGCATCCGTCGAGAACTCCATCCTCGAACCTGGCGGCTCCGAACAACGGGGAACGGAGCCGAGGGCCCTTACTGCCGGCGGCGTGCTCCGGCGAGGTGGGATTTCAGACTTTTGGGAGGGTTCGTGTTTGGAATTTGAATCTGTCGTGGGGGTGGAGACATAAAACTGTAAATGAACTGTGAGCTGTGGATGGATTATCCGAGTTTCTTTTTTTAAGAAAAAAAAACACGGATGAGCCGAGTTGACCGTTCACATACAGTGGGTCCATGATTGCAGGATGGCATGTACAAATATCGTGCAGGTCAAACAAAAATGTACAAATACCGTAGAGTATATATTCCCTCCGTTTTTGATATGTTGTCATTAGGATAGCATTTGCTAGTTCCCTCAAAAAAAAAAGGATAGCATTTGCTAGTTCAAATTGAACTAGTTTTGCTTGTCTGAACGACAAATTAAAAAAAAATGAAGGGAGTACATGGTATATGAGAAAAAAAAAGTTAAATGGCCATGAAGAGATAATAGTAAGACACTATGCCTAGAGCAACACTTAAACCGTGTCATTTCAGTATAATCATAATATCATGAATTATCAAACCATTGTATGTCTCATTTTAGTATATAATCATAAAATTATGAATTATTAAGGTACGATTAATAGACGATCACGAGCTATCTATATTGACATCTCAATCTGATAAGAACTCAGTATCAAGCTATTACATTTGATGTTTCTATATGTGATACTATTAAAACTTATAGATATAACCGTTTGCATGATTTGATACTTGGTGCATCCACATGGATCTAATCATTCTTTGGGGATGCGTTCTTGAAAAAAAAAAAGAAGTTCAGCATAACCCTACCTAAGCTCTCACTTTGAGTGGGCACTCAATTCTCCTCATGAAACCCTCATTTCTGGGGCTCCCTTACAGTCAAATCACAATTGAAGCAAACGAAAAGGATAATTTTTATGTTTCTAAACTGACTTGACTCCTCCTTCGCCCACCCCGACGAGCCACCAAGCTACCACCATAGGGAGCTCGTCGGCTGTTTTTGTCGTTCCCGACCTCCTTCTGAGTTCTACCATCCATGACATGCTCCCACTAGCTCGAGCGCCGTCATTTTCCTCCCCAAACCAAGCACAGCCAACCCTTAATGCTTCCTCACACAACTTTCTCCCTCCACGGATCCCATAGCCGTCATCACCAACCTCCTCTCCAGATCCCAGCTCTACCAATAACCATTCTTGAACCTGCACACTGCCTGCCACCGATTGCCTCCTCTCTCCAAGGTGAAATTTTCTTTTGGGATTTTTGCGTAAAATTGAGTTTACAATTATGTGGGTTCGCATATATGTTGGAATGTAACTTCAAAAATGAAATGGTTGCGCAAAATGTGGTTCAATTGCGAGATGGATAAAATGTATTTTCTTGTATCAGCTTTAGAAGGAAGAGTTTTGTGACGGGGATGACAAGTGCCGATTTAAACTATAATTGATTAATTTGACTACCCATGCTTTGACTGTGTTGGATGTGTATTGTCTATTATGTTTGGTCGAACTATTTAAGATGTTTGCATGAGGATTTTAGTATCGTCGCCATTTCCACGTTTTAAAATTTGAATTTGAATTATGGTATTTCAAATGAGGATTTGAATACGTTTTAACTGTACCAATATTTTTGTTTATATTATTGTGACATTAAACATGAGAAATGAGTGAAAAAATAGGACAAGACGGAACATGGACCTTGGTTTGACGCCTAGCCCTGGCTCCAAATAGGGGCTAATTTCAAAACAGTTTATGTTATTCGCGTCCATTATGAAATGCATGATGTTTAAGACAACTAATACAATTCAAGTCGTACTAGATAGATACATATATTTAATTAAGAATGGTGGCAGTATAATTAGTCAGCAAGAAACTGTCGCTTACCCCTCTGGGTCGTCTCCAGATGGCAACCTAATTAAGCTTCTATCTAGCTCCGGACGGGAGAGCGTCAGGGAGGAGCGACAGAAGCCTCCGCCAAGTCTCCTATCGCAACTCACAAGTCACAACTACTACATTCCGCTTGACCGCAACCTCAGCCGCAAAAGCATAAATTTTCTAGCTAGGTATTTTTGTCAATTGGCGTGCTATAATTTGTGGAAATCATCATAGGGAATGGACAATTAAAGTTAAAAATACCTTTCATTTACCTCACTTGCAGTTTTTATTACAAGACATATATACAGACATATATACACACAGGAGCCAAGGACTCGTACTGCATAATTAGAACAAAACAAAAAAAAAAAAAAAAAAAAAAAAAAAAAAAAAAAAAAAACCCAACTCGAAGGATCATGGATTAACCATGACACCTTGAAGTAAGTAGGGATGACCGACTGAGGACTGCTCTGCCTCAAGGGAGCAGTTCTCTCTTCCCACATTTTCAGTACGAGCCTCCTTGTTGTGAGCATGGCATCGAACCCATAGGTATGAAAATGCTGCCTTACTGGCAAACTGGACACGGCATACAAGACTTATTTCCCATAATCCAGCCAAAGCATCAGCGTTATACCCTTCAAGGTCTGATTCTGAGACCATTACAAATGTGCTGTCATCAAGAGCGATAACATTGTGGGCGAGAAACAATGGTGGCTTCATGGGTTTGTCCAGGTAACTCGACCTTTCAGTTTTCTTTACTCTAAGATGGTAGAATTCTTGGACAGCCTGCAAAATAAGTAACAGACAAAGTAGAGAGTTAACAATATTGGATGCAACCTAAGTAGTCCAGCATGAGTTCAAGGGCAAAGGCACAAGTTGAACATCCATGATTAAGGCCACTACTCCTAGAGGTTCACATATATCTGAAAAAGTGGTGTTCAGTTGGTTCAACAATAGAGCATTCCAATCCATTGCAAAATGTCTAGATCACACACTTTCAGATCATATATCGAACAAACAAAAAGGGTAAATTTGCCTACTAACGTACTAAAACAGACATCTGAATGAGGATTTAAATTAGCATCTCACAAAGTTTTTGGCATGAAAATCATAAATTAATGAACCTACCATACCTAGAAGATTCTTTTCATTTTGAATGAATAACAGCCTTAACTCCTCGCATTCACAACATTCAGAAGAATGTAATAATGGCATCACTAGTGTCTTAAGCATGAGAAAGCTTTGCAATAACTTACTTGCCACTGTGCAGATGCTAACAGCACCCTAGGCCTGCGTAGCCGGACATGTTCATAAGCTTCAATAGGTGTCATCTGTTTATATTGCACCTGTGGAAACATTGACATTGCCTTGTTTGGGTCACTGAAATTAATAAATTAATAATTGACGTCTGTAGCTGAATAAATAGTATTTGGCATACCAAGTAGCAAAGGACAACTGTAGTGCTCCGTCCACGTCCAGCTTTGCAGTGAACATAAATCAATTTTCCACATGAAGCATAACCTGTGCCAACAATTAAAATATATCACATTTACATTGGAGGCACCGGACCAACATAAATAAAGGAAATGCCGCAGCACAAGATAGGCAAAAATAAAGTGGCAGGCAAGAGCATCAATGTCTTTCTTTCCGTTTGATAATAATGAATCTGCTGATCCCTATACATTCAAGAAGCTAACTATACAAGGGCAGGGGTGGAGCTGCTGAAACAAAGAGAATTGCATTGATAAAAGAGCAAACAAGTGCACAAAGAAGCATATATGTACTACATTTCACACAATTCTCCAAGAACAAACATGATTCTGCCATCTGTAACAGGTTAAAAAAAGAACTGTGGACGTAAGAATATGACTGCAGTTAATGATTTGATATAAACATGTACAGTTCTCATATCTTAGATATCAGTTCACAATGATAAGAATACCTATTTCATCTGTGCAATAAACTTTGATCTTCATATTATGTAACCTTCAGGAAAGTTATTTGAGTAAATTCTTACTGTGGATGAAGTCAGCAGCCTTGCAGAGGTCCTTGATCGAAGGTGCATAAAGGTAATCTCTTGTTGGTAGCACAAGGTTCTCAATTCCATGAGCCTAAAATCAATCAGACCATTTTAATTACTAATTGCTTCCAACAAAAGGAAATCTGATAGCAAAAAAGATATGCACTGTAAATTGACTGGTGGAAAAGGAAAATGATATAATCAACAATTTGCATGAATCAATCTTGGGATAGAAATCAGCATGGCATGATATCTCATTGCAAAATAAGTTAAAGAGGGTACATCAGACCTAAACTAAACATCAAATGTGCCCCGCAAAATTTAATGTAAAATATCTACAGTAAATCACTAGCAAAAATGGCACATCATAAAATATCTTCAATGCCAGAAGAAGAAACACTGTTGCTAGCATTTTTGCTTCCAGGAATAATCACTGCACTCGATTGAACCACACAAGGCACCTACACGCTACACCACTTGCACTAGCTTCTCAATCCACCTTAACTACCATAGCGCAGGACTAACCTATCAAACAAAACCAATTTCTCATTCCATCAGCAGAAAATACATCACTCAAGAAAGCACCGCTTGAATGGCTGAACCCAGTATCTAATGCAATCATGACAAACAATTTCGCACTTGATAGTTGCTATGCATTCACCGTCAAGTATCCTAGGCACTGCTGATCCCTAACATGAACCAGAAAGCCCAAAATTACAAACTGTGGTGCCACCTTCTAAAATTATACTAACATCTAACAAAAACATTCAAACTGACCAACTAACCCAATTATTTAGCTTGGTTCAAAGTTCAGCACAAGATGTACTGAGGATAAACGGACAAGACATCTGAAGCTCAATTTCATAATGTATTAAAGCATTCTACCAGACTGGAGAACAGCCAACAACCAAAATGCGAAAGCTGTCCACTCAGCTGAGTAATTAACAAAAAAAATTCTGCAAAACTTATTTGTGTGCACTTGATCAGTCACCTCATATAGTGATTTGGGGACAAGCCTCTCATATGACTCGTTCAGTGTCACCACACCGCAAACTCCAAGCTCCTTCAGCCGCAGGACATCGCTGGGGAAGGGAACAGCGCCCAGCAGAACATGCTGATCCAACAAAACAAAAAAAATTCCGAGCAATTAGGCCATGAGCACGAAATTCAAAACGAATTGGAATATAAAGATAGCAAAACTAGTAAAAGAGACATGACCATGTGTCTCTGGGACCAAAGGAGCAAACTCAGAAACAAAATTCAAACTCAGCAGAAATTTCCAGGCCATGAAGCACAAGAAAGAAAACAAAGCCATGACCAGAAGCTACATTACAGAACAAAAGGCAGGAGCCATCATACAGCAAACACAAAATCCCCAAATAAATCAGGAACTGAATTGAACTAGGCGACCAAAAGCAACAAGGAACAAAATTGATCAAAAAACCAAGGGGGAGGAAAATTGTCTGACCTCGTCGACCTGATCCCACCAGTGGAAGTGCGCCTCGAACCGGTTCCTGACGACGTTGTACACCAGCGTCGGGTAGAACAGCATCCGCGCGCCGACGCCCACCGCCGCGCGCTTCGCGTCAACGGCGACCCGCATCACCACCCCACCCTCCTCCTCCTCCTTGCCCTTCCCCACCGCCAAGCCGCCATCCTCGCCACGCAGCTGAAGCAGCTCCTCCCCGCCGTCTCCTCCTCCCCCCAATTCGCCCGGAAGCTCCTCGATTCGCATCGCTCGTCAACTCAACACAAACCGATCCGATCACGACCCCAAAAAAACGCCCCCCAAAAACACGATTGATTTGGGGAAATACCGAAAGAGTGTGGCCCGAATTGGGAGGACTGGAATCAGATCTGACGCGTCGGGTGGAATCGAATTGGACTCAACCAAAGGTAATCTAGATCGGAAGCCGCCTCCTCCTCCTCCTCTCTCTCTCTCTCTCTCCAGTTTCCTCGCGCTCACGGCTCCACCCCGGCCTTCCCTTCTCCCATCTCGCCTCTCTCCTCTACCAATCCAAACCGCCCAGGCCCACCAAGCAGCCGCCCGCACGCTACCTTTTACACCGCAGAGTGCAAGCCCCACTGGCAAGTGGGTCCGTGATTTGACACCACGGACTATATTTTTACTTTGACCATTTATCTTATACACAAATATTTATGCAAATAGCGAAATGTACCTTAAAGTGATTTTGATTGTAAATTCAATGACATCCGTTGCACATTACATAAGTAATTACTTAAATATATGTTGTTGGTTAAAATTTAATAAAAAAAATAACATTGTCATATCTCTACTACTTAATAAGTTTTAGAGGTTGTCAGCCCAAAATTTTTTATTTCAGACCTCTGCCGTTTGAATGCGGCTCAAATTCATTTAAGTTTTAAATGTTCATATTAATTTATTTATTATTGTATAGTAACTGAATCGATTATTTTCGTAAACCATAGTGTAGTCTGGTGGTAAGCGTAGTCCTTTGCTTTGCCCTACGAGTTGAATCTCACTCACAATTTGATATAAAAAAAGGGAAATTTACAAAAATCCACTTACAAGTAGGGGGGATTTTATACACCCGTCTATAAAAAAATTTGTATCAGTCTTCCCCCTTGCACGTGTTTATATGTTTTCATATTCCCTCCTGATAGCTTTGACCGGATGACATAGTTCGTGTATGTTCTCCGATGCAGCGCCGAGTAGTCTGTCATACCTCTATACTCTTTAATGTTGTGTAAATACATAGATATTGAAACATATGTGTTCAATTTTCTATATCTTGTTTATTGTATCGCGGCTAGGTTTGAACATCATTTATGATAGCATGATGATTTTTATTGCGTAACATATGATTAGATGATGACTACGCTATAGTGAAGCTTTAGAAGTAATCATAGAGGCTACGAAAGAACCATATTATTTGGTCAAAGCTATTAAGGAGGATTATAAAAACAAACAAACATTTGCAAGGGGAAACAAACACAAAAATTTTTGCAGGTAGGTATATGAAAATCCCCCTGACATATAGGTGGATTTTTGCAATTTTCCCTAAAAAAACTAAAATATTTGTTGTAAGCCCTCTATCATTGGCGAATTTCACGTTTCAGATGCAGCAATACACTGTTTTGTAATTAGGTTCCTTATGTTTCCATATATTTCTGTAGCCCAGTGTTTTCGCACACTAAGCCCCAAACTTTGTGAATGCAATTTTACAAAATAGGCCCCTTTATTTTTGCAACATGAATATTGAATAGTAAATTAGATATTTAATCAAGAAACATGTTTATGACTTTTATAATTCTTTTACCACTACTTGATGTAGTCTCGAACTCTCGATTACTTGATAAAAAAATGGTATGGTAGTCATCTTTACAAACCCTAATCTCGTGATTTCATTTTTGCTCATATTGAAATGCATATGCATACAAATAATTTTTTTTACTAAATTCATTACTTGATTCTACCGATTTGATTTATTTTTGATATATTGTTGCGTTTTATCTCACATGGCAACACACGTCACCCCGTAGCAACACACGAGCAAGAGTATTAAAAAACGGAGAGAGTATTTCTTTTTAAAGATCGAGTTGCTCTTAAATTAAGTATGACCAACAAATTACCTACCCATCCTCTGTATCTATCTTTGACCTAACGCTCAACCACTCTTTGGAGTTGGGGAGGGGGGGGGGGGGTATGTATTGTGTGCACAATGCATTTCGTGTCACGTTGCCATCCCCTTCTTTGCATGTCTGTTTTTCCTTTATCGCGTGCGCGTTTTGTTCTGAGAGGTAGGTACCTAAAATATGAGCTACAATCTTGCAGCTTCATCCGTTCACTTTTCTTTTCTTTGTACGTGCATGATATCACAATTTCTTGATATTCTTTGATGCTTGTGTCAAGGCGAGGGATGCAACTAATTACGCTCTAAGTCCTCCATTCATCCGAGCCCTCTAATTTGTGTTGATGTTTTGTATGACAAACATGGAGAAAGGCAAAACGGATGAGGCTTTCGATGATTACACGCCCATAGATGATTGATGATTGTGAAAATGTTGTTTCCAGAGGTGAGTTATCTATATAGTATACATTTTGGGTTTATTAGTTGTAGGATAACTACCATAGTTATCATGCTAATCTTTTTCAGGTGGATATGGAGGATTCACGAAAAATGTGTGATCGACTTCCGCGGATAGGGAACTACCGTTGTAAGGTTCAAATCTAATCGCAAGAAACTGACATGATCAAATCTAGTGAGACTAATATTCAAACAATTGCAATAAAAAGCCATCATCACATTTTGAAATGCTTATCATTGTAGTCACTGACAATATCTCTGTCTATAACTTACATGTGTTCATATTTGTTAACCTTTTTTTTTGGCTAATGCAGAGCGATAATCATTCTCAACTAGTATCTAATGAATCGCTACGGCCAAGTCATAACTTTATTTCACGCCGGTCGCCGCCCCTCGTCTCAAGTCAACGCGTACACCGAGCTGCTACCGCCCCTCGTCCCAAGTCAATTATGCGTACACATAATCCATAATATTTATTGTGCGATTAAATTCCAAAGAACAAACACGATCAACATCCTTTCTTGATGTGCAGTGGTGCGACTTTCTTGGTGCGTAGTGGAGCAACTGAGGGGCCATGCTGCGGCTATGACTGTGTACACAGGATTGAAGCATCTAATTGTTGAAAAAAAAGGTCAGGATGGAGATGCTGGAGACGCTACCAAGTTTATCTAGTTATAAGAAGTTGCTAGCTTCAGTTGAAGGAATATTAAGCAAATTACTCAAATACTTGGATAAACTTTCAGCTTTAGAGCTCAGGCGAGGGCGCATTAGTGAGCCAGCGAGTACGCGAGCACGGCTTGCGCCGCCGCCATCAATGCCCGCTACTGCGCCCCGGCCCGTCGAGTTCAGCACCGCGCAAAGCTCCGCTGCAAGCCGCCCAACGCGCGTCGCCCCGCTCCAGCTTCCCCTGCGCCTTCGCCACAAAGTTACCAGGCCTCACACCTAGGCCTGTCGTGGGAGCCCGCGGCAGCATGGCCGTGCGAGAACTCGGTGGGAGGGGGCGGCGCGAGTTAGACAATGAGGTCGGAGCAGACTAGCTGATCAGATCAATAAAAAAATTATTTCAAGTGAGACCCACAGCCGATGAAACTGGCTGGAATCGATGCAAGGGGTGTCTTTCGGTTTTAAGAGTTCAAGGCCCTGTTTTAGATGATTTTGGAGTATGGGGTTGAATTTTTTAGAGTTTTTTTAGGGTAGTTAATTTAGACTTTGGGAGGAATTCAGGAGGGTAATATACTAATATGGACTTGTTCCATTTAGATATTAGAGTTTATTTTAGAGAATGAAAATAATCTGGGTCGCTACACCCAAGTCATACTCATTTGAGTAACTTTCTTTCAAGCCAGCCGACGGAACAGGAGTTTATGTTGATACGGAATCAGGAGTACAATCATTGGCTACAGCACCCATTAAGAAGTTCGGTCAACTCATCAACTACTTATTCCCGATCGAGCACCTTCCGATGAACTCATCATGCGAACCACCATTGAGTTATCTGATTCAACAATTACCTGCTGGGCACCCAACGGCGGAGCTGGGGGGGGGGGGGGGGGGGGGGGGGTCGGTCCGGCAGGGGCCATGGCCCCCCTTAACTTTAGTAAATCTTCAGGGGATATACTCCTAGTCTTCTCTGTAGACCGTATTCAGCCCAGCACTGCAGGAGAATCGAATCCCAATTTTGCTAAACAGCCCAGGAAGGCAGGAAACTAAACAGCCTAAGCCCACAAGGCCACATTATACACTCACGTACTCAGGATTGGCAGTAAGCAGAGCGCTGCCCAAATCGTCGGATCGTTTCGTCTAGCTTCATCGATACGCCTCGCCGCGACGCCGCCTCCTGCCTCCAGTCCTCAAGCTCCACACGAGATTGCGCCATCGTGAGACATGAATTGATGGATGGCGGCTCCAATTCGCACTTCCCGGAAACGGAGGGGATCGCGGCGGCCTCGATTACTGCTCGCGCCCAGGCAAGCACTCAAACAAATGTAAACCCTAGGCCTTTATCTGTTCATGAATCCTGTCCTCAAATTTTGTTTCTTCAAGTATTTTTCCTTGCAATTCGGTGTAGGAATACGATGCTACGACTGACGGGGGACTAAGTTTTGTAAGAAATCAAAGCTAAACCCAAAAGAAAGACACTATTTTCTTTCTACAAATAGGTTGCAAGTGCAATATGATTTGGTTGATGGAAATCCTAAATTAGCTGCAACACGCTCCATCTATATCCAAAATTTCGGAGATTAATTTCGGTAGTGTTTTGATTGTCGAACGGGAGGAGGTCAAATGGGACTATCTCTGTCTGCAGTTAAATTCGAAGACTAAAGTAAATTATATTGACCCTTTTGTCAACTATCTTCTATATGCACAATCAGCTATATAATATAATGATACATGGTCTTGCGAATTATTAAAATACGCTGTGAATTGTTAATTTTTTGCAACCAAGAAATAATCGTTCATGTGGAATCTTTCGAAGAAAAAAAAAGTTGTTGTTCATGTGGACGACCACCCTCTGAATTTCTCGTCCAGCTCCGCCACTGGCACCATGATGTTGCACCATTGAACCATCACGGACTGCCATCGCTTCTGCACATAAAGCGTCGCCCACATGGTCGTACCAGTTCTCACATGCCATCAACATTTCTCCTCGCCAGTTCCTGAGCACTGCACCGGTGCCTCCATTGCAGTGTTCTCCTTAGAATATACACTTCAACAGCCACCATCAAATGCTCCATCAGTGTTCACCTTTAGAAAAATCCTCGTCAGGTGGTTTCCACTTTTTTAGCCGGAATACGCTGCACTCTCTCCTCTGTCTGATGTCTTTGCAGCATGTCTTCTATATCAATTTGGCCACAAATTTGGCTGCAGCTTAGGGGCTCCGTGCTGCCTGCTACAGAGCTGCATCCTCCGAATTACAGGGCTGCCCAACAAGAAGGTCTTTTGCCCATGTACTCTGGATGCAGAGGAGGTGGCAATATGACGGTAGAGCATGATCGACTTAGCCGGCATGAACTTGTGTATTGCTCTCCACTAGAAAATTCTGACCTTGGGTGGTATTTTCATCTCCCATAAGCGCTTCCACTCAACTCCAGGAGTCCAGGTCCTCCACACGATGAAGTGTTGCTGTCCCTATGATCTACATTTCAATGTCTTTTAAGAGCCGGTAAGCAGATCGAACAGAATAGATCCCATTTCTTTCATAAGCCCAAGTACAATCATCCATAGCAATATGTCCAAGTTTAATCTTTTGTACAGCCTCTATATCCATCTGAATGAAATTCTCCTTCAACTTCTCAATGCCCCATTGTCGGTTTTCGTACGCGTTGTGCTACACAGGCAGTGCCAAACGCCCAAACCTTTTGCCCCACGGCTACTGAATTTGCCGGCGACGGAAACGGGTTGGTACCGCGTTACCTCTAAATAACACAGTTGGTCTTCTCAATTTTAACTGCCTTTTTGCTCTACATTCAGAACATGTCTGTATACGGCCTGCTAACGGTGAGTCCTTCCTGTTCATCCCATCTTCATATTGCTCTTTTTACCCCGTTCTGGTTTGAGCTGGCGGTCTACAATAATTAGGATGTGTGTTGTATTTTCAAATAAATAGTATAGCCCTAATTCCTAAAAGGAAGAAGAGAGCTCCATTTATGTGTCTACCTTTCAAAATGCAAGAGTATGTTAGATGTTTTTTTTATTTTGATTTCTTTCCGGATTAGTTGGTTGTCTCATCGACTATATTGCATGAGTATTTGTACTTCAATAGATCAATAATCACTTTTCATCTGCCTATGCACGACCTCGACTAATATATTTTGTTAATTTTGTACATTTTGAAGATTTTTTCCGTTGACAATCAAGGAATTTGTTCACTGATAAGTGCAGTCCTGTACAATGATCTCTCAATTTGCACACCCATTGCTGTTTTTGAGTCGTGTAGTACTCGAATATGTTTAGGCACTGTTCGTTTTCTTTGGCTAAAATTTTAGCCCTGTCACATCAAAGAGAATCTTATCATTTAAAAGTATTAAATAAAGTCTAATTACAAAACCTTTTTACGGACGGGGGCTAATTTACGAGACGAATCTAACGAGCCTAATTAATCTATGTTTTGCTACAGTTATGCTACAGTAACTATATTCTAATCATAGCTTAATTACTCTCATTAGATTCGTCTCGCAAAGTAGCTCAAAGTTATGCAAAAAAGTTTGTAATTAGACTTTATTTAGTACCCTTAAATGATAAGATTCTAAATGGCTAAAATTTTAACCAAAGAAACGAACACCCCCTTAATAGATTTTCATGTTGCCCCATGGCGTTACTGGCTCATCAGTTTTATTTGTGCTGGGTGGGAAATAGCTCAAATGCACATAGTAGCATTACTGTTGTTATGCTACAGAGTGTACGTGCCCATCCATAGGCCTTTTATGCTCATTTGATAACTGATGTACAGATCAACAAAAGAATTTTCCTACTTCTATCAACTTTAATATGTGCACGAAAAGTTAGGAAGCCAGGAAAAGAAAAACCAAGCCCCCACGCAACTCAGACCTTTCCCAATTCCTAACAAATTTAGACACCGTTTAGAATTATATGGCTAACGAAAGATAATTATATGAATGCAATCCGCTAAAATTTTCCTCTCGTGAAGCCTGAATTTATTGGGCATGACAATAATATGACACCTCATGGTTGATCTCACATAAAAGCATATTTGTTGCATATGATGGTTGCAGCCTTGCAGGTGCATGAATTCCGTTTTATTTTTTCTGATTTGTCCATTTCTACTTAAAGGCAAATATTGTCCCTTGAAGCATCCAAGAGTTCCAATTTTGGTAGTTTCACTCCCAGTGGATACGGGTGCCCTTATCTTCAGTGCATTGGCAACACTTTCTGTTCTGTTTGTAGAGATATGACTGACGGCTTGTCAGCAATTCAGCAAAGGAGGTGCAAATAGCCATCAGGTCATGTCATAATTCTGGTTACATTAGTTATCTGCACGACCTCACTATCCTTGCCACAAGAAGATGCTGCCGATTCGTATCAGGTAAAACGTGTCATTAGTTCTTATGGAAGGCAAATGCAGACTTTGGTACCAAAGATTCAAAGGGTTAACAACACAGGCACTGAGGTCGTAATACACAGAGATCAACAATACAGGAAGTAACGCAGCCAATCGCCGAAGAAAGAGTGAAAGCATGAATCACTAAACTCAGATGTCAAACTGTACCAACTGTGCACACAACCTTAAACATTTGAGATATCTAAGATGAAACACCTAAACCTATCATTTATGTACACTGGTTGTAACATCCCACTCAATTTTGGTCCCTAATCAAGTTACTAACCTCAATTAGTGAAAATGATCAAGAGAAATCAAAGAGAAATGAAAAGGAATTCAAATCACTTCAAATTGGATAAATTTCATCCAAACAAGCATTTGAACTACAACTTTAAAATTTTCTATACAAGTGGACCCAAATGAAAAATTCCTCATCATCCAGGGGCTAAAAGAGAATTTTGGAGATTTTTGGGGATTTTTCTGCAAAAGTCTAAAGGGTCAATTAAATGCTTGTCCTTTTTTTCAAACTTAGGGTTTGAACGAATTTTAAATTCAAAAATAAGCCGAATTGGACAAACTCGTAATTAGAAAAGTTGTTCCTCTCAGTGAAGCCTAGCAGACCTGAATTTTTTCAGATTTGTTGGAGCTCGGGAAGACCAAATTCAAATCAAATCAGTTTGAACCGAAGAAAATCATCAAAATTCGAAATTGACACTGTAGCGACGGGTGTCATCTTCCTCGTCGCGCCGCACTGCCTAACCCTCCTGTGGCTGGCGTCATGTCGTTGCACGGCCGGTTCCCCACGGTATGGGCGTGCAGACCACTTCCCCAACCTTATCCTCTTCCTCTGCGTCAACGGGCACTCCTCCTCCTCCGTTCCTTCCCACCGAAACAGAGCCACCATTGTTGCCACCGTCAAGCTAGCGCTGCACCCCTACTCCATTGCTTCCCCAAGCTCAACCACAACTGCAAGTTTGTGCACAAGGGACTCCTCTAGCTTCCCATCCACTTCAATCGGAATTTCCCCAACCGTAGCTAGAGATCGAAGGAGAATTTTAATGGTGGCCGTCAAGTGACCTACGTCGGCTTCACCGTAAAATTCTTCATCTCCGGTGAGCTATATTACAATTCCTTGCATTTGAAGCTTACTCTCATACCTACTCATCTATTTGATTCATCTATTGTGCAATCCCACCACCCAAATCAATGAATTTCTTGGATTTATGGTCGCTGCCTGTACCTCTGTTCTAAGGAAAACGAAGGTGGCAATTTCGTAAATAACTCGAACTTGTTCAGAAATTGTACAAACTTCAAAATCTATATCTGGAGTTATGGATATCCAAAAATTGCAAACTAAATTGTTCGGGAATCCTTGAAGTGAGATCTATCTGTTGGTGCAACATAAACATCTGTAGGATGTATAACTAATTTTCTAAAAATCAGAGAAGCAAAACAGAATCTTAATTTTATAACAATAACTACACATGCACGTGAGCTGATTTTTGGCATGCCTGACCTATGTTAGATCCCTCACCATTTCCCCAAGTCCAATCCATGAAATTCATCATAACCTTTAGTTAATTTCAGTTTCAAGTCTCTAGGATAAGTATTTTTAATATTTTATCCTTAATGAGATTTGCTCCAAATTTTGGATATGTTGCAATCCAAGTAATAAATTCACCAAATAAAATGTAACATAAAATTTTAGCCTTCCAGAAACATTTTAAGGAAATTTTACAAAGGAATTAGTGTACATATTTAACTAGTTGCTTAAAAGACTTTTTCCCAATTATATCCTTAAGTGTTTAAGCACCTCACTCCTGATCCTAAGTCAGAGCACATGTCATTCTTACTCAATAACATCATGATAACATTCTGTCAAGTAAGTTCCTTGACTCGTGTCGCTAACTTTTATTATCGCAAATGCATCCATTTAGGAATCGACGCCGGACTCGAGGACGTGGAGATCGCGACTGAGGAGCCAGGAGCTGCTGTGGTCGTAGCTGAGGAGACTAACCCCCTGTCCCAAGGCAAGCCCCGGTGCATCCCCGTGTTTGCAAATATTTTTGTTTTCTCATATGTACTTCGAGTCGTGTTTTGTGCATTAAGTTTAGGGCATGATTGGAACCCTAGATGCATTAGCGATCTTATGCCTATGGGGTAGGTCAGCAGCAAAGTCCACGTTTAGATGGCTACGCTTAATTAAAGAGTCATCGCTAGGAAACTTCGAGTGATATGGAGATTGCTCGAAGTAGAAGGTTTGGGATTTATTTTCGCTCTCACCATGTTACTATGAACTTGAGACCGAACGGGGATGAGTCAAGTGTAGGTTGAGGTGACAAGGATGCCTTGTTCGCCATAGCCCCGTTTGTGTCGATTGAGGACCGTTCGTTGTGGCACCGCTGGGCAAGTTTGAACGTACCGGATGCATGCTAGTGTATGGGAACTAGTAAACCTAGTAGCTCGATTACTGTATGTGTTGGACGGTGCTCCCCCTCTCTTTCGGTGATGAAGATGGTATGGTGGTCGCGGGTTTGTGTAGGAAGGGAGGGCATACGGGCTAACCACGGATAGTCCAGCGCGGATATCGCGTGGAGGACGTATGTCCGGGAGAGGGGAAATCGGCTCGACCTTATGGTGTCTTGTAAACGGTTGCCGTACGTGTCTCTTTCGAGTATGCGTGCGTCGTGTATCTCGGGTTTCTCCTGCAGGATGTAAATCGATTCGAGTCGCCGTCCCTCGCGGTTATTGAGTACCACTTGTTCACTGTGTCACTTCGTAGTAAGAAGTATATGTGATTATGAAATATTGCTGAATTGTATTACATTTAATTGTATTGCAACTTGTATGTGCTAGTATAGGTGCAAATCTTTATTTTCCCGCTCTAAAGATAAAATTTGACGAAATATGAAAGTAAGGATGAACTTTAGAGCTTCTTTATGCAAAGTTCTTTCTTTGGCAAGTCAGCCCCCTGCATGTTAGGAGTCGGTCTTAGAAGACCATTTTTGACGGGTAAGACTTGCTGAGTATTAGTTGCTCAGGGCTTTTGTTGAAATCCTTTTGCAGGTGAGTGGTCCTTTGAGATGTGCCTGTTTCGCCATCTCCGGAGCCTGAAGAGTAACGTTGTGTCTATGGCCGGACATGACTTTACTTTAGTTATCGTAGTGTGTTTCGCTTCCGCTTGTGTTGTGTAATCGAATTTCGAACTCTTTTATTGTAAATTAAGAACCATGCTACCTAAATCGAACCTTATGTAAATTATGGAACCAATGTAATAATTAAACCTGCTTGTAAACTTATGTTACTTATGCATGTGTGTGGTCATTTGGAGGCTTGCTTCGTCAAGCATCACCCGATAATGATCCTGGTTAGCTAACCCCTCATTAATTTGAGGTGGGGTGCTACACTGGTAATGGTACCCATCTTTACTCCATCCGTCCTTTTCCAGCTCCGTCTTTGCAGAAACGCGCCACGACTTCATCTCTTACTTCATCTGTCGGTAAACGAGAAAGAACAACAATAAAAAACACCGCAAAATAGACATGAGTTGCTTGAAATTTGAAACAAAATTTTAAAGCTGACAACAGCGAAGTGCGCCTCAAACTGTTCCTCGGCTCCGCTCTCGACGGCAACGGCCGCACGCACCACCACCACCCCGCCCTCCCTTCGTCGTCATTGACCGCCGCCGCACCGCCGTCCTGGCGACGCAGCGCCTCCCTGCCGCCTCTTCCCCCTCCTCCACCTTGCCCCTCCCCACCAGCTCCTCCTCCACCTTTCGCATCGCCGCTCCCAACCGGTCCCCCAACCGGATCTGATCAGGACCCCAAAGGAAAAGAGAAAAAAACGCCCCCGAGAAATAAAAAATGAGGAAATCCAATTGGCCCGAATTCGCGTTGGGTGGAGAAATCCAATCGGACGCGCGAATCGGCAACTAATTCAAAATCTCTCCCTCCACTTTTCTCGCGCTCACGGCCTCCACCTCAGTGCCTCACCCCACCCCTCCCTCCCCTCCCACCTCGACTCTCGTCTCTCAATCAAACGGGAAACTACAAAACCGAGAGAAGTAAGCTCCACTTACGCCGGGCCGCTGCACGCCGTCGCGTCGGCGAGCGTGGTGTCTCCTCCGCCGGTGAAGGAGCAGCTGCCGACGGATTCACGGTCGTCGTCGACGTGGAGGGCCGCACCACCCTCGGGCTCCGACGCCACGTGCACCACCACCGACGATCCGCCGCCGCTGTCCTCGCCGCCTCCCTCGCCATCCTCGCCGCCCGCATCGCCACCGCCTTCCTCGCCGCCCCCATCACCACCGCCGTTGCCGCCGTGCTGCAGAAGCCACTGCAGCACGTTCGCCGGAGGCGGAGGTGGTTGCTGGAGCGCGTCCTCGTCTTCCACGTCGTCGCCGCCGTTCTGCGGTGGAGGCGGAGGCGCCTCCACCTCGTGGTCGCCACCGTTGCCTCCGTTCGGCGGCGGATGCGGAGGCGCCTCCTCGTCGCCGTTGCCGCCGTTCGGGTGCGGAGCCTGTGGCGCGTTGCCGGCCATGGGGAACAGCCATGTGTGCAGCTTAATGCAGACCCAGATGATGAAGCAGACGACGGCGAGCGTTCCAAGGGTCGACAGAATCGAAATCCCCACGATCCTGGGGGGCGGGGCGGATGTTGGGTCCTGTGGCCCCTCTCTCGGGTCCTGGCGCCTCTCTCGGGTCCTGTGGCCCCTCTCTCGGTTCCTCCGGCAGGAGCCCCCCACCCTGGGTTCCGTTGTTCATAGTGTAAGTGTTGTTCATGCTGGCCGGATGTTTAGGATGGAGATAGAGCCTCCATAATTTATATCAATTCAGTGTAGCCATAAGTAGCATCTATCTTGCGTCTTTGGTTCACTTCTAAATCAATGCACTGGCACTTCCATTTCAGTGTTGCCGCCGTTCGGCTGCGGAGGGTAGGAGTTTAAATTGGTGACAGTTCCAAGTGTAAATCCAAATTTATCTTTAAGGGACACAAATTCAATCTCCATGAAAAAAAAAGTTCCACGCATTATTTGTTCTAGCCACCTAATGGATTGTTTCGAGCATACACTAGTCTGTTCCATACATACAAATGATTTGTTCTATTTCTGTAAATGTATTGTTCCATGAATAAAACTTATATGTTCCAACTACCAAAATGATTTGTTCCACGAATGTGAACTAGGGATTATGAAACAGGCATACGCACCAGAAACTTACGAGAGGACGTAGGAAGAAAGAACGTCAGAAATGACGAAATTGACAAAATGAACGTCAGTTTGAAACGTAAAAAATACGAAATCCCAATCAAGGAACATTCAATGGACCGGTGAGGGTATGCTGCCCAAGTGAGATGGTTGACACTGCGTGCTCGAGCTGAATGAATCAGTGAGAAGAAGAACCAGTCGGTGGAAATTTGGGTTGAAACAAAGCAATACAACACAGCAGAGGCCAAAATCTGAAGGTGGTTTGGGGATTAAGAGACTAAAAGTTCAGAATGATGCTCTGCTATTGAAACACTTGCACAAGTTTTTCAGTAAACCTGATGTACCTTGGGTAAAATTGATTTGGGAGTCATATTATAGTAATGGTCTCTTACCAGGAATGAGGAAAAGAGGCTCCTTTTGGTGGCATGATGTGGTTAAGTTACTGGATCAATTTAAAGGACTTGGAACTGCAGTGGTGGGTAGCGGTGAGTCTATATTTTGGGAAGATCAATGGGAAGGCCATGTTCTGAAGCAAGATTATCCTGAGTTTTTTTTTTTGTGCCTAAAATAAGATGATCAGACTAAAGGAAGCCTATCAAACTGAATCACATGACCTGTTTCTTGTCAGAGCAAGCATACACTCGGTTGCAGCAGTTACAGGTCATATTGCAAAACCTCCAGCTTTCTCAGAGTGATGATGTTGGACATATATATGGGGTTCAGCCATATTTTCAGCCTCAAAATGCTATAAAAACCTTATGGGCCATATTCCTATTCACTCAGCCTACGGATGGATGTGGAAATCTTCTTGCCAAATGAAGTTTTAAGTTTTCTTTTGGCTGCTGTTGAAGGATAGGTTGAATACAATAGGCCTCCTTAAAGGGAAAAATATTGCATTAGAGTCCTACACATGTGACGTGTATTTTACAGAGCATTTGTTTCTTCAGTGCAATTTTGCAAGAGCCTCATGGACGTCAATTGGGATGGATCTTCTAGCAACTACGAATCCATACAGAATGATCATGAATTTGAAAAGGAGACTTGCAGTACCCTTTTTCATGGAAATTATAATCCTAATGGCTTGGGCCTTATGGAAGACAAGGAATTACTTGATTTTTGATGATGTTGATTCAACAGTGCAAGGATTCAAGGAAAGATTCATCCATGCATGAGTTCTCTCTGTTGTTACACAGAGCAAAAAGGAAGTATTTTCCAGGAATCAATGAATGGCTAGCACAACTTGTATAGTTTTCTTTTGGTTGCATTTGTTTTATTTTTTCTATGTACTTAACCTCTATTTTTGCTCTAATATATTATAATAGGTAGGGGCTTTTTAGGCCCCTCCTGTTCTTTCAAAAAATAAAATAAAATACAACCCAGCAGGAGGGGTGACCGCGCACGGTGGAAACCAAACGTGTATAAGACTATAAGGTTTATGTCCTTTTGGCTGAAGTAATTTGTTTTAACAAAACCGTGCACAAGTTCAGTGATCAACTGTTCGCTTTTGTTTTAGCATGTAAAATTAAAGGACATGACGTTTTACGCAAAAGGACCTGCTTACGTTTTTGGATAACCTTCACAAAACAAGTTGCTAACATTTTGATTGGGAGATATATAAGCTGCTTAAGTTTTTGGATAACCCTTCAGAAGAGTACTCCAGGAATTAGCAAACAACTCATACAATTATCAGTGCTAGGGAAAGCCAACAAAAAAAGTATGTGAGGCAGGGGAATTACAGAAATTCACTCTTAAGACAAATGTTTTTCTTTGGCTTGTGATCAGAACATATTTAAGCTTAAAGTAGTATTTTCCAAACGGTAAAAACAAAAGAAGATGGTAGTTTTCGAAAAGATCAGAAATGCAAGTTGTATTCCTCCCACTTTTCTTTTGAAATCAAGTGACTACTATCTCAGAGATGTCATGTATTTTCATGTGGTAGATTTATGGTGTACTTCTATATAGTGCTATTAGTCTGTACGGACATCAGTTTCGACTCTTTCAAGAGATACTTCTGACCATGTACCTTGCTTAATCCAGATTCAAACACACATTCCAAAGGCCAAAATATTCAGGTTTGAAAATTACTGGATGGAGCATGATGATTTCTTCACAGTGGCCAAGCAAGCTTGGGATATGGCTGTCTGGCATGAGGACAAAGCTAGAAGGCTCACAGCCAAGTTCAAAAACTTAAGGAAAGCCCTGAAAGATTGGGCCAAGAATCTCTCAAATCTGGCAAGTACAATTGCTAGCACCAAGTCACTGATCTTATGCTAGACACCTTTGAAGAGATGAGATGAGAGATCTCACCTCTATCAGTCTTTTTCGTTGTTGCAATTTGATGACTTAATTATATTTTGGTTATGTTACGTGTGAACTTCGCGTATTAATGTCACTTTTGTTTCAGCTTGTCATGTTAATGTCGTTATGAGACTTAATTCCAACAGTGTGCCTCAAGTGTATTTTTAATGGTGCATCATATTATTTTTATTTTGTGGGAGAGTCCATGTTGGGAGAGTCCACGTTAACTTCAGTCGGTCTGGGTTTCTTGTTTGATGGTTCTGTTAGTTTGGGTGGTTGTTGTCTGACAGGAACCGTATAGTGCAACATCTTATCGGTCAATGAGTAGTAGTGCATGGTGCTAATTCTGCAACCTCTTATCGGTCAGTTAACCGTAACGTTTGAGGATGGCGGGCTTCGAACAAACTATCATTTGGTCGAAGTGATATAACATTTGCACTCGACAAACTAATATGCTCATGGTCCTGCCAAGTGATGCCATTTGGTCGGACACGTTGGTACTAGTAAGACTATAAGGTTTATGTCCTTCTGAAGTACTTTGTTTTAACAAAACCGTGCACAAGTTCAGTGATCAACTGTTCGCTTTTGTTTTATTTATGGTTCGCAATATAGCATTACATCATGCAGACTTCCCTCCTGGCCCTCCATATGTGAACTTTGCGCCATCAATGGGTGAGACAGAGTAAGAGCTTTCGTCAGTGATTATGCTCATTAGATCACGGTTGATTGGGGTGCTGTTCCCGTCCTCACCAATGAATTGGAGATCCCAGAAAGATGCGGCCTTGTCCGAGGGGAAGGCTCCATTCCCCATTGGCGGAGATGAAACATATTTAGTATAGGTAACATGACCACCAAACGTAATTCGAGTCGCCTTCTTTGATAAGCTATCGAACAATGATGCTGGAAAGTGGCCCACTACAGTCGGCGCGCTGTTGAATCCATAGTGCAACCACCAATCCCCACTTGATTTATCCTGAACCGTTAATTTCAAGAATGAGATAGCAACTTAATTTGAGCTCCACATGATTAGATCGCTTCCATATGAATCACTAGAAAATCTGATCCCAGACTAGTATACACACCTTGAACAATTTAATTGTGATGCTTTGGCGGGCACCATTAGCATCAGAGACTGGAGAAATGGTATCACCGGGAGTTACAGTTGACCCACTTGCCAACTGAAAACCCGGACAATCCATATTGAGGCATCCTGTATTTCGATAAGCATCTCTCTGCAATTTCATTAAAAGTGGTTCAAATGCAAAGACGTACTACAACACTAATAGGAGGCAGTAGTCTGAGTTCATATCAAATGAAGATACGTACCGTCCAATACGTGAAAAAATGTGTGTGTGAATCCTTAAAGTGGGATGGATAAACCTACAAGATCACAACAGATGGTCATTAATCTGATAGTACTGAACCAGAAAAGGATGAATTTCATTCAATTAAAAATAAGAAAAGGATGAATGTGATGCAATTAAAGAGAATGTGACAATATGGACAACTTACCAGCCATCCAACGGTAATTGTATCGAGGTCTTGTTTCCAATCACCCTCATCGTTACTAATCCAAATTGCTGCTTTACTTAATTGGCCGCCATTAAGATTGAAACCATAGACGTCCATTGTAGCAACCAATCCATAGTATCCATTGCCACTGTCATTAGCCAAATGTGCAGCAAACTGAAAAGGGAGCATAGTGAAAATGAAATTACTAAACAATCTACTTAGATGGAGAATGTGACCATTAGAACAGATGTAACAAATCTCCTAATTAAAATAATGATGTCGCGTCAAAGTGGACCAAACGATAAACTACTTAGAAACACATTGGAACAAATTGAAAGGATAGTTAAGTCAACTTCATGAAACTAAACATCTATATACAGGCGACACCAAGTAAGCAGAGCAAGCAGTGGAACTCACAAGTGTCGGATTGTCACCATCGTTTCCTGATAGTAAAGTATGCACGAAACTCCATGTAGATGAGCCCAGTTTAGGATCCATATCCTTGGGATTTGAAGCTTTTTCCTTCACATCCGTGTGCTTCAGTGAAAAAACAGCATTTTCCTTCAGAGACAAGGGAACATGAAAGCACAAGACTGATGTATCAACTACTAGTAGATCTGTACTTTTGTAAAAAAATAATATTGTGCCACAAAAATCTACAGCATAAAAACATAACAAATGAATCCAGTGCCCGGTGAACAAAAAGTAAGGAAAAAGCTTAGAGGTAAGAAATTATTTATCTTCCATGGAAATTACTTAAATTATCACCTCTTATTTATGGCGCTTAATCCCCAAATACAATATTGATCTTACATCAAGCACAAGCTGTACGCACAACATCACTCGTAGGGATCCCTATGTGACGTAAACGTAGGTGTACAGAAAGGAAAAGGAATCGATCCTAAGTAAAATAGAAAAGTTAATGACATATTGATGCTTACTGTATGCTTGATGGGATGAAACCGATATCCCTGGCTTTCTTGTGCACGAAAAATGGCATAGAGAACAAAGACGCGGAATCCCAAACTTAGTTTTGACATATTGGGATGTGAAGGAAGCATGTTGCAATTCTCTTCCTGCAGCACCTTTATATAGAGGTTTCCACGCTACCCCTCACGCAATACTAGCTGGCGCAAGTAAATGACCATATCTAAAAGAAGATATGTACAGAAAATCCGCACCAAGAAAGGATGTTGATCGTGTCCATTCTTGAGAAATTAATTGTACAATAAATATGATGGATTTCTGTTTCCTATAAAATACTAACAAACCACAAAGATATTTTGAGGCAGTATACTACATGCATGAGCATTTATTTTATACTCTTGCAAGACATTTATTTCTTTATCAATGAGCATTAATATTTCGTATCAAAATTGCAAAATATTTATTTCTGATGCATGTAAATTATACTAATGTATGCCTATCATGCGCTGATATAAATGTCCAAGAACCACTACAAGAGATACAGATACAGGGCAAGGTGTTTATGAGTTTAGCCTCCAAAACTAGCATTTACCAAATTTTAACACGTGAAAAATCAACTACTACCACCACCATACCATATGATGGAGTTCTTGTACAATACCACAATGTATCATTGAGTAAAATTTCAAACTCCCAAATCTAGTTGTTGGTCTATACCACGACCAAATAGTATAATACGATGAACTAGTTCTATTTTGTACCGGAAACACTTTTATCATGAATACATCTTGTTCTAAGTGTTATATAACAATACAATATGTCGGTCAAAAACACCTATTTATTTCAACTCATGCTATATTTTTTTATATTATTATACGGCCATACTGTCATGTCATAAAACAATGGGGAGTCCCCCCGCATAACACTATTAAAAAATCTCCTTTTTTAAAGAGGGATTGAAAAAACTCCTAATGCTTGATTCGAATGTGTCTACACCCTTAGCTAAAAAAAAGAAAGAAAGAAAGAAAAGAATGTGTCTATGACATGTGAGTCTACCACATTCCTTAGCACTGGCTTAGTTAGTCATATCACTATGATGAGTTCCTTTCAACATCTGCACGGAGAACATCTTATTTTGTTATGGCTTATATTGTTACTAGCCCATCGACCCATGCAATACTTGCACGGCTACAAATCTATAAATATGTGAATAGTGAAAACTTATGAAACTTAAAGATTTTTCAGATTTTCAATTTTTGGCCATAGAATGTATCATGCAGTTTTATTGCAATCATAGATAAGTATAGCTTGGTTTGTACGTGATCAATCCATCAAACTTGAACCAACTTTATTATTTAAGTATTATTTTTTAATAATTTTGACTATACTGTCTAAAAATTAGATTTTAAATGTATCAAAGTTCTGCCATGTAATTCCTGCATCGTATCCTCTTGATTAGAGTAAGAGCATGCAAATAGACTTAGAATAATTTTACCTATTTATCAACTTTAAAGTGCAAACCACCATATATATTGTACTAAAACTATCAGAGAAGACATATGGGTTTTCATATTGTACTGCGATTTGGAGCCTTAAATCACTTGGATAGCATGTGTCAAAATTACACATCTTCTCTGGACCTTGGAAAAATGACTTACTCGACCTGCAGGGGGCAAGCCACCCCCGCGGTCCGAGAAAACCCTCGAACCCTCCTCCTCACCCTTACAAAAGAGCCGAACACCGTGTGTGTAGCATCCCGCCTCAAATTAATGAGGGGTTTGCTAACCAGGATCTTAATCGGGGAATACTTGGCGAAGCAAGTATGCATAGACCACACACATAAGCATAATTAAAATAATTTTACATTAAATTCAGTTATTACATTGGTTCTATAATTAACATAAGACATCCAGTTCGAAGTTCGATTTATTTTACATAAAAGGGGTTCGAAATTCGATTACATAACGCGAGCGGAAGCGAAACACACGACGATACATATATACAATGAAACCATGTCCGGCCCGTAGACACGATCTCACTCACCTTGCTCCTGGCTGGGAGAAGAGGGAACCCACTCAATGGACCAGTCCTTGGGCGGTTCACCCTCCCACACTATTTTACCACAACACCCGCAGAAGTTGCAATCGGGAATACCTGCAGTAACATTTAAACAGCGAAACCCTGAGCAACTAATACTCAGCAAGTCTTACCCGTCAAATTGGCCATCTAAGACCGACTTCTAATATGCAGGGGGTTGACCAGGGTGTGAAATTTAATTGCGAAAAACGGCACTAATAATTGATCCTTATTTTCATATTTTAGCCAAATTAAAAAGGGTTCTTGCATTAATATAAATATTAGCAACCTAACTAAGCAATACATGGTTGCAATACAATTAATTGAAGTACAATAACATATAATCATCATCATGTGCACTTCTTACTACGATGTGACACAGTGAACAAGTGGTACTCAATAACCGCGAGGGACGGCGATTCGAATCGATTTACACCTGCAGGCGAAACCCGAATACACGACGTACGCTACTCGAAGGAGTTACGCACGGCAACTTTTCACAAGACATCATAAGGTCGAGCCGATTTCACCTCTCCCGGACACACGTCCTCCACGCGATACCCGCGCCAGGCAATCTGTGGTTAGCCCATGTGCCCTCCCTTCCTACACAAACCCGCAACCACCATTCCATCTTCATCACCAAAAGAGAGGGGGTGCACCGTCCAACACATGCAACATCGAGCTACTCAGTTTACTAGTTCCCATTCTACTAGCATGCACTCGGTACTGTTCAAACTTGCTCAGCGGGGCCACAACGAACGGTCCTCAATCGACACAAACGGGGCTATGGCGAACAAGGCGAACCTTGTCACCTCAACCTACACATGAACTTCCCCGTTCGGTCTCAAATTCATTATCATCATCATGTGAGAGCATAAGGTAAATCCGACCCCACTTATACCGAGCGGTCTCCGTACCACTCGATTTTCTACCGATGACACAACCCTATTAAGCATAGCGGAGTCTATCACGCGGCTGTACAAAACTGAACCCACCCATAGGAGCATGTAAATCAAATGCAACTACGGTTCCATACAACTCCTAAAACGTAAATGCACCATTCATGACTCCATATATAGTGATCAAAGGAAAAATCTTTTAAAACAAGGTGAGATGCACCGGGGCTTGCCTTGGGGCTGGTGGTTAGCACACTCGAGCACGTTCAGGTCAGCGCCGGTCTCCTCGGCCACGATCTCCACGTCCTCGAGTCCGGCGTCGGTTCCTAAATGAATGCAACAATATAAACACAATCAAAGATAGTTCATGGAACTTCCTTGACAAAATGACATGGTGATGTTATGATGCAAAGGCAACATGCTGGCAGGGACATTTATCAGGTTTTTGCATTTTGGTCCCAAGTGATTTACACAATTACTTTGGATTTAGGAATTTCCTTACGCGCAAATAAGGGTTCCTCTTCTAAATTCTTTAAAAAGGGTTCTGGAAGATCTAAAATTACATTTGTATGTTTATTTAGCATCTTCATCCTAGTTACAGTAACATATCCAAAATTTGGTGCAAAAAGGTGCAGGAATAAAATCAATAAAAAGATTCTTCTAGAAACTGAAAACTTAAATTACTCCTAAAAGAAGGTGCATTTCAAGATACCACTTGGTGGGATGTTCAGCGAACCTATTAGGAGTGTGCATGCCAAAATTCAGAATTTTTGCACTTACAGATCTTTTTATAGAAATTATTTCCTGATTCTCTTCTTTGAATTTTATAAAATTAACTGAGACGAATTCAGATGTTTATGTTGTACCACTGGATAGTTCTGCTCATAAGGAAACCAATAAATTTTGTTTTCGATTTTTCTGAGCTGTATACGAATTTCTATCGAATTTACAAGTTTGACCAAAATTCTGAGAAAACAAAAAGGGAAAAAGATGACGCGGCACTGTAGCAGTGCCACGGCATGGCGGTGCGCGCGCGACAGGGCGACGGCGAGGACGCCGTTCCGGCTAAACGGCGGCGAGTTTCACGCAACGGTCAACGGCAACAGGTAAAGGGCAACGAGGCGATCCTAACGCGGGCTGGTGTGCACGTGCGCGCGGCCGGGAAGAAGGTCGGCGGTGATGGCGGCGGCGCGCAGTGTTCCGGCGAGAGGAGGCAGCGAGGGGGTGAGTTAGGGCGCGCATGAGCTTCACGGAGTGATGGAGATGCTCACCGTAGCACGTGTGCACGTGGAGGAAGGCCGGAGAGGGGAGTTCGTCGGAGGGGCGGCGCGGTCCGGCGAACGGCGGCGGAGAAGAAGGGGATTCCGGCTGTAGCATCCCGCCTCAAAGCAATGAGGGGTTTGCTAACCAGGATCTTAATCGGGTGACACTTGACGACGCAAGAGTCCAAAAGTACACACACATGAGCATAAATAAAATAGAGTGCAAGTGAAATCTTAATTATTACAACTTTGGGTTGAATTTGATTACATAAAAGAGTTTTGAAAAGCGTAGCGGAAGCGATATACAACTCGATGTGTTACCCTATGATGAAGCACATTCAGCCCATAAACATGCTTCATGTTCTTGATCCAAAATATGCCCTGCAAAAGGATTTAAACAACAAACCCTGAGCAACTAATACTCAGCAAGTCTTACCCGTCAAATTGGCCATCTAAGACCGACTTCTAATATGCAGGGGGTTGACTAGGGTGTGAAATTTAATTGCAAAAAAGGCACTAATACTTGATCCTTACTTTCATATTTTAGCCAAATTAAAAGAGTTCTTGCACTAATATAAATATTAGCAACCTAACTAAGCAATACCTGGTTGCAATACAATTAATTGAAGTACAATAACATATAATCATCATCAGGTGCACTTCTTACTACGATGTGACACAGTGAACAAGTGGTACTCAATAACCGCGAGGGACGGCGATTCGAATCGATTTACACCTGCAGGCGAAACCCGAGATACACGACGTACGCTACTCAAAAGAGCCACGCACGGCAACTTTTTACAAGATACCATAAAGTCGAGCCGCTTAACACCTCTCCCGAGTACACGTCTCCCCACGCGATAGCCATGCCTGGTCTAACCGTGGTTCACCCGGGCACCCTCCCTTCAAACACGGTCCCAAATTCCACCATAACCATCTTCATCACCAAAAGAGAGGTGGGTTCACGTCCAACAATATAGCATCGAGCTACTAGGTTTACTAGTTCCCATTCTCCTAGCATGCATCCGGTACTGTTCAAACTTGCTCAGCGGTACCACAACGAACGGTCCTCAACCGACACAAACGGGGCTATGGCGAACAAGGCGAGCCTTGTCACCTCCACCTACACATGAACTTCCCCGTTCGGTCTCAAATTCATTAACATCATCATGTGAAAACATAAAGTAAATCCAACCCCAATTACCGAGCGGTCTCCATACCACTCGATATTCTATCGACAACACTACTTTATTAAGCATAGCAAACTAACGAGTGGTAGAACTTAAACTAACCAAACCCATAGGAATATCTGGAGATACATGCAACTAGGTTTTCAATCAAGTCCTATACGTAATGCACATTTCACGACTCGCAGTACATATGAGAAAGTATAAAACTTTGCAAATATGGGAGTGCACCGGGGCTTGCCTTGGGTTTGAGCAAAGTTAGCACATTTCAACATGTTAGTAGCAGCACCAAGTTCTCCACGGCGATGATTCCCATATCTTCGGTCCCACCTTCGCATCCTAAATGACAATATAAGGTGATGCGATGCAAATTTAGAATGCATGAATAAAGAGTGAATTGTGACCTGTTTGATTTAGTTAACAACAAGGCAACATTCGTCATGACTAAAATAAAACTGAACTCCGTTAACAACAAGGGGTGTGGTCTGAGGTTGAGGTTATAGCTTTATCGAATTTCACTTAAAGCATTCTTTTCAAAGGGAGAGGAAGTTAGTTTCATCATTAAACACTGGTTGCTTTCTCTTATTGCATAACAGTGTCTTGGACAATTATTCTGAAAGTGAAGTGAGGTTTATAATTGTTACTCAACCTTATCATTAAGTTTGGGCTTTAACCAAGTCTATGTTATTTATTAAAATGTAGATTGTTGGAATATGACGCGGTTGCTCATGAAATTATTATTGGCGCTCTAGGTGTACAGAGTGAAACTATTGGGATTTACTGTACGATGATCATTGGTTTAAGATATGCTCTTGGTCTTATAAGGGCCATATTCACCTAGACAAAGTATTTATCCTATAGTATTTTCCCGAAAGAAAGTCAAGTAGGACACTATGTATAAACCTCTATTTACTATGAATTCTTATGGTGAAAGATGATACTACACGTACGTTTTATTAATAGTGATTGCGTGCATATCTATTATGAAAAATCTATATTACGAGTACTAATGAGCATGGGGTTGTTTCAAAGAAACAGGAGTAAATAAACTAGATTTACATATAAATAAATCCTAGGGTGGTTTGAATATAAAAAGAGGCTATATGCACCTAGTGCCTAGGGAGACATTCTTATGTGTTAAAAAGTTTACTTTCTACATTTAAAAAGGCGTGCATAAATTAATTACTCAGCCGATTTATGTGTATGCATAAGATGGGCAACCTATACTCAGGGCATAAGATGCATGAATACTATTTATTTAACTATAACTCCTAAGTTAGAGTACCAAGTATAAATGCACTTACATGCTCATGCATAGATGATCTGTTCAGTTACTTGGAATAATTAATTTAACATTCAAAGTAAAACGTGTGCAAACTACCATTTTAGTAACTACATATGACAAGTAGATGGAGATCCATATAGGTTGTTCGAAGCAATTACATGTACAACCATTATGTGAATATGCAAACTATTTCTAATAGGAACCTATATAACTATCATAAGAAACATGTATGCACCAAATTAATTATTATTATCATCATTTTTAATGACAATGTCCTATGCTTTAATATTGGCAACTAGTGGTACAGGTTCCTCAACGAATTCAATATAATGTACTTCATGAAATTAGTGTAAAGGTTCATGGAACTTCCTTGATAAATATAATTTAGTGACATGATGCACATAACATGGTGATGCTCAAAAGTAACTTAAGAACATTTTCGTTGTTTTTGTCTAAACTATTTATTTTACCAGTAATGGTTTATTGGTTGTATAAAACAGTGTGAACAATCAAAGGAAAGCTAAACATGTCACCGGTTTTAATTGAAAGCAATAAGAAAATACGGACACAATAAAAGGATTTATGGCACTCTCTTGATAAATACATGACAATGATGTTATTAAGAACAAGATAACATATTCGCGGACTTACTAACATGATTTAGGTACTTAGGTGCTCAAAATTTTACATATAACGTTTCCGATTTAAACAATGCTTAGGCGTGCACAAAGAATCATCTTCGAAAATTCATAAAAGGTTTCTGGAAGATCTATAATTAATATTGTATTTTTCCTAAGTAAGATAATCCTATGAAAAGCAACATATCCAAAACTAGATGCCAAAATGTGCAGGAATAAAATACTAAAAATGATTTTGCTAGAAACTTGAAACTGGAATTAAATTAAATTTAGGATGAATTTCATGATTTGGACTATGGGACATGATGGGGAACCTAACAAAGGTCAGGTATGCCAAAAATCAGCTCAAGATCATGTTTGGATATTTTTCTAAAAATAAGATTCTGTTTTGGTTCTTTGATTTTTAGAAAAAGAATTATACATCCTACTGATGTTTATGTTGCACCACTAGATAGATCTCACTTCAAGGATTCTAACAAAATTTAGGTTGCAACTTTTGGATATCCAGAACTCCAGATATAGATTTTTGAAGTTTGTACAATTTCTGAACAAGTTCGAGTTATTTACGAAATTGCCACCGTCGTCTTCAACCTACAGACAGCGGCCGGAGTTCGCCGGTACTTCATCGGGGAAGGCCAAAAGTCGATTAGGAGGGTCGGGGGAAGGCTCTACATGACGTGCTCCACTAAGGGAACTCAAAGGTGAGTCTTTGAAGGTAGGGGACTGACCGGAAGATGGTCGGCGGCGAAAGCGGCGGGCAACTGAAGTTCGGCGAGGTCCAGGGCGCGGTGCAGTGTACTAAAAATCGAGGAAAAATCATAGTAGGATTCACCTCGTCCTACAGAAGAGCGGCATGGAGCTTGTCGTCGACGAGAAGGCACCGAAATAAGGTTTCATCGTTGAAGTGCTCGCGTACTACGACAGACAGCGGGGAAAACTCCTCTTTCCGGCGGCCTCGGCTGTGTATTCAATTGAAGAACGGGTTGAGGGAGTGCGCAAGAGAGGTAGGAAGCTACCCACGAGAGTAATTGAAGTGGTGCTTACCAGAGAGGGAGGATTTGACGGCGAGGTCGATGACGCTCACCCGGCGGCCATTTTTGAAATTCCGCGTCGATCTCAGGTTTCGTCGAGGGAGCTTGAAATTGGTGATGGGGAGGAGCTAGAGGGGGTAGCGGTGCTCCTTTTTGCCGTGAAGGTCGAGCGCGGTGGTGCAGTGGAGCAGTGGCGAGTCGCGAGCTTGGCTGGGCGGCGGCCATGGTGGCTTGTCCGGCAAGAGGAAGAAAAGAGAGAGAGAGCGACGACTTGACCAAACTGGAGGAGAGGATAGGGACAAGGTGGTGTGCTGGTTTGCTCCTCTACCGCGCACATGATGCTGGCCTGCTGTGGTGACGACGGCCACAGCGTGCGGTAGCACGGCACGAAGAAGAGGAAGACGTGTGGGTGCTACAGTAACATTTTCGAATTTTCTTGATTTTCGTCGGTTTGAAAAGATTTGATTAAATGTTGATCTTCCCGAGCTCCGAAAATTCTGAAAAAATCAGGTTAGGTAGATTTCACCAAGGGGAACAACTTTTCTAATTACAAGTTTCTCTGATTCGGCTTAAATTTGGAGTTAAAATTCGTTCAAACTCAATTTTTGATAAAGGTACATGCATTTATTTGGACCCTTCAACTTTTGCAGAAAAAACCCCAAAATTCTCTCTTAGCCCCTGGATGATGAGGAATTTTTCATTTGGGTCCACTTGTATAGAAAATTTTAAAGTTGTAGTTCAAAGGCTTGTTTGACCAAATTTCAAATAATTTGTTTTGAATTTACATTCTTCATTATGATCATCAGAGTTTGTGATCGATTTGCACTAACAGAGAGTTTAGACCAAGAAAATTGTCAGCAGGTCCCACATTCAAGAAAATTTTTGTTGCACAAATTATTAACTGATTTTTATCTTTCTTGAAGTTTATTTGATTACCATTTGGATTCTTTTGTCCAAATTCCTTGTTAATTAAATTAATCTCTTGATTAACAGCGTAATTAAGCTGGGGTGTTACACCGGCTACTCCACTGCGTGAAGGGCGACGAGGTCAGCTCGGGGGTGTGCGCAGGTGGGGTGTGCATCACCCAAAGCAAGGAATCGAGGAGAGGCTCACCGAGATGATCAAATTTCGCGCTGAGCTCGACGACGGTCACCCGGCGGCCATGGTCGGGCTTCGCGTCGATTCTCGATGCAGGGTGGGGGAACTTGAAGTTTGTGTTGTGGCTGAGGTTGAGGGGTCCCTAGCGCACCTTTTCTCTGTTGGGACCGAGTGAGGAGCGGCGGCAGATCGACGGCGCGGCAGCGAGCTCGGCTGGGCGGCAATGGCGGCTCGTCGCGGTGGTTCTTGGCGCGGACGGGGACGGAGAGAGCAAGGGGGAAAGTAAGCTGGAGTCCAGGGGAGTTGAACGAGTCCTTGGCGCTGTGCTGCGCTGACGGCGGCCACAGTCCCGGCGGGATGGGCAGAGGGAGAAGCGCGCGCGGCGGCGGCGACACCCGGCGCTACAGTACACATTTCGAATTTTTTGATTTAAATTTGCACGTGCTGACTTGATTTGATTGAAACCCAACTTTACTGTGCTCCAAAAAATCTGATAAAATCAGTTCTGGAAGGTTTCACTGAGATGAACATTTTTCCTTATTACAACTTTTGCTAATTAGATTTATATTTTGAATTAAAATTGAATTAAGACAGATTTTGAATAAAGAACTTTGATTTAATTGAGCCCATTTCCTTTTGTAGAAAAATCCACAAAATTCTCCAAAAATTTCTTTTTGGCCCTGGATGTCAAGGAAATTTTAAAATGGGCCCACTTGTATACAAAATTTTGAATTTCTAGTTCAAATTCATATTTGACCATTTTCAAATGATTTGCTTTTAAAATAACTTTTCCAAAGTGATCCTTAGCATTTGTGATCAACATGCACTAATCATCAGGTTTGGGTCTTCATTAGGGTGGGATGTTACAGTGTGAGTGCAGGTCGTCTCTTACACATGTGCTTTGGGACTTGGAGAGAGGCGTGAGGATTTTTTAAACGCAGTCCGAAATTCTCTCCCACTCAGAAGAAATGAATTAAATTGCAACACATGACTTAACTGGTTTCCTAGTGTTTGAGTGTGGTTTGTCTATTTAACAAAGGTCCACTCGTCTTTATGCCACATCTCCAGGCTCCTAATGTAGTCATGAAGAAAGATTGAGTTGTCGGCGCAAAATCCACGGAGGAATATAGCTACAATGAAAGCAAACCCCTGCATCATATTTGCAAGGACGGAGATGTGCCACACTCCTTCATGGCGCACCATTAATCCCAATATATTACGGTGAAGATGCAAACGAATTGTTAAAAAATGTGTTTTCTGATTGATTAAATATATTAATGTTTATTTGTTTGCTGACAGGAGGTTTCTTCTGGTTGCTTGGGTTATACAAATGACAAAATTCCAGACAATGGCTTCCATAATTTAATTATTTTTCTCGTTGTGTACGTTTGTTCACATCTGACACCTTTAACTTTTGTTACGGTCACATCACGATATATCTTGATTGGTCTACTCTAATGCTGATAAGATATTACGATGCACAAACATTCCTAACTGCTATTTCTTTACCATTAATCAATTCACAAAAGATAAGTTTCGTTCATATTTTTTCTTCAAAATTTCAGTTTTGCCTTTTGACTCTACTGCAACAGCATTTGACAATAGAATTTGCTCTTGACGAGCAAATTCCTTATTTGCCATCAAAACTTTAACTCTTCCCTTATTTGCCATCAGAATTATGCCCTTTCCTTATTTGACATCGGATCAAAATTCACTTCCCTTATTTGCCACTCCAATCACTTTGGCTAATAGAAAATTTTTCTTGCGCCACAACAGTGTTCATGCCACAGTACAAAAATAGGTTTGTCTCAATGTGTGCTTTATGCCAAAAAAAAGTTTCAAATTTTTTGGATGAAAATTTAAGGTGTTTTTGCATAAAAATAAAATATTGCCTCTAATATTCACCCGAAAATTTTGAATTTTTCTTTGCATATGTTGTACACCGCGACAAACCCATTTTGCTACTGCAACACGAATAAGACAGCACGAGAGCAAGATAATCTAACCATCAAAGTGATTAGAGTGGCAGATAAGGGAAGTAAATTTTGATCTGATGGCAAATAAGGAAAGTGCATAATTTCGATGGCAAATAAGGGAAGAGTTAAAGTTTTGATGGCAAATAAGGAATTTGCTCTTGACAATATGTGGCTTGTTTAATCATGAAGATGCATGTTGCAGGTAAGGACAGTGGAAAAATAAACAAATAGGGAGATGAAGTATATATCAAGCCCATGCATCTAAGCTACGCTAGTGCCTTGTTACCCGGTCACATATATCACAATATTGATGAAGTTATGTTCCAAATATTACCAGCTGATAAGATTGACAATCAAGTAGTAGATTCAAGACAAAAATAGAGAGATTACCTAGACTAGTTGTGCTGGTGTGTCATAATCATCATGGTAGAGAGTCAGACCACTTTTAGTTCCCCAAAAAAAAAAGAGAGTCAGACCACTTATCCTAGCACAGAATGCCGATAATTTTTTCCGTCGCAGAGAGAGGGACAGAGAGCAGTAGGGATTTGTTCAAGATTGCTAGTACTCTGTCATGCGTGCTTGCATTGCACCTGCATGGTCCTCTTAGGAATCATGATGCACGTCTAGCCTGGGAGTTTTGCCTTTGCGTTTGTCCCGCACTGATGGCCGCCATAGGACATCCTCTTGTTTAGGCTCCATTGGCTGCTTGCATGTCGTGCCATCGATGCTCGCGATCTCTACAGGAAACCGGCGGCGCTTGAGAGGGTAATTAAAATTCTGTTGATTGACGTTACCCTAATTGGACAATCCACGGCAAAAGAGCTTGGGTCTAGATCCAACAAATATTAGAGGTATTTTGTCTATTTTTTATAATAGTAAAGGTGGGTAATTTTGGTTACATTAGATCCGATGGCTTCAATTTACATACATCTAATTTAATGACCGGATGTTTTCTTTTTTGTGAAAACCGGCGGCGCTTGAGGGAGAAAAATTGCCTGCGGACCGTCCGCAAATGCTCACCGTGCGGCCCCGCTCTGGATGCGTGCCGCGTGCACGCAACGTGGGAATCCAACGAGAGAGGCGCCATTGCTCCCGCACGGCTCGGCCCTCTCCCAGGCGACGCCCTCGGCTTGAGGCATTCGGCTCCAGTCGAACAAAGGGCTCGAGCTCGATCTGCCCCCGCTGACATTGGCTGCACGAGCGCCATCAGAAGCGCCAAAGAACGGCGACGGCCTACTATCCACGCATCAAGCTTCTTCACGTGCAGCGAGGCTGCGGAGCGAGCGGTCGTCGAGCACGTCAAGGCCTCAGCCCTCAGCATCGGGAAGGCGCGACGGTTACTTGAGTAGTTAGTAGAGGAACGGACCAACGGTGCCACGGTGGCCCTCGACATCCAGGACGACCTTGTCAGCGCGGCGCGATCGCTGCGGAGCTCGGCGTCATGTTCAACAACGCCTGCGTGTCCTAGGATCCCTGGCATGGCCGGCGCTGGGTCAGTCGACCTCGCAAACTGTAACCAGTAGCCTGACTCCCCACCCGTCGTAAACCGTTTTCAAGGCAGCCGTCGACGTCAATAAGATGGTAATTAGAGGTGGTCCTCGAACCGATGGACATCGCAGGGAGAAGATGGTTGCGAGCGGCGGCCGTGGAGGATAGAGCGGCGTTTGCGTCGAGCCGAACTCGGAGCTGAGCGGGGCCGAGCCGTGGGAGACACAGGGGAGCTGTGCATTGGCTAGCGTTGATTGGTGTAGGCCTCCACGCGGCAGGAATCTAGAGCGGGGCCGCACGTAGGGCTGATGCGAACTGTCCGCACTTAATTTTTTTCCGCGCTGGAGAGGGTTATTAAGATTCTATTGATTGACGTTACCCTAATTGGACAATCCACGGCAAAAGAGCTTGGGTCTAGATCCAACAAATATTAGAGGTATTTTGTCTATTTTTTTATAATGGCAAAGATGGGTAATTTTGGTTACATTAGATCTGATGGCTTCAATTTACATGCATCTAATTTAATAGCCAGATGTTTTGCTTTTTTATGAGAATTTCTAAGATTTTCACCCGATTAACATGGAGACACTAAAAAAACCCTGCAATTAGTAAATATAAAATAAGATAAGATAAAATAAGATCGCTTATTTTTGTTTTGACTAGCCAGCAGCCACAGCCGACTCATTTGGTGGGCTAGTCACAGCGTCCTCCCCGCCTGTGAGGACAGGTTCAAAATGGAAATATATACACACACACACATGCAAAAATGGAAAATAGAACCTGTACCCTTCCTTAATTAACTTCCCAGCAAAGGTCCGACTGATCTATACAATTTTTGCTTAATAGGACTTATATAAAATGATTAATTAATGGTTTTCTAATGGATGCAGCGAAGCGCACCACATTTTCTAGTGCTAAATGAAATAATGAAGCTACTTGAAGGGGATTCATCTGGACCAGTCATCGAAACAAGTGATTGGACTGAACCGGGCAAATAAAAGGTAAGCAGGATCAGATTCCACGCTACCTGAAGGGGATGCTGAGCCGAACGAATTCCGCAGCAAATCAGTAGCAGTTGAAGAGGAAGGTACTCTGGTAGTAGCTTGAGGCAAAACAAATGACTACTCAGAAACCAAGAGATCGATTGCAAAAGTCGTTCGATCACTTGATCGGAAAATACAGTCATGGACTGGCTTACATACACTCCCATTCATCACCTACACGAATGTTTTACAAGTGGTTCTTGGCAACTATCATCTGCAGCATCGTTAATTATCTCTGGCGTCCAGAGGACACCAACTACTTGACCAAAACGAAAACAAAATAGAACATCATGCAGGCGGCACGGCGCCGGCCGTGGGCGATCACCGAGCTACTTGCCGTGCTTGACGCCGCGTGGCCCCGCGGATCTCTTGATTGACTCTATTCTCTGGCGCCTGATCTGCTCCCTGAACCTGGCGATGAACTCCTCCGCCTTCTTGTCCACCTCGTTCTCGTCCACCTCCGGCGTCGACTCCCTGGTCGAGTAAGCGCCGCCGCCGCCGCCGTCATCGTCGTCGTCGTCGCTGCTCTCCGTCTCGTCTGAGGAGACCGCGACTCCGCCCAGGATAGGATCGCTCACCGATCTCTCGTACTGGAACCTGGGGATCGACTGGTAAGCTCTGTACCCGTACGGCTCCTCTGCTTCGTGCACGTCCAGCGCGTCGCGGCCGTCGACGGCGTCTTCTTCGGGCGCTTCTTGGCTTTGGCCCTGGAAAACCGGAGCCTCCCTTGCCCTGAACGTCCTCATCGACTTACCAATCGAAGCCGACGAGGAAGAGGAGCCGGTGTCCAGAGAGCTTCTTGCCTTCGCCGGCGAGGAGTTGTTGTTTGTGGTGGTGCTGTAAGCAGAGACGTCGAAGCTGTTTGTGTTCGGTGAGTAATACTCGTCGTCTCTTCCTCGGCCTCTCATGCTGTGGTCCTGCAGTTCCTCCTTGAAGCTTTTGGCGGTCCGGCGCTCGGCCACCGGGTGGTAGCCGTGGACGAGGAACGGGGGCGGCGGTGGAGGCGGCGCCGGCGGCGGGGAGGAGATGGTGGAAGATCTTGACCTGTGCGGGCTCCTGCGCTTGGTGTAGTACTCCTCGCTGGCCTTGACCAGCGTCTCCCGGGCCGAGGACGACGCCGGGGAGAGCCTCTTCGGCGACCTCGGCGACGCGGGCTGGGCCGCATCAAACCTCCCCGACCGCGACCGCCACGGATCGGCGAAGGGAGCACGGTCTCGTCACGGCCCGAGTCATGCGCGCCTCGCCGCGGCTCGCCCGCGCTGGCTGGCTGCGGCTTCAGCATCCGCACGGGCAGCGACAGCGGCGCCTGCGTCCCGGAGGCGTGGCCGCCGCGTCCTCCGCCGCCGTTCGTGACGACGACCGTGGGCTCGTCGGGCCGGTGCAGCGCGCTCCACGACCGCACCTTGCCGCCGCCGCCCTCGTCTTCTCGGCCGCCAGGGGTGCCCGGCAGCATGTCCACGTCGTCTTCATCATCGAACGGCCCGAGCGAGTCCCGGAACATCCGGGAGACGTACCTCGCGTCCGCCGCCCTGGCCTCCTCCTTCTCGGCGGCGACGTCGTGGCCGCGGCCATCGTCGGCGGCGCTGTTCTTGCGGCTGAAGAGGCCGTAGGAGACGGCGATGCCGACGACGAGCAGGTGGAGGAGCTCCCACGCCTTGGCGACGAACGCCTGCCCGGCCCCACCACCGCCGGCTGCATCGGGCGCCGCCTGCTGCTGCGCGGGGGGCAGGAGCGGCAGCAGCGCGACGCACAGCGCCAGCACGGCCGCCCGGAACGGGAAGCTCTGCAGCACCGACGCGGCCTGCTGCTGCGCTGCCGCTGCCGCCATGGGTGGCCGTGCGCGAGAAAAAGGAGACGGGAGGAGAGGGAGGCAAGCAACGTGAACGCCGCGCTCTTTTAAGCTTTTCTCTTTGCCGCCGGCGCCGATGATCGCTTTAGGACGGGACGGTGGCTATCGGTATGGGCGGTCTCCTCTGCTCGGCTGTTGCTCTGCTGCTGCTACTACGCTGTGGTGGCGCCAAATAAAGTCGCGGTCTTTGCGGTGCATCGATTCGATCCCCTGGCTGGCTTTTGGCCCGCGCCGATGCGACGCGCGGCCGTGTGTGGACTCGGGCGACCGGGCTGGAATCTTTGGTTGCGTTGCGTTCGTGGTTTGGGATGGCGAGAGGTGAGCTGCGGCGCGGCAGGATGGAGGAGAATTGCTTAGCGCGGAAGGGAGGAATTTTCGAACGGGGGCGGCGGAGATATATACTCCGGACTCCAGAGCCTCCGAGGTCGGAGCCGGAGATGATGATCTGGTGAGCAAGGGGCCATGCATGTCAGTAGTCGCGCGCTTGATGGTTAGGTTGTTCTTGTCGTCTTGTGTTGCGGGCATCGGTTCCGGCACTGTTACGTTTGCTTTAGTTTGTTCCTGGATGTTACGAGAATGTGCTTTCCCCTGGCGCCTCCATGCCCCTCTGACGATGTATGCTCTCATGATTTCAAAGGTTCACATCATTGGGGCCGATAAAAAAAAACATATCAGACGAGGTCATTCTGTTCTAGTACACTCTTTCTAGCCGCCAATTTGCACTGTTTTCACCACCATTTGTATGCTCTAAAACACGACCTGAGCCACTAGTTGAAACTAGTTCAGAGAGCATAGCATTCCACAGCAGCAACGTGCATGGCCGAATTGATTATAAGAAGATATGTACGCGCAGCTGAGCAACAGATCATCAGGATAAAGATCTCTACCCGCCATATCAGCATGCGTAAAGCATTTGCATGACACAATACAAAGGCCAGCCAGCCAATTGGTACTCGATCAGTTGCCGGCCACTGGTCATCAGATCTCAGTTAAAAATTCAGCCAGCCACTGGATCTGCAACAGTGGATATATGCAGGCGCACGAGAGGACAGCAGGCTCCACATCAGAAGGATGTGGTGCGACCAAAAGATTCCTTCTCTTTTGGCCTGCGTACGCTAGGTGAAAGAGCTTTTCGATCGCTCATGCTGCGTTGCATGTGGCATAGCGAGGTGGACACAATGGATGACGGATGCAGCTGTTCAGATTCAGAAAGCTCTCCGCTCCTTGGAATGCAGCACCTTGCCCCCCCGTTGATCTCGTTGAGACGAGCATGAGATACGATGCTCTCCTTTTGTTTAGCTTAGAGCATGAGCGCGCCTCCTCCTTTTCCGATGGTTTGAACTGAAAATTATGCTCTCGTTGCTCGGGTCTCCAGCACACCAACGTTGATCACTTCCCTGTAAGAAAAGAAAAGGAAAATTTCGGTTCCTTCACCAGCCCACTTCTACGAACGCGACTATTACAACAGGTTCGAACTTCATTTCTAGTGCACTGCTGACCATGTCATATGTAATTCTACGGCTATCGCCGAACATCATACAAACAGATCATATGAAACCAAGTCGTGTAGCTCAAGCTTCTAGTAGTGTTAATTAAGTTGGAACTTTTAGTCTCTTATCGGATCGGAATCAGATGTGCCACGGCATACCCTAGTCAGCGAATCCTCACCTAAAGCTTAAGCATGCAGCTGAACGACCAAACAATTACAAGAAAGCTAAAGGAGACGGGCGCCATTAGAGCCGACAGAAGCTTATCCTAACTGCAAAAACAAGCAGCAGGTTCATTAATTAATCTCTTAAGCACGGTCATAAGAGAATCAGTCTGCGTCACGAACACACACTCACGAAGGTGGAGTACTTATCTTGTCACTCAAAAGAAGAAGTGGTACACTACTACTTCAGTGCGATTCCGGGAGTAAGTAGAGTAGAGCAGAGGTTTTGCCTCGTAATTACGCAGGGTTCGTAGCCACAGGATTACTGACCAAACGGCGACGATCGCGTCAAATCAACGCGAACGATCTGACCACGAGCCAATGCCGATGCGAAGATCAGATTCACCCATACGTACCGATGGCCACGGAGACGCAAGGTTATTCCCTAACGTTTCTTTTCTCTCCCCGGATGCATTACTAATCTTTCACGACGGTTCAAAATGAAATTACCGGCGGTTAAAATGTTCCCCGCTGCTACAGAGCATGGGTGCGTGGGACTTGAACCCAGCTATTTTCGCTCTGTAGCTTGATGCGCGACTTCGGAAAAAACCACCGCTTGAAAACTATTTGTAGCTCTGTTATTACTTTATGTCCAAACTTATATGGCAAAATATAAAGATGTAAACATTCCTTAGTTCAAAACTATGCATAACCACTAATTAGTTCAAAACTATGTCTCGTCGTTAAAGGCTTCATTATTTAGTTATTTAATTGGGTACCTCTATGAGTGTCAACGAGAGACTGAGATGGTTTGTCTGATCTTGAGATCCACAAATGCATTGGTGTCAATAGAGATATTTTCTACAACTAAAAGAATAATTAGCCGTAAATGCGACATCTCTACCAAATCTAAGACTTGAACCTAAGTGAAATGGTTCATTTACCAGGAACCTAACCACTGAGCTACACGCAAAAAAAAAAAAAGCTACACGTTCGGTTTGCAAGCTTCATCTAACTTGCAACCAGTGCTAGGTTCATTTTATTCAAACCAGTGTAATTTCTGCTAGAATAATTTATAAACATGATTATTGTTTGAATAGAGAATTATTTGATCGTGGTTTGGTTTTTACGTATTGTAGGGAAATATCACTACGACTTAGTAAGTCTTAAAGAGGTCATCATATTGATTTTTCATATTTCGGTCTATGTTTAGTTTGTTTGCCTATTGGCTGAGTTGAACTCGAGTACGGACTTGATTTGAGATCCAGTTCAAACCGGAGTTCAATCGGTCCAAACAGAGCTAGAGATAGGACCTCCCCACGAGCTCCTTGACCCGTTTTTATATTCACCGTGGCCTGATGTGGCCTCCATATAGATGTGGAGGCGAGCTCCAGTAAGCAGCAACTGAGGGCACCCTCTTATTTTCTCATTTCTTTTTCGTGTGTGAAGATTCAAGGAGAAAAAGACGGCTCGTGTGGCACTTGCACGTGGGACCTGGGCAAGCTAAATCACTAGGTCCACACCATTTTCTACACACAAACATATTTATACATTTTTATGGCAGAAAAAATAGGAAAATATACATCATTATTACGGAGTATTATACTACACATGAACGTATCATATATATGGCATAGCATAAAAATAAGAGAAAAATATACATTATTTTTAGTCTTATGTTGGTCAAGCTAAATCACTAGATCCACACCATTTGCTACACACAAACATATTTATACATTGCCTTAAAAACCATATTTATACATTTTTAATGGCAGAAAAAATAGGGAAAATATACATAATATTATGGAGCATTATACTACGCATGAACATATTCATACATATTTCATGGCAGAAAATAATAGAATATATATGCATTGTTTTGAGTCTTTAGCATTATAAATACAATTTGTGAATACAATAGGACTTTAAATTGAAAATAGAATATATGCACCGAAAGTTTCCCGTTTACGGAAAATACCACTGAAAGTTCCACCAACAGAAAATACCATTGAAAGTTGCATGTACTACTCGCAATCTAGCACTCTCTTAATTTCTGGACAGTTTGCCCTTGCCAGTTTGTTCTGTGTGTTCTTGCTGTATGCTCTTTCTCCATTCAGTCATCCTTATTCAGGAAATGGAAGCTGCAATCAAGCATGCAGTCCCGCACGGATCGAGATCCTCGGCAGTCGGCCACGGTGCAGTCGCCCCGTGCAGTCGCTCCGCCCACCGTCGGATTCCACTCAACTAATCCTACGGCTCTCTAAGCAGCTCCAGCCAACGAACAAATGCTCTTCCCTTTCCCTGTTCTTCCCCAACGACCTCTTGGAGGAGATCGACTGTCGACGAGGAAGCTCAGTAGGATGGGTGTTGGTGACAGTCAAAATGGATTCGCGAGAAGATTTAGAATACAGCTGTGTGATCAATTTGTTCAAGATCATGGTTTGTGTTGCAAATTTCATGATTTACTGCTAGGGCTTGGAAAGAGGAAAAACTGAAATTGGGAGGAAACAGACATGGTAATCGGCATCTGTTTGAGCATGTTTCTTGTATTCCATAGAGAAGCTCCTTGCGATCAATAGAGAGCGGAGAACCTCGCTGCAATTCATGGCCACTTCGCCGATCGGATCTTCGGGGACAACCCGAAGGAAGAAGGCCTTGCGATGATAAGGTGCGTAAAGGCTCACAAGCCGTAGGATTAGTTTGACGGCTTTGGACGGCGGATGTTGCGACTGCACGGGTCGACTGCACCGTGGCCGACTGCCGAGGATCTGGATCCGTCCCGCAGCTGGCTAGCCATCCGCACACAACAAGCTAGAATAAATGGTCGTTTCGGCTCCAATGGCTCGACAAAGCTCGCGCGCGTACAAAAACCAGCCACCATTGCTGCAAAAAAATAGGCGATGGGGAGCTGAATCTCAGAACCGCTTTGCTTAGCCCAACCCCAAGCAGTATTGGGCATCTAATCATTTGATTTTTGAGGGAGATATCGCTCGTGGTGTTGCTTCTCCTCGGTCTGTATGCTGATGAGGGCAGTGAGTGGAGCTCGAATGGCGGCCAACGAGTGAGGCACGTGCGGCAGCAGCGCGCAGGCAGCTCGGTCGAGGGCGCGCGCGCATGGCAGTAGCGGCTGGCAGGTAGCACGGGCGAGGCCTTGGGGACGCGTCAAGTTGCGCATGGGTGAGCGAAACGGGTGCGACAGCTGTGCGAGCGGGATGAGCGGGCAGTTGCTTATTGGGGCACAAGGGGCAGCAGCCCCTGGCCGAGAGGGGGGCGGCGGGTCTTGAGAGCAAGGACAGAGATGGCTATTGGGAGCAGGGCGGCGACTGGAGCTAGAAGAGCCATCCACGGCAGAAAAGAAATGTAGTGCTCTGTTTCTTGGTGAACGAGACAGAGCAGCTGTCCTCAAGGCCTCAAGGGCACTATGGTCATTTCCCCTGCCATTCTAAGCAAAATGCTAGTTTCAAAGTAGACTTGCAACTTTCAGTGCTATTTTCCGAAGCGTGAAACTTTCAGTGGTATTTTCCGTAAACGAGGAACTTTCAATGCTACACAACCAATTTCCCATTTAAATAAAATGTGGGGGACATGCAGACCGGAACATATCAGAGTGATTGCTGGCTACGATTCGGACTTGGGCGTGGTGGGGGCTGAATCCTTGAGTACATATGCATTGGGTGAGCCAAAGTTTGAATAATGTTTGATAAATATTAGATCCCAATTGTTTATCACTTTTCTTATTTCATTGGTTACAATTGTAACTAATTAGCTTTTTTCTTGCATTTACTTGTGTTTGTTATTTCCATTTCAAGTGACATTTGATTGTTACAACCATTCCTAATACTTTAGTTTATTTTATTTACATTCGAAAGGGTAGCTTCAAAAAATTAAATGACAGTGCTACAATAAATGAGTTTCAAAATGCCATTAACTTATTCTTATCAATTAAACATGATATTAGAGATCCACTTGAGTACATATGTATTTTATTTATTTCATGATTGCTGCTTGGTTCTCTCGACTTGATGAGTTCTTATGGATGTGCCCTAGGTGGTGGCGGTGTACGTCTTCCCGGAACAGTCCAAGCTGGAAAAAGAAATGTCAGTATTATACCCTAGAATATATGAGGCTACTTAAAAATAATTTATATTTGTTTTACATAACAATTACTCGCCAAAGATTTAAGAACACTAGATTTTTTAAAAGTTAAAAAAAGATGTTTTTTTTGCAAAAAAGTTGAAAAAGATATATAGACATTAAGTACTCACTTCCACATTTGGTCCCAGGTGTCACTGGCTTGTGACACTTGCGTGAAAGAAGGACAAATTTGGCAATACTTATGGTATTCTCATCTTCAAGTGTAAATAGACCACAGATGCAATCCATGTCAGATTCTTCCACAGCTTCAATGCAATTGATGCTTGGGTCAACATAGGGTCCACCAATTACGATGGTTTTCATACAATTATGCATAACTGAGACTTTCTCATCATGACAATCTTGCTCGCCCCAAGCATGATCTGTTGTAAGCACAGTGAAAACTAATGCAAAGATCAAGAGTTGGTGGATTACTTTTGGAATCATCATCATCATGTGCTGGTATGTTGTTGATGGTTGAGAGAAATTTTCTCTATCCTAGAATAGAAATGATGTTTGCTGCACACTTCTATTTATAGCATATCAGAAGGTGGGTCTTATTGCAGGTTAATGGCGAGGAACCTGGAACTGGTAGTACCGTATCAAAGCCCAAGCCCTGATATAAATAAATAAAATAATAATTAAAAACAAACTTTGAACAAACTAGCAATAACATTCAATGTGAGCCATGAAACCATACATAAATATTACAAAACCATCAGTGATATACATGCTAATTACTGTTGGGCTGACCATCACACGTTCAGAAGAACAAGGGGGGCAGATTTTATGGTTCAAATCACCTCGTTGATCACACCAGTCGTATAATCCTGTTGTACTACAACGAAGTTGTATGTTGAACATATTCTTAGAATATCCTAGAGCAGATAAGCTTGCAAATTGGATACGATTCATTTATGGTTGTACCATATGAAACATCCAATTCGTAAGCAAAAAATAAGGATTAATTTACCTGAGTAAATAAAACTAATGTCATGAAATCCTAGAGCTCAACCGCATGCCGTCATGATATGGCTTATTTAATTTTAACTGATATTAAGATTTTTTTTTGAGACATTTGTGTTTTTACCCTCACTTTGAACTCTAATTCTGATTTTACCCTTACTTTTTTGACTTTGTGATTTTACCCCTGGTTTTTCAATATGAAGCCAGATCTTACCCTCAGTAGGGGTAAAATCAGAATAATTTTATTTCGATTTTACCCCTACTAGGGGTCAACTCTGGCTTCAGGTTGAAAAAACAGAGGTAAAATCACAAAGTCAAAAAAGTGAGGGTAAAATCATAATTAGAGTTCAGAGTGAGGGTAAAAACATAATTGTCCCTTTTTTTTTGGACCCACCTCCTAACATTAGCCCACAGATGCAAGTGTAAATAGACCACAGATGCAATGTTACTCCACTCAAGTAGCACAATCAACTTCCCCTCCAAAAAAAAAAAAAAAGTAGCACAGTCAACATTACATTTAAACCAACCTTCTGGAGCTTGGTTCCGCCAACACGTACAGTAGTACATGGATCATCAACTGTTGATGGACAAGAAATAGTGGCAACAAAAGATTCTTCCTTAGTGGGACCCGTGGTAGTAACGTCTCAGGACCACGAGTGTCTGAGCGGTGGGGTTGGCTCGCTAGTTTCGTAGGTAGAGAGGGCCCACTAACGGCCACGATGGCGCGAACATCCAGGCAACGGCTGTACAGGCCTCGGTATGCAATCCCCTTCCCCTCATGTGGTGTTTGGCAATTAGGAATAGGAATAGAGATTGGGATAATAAGAAAATAAAGTGAGAGCGAATAACCAGACTGAAATAAAAAAAAATTAAAAAAATAGGTTGGGGTTTTCCTTACTGACTTCGGTCAAAAAGAAAATAAAGTGAGAGATCTAGACCATTTATTTTTCCTTCATATGAGATCTCAACCCTCCATTCCCTCGAGAGTCATTTTCTAATCCCAAACCCAACCCACATTTCCCATTGGCCAAACACCACCTCAGTTCATCACCACCTGTACAGCTGCTCGATGGCTCGCTCGTCTCGTCACTCAGTTCGGGTGTGTTTAGATGGAGGGCTGAGGAGGGTCGGCTTGGGGCGGCCACCTTTTCGTTAGTGTTTGGTTTGGGGTCAGGTAGGGGTAGGGGCAGCCCCTGGCCGAATATTCGGCCAGATTTGGGGGCGGCTCGATCCCTCAAAATTGAGCGGATGGCGCGGCCCCTGTCGCTCGGCGCTCCACTGTGTGCTCTCTCGTGGCCCTCTTCAGGTTATAGTGACTGTCACCCACCGCTCACCCCAGTCGATATGGAAAAAAGAAGAAGAAGAAGCGGTAACCAGGAAAGAACGGTAACCATGGCGAAGAGAGACTAGCAGCACGATGAAGAAGATAAGGTCGAGAGAGGAACGGTCTGTTTCGTGGGCTGTTTCGATGGGTGCTGGCCTGCTGGGCCGTTGGACATAAAGGCTGGCTAATTCAGCTTTTCTTCTTTCTTTTTCCCCCTATATACTATCATTTTTTTATTATTTGATTTTTCACAGCATGAATGTGTATTATGTCAATAAAAAGTAAAGCACACCATCTTTAATATAAAGAATGAATTTAGTTGAAAAATATGTGAAAGACATGAACATATATGTCGGTAAGACTTATACTTGCTAATTATATATGTCAAAGCTTGCTAATTATTTTTTAAGTTTGTTTTCATTCATTCGTATCAATACTTGTGCATATTTCTTGCTTTCATGGCAACAAAGAGGTAAACTCACCACGAGTGACCATATTCATGTGCTTAACCTCAACCATTCATTCAAACACAAACTGGACGGCCTCGCCCCATTCATCCCTTCAACCAAACAAAAAAAGTTGCTCACCCCAGACCTCCAAACAAACAGCAACAGAGACAGCCTCAACCAAAAAAACACGGCTGAACCCGTCCCAACCCACTTTGACCCTCATCCAAAACACAGCCTTCATCACCGCCTGCGTTGTGGATTGCTACTGCTCCGTCCGATCTTTCGCTGCGTAGTTCTCAACCTCAAGGAGTTGCCGCTTTGATTCAGGTATCCTTTCCCTGCCTGAAGTTTGTTCATGTGAACCAACCTCGCCACAAAATGTTTGTTCCAAAGAACGCAGACCACTCGAACTGGTGCAAGTTTGTTGTGGAGCAGCTCAAGATGGCAGGAAGAGCAGTGTGCCAGGCTGCCTTTTCTGTCTTGTGGTGAGCACTGCTTGCAACTAATGTTTGTGTGGAAAAGAAAATATTGCAAACCATTTGCCATTCCTCCTCTCAGACTTAGTTTGACCATTTTCTACAGATTTTGTATCTGGATTCACTTGATACTGGTAGCAAATTCCTAGCGGAACGCCACGGGTTTCAGCATGGAGCAAGAGGCTTGTACACAAAGTCATTTGGATGGATGATGGATCTGAAGAACAGTGGCTCTTTTGGGAAATGTTTTGTAAGTTTTCGTGTACCGCCCTTCCTCTGAACTGAGACTGCAGTTTTCTCTGTGTTATATGGTATTGATCCACCTCTGTATGTGCTTCAAATGTTGCATGCAGTTGAAGAAAACACCTGCTGCTAATAACCTGTGAAAACCTGTGAAAACAGGCTGCAGTGGTGAAGAAGACGGTGGTTAAGCCTACCAGCAGCTCAGTGCACGTTGGAGGAAGGCCGTCTAGCATGATGCTATGCAGTGACTCGAGACCCTTGAAGGTAGAAGATGACATCGAGCAGACGCCCATTATCGATTTGTGTAGCCTGACAAGTTCAGAATCTTGAGACAGCGAGTGCATTGTCCTTAGAGCAAGCCTAATGCGGGGCTTGGAACCAACCTTTATCAGAATTTCCAGAGAAAAAGTAGGAGAGAGGTGATTGATTGGCGCGTCTGCTGGCGCTAAGGGCCTCCCAGCTCCAAGCCCTGCTGTACTTTTCTACCCTCTCTAGCATGTAGGGCCCACGTTCTGGTTGGAGTACATAACTTGCAGCCAAAAGTTACAACGGCGCATAGCCAATTTGCAGCCTGCGCATAGCCAATTTGCAGCCAGGCTGCAAATTGGCTATGCGCCGTTGTAACTTTTGGCTGCAAGTTATGTACTCCAACCAGAACGTGGGCCCTACATGCTAGAGAGGGTAGAAAAGTGCAGGAGGGCTTGGAGCCAGGACACCCTTAGAGCAAGTCTATCGTGGTCGTCGCGTCGCCGACTGTCAGACAACCCATGCGACGAGTCTGGCCAATGCCGTGATTGTCGCTTGGCCAAATGCGCAGAGGGTGCAAGTGATGATGGACCCGACAAACAGGTAGAAAACCAGGGACGCGACCGTCGACGCTGCGGACGACAAGCAGCCCTTTCTCTCTCCTCCATGCAAGCTTTTGCTGACATGTCTTGTCGATGCGACATCGCATTGGGCTTGCTCTTAGCGTATGCAGACGCGCCAATCAATCATCTCTCTTCTACTTTTTCGCTGAAAAATTTGACAATGATTGGCTCCAAGCCACGCGCATCAGCATTCAGCAGTGTATCGGCAAACGAACCGTGAAAAAATCGAACTCTGCTATCGTTCGATCGCCGCAGCGTGCACATCGTTTGGTGGGTCCCAATTTCTGATTAAAAAACTGTTCGCTCGTTCTCTTCCTGAGCAGATGCATGCCCTCATCACTCAAGGTCTGCAGCAGCAATCACTTTGTTTGCATTTTTTATTCAGCACGGTTCGAACGGAAAAGAAGCGTCGATTTTTTGCTCTGTGTGCATGGTTCGACGTCTGTAGTGTGCTCAGTTTGATTACCGAACTGCCAGCACGGACGACGGTTCGATTTGGAGACACACTGCGGCTGCTCTTATGGCTGTAGGAAATACTTGCTCTGTTAATGGACCAAAAAATGCCTCATAACTAGCAATCTAGTGATTGCAATGGCCCTAACACATGTGTCCTGTAGTGGTCTGTAATAATCTCATCAACTCAATTAATCTTTCAGTCTTGGTATCGTCAACTATCTCAGGAAATGGCATCACTCACACGAGTCTGTCAAGCTTCAGATTGATGAAGTATGATTTCTGGAGGACTAACATAGATCAACTTTACTGTCGTGAATTGCTCACCCGAGAAGAAGTATGTCAAGAGATTGTTTTATTTCTAACACGTGTTAAGGCCATTGTAAGTATGGTCACTAAATTATCGTGGCAGAAATAATCGCTAATCGATATCTCAGATATTTTCTCATGTCACTCTTGCCTTTGCTATTGTGGCAGAAATGGTCTTATCTGTGTATGCAGCACTTGCCTGGAAGCTTAAAGAGAGAGAAACTATAATGAGAAAGCAGCGAAGAACGCTTGTAGTTGTAACATCATTTCGTTCCTCATTTTGTCGACGAATTAAAACAAACCTTGTTGAATGGGCCCGGTTCAGAATTGAGCCCATCAGAATGGACCATCAGAATTGAGCCCATCAGGACTCATTTTTATGATTCATCAAGATTTTGACCTGCCAAACATTTAAGTCCTAAATTCCAGAACCCATCCAACAATCTTTCATCCATTTTGCCTGAACTGGCACGTTTGTCAGAACCTGCCGTGGGAGCCTGGAACGAAATTAACCTGGTCAAATGGTATAAGGTCATGACAAGTTTGAATGATAAGGATTGGCAGTGTCTACCGGACACCATTTATATACTCCCTCAGGCTTTGTAGTTCATTTCTAGTTCATTCTTGTTGTCTGAAACGACAACCAAAAAAAAAAGGAATGAAGGGAGTATGTAACTTTCAGAAATTCCAATAACATCGCTCGCAAAAATAACGCCAAAGCAACTTCAATGACATGTTAATCAAAGTGTAATTTATCATGTATGGGTAGCAATGCATACAGCTTGATACACTAGTAAACTATCAGCAACCTATCATGTATCATCGAGGAATTTGGTACAAACCATGAATCCCGAAGCTTGTTGCTCAACCAACTTTGGAGATGTCAACGTTGAACTTTTCAGGCCTGCAAACAAATTTCATTGAAAAGGGTCTTAGGGCGCGTTCGGCGTCAAGGTTTAGAGCCTCTAAAATTTAACTCTAAAGAGAATCTTATTATTTATGAGTATTAAATAAAGTTTAATGACAAAACTTTTTTACAGATGGGTACATCTTTACGAGACGAATCTAATGAGCCTAATTAATCTATGTTTTGCTACAGTGATGCTACAGTAATGCTACAGTAAATATCGTCTAATCACGGCTTACCTACCCTCGTTAAATTCGTCTCGCGATTTAGAAGGTGGTTCTGCAATTAGTTTTATAATTAAAGTTTATTTAAGATAAGATTCTTTTTGTTTAGACCTCTCTAAATTTTAGCTTCTAAAACGCCGAACGCGCCCTTAGACACAGAAGCATCATTCTAGAATTCGCCAACGTTCCTTGCATCTGGTTTGAACCTGTAACAAGAACACAACAATTTAGTCAGCAGGGCAATAGAGAGGACAGAGGGGGTGGTCAAGCATGGATAGGACCAAAGACCGAAGATCCCAGCAAAACTGGAACCACACACAATTTACATGTACTAGGACTCTGCAGCACCTTAGAGGCGTCACCTAGGACTACAGTCTACATCAATGACTCATTTTCCATCGATGACCATTCAGAGTACCGCGCCAAATCAGGCCACATGCTTAGCTAGCACGGGTGTTCAAATAAGACTTTTTATAGCAGTTGGATCAGTCAGAGAATCAGAGGATTCATCTATCGGTACACGGCAACATTGGCATTGAACAATGATTGTGGAGTTGCGGACTGCTCTGAATAATTGCAGCAATAACAATTATGCATTATCCCCGTTTCCTCTATTCTGCTGTGAATGAAATACTCATCTAGTGTAGAAAGATTCAACATAGAAGCTTTTCTCTGCTCTGCCAACACTTTGCCAAGAAAAGCCTGAAAAGGACCAAAAGAGAGGGAGAGGAAATTAAGAAACCGGAGTTGGTCCCAGTCTAATAGTATCACAATGATAAAGAGATTTAGTTTAACTGTAACCACTACCACTCTGCAGCCTTTCTAATCAGGCACTATATGCAGGTAAGGCATAACACAAGATCACCAGACACACAGTACAGCTGAATCTATAAACTAGCACTACTACAATACATAGTGCAACCATGGATTTTGTGCAGACAACACACAAAAAAGTGAGGACCAAGAACTTAATATAAGTTGTGGATTTAGTGGACGACAACTGACTAAAACAAACTAGCTATCTAGCTTAGGAAACTCCAATACAGAAACTTTTCTCTGCTTGGCCTACACTTAGCTAAGAAAAGCCTGAAAAGAAAAAAGAGTGAGAAAAGAAATTAACAAGGCAGAGCTGGTCCCAATTGATAGTATATAATGATCAACGAGATTCAGTTTTAACTGTAACCACCACCACCTCTCTCCAGACTTTTTAATCAGGGACTTTGGGCAGGCAACACATAACACAATTATCACCACACACACAACCCACAGTACAACTGATCCAGTAAACAAGCACTCCTACCACCATTAGCCATTCATCCTAGAAACCCTCAGCCCCATTAGCCATTCATCCTAGAAACCCTCAGCCCAGAAAAAGTCCAGCAAAGCGCGCGCAAAAGCAGGGAGGCGAGGGAGCAAGCTGTCCCGGGGCCAGCATTTCCTATAATCCAGCAGTGTTCAGAGATCCCTGGCCACCAGCTTTCGCGCCCGGAGTTCAAGCTGAGGCGCTCCGCGTGGGCTCCCCGGGTCAAACACCGACGGATCCTGTCCGGTCTCCGGCGCCGGCGAATGATTAGGGCACACGGCGACTGGGTACGCGTGTGCAGAGGTGCTTTGTTTAGGGGCCACGAGCACATGGGATGTTGGGTGCGTGAGTGGCGATGATTACTAGTACTACTTGATTAAGTTAGTGTTGCTGCTGCTAAGATTAGGCCATCAGGGGCTAGTGAGCAGGCGCACGCCCGAATCTAACCAAGATTGCGCTGCCTCACTGACGCCTGCCTAACCGAATCGTGCTTGCACACCTGCGCCTACTCCTAAGCTGGTTTAATACTCGTCCTAAGCCCAGTTTAATACTAGCGGTGGGTGTACTGATGCTAGAATAAGTAGTGCTCGGAGTATATTAATCTTTGCTTGTCGCGTAATTTATGCGCAATCATGCCCTGTTTTGTGCATGGGAACTCCACGTGGACCTTGCTTGAGTTAATCCAATTACTTAAATCTTCGAAGGTTATCTGCAAATTCTAGCCTTGGACCACAGGAATTGTACTTAATCCCCAAAATCCCACTTCCCTTTTTTATGAGTGCTCATGCGTTCGTGCAGAAGTATACTGGTTCGAACCTTGATAGGTGGTTCAATGAAACAAGAGCAACATCGAGGACTTTTCCTCATGACATTAACGATTCATTTTCTGACCTCGTGTTCATCCAGATTCAGTGAGATTTTCAACCCTGGCTCACCGTACTACACGCCAACACGGAGAAACAAAAGTTCAGAGAATATCCTCACTGAAATCTGACCGGAAGTTGCTGGAAAATTTTGCTTGCCTGCCCATTTCAGACGGCGCCATCCGACTGACCTGACCTGCGACACATGCATGTGAAATTTTGCCGTGCTGCGTGAGTAAGACCAAAGCAGCCAGTGGATTCAACATGCTTGTTTCTCGTGTGGACGACATCAACCTTTCACTTTCGCTCTTGATGGGCTATTTGTTCAGGGACATGTTACTTGTCAAGAATGCTTCAACGATAGCATCACGGGGAAGAAAAGGGACGCAGCAGATTTCCTCTTCAGATACAACATCGACGTCAGACCTTTATACCAGCACACAAAAGAACAACTGACTAATTAGGAGGCTGGGGCGTTTTCTTGTGAGAGCATAATCATTGCACTAACCCAATGATTGATTGGATCCTTGGAATTCCGAAATGATTGTGGCACCGATAAACCCCACTTTAAGCAATGCGTTTCAACAAGCATGCATGTATGGGGGGTACGAACGGAACAAATCAACCACCGGTGTGGTACGTCAACAGACAGAGAGATCTAGCATATGCCGCAAAAGGAGGGATGGTCACAAGTAGACAAAACAACAAGCACATTAACGTCGCATGTGTATCCAAAGTACTAGTAGTTTGTACTAAAATCCATTGCATCACTCATTTGGGAGTTTGAGTACAGGATACAAGACACTAACCTATTTTAATTAGCAAGTAAACGATGCCAAAAAAGCACAAAGATATAGAGCTAAGCTCTCCTTGTATAAACAGAACAGAGGAAAAACCCAACCCTAATTAGTATACTGAGTAACAGCACATCTCATGCCGTAATACTGACACGGGTGCTACTGCTAGTGATTAAACCAAACCACCTAAAACATCTCGGGGCGTCCAAGTCTGGCAAGTCATGATCTCCGTGCCGGGCCGTCGACGAACACGGGCCGCACGGGTACGGGGCCCCAGGGCCCTGCGGGCGCAGCAGGCCGCGGCGCCGTGCGGGCAGGCTCGTCCCCGGCGGCGGAGGCGACGCGCTCGCAGGATGGGCACATGGTGAGCGTGGTGGGCGGCGGCATGCGCGTGTAGTGGTGCGGCGCGACGAGCTTGAGGGCGCGCAGCTCCGCCACCTCCCGCTGCAGCCGCCGGTTCTCCTCCGTCAGGGACTCGCAGCAGCGCTTCAGGAACTCGCAGTCCACTTCCGTCTGCTTCAGCTTCGTCCTGGCCCTGCGGTTCTGGAACCACACCTCCACCTGACGCGGCTTCAGGTTCAGCTGCCTCGCCAGCGCCGCCTTCTGCTTCTGAAAGACAAGATAGAGGACAAAAAATATCAGAGATTTGTATCGAGATTTTTGTGATGCCTATTAATTATTGTTAAAACAATGATCAGGAGCAGAGTAAAAATACGTACGGGGTTGAGGGTGTTGTGCTCCTTGAAGCTCTCCTCGAGGACGGCGGCCTGGTCCTTGGACAGGCGGAGCTTCTTGCGCGACCCACCGCCGGCGCCGCTGTCCTCGTCGTCGCTGCCGCCGCCGCCGGCCCTCGGGTCAGGTCGCCGTCCTGGTCCCCTCCTCCGCCGCCGCTCCTGGCCGGCGCGCCGCGCTTGCCGCTGAGGCTGGACAGCGTGCTGTTGGGCGACGACGCGCCGGGCTCCTCGTCCTCGCTGCAGCTGCCGCGCCGGCTCTCCGCCGCCGGCGCACGGTTCACGTCGATCCCGCGCAGGAACGGCATCTCGTGGCTGTGGCACGCCGCCGGCTGCTGCTGCTTCCTTTCCAGAGACCGATCCATCCCTGCATGCACGCAGCCACGACCTCGGGTTAGAAGAGATCAAGAGAACATCATGCATGCGTCTGCATGCGTGGCCATAGAGAGAGGAGAGCGGTGGCTCACCGGTGGACGGGGAGAAGAATAACCCTGCGCCGAAGCCGTTCCAGCACTGTGGCTGCTGATGCGACGGCGCGGGGAAGGAGGAGACGGGCGCGACGCTGAGAGCGCGCTGCTGCCGTGGCGGCGGCGACGGCTCGACCGGAGCGGCCGTGGCGATGCCGAGGCTGAGGCTGAGGCCGAGGTTGTGGTGGCCGCCGTACTTCTCCTCGCCTCTCGCATTAACCATCATGTCCATGGATCGAGATTTTCCTTCGACTTTGGCTTTTCCTTCTTCTGGCGAAACAGACGTGTGCTTCCAGAGGAGGAAACTACGGCTGGACCAACCTTGGTGTGGCAATGAGGAGGAAGGGCAGCGATGGCGTTCCTTTTAAAGAGCAGGACAGGAGAGAGGAAACAGATCCATCCATAGCGTAAGCTGCGTAACGTAATAATCAGAGGAAGGAAAGGAAAGGAAAAGGATATTTTGTGGGGCGGAGGAAAGGTCAAAATATCATAATAGTAGGAAGGCGCTCCAGAGCTGAGTATGGAGATGAGGTGTGAGCAAGCGCGTCACTCTCGCATCGCATCCATCCCAATCATCAGCTTAAACTTGGGGCGTGGGGCCGGGGTCCAGGTAGCAAGCTCTTTTGACTTGTCCCCCGCTCCGGGGATCACGAATCATGACGCCGTGATGGCGATGCGCCCGCCCGCGTCCAGTCCTGTTGCACGCGGCACGGGGAGGCTGTGTCGTCGTGCCCGTCCAAACCGGGCATCGCTAGCTCGTGCGACCGGGTCAGTCAGTGGCGCAGCCCAAACTCCACCGGTCCGGCTCGCCTGTGCGTTTCGTGGGTACTGTTCGTTCACAGAGTCCAGGGACCAGAATTTTGGCAGAATTGAGGAAATTTCCGGCTACAATTTGACGGTACGTAGTAGACGTCGAAATCAACAGCTGTTGGTATCTTTGAGGTTGAGCCCTGCCCGTACGGCTGGGACTGGCGGACTGGATCGCTCCGCTACATTCCTAGCGATCTCGAACTTTTTGACTTTGACGCGTTGCTTGATTCTTCCTTTTCCACAAAATCTGTTTTTTCCTGCCCACTTGGAGCCGGAATACAGCTTTTCCCTTCTCAACTGCCGACGGTTTCGATACCTCGAACTGGTTCGATTGGTATATATACAGCCATTATATCTGACCTTTGCTACTAGTACTAGTACGTGCTCAGCTACGTACACGGCTGTTTCAGTTAGTTTCACTTTCACTCTGTAGGGTTAACCAGATTCACCACTCGAGGAGTAAAATTTTGTTCCGCAGAGCAAGTGGCTGAACGCGAGGTGCGGCGATGTCCCGGCGCAGTGAGTGGAGCTGGAACCCACGGCGACGGCATGGCCGTGATTGGGCCGTGTGTTGGGGGGCAATAATTAGGTGCCCGGCGCCCCGGGCGCATGCCGACGCGCGCGCTCATCGCATCAGTCATGGCGCTGTCCCCTCGCGCCCGGCCACCACCAACGCCCTCCATACGCACCCCAGATTGTCTGCGCGCCGCACCGCACCGCAAGCTGTTTTCCCTTTCTCTCCGCGTGCCGACGAGCACTACGGAACAGGGCGCCGTGCGGTGGGATGCTGGGAGCCCCCCGGGACGGGAGGCTGGGGACCCGGCTGGAGCAGAAGCTCATGGAGCTGGAAGGGATCCATCATCTTTTGCCTTTCCTTTTTTTCTGTGTCCCCGTTTTGCACTGTTGTAGTACTCCGTAGCAGACTAGCAGTCGTTGGAAGACTGGTGAGATCGCCGGCTCGCGGCTGCTATCATATCGTCGTCACCATCGCCTCAATCATGATGATGAATGAATGAATGAGTGGATTCATGATTGGGTCGTCTCTCGGCACGGCACGGCCCACGCCGATGATTGCCTGATCGCGCGAGCAATTGTGAGGGGCAAGCTGGAACCTGCCCACGGCATGCCGTGACACGCGGGTCGACGACGCTGCTCGTACGAACCAGCCGAGCAGAGCGCCGGATCGCGGCTTGAGCCTACGGCAAGTGGGATTTGGTTTGGCATCACTTGTACTGCTCCGTGCAAAAGTAAGCCAAGCCGGAGCCCAGAGCTGAGCTGCAGCTCGGCCTACTACAACCGCGCCCGTGCGGGGTAGGCAGACAGCGTCATGTGGAGCGGGTCGCGGGAAAGCGGGAGGCTCACGTGGGCGCCCCCGCCTCGTCGCGCGCCACGGGCGGGGGGCAGGGCATCGGCGAGGGGGCCACGCGCAGCTGCCGACTGACCCGACAGCATCCGCCTTCCCCAATCATTGACATTCTCACCGCCTCCTCCTCATCCACTCCCATCCAGCGAGCTTTTTTTTTTTCAGTTTCCTTCTCTTTCTCTCTATCCGTACTTGGAATACCAGGTGCAAAGTTGTTTTTTCTTTTCGGGGGATAAACCACGAGTGCTCGTACTACGTCACGGCGGCGGAATAAAATCTGATTCATATTTCCCCGGATCGGATGCTCGTCCCACGTTTGCAAAGAGAGTTCCGTTCAGCAACAAGACACTATCTAATACGAAATCACAACGGTCTTAGCTTAACTAGCAGGCGTACTTGCTTCTCTGAGACTTTGATTAATGGTTACGCTTGGTTCCATAGCCGCCGTAGGGCAGTGCGTGGATACATACAGTATGTCATGCACATCCACTGCCGCCAATTATCGGTTCCACATACGGGCGGGCGATGATCAACGAACGGACAGCGGCCGCCGGCAAGTGGGCGTTCGAGCTGAGGTAGCCCTCGCTCGGGCCACGGGTGCCGCGTGCAACCCCATGCGTGCGTAGGCCCCAGGGACCCGGCCGGCGGCATATTGGTTGAGCTGTGGGCATGCTTGGTCGTGCGCTACGGACCCGAGCTGTTCACCGAAGAAACTTGTTGAATCGCAAGTGTTCGTCGTCGTGTTGCGTAGCCAGCAGCGTGCATGGTCAATACCAAGGCGGCCACGAACACTACTACTACGGCCTCCAGACCGTGCGCGCATGTATGCTGCTAGCTAGCTATACTTCCATGAACCTTCTTCTGCCGCGGCTAGCTAGTTCGCATAGCTAGCTAGCGTCAAAATGTGTTGGATCGCGCGCGGACTGAAGCTAAGCCGGTCGATCTCAACGCTCAAGTTTGCGACCGGGTACGTACCCCTGCACCTGCATGCACGTTATCCTGGTCACGGCCATCCAGACACGTCGCCCGTGGACGTGGCGCGTCCCCTGCGTGCATGCGGATCCTGACGCCGCCACGTACACGCGCAGCCATGCAAGATCGAATCGTGATCGGTTCATCATCAAACCAATCAGTCACCGTTGAACGAGCCTCGATCGCGCAAAGTCACGCTTCACCTGCATTGCGCTGACTTAGCTAGCTTGGTCCAGACGAGAACGAGGTTACGAGGGGCACTCACCTGCAACACAGCTGGCTGGACTTACCACCTGTGTCCGCCAAGCTAGCCGGAGGGCGACGTGGACAGACGCGCCTGCCGAGCGCGACACGATGCCACTGGGCTACTAGCTTGGCTTGGCTGGCCTCGTGCACGTGCACGTGCAAGCATGGGCATTGCACTGGCCGCGCGCTAGCTAGCTGCACTCCATGCGATGCGCGCGTTGCTTGCTTTGCCCAGCTAGCTAGCTAGCTAGCTGCTGCCTCCTCCCATCCCATGTGACAAGGTGATGGTGCGTACGTGCAATCATGTGGGGATCCCTCCACGTCATCTCGTGTGAACAATGACACATCTCGCAGCTGATCGATCGCTCCCTCCAGCCACGACGTGTGGCGCCGTCCGATTCGCTGTCTGCACGCTTCGATGGAGCCAAGCCATCCATCGATCGGTTATACACGACGGCCGTGACGGCGTTAGTTGGCGCGTCTAATCGTCCACGCTACGTCACTCTCGACACGTACGTGTTGTACTCGTAGTGCCGTCGACGACGTTGTAATTAAATGGAGGGCACGGGCCACGTACGCACGCTCATAATTTGCATCCGGGAGCACGTGTCAACCGGCAAAGGATCTGTTTCTCTCAATCATCGTCAGTTTGATCAGGGTGCGTTGTCAATGGTCAGAGAGAGGATCTAGCGAGTAATACTAGTTTAATTATATAATCTTGTTATGGACAAGAGCTCAGACAGTGGAAATTATAGCAATTCTCTGGCTGTAGAAAGTCGTTAATGGCATACTAGAGAGTATTAATACCTGGATAAAGACGCAAGAAGCATGGTCGTCGTGTGCCCTAATTAATTAAACTAGACTTGGGCAAGCAGGAATGAGTGGCGTCCAGTGGTGGCACACTGACACCGGCAAGCTGTGTCGTGTTCATGATTGGGTTCCAAGCGTGCCCCCCGTCGGTGTCCGCAGGCTGCCCCACGTGCCCCCCGTCACCCCTTCACCACTCCAACTCCTCCACGCAGGCGACCCCACGCCCCTACTCAGTCGTATAGACGTGATTAGTCACCCGCTCACCCATAACACCGATATGATATATATTAGCATTACGTAGTCATCACCCAATTATTAGTAGCTCATGATCGTGATATCGTCCGTCACCCTGCTAATTCGGCCATGAATCCACCCATCGGCCTTTTGTATCTTTCTTTCCGCTAATTATTTATCGGATGTCTCCAAAGAGACTTGTTTCTTTCTTTTAGACCAAAAAAATCTATCCCGCATTTTTCTCAATCTTTTATCAAACTATAAGCGCTCATAAAGTAGTATTTCACGATTTTTCATCAGCTCAGACTAACTACCGCGCTCTTTTTGAGATGCAATACTACATGAGGAAAAATCATGACAATTCTTCTTGAAACTGTCTGTGTTTGATCAAAATACGCCATGAGTGAAGTAATTAAAGAACGAAAGGGATCGCCGAGCATAAATATTGGCGCCAGCCAGCACGTGGGGCGCGTACGCGTCTTCCTCAGCATGAGCTTGCGGTCGGATACATTTTCTAGTACCCTTGGATTTAGTTTTCTAAGAAAAAAACAACATGTCGTTTGAATACTTCCAGCGTTCAAACAAATTGATCTGTGGTTCGTGTGGGACACGGATCAATTCATCAAGTGATTGGCGGGTGGAAACAAGAAGGAACGATTCCGGGCAGCAATCAAGGGATCATGTTCCCTTGATAGAAGAACTCTCCCTTTCAGCTACCTGGAGAGAGTGCAAAGGTAGGATAAGCATACGCGCTAGTATCTTGTGGACATGATCGAAGCCACCGAAACCGAATGGGAAATCTAAGGGTCAGTTTGGTTTTCACACTAGCTTGCTTTGCCTCGCCAGACCAAGCTAGCAAGTCCTTGCTGAGCCCAGAGAGCGAAATTTGCTCTCCGACAGCAGCAAGCAAAAAGCTAGCCCGCACAGGTCCCGATGCAGCCTTGCCAGTAATCCAAACGTCTTGCCTCTTCACTATCCTTTATCGGCAAGTCAAGGCCAACTTTGCTGGAGGATCCAAACTGACCTCAAGTTATCACTTCGTTTCCGTTAGTATTATTTTTGGTCAACTCGAGGCGACCAATTATTGGAGTACTTACGACACCCCAAATCTTGAACCATGTGACTCTCCAAATCTGAGACAGGCCAAATCATCAAACTCACATGAACAGAACAAATTAATCGAGTGCGTGGCGTCACGCCCATCGGCCATCTTTGCTGGACGGTGAAGCTTCTTCCGCCTCGTGGCGCCATTTCGCTGTCATGCGTGGCATAGCTAATAGCATATCGTGGTCAGTCATGCATCATGACGCTATTCTTTTAATGGAATGTTAGCCTGCAAGTCAACACTTTTTTTTTTTCAGAGCAAGAGGACAATGCAGCACAATAGCGCACTGCCGTCATAGCGGCGTGAGAGAATCAGGTCAGAACCCCGCTTTTTCGGCCCATGCCTCATTTTGGGCTTTAGGAAATGAAATCCAATGGACCGAAGACAAACTCAGGCACAGGTGCCGTCAAACGAATAAATAATTTCCCTCTCAGGATAGGACTAATAAAAATCAAATGCATTGACACAGTTATCTGCTAAGTCATACAGTGATACTCTCAAAGTTAAGAAACACAATATATATACTCAAGCATGCTGCATTAATCCAGAACAGCAGTGTCTGCATCTTTCAAAATAGCAAACACTGTTTCAGAGTCGCACAACTGCACAGATCGGGAATGTATCTCTAGTGTCAACCATTATAAAGACAACAAATGCAAAGGTATCGAGGGGATGATACACCATGTTTACACGGCATATAAACCATAACCATCCCAGGAAACATTCAACTATTACATTACTTATAGCACCCACTATCTTTTTTTTTTTTGAGGTGATAGCACCCACTATCTAGTTAAATGCCAGAAGAGGATATGGTTGACATCCGGCAGATTCAAAACTAAAATTTTGTTGAAGATTCAAAAAATTTATCACAGAAGAGATGCTGCAAAATTGCTACTTACAGAGAACTCACATTACCATGGTATCTACAGTAAATGAAGGTTACCAAGACAAACCTGTCTAACATTAGCCTCTAGTGCTGTATCCATGTGCAGTTAGCTCAGTCAGTGAGCCCCATCACCTCCGGCTTCTGCCTTCCAACTATTAATTGCACTTAGCAGAGCATGATTGGGTATCAAGTTTTTGTTAGGAAGCCGCAATTTTGTCAATGGTGACACCTCATTGTCGCACAGCCACATCTCAATCCCAGCTCGGTCATACGAGTACCCATCAGATGCAATGCATGGATCCTGCATTACCCTCTGTAGAGCAAAGCAGAAGAACTTTCACCTCACGTCCAAGTGAAGTAATGCAGATAACGAAATAGAGCTAATATAATATCAGATTCCCCTCACTGTCTTACTATGGTTCAAATTCTGAATCAGTTACATCATAACTTCAAACTTCAAAATAGATTGATGTCCTCGAGGCAATTAGTTATAGTAAAATGATGCAATGCGTCAGGTACCTTGAGTATAGGGCAGATGAAATGGATTGGTGGTTGAGTTGGGACTGGCTGCACCGGGTCACAAGCTGTGCTGGCAATATTATTAAGCCTCTTCAACTCTACGAGAACCTTGCCCTCCAAGTCAGGCCGATCCCTGCTACGCATTTCCAAACAACCTAGGCCAAGCTGAGCTAGGTCATGTGCTTCTTGCACAGGCCACATTCCTGCACGCCGGTCCAGAATGTCAACAAGGCGATTCTCTTCCACTGCTCGCTCCACAATGTCTGCAAGCCCCACCGGTGGCTTTGCAGTCAGCAGCTGCAAGAGCACCATGCCCAAGGCGTATGTGTCAGATTTTGATGAAACTTGGCCCGTCCTCTGATACTCTGGATCCATGTAGAACAGTGTACCAACTAGATCTGTGTCCTTGTAAATTGTATGAGTTGAGGAGGCGTCCCTTTGCGGAAGCAATGTTGCAAGGCCTGCATCACCAATTTTGCTAGTGAAATTGCTGTCAAGGAGTATATTTGCAGGCTTGAGGTCACGATGGATGATGGGCTTTGGTTTCGAGCGGTGGAGGTAAACAAGTGCCAATGCTATTTCCCATGCAATACGGAGGCGGTGGTACCACGGAAGTGGGGCTGTGCCTCCTTTGCACTGAAGCCGATCATCAAGGCTTCCGTTCTCCATGTACTCGTATACCAAGCAGGGTCTGTCCAGACAGGCACCTAGGAGCAGCAACAAATGCGGGTGATGGATCTTGCCCAAGATCTCAAGCTGCAGAAGAGAGCATATCCCATAAGAATTTCCTAGGTATAAATGAAACAAAGAAGTCCTCTGGCACGGTATATGAATGTACTCCTACTTGATTGTACACATAGCTCAGTGACCTAGCATGTAGGTTCTTAGAACAGGAGCATATTTGCAGACCTTATCTTGAATTCTTTAATGCTAGTACTGAGATCTAATCACTGATACACTATTATTGTCTCAACACGCAATTACCAACTTTGTAATGATGCGAGGGATACCTCCTGTTTGAAATGTTTAGTAATGTGGCTGTCATTTGAATTGAGTACTTTTATGGCAACAGTTGTCTGGTGGATCTTGCCCTTGTACACTGTCCCCACAGATCCTGATCCAATCTTATGTGCTTCTGAAAAGGATGATGTAGCAGACTCCATCTCTTCCCATGTAAATGTTGAGTGCGACTTGCCGCCAAATTCAAGAAGTTTCTCCAGCTCTCGCAGACTATGAGCCTCTTTTGCAGCCCTCAGCTGCATATTCTTCTTTTTCAAAGCTTCTTCTTTTGCAAGATCCCTCAAATGCTTGGCTTGCTCCTCTAGAGCGTGTCGTTGCTCTCTCTCTTGTCGCGCTGCCTCAATGGCACTGTTGATCCTGGAGTGGACCTCCATCAGCCGAGCTTCTTCTCCAGCGCGTCTTTCATTTAATTCAGTTATCTAATATATTTGGAAGACGGATAAGCAAGATGATGTGAAGTGGGAAGTAAGTAATTATCAGCTTATATTGAAAAGATTGTTTCTAAACTTACTTGCTGAGCAGCGCTGGTAGACCCATGATGAACGAGTTCGCATACTCCTTTAGCATGTCCTAGTTTAAGCCTGAGCATTTCAAGTTCGGTATTGGCATCATCCTGCGTTGGAAACAAAAATACATTATTGGAAGCTAAAAAATATATTAGAGAAGCAGGCCCTTACTTGTCAGTTTAAGAAGCTTCACGAGGTTACATAAATGAAACAAGTCATGTGTTTACACTAAGAGGACCGAGCACAGCTCGGGTGGCTAGCACTGGCGTCGTCCAGGCAGCCCACCTGGGTTCGACTCTCCGGAGCCGCACCCGCGTGTCTCACCGGGGCCTTTGTCCCCATAAAAAAATCCCCTCGCCTCTCCCACTCAAAGCATAGGTTAAGGCCCGAACTGATCTCACAACGGTGACACGTTCCCCTGTGTAAGGGTGAGAGGGGGGTTCGGGGGTTTTCTAGGCCTGCGTGAGAAGGCCTCCTTCTTAATAGAAAGCCCGGGGGTTGCTTGCCCCCCACAGGTCTAGGTTTTTTTTTTCATGTGTTTACACTAACCATTATATCAATAGGGCTATCCACCCTTAAACATTCTTCAAGAAAAAGTAATCCTACTGATATTCATTCAAGAAAAGGTAACTACAAAGGTTAATGGGGGGAAAGATCTAAACACTGTATAAAAGTGGTATTATGTGATTACAGTGTCTTTAGCGCAAATAACTAATTGCTGGATATATAGAGTTCTGACACGGATTTTCAGTATAACGAGTGAACTTTATATTCAGTATGATACAGTACCTGTTAAATCATAAAAGGTGCACTTTTGATAAAATTGTAGAACTAACCTTGTCTTCGGAAAGCATCAATTCTCGCAACGCAGTGTGTCCAGTTGGAGTTTTGCCCGCAATGGGGAACTTACTGTATCCAGGTGTTTGACCACTAGCACAAGGAGTGCTTGCCTAGATAAGAAATTTGAATGTCAGAGTCTGAGATCTATATTAGTCGAATTATAGGAAATTTCAGAATCAATTTGAGAAGCCATGAAAATGGGTAATTACTGGACAGGTTGGCAAAAATGTGATATGGACTCTATTATGGGCGACTATTTGCAGGATATACATATGTCTGACATGGACTCTAACATCTGATAGTTCAATATCAAAATTCAGTCAGATGCAGTATCTGTAATAAGTTATAAAAAGGCACACTGAAGAAAATTGCATGACTAAACCTTGTCCTCTGATAGCATCAAGTCCTGCATTGCATTGCTCAGTGCTGGAGTTTTGTCTGAGATGGGCAAGTTACTAGACGCAGCAATCTGACCTCTGACACAAGGACTGCTACTTTGATTCTCGTCAAGAATAGATGATGTTAAACTGCTTCCAGTGAGATATTCATGCAAAGAGCGTGGCCGATTATGATCTGCGAAGGAGGAACTGTCCAGATTGTCCACGGACAAGTTGGATCCAGAAGTTCTGGAAGGTGTACTATCTGCATGGGATGAAAATGATAAATTTCTTGGACTGTTTTGCTCAAATCAAATGATTTCTGTTCTTTTCTCACTGAAATCCAAAGGGCCAATTATACACCATTTAGGTCACGAAAACGAAACTAGGTGCTCCAAACTTCTCGAGTACAAGGAGGATCCACACAACTACTCTGGTCGTCAAAATAGAACAAAGAATATCAAAGTTGGAACAAGTCATCATGCTGTCCTCCAATGCCATGAAAATTTCCAACATCGATTATATAGTCAGAGAACTTTACCTGATGCTGAAGACCTATCATCAGAATGAAGCCCACTATTAGAACTCTCATTGACCTGAAATGTCTCAGAACTGTTGCCACCTTCTGATCCAGGAGAATAGACCATGGACAGGCCACCTTTTGAAACAGCATACACCGTACAAAAGTTTGGAACACTTTTGCATATTCGAGAAGATGTCCTAGCCCCCTTGGACTTCCTAATACATTTCACCGAATCGTCATTATTTTCATTTATGTTCTTTATGATTAATTGAAATTTAAAACAGAACATATTTTTAATTACCTCACAAGCTTGCCTTGAGAAGAGACACCGACAACAAGTTTGTTGATTTGGCATGCTGACACAACACCTGAAATGGTATCTGCCACATCGTCACCCTTGACAACCAATACTTCAGCTTCAACCTGAATAACAAGATAGCAAATAATGTACACTTGTTATTCTTCAGGGAGAGTGCGCGCTTGTAAACCAGGGTGTTAGAACATGCCTATGATATTGCTAGCCAAGTTTCTTTCCTGTTTTGATAACGATAAGTTTATCATTTATATTCAGAGGCAGTATCAAATAAATTTTGGAAATGACATGCCAAAAGATTATTGGCCATTCTTTTTGTTCATTTTATCTCATTTTCCTAGCTCCAGCGTGTACTTGAGAATGTGAAATTTCGTAAAGAACAATAACAGCCATATTGAATAGCAGCATGATACCTTTTCATCACACATGTTCTTGTACATAAGGAGCATATTTTGGGCCCGACATTCGACTTCCTTTTCATATGCAGTGGCAATGTCATCCCTCACTTGATCCATTGGGACATGGTTGCCCACTACAAATAACCAAAACCTGAATTACATCCACAACACGTTGTACTGCCGCAAAGGATCTTGTACATTTGAATAGAAGAATGCCTACTCACTTGGGGTTGGAATAAGAGTGACCTTTTGCCGGACGTGAATAAGCATGAACCTTGTACCATCTCCGGCAATGAAGTTTTTCAGAGCCCATTTCACTGCATACTTGCTGGACTTGGAGCTGCTCACAGCCAACCCAATAGTGATAGATGGACCACTAGATGATGGCGATTCGGTAACCTCTGCTTCTTCTCGGGTGGCCATGGCCTCACAATTTGTTTGCATGTACCTTGTACAAGAGCCCTGCACCAAAGTAACATGGTGTAATCATCAACCTTGACAGTTGGAGCTTGAGTCCAGCGATTTTATCACCCAGTTAATTAAGCTTCCCATGGCATCAACTATATTTCAGTAATTGCAAGGTTAAAACGCTCATATACTTCAGCTATTCTCAACCACTGCGGACTAGTTATTGTAACCAATCGGAGAGCAAAACCCTAAGGACAGCAAAATCGCATGAGGACCGAACAGGAAATGAACAGGCAAGGACCACACATTACTGAAACACGCACGAACCCTCACGCACAAGCACGCGCACGGACGCTCAAGCGCCGAAGCGCGTACGCCTCGCAGGCACACGCACACGCACATGAAAGGTCACACGCCGCGCTCAAGACGCCACTCGTAAATGCACCCGCATACCGCATACGCGCGCGCGCGCGAGCACACAGCGAAAGCCGCGCAGATGAACAGATATCAGAACGGAATCGCACGCATTCGCACTCCATCCACAATCGCCACCAAGGGCAAAGCCAATAGGGGAATGGGAATTTCGATGGGGAAGCCGAACCGTACCTCCTCCTACGCCGCCGCCCCAAACTCCCGCGACGACGACGGCGGCGACGCCTCCACGCACGAGGCGCCGCTCCCACCTCGCCAAGCAGGTGCAGCAGGAAGGCGGAACCAACCAACTCAAGTACGCGACCAAGAGGGGAATAAAGGAGGACGAAGCGCAGGCAGGGGCCCGACTGAAAGAGGCCCACGCAATACCATGTATATGTTTGGGCCTATTCGTTTTCAAGCCCAGCCCATTTAGGTGATGGGCTCGTTCATATCTTGAGAGATGGCAGCGGAGATGGCCGGCCCGGGATAGTTAAGCAAAGCGCAAGCGGCGGCAGCGGCAGAGAATCAGAGATTGCCGGCGGCTGAAGCAGCCCAATTTAAGCACAGCTAATCTATTTTGCTAAAAAAAAAGCGCACCTAATTTAATCAGTAAATTAACGTGGCCAAGAGGATGGGGCGACGTGGCCGAAAGAGAAGCCGGCGTACTCTCCTCCTCCGGCGACCTGGGAGCGACAATGCGGAAAGCATCGCGGGATTCCTCCCCAGCATTCGCTCTCTGCTATAGGTAAGTCACCCGTCCTCCGCCCTCCACTTAGTAGGTCTCGAGCGAACAAAGGAAACCCTAGAGGGGAGTCTTACATTATGCTGTGGGGGAGAAACGAACAAAACCATTCGTCGTTATACTTCTTTTCTTGAGTGTAGCAACATGAATGCCATGAGGAGAAAAGATAAATCACTTAATCACTTTCCTACGTATCCTTGTAATACTACTTCTTTTCTTGAGTGAACTTGTGTGTTTGTAGGTGCCCGTTTGGGTGATCACGGGTTGATAATGATACTTTTTGAGACACCATCTGGCTTCGCAATTTTCTATGGTAATGGGATCAGCCTCTACGAACCTGGTGCCATGGAGGTACTTGTGTTATTCTTCCATCCATGGTTACTGATGTGCTTTGTCAAAAAAAAAAAAAAAAAAAAAATGGAACCAATGAGGCAATGAGTAGGAGCACTGCTCTTTCATTTTGAGAAGGATGTGCTTTGTCATGGATCTAACTTTTTTCTGGTTTCTCTGACTTCCGCAGAAATTATGGGCGAACTTCGTCCACGATTACAGAGCAAAAATATGTTAGTGCAGTCTTCTTTCATTTCCTTTTTGTTTGTTAGTGATGCTTATCACCAATTTAACCAACTTGCATCATACATGATTGCCATTTTATCATTCTTTTGCACTAGGGAAGAGAAGATAAACTCCCATTGTTTTAATTAATTATAATGCTATCTGGAAAGCATCTGTTTCGTGATGCTGGTGGCATGCATTTCCAGAAAAATTGTTTCTTAAAAGGTCTCCATTAACGAATCCGCAGTTCTGATTTCTGAAGAATCCTTTGACGCAGGTTCATACTATGGAGTTATATTGTGCAATAATTCGGTATTGTATTTACATAGAATTGAGCCTGACATGGTACTAGCTAGTTGCAAAGCACCAGACCCATCTATTTTCGTTGTGTCACGTTACTTTAGCACATGAACTTTTGCTGATTTAAACATCAAGAATTGTAAGTGAGGATGTAAACCGTGCTACATATTTACTATTGAAATAAATAGTCAACTCACACACGGCACCCTAATGATTTGGAGATATTTCGTATGCTGTTTGATTCCCTCTCTGTTTCTCCTGTTAAACTACTCGGTTTTGTAATTTTCTTTATCAGGTCGTTTGGCAAAAAGATTTCCAAATTTTCAAGGACAAGTCCAATGCCATTAACCTTGATACGGGTCTTAACGATCAGCTAAGTAAAATGCTCTTGAAGTGGCGCCGACCTGGTCAGAAACTAGCTGTTGGAAAGCATGAATATAGAACGATCATTGAAGCAAGTCTGGTAAGCGCAAGCTCCCTTGTGTTTCTTATGTCTGAACAATTTTGAACACCATTTTTCTGATTTCTCTATGGCCCTTTTCAGGGAATTCCTTGCCTGTGTGATGAACCTGTGATGGAGGTGATGTTGGGCATAAGAATCCTCATGCACATTTTAGTGCCTGAAGAGAAATCTGAACTCGCTAACGAGCACCGCTTTCAGATCAGTCAGGGACTCAAAATGTTGTTGAACCGTTATGGCTTTAATGTCGACCCAGAGATGGTGAGCTCATAACCTAGCCTTCCTGTGCGCATGATATGAAATGCTTTCTATTTTATTACTCATTGTCATGAAAGTACTTTCATGAACATTTGACACTAACCGAAGCTTTCTATGCAACTATCATTTTACTATTGGTGACGTAGCAACGCCCTTTGTATCCAGGTTAATGTGGATATTATGGAGACAGCATGCGCCTTGCTTGATTGCGAACATTGTCTGGAGAAAAATTCTCTGACTCTGCGTTGGGCAAGTGAACATTTTGAGGAGGTGTCTTCCATAAATTCTCAGGATTGGGACTTGCTGAAAATTGCAACGGCCTTGAAGATGGTGTGTTACCCTGAAGAAGAAATTGTATTTGGCAATCCTCATGAGGTAAATGATAATTATTTTGAAAATGTATATCTTGTTGCAAAATTGTCATTTAAGACAAAAGCGTTTGTCTCAGATGTTTTCAGCAGATGAGCTATCGAGGCTGGTGACTGATGCACATAAATATGATGGTAGACTTATGAAGGGCACCTGTTTGAGCCTCTACGATGAAATGGTGTTTGCCCATGAAGTTAGGTCTACTTGTAAAAAGCTGTTAGCTTCCTTGGTCAAGGAGGCTAAAGAGGCATATGAACATAAACAAGCAGAAGTGCGTAGAAAGCCATAAGGTTATCAGAGAGAGAGTTTCCTTGGTGCTGCTGTTGGAGTTCCCACGCTGCCTTGCAATATTTTACTGATCGATCGGTGTCTGCTCTCAGCATTCCATTGCGGACCTGAGAGAATTGTATGCCATTATGTTGCAGCTGATTTTTCTGAATATTCTATGTGTTTTTATTATTTTCCCATGGATTCAGTCAGACGAGATCAATGTACCTGTTCTTTTCGGCGGTCTTATTGCTTCATGTATTGCGTAAATTTGTAGCTTAAATTCTGTTTTTTTTTGGGGGGTTATTAAATTCTGTTTGTAGGATGTCTATTTTGCACTCAGGTCTGTGGCCGGCCGAAAAAGGGGCCCAGGCCGCACGTATTATCTGGACAAGCCCAGCCCACACCGCCATCGAAAAATGCATCCCTCAGGTTCGAACTGTACTCGCCTCCGTCCGGCGAGATTTCAGGGGCGCAGCAAGCTCAATCCCTCGCGTATTGCAGGCGCGCGTGGAGTAGTACTATGGCCTGGAAGGACCGCGAGTGCTATGCTGAGGAGAGTGCTGGAAGGACCAGATTCTCCGAGGGCTCGCGGTCCTTGGAGAGAAGGCGGCGCTTCGGAGGTGCAGGTACTAGACATGACTAACATTCAGTAGTTCGTTGATGTTGCCTGACCAATATTTGCTTTGTGTTCCTCCCCTGTTCTATGATCTGATCGTGCTGGCTCTGACGTGCTGCAGTTGTAGTGATTTACAAGAATGGTTGATGAACTGTGTTTCCTGGAATCTTCATTTCCACCATTGTTGTTTGAAGAATCCCTCATATATTGCAGTAAAAAATTGCGCCTGGAGGGTACTTGTTGTTCATAAATGCATTGTGACCTGTCATGAATATGTTAGTTTGGCGTCGTGGTTATCGAAAATAAAATTCTATTGACATGATTCATTTCTGTTGATGCCTTGAATAACATGATGGAAATGTTGTGATTTGGGTCTGGTTACTGAATTTGTGCTGACATATTTCATAGAATTCTCTTTTATGATGCCTTGTGCATCAAGCTGTAACCTGTCGATCTACAATGTGTCGTGCTGTCCCTACTGGTAAAATGCTAGTCTGCAGGTATAGTATTAGTAAATCAGAAAGGTTTCAGTACTGATAATCTAGTTTGCAACTTTTTATCTATATAGGATGGTCCTCAGTTTCATCGGTGAAACCACCATAGTGATCTAGGTTGCCACTTCAGCCAGAAAATAATACGCTTAATGTTGCTGGAATGTATAAAACTGACTCGTACATAGGGTTTATACAAGTTTTCTGACTCGTTGTACATATGGTTTTTATACAAGTTTTCTAAAGTATTTTCCTTCATCCAAACTTTGGTGTAGCTGTGCCGTGTTTGAAAAATGGAAAGTTGCTGCAGCGTGGAATGGGTGTGTTGATTTTCTTGTGTCCTTTTAATTTTTGATATATTCTCAGGCTACCGCCAATCAGGAGTGGGCGTTTTAAAAGAGGGATTGAATTCTGCAAAAGCTTTACTATTTAAATGAGCAATCAAGTGCTACATACAAAAGGCCTCCACTATCATCATTCCTGGTGATTTTGCTTTGACAGTTTGACTTGACATGGCCAGAAAGAAAAGAGAGCCACATTCATACAAATCCATTGTGAAGATTGGTAAGATGTTACATCGTTATTAAATAGTGCAAAGAACTGAAGATATATGCGGGTATCTTGTAGCGATCCTTTATCCAACTGTATCAGCAAAATAATACACATGAAGATTTGGAAGCTGGTTCGTTAAAAAAGAAAAAAGAAGAAGAAGATTTGGAAGCTGGTAAGCACCTTTCTCTACATGTGTGCAATTCCCATCTTTGTAGAGCATCTGGTTGCTGAGACCATTTAGGGGTATTTGGGATATGTATCTGATTTTTTTGGGGGTTATGATTGATTTCTGGTTAAAAAACTTTAGTTACTTTTCCCCTCTGTGCAAGGAGATAAAACCTGTATCTGTCAGATCATGACCTCCTTCAACTTTTCCGAGACATAGAGTTAAAAAGATTTCACCCTAGCATCCACGATTATTTCCTTTTTCTAGCCTTGATTGCAGCAAGGATAAAGGTCCATGCCGATTTCGTGTTTAGGTGAGGACAAGGTTCTAAAAAAAAAATCTGAACATATCTAGTTGGTCGGGTCAAGTCTAGGAAGATTATTTCAATATCTCTTCGCTGATAGCATTGTTAGTTTAGATAAGTGTTCTTGCTTCCTGCTTCAAGTAATTTTATAACATGGTCTGATAGGTCTGGTTAGTTGGGTCAGTACTGTCCGGGGCTAAGCGAACACATTTTTTTTTTTATCTTGGTGTGAGCTCTCATGGGTGGATTCCTTTTGACTTGCAGGTTACTTGGGAGTTCAGATTCGTTGATAGTTATCTGTTTCTGAAAGTATAACACTAATAACATGCATCTTGATCTAATGAAGATGACGACGGCGGCTGATGTTGCATTCGTCAGGATATCTAGAGGTGCCGTGCAGTATGGTTAAAAGTTTGTCGCGAGTAATCATTTCTCGGTTTAGATGTATCTTCCTTCCTGGGAAACTTGCAGCTCATTTTGAAAGGATAAGTCTTGTATGATGATGAATTTTGTTGGATGTGAGGATAAGTCCAGCAATGACGATGTATTTTGTTGGATGTGTTGGTTGTAGTGCGTCCACACAGTAGTATACACGCTGTGTTGCCGCAGGTGATCTCCCGTTGATTGATGCTTGCAAGTTGCAAAGAGCAGCCTGATCATGCGTGCGGTTTGACTAGCCTCCTCGTCGTCCATATTTTTGTCGGCACGCGCCACGTCAATGATTTGTTCCGCCGCGCGATATCCGGTGTACCTACGGGTTACGCTCATCCGCTAGATTCCCAACCGGCACGTCCACTTGTGTATCCACCCAACACATGCTTAAAACTACGTTCCATTTCATAACATATTACTTCTATCTGAAACAAATTTGTCTCGTGATATGGAAAGGTATTATCTGGTCCATTTCGGATCCCTATTAAGGTCTCTTTGGAACGCGGGATTTTTTTTTATTCCTGCGTCTTTCCTGTGAACAGTCAACTGATTCCTGTGAAATTCCTGTACAATTCCTGTAAAAATCATGCGTTCCAAAGGGGGCCTAACAAGTTTCTCTGTTACTGGTTATTACTAGTACATTGTTTTTTTGACTGGTTGGTTATTACTACTTGTCTGACAACATTTTGAGTTTGGTTTACAGTCAAAAATAGTATTTATGTCGCTATTAAAAAGCTGAAAAGCGTGTTGCTACGATTTTGTTGACTAGAAGTACATCACTGCTTTGGCACCACTAATTTGGGTAATCCTGAAACACGCCCAGTTTGGCATTTCGCTGCCAAACGCATGTTTCGGAAGAAACACACACGGGCCCCGAGTCCAGAGCAGATGAGAAACGGAACCTGTGGAGTGACGAGTGGCCAGGCACGGCTCGCCAGTCACCACACACACACGCGCCGTGGGAGTGTGGATGGAAAGATCCGAGGACCCCGGCGCGACGGAAAGCGAAACGAGAGGAGACGAGCGCGCACGCGGGACGCAACCGTGTCCAAGGATAAAAGGCGGGAGGAGGAGGAGGAGGAGCAGGAGGGAGGAGGCGTGCCCCACAAGCCGAGAGCCCCGCCCACGTATCTCCCGGAAGGAATATCCGCCACGTGGACGGCCCAGCGTCGCCGACCACCTTAACCAATCACCACTCAACAGTTGAGACGAGTTTAACCCCCTGCCTGCATCTCTTCCTCTCACACCTCTCACCGTCCCCGTCTGCTCCTCACCTCACCTCACCACCATCACCGCCACCACCACTCCTCCCGCGACACGCGCAGCCGCAAGCCGCAGCCAGCCCTAGCCGCGAGGACGGAAGCCCTACCTCTGGATTGCGGCGGCGGGGGGAAGATGACGCGGCGGTGCTCGCACTGCAGCCACAACGGGCACAACTCGCGGACGTGCCCCAACCGCGGGGTCAAGATCTTCGGGGTGCGCCTCACCGATGGCGCCGCCATCCGCAAGAGCGCCAGCATGGGGAACCTCTCCCTCCTCTCCGCCGGATCCACCAGCGGCGGCGCGTCCCCGGCCGACGGGCCCGACGGCGTCGCCGACGCCGCCGGCTACGCCTCCGACGACTTCGTCCAGGGGTCGTCGTCCGCCAGCCGCGAGCGGAAGAAGGGTGAGCTACCTTCCGGCCGATCTCTCTCCACCTCCCTGCTCTTGCTCTCTGATCGATCGTCCGTCCCGCCCCCAGCTGAGAGAGAACAGATCCTCCCAGATTTTGCTCTTCGTGTGCTTCCCCTTTTTCAGTGCTTATTACGGATTAGGCGTCGTGTATGGAGGTTTGGGAAATGGATAGGTGGCACTGCCTCCTTGCGATAGCTCACTTGTGATAAACATTCAATTCAATGTTTATTTGTAGTAGTACTACTGGACGGATTTGGTACAGTACTTGAGTTGATACATACGGCACTCCATTTCGATCACTAGTTGGTACAATGACGACTTAGAGGCCTCTAGTGTTTGATTGGATCATGAGGATGTTGGGAAAAACTCAGCTTAGTTTGTCTTTCGTTTTTGGTGATTAGGAGTACAGTCTATTCTTGGCTGCCACATCAGCTAATGTGGGAGCAAAAATGATTGGATCTGCAGTATGTTTCGTGAAGCATTAATGGTACGACGGCACTGGATTTGCCATTCGAATTGAACTCCATTTTGACCAAAAATTGGTTCCGTATGACGCTTTGAGAAGCTCAGCTACATTGTTTAGGATAAGGTGGTGTCCATTGTTCCTGGAATTGGGGGTCAGTTGATCTGGGAGAAGTTTGGCCTTGATCGGCGACTGAAACGGTGCATGGAGCTACACGAAGCATTCAATAGTGCCAAATGCGTAGCCTTACATCTGCCATATTTTTCATTGGATAATGTGTTGTGTAAATGCGCTAGTGCGCAGTGATGCTTTGCTATGTACTCTCTGCTAAACTCTGCCACCCGTACTTGATATGGAAACAGGCTGTTTAAGAGGTTCGAAGCATATCAGAAGCTTGTCCGTCTTTATATTGATTTAGCCTTTTTTTTTTAGTGAATTGCACAAAACTACAACTATTTGTGTCAAGGTTTCAGAAAACTACAACTTTTGGAACCTATTTCAGAGAACTACAACTATTTTGACCATGGGTTTCAGAAAACTACAACATTTGTGTCCGGTCCCACATGTCAGTCTCACATGTGGTAATGTTCTCAAACTGAGATTGACATGTGGGGCCAGGAGTAAAAGTTGTAGTTTTCTGAAACACATGGTCAAAATAGTTGTAGTTCTCTGAAATAGGTTCCAAAAGTTGTAGTTTTCTGAAACCTTGACACAAATAATTGTAGTTTTGTGCAATTCACTCTACTTTTTTTTCCTAAGATTTATGGGAAGTTTATAGTTTAGTGGGAGTTTATTTTGAAATCAAGCAACAATCGTTCTCTGGGTGTGTTACTCTTTGTTAGTCATGTTTTGATGTTTTGGGTAATTCTTCAGTTGGTGCCCAATATGTTTCATTTAGTAACATAATTAATGTGCTGGTGTTTGTCGATTTCTGTTTACTAGCTTCTTGTAGTTACAAACTTTAATACTTGCGTGAGTGGCTGCATACTGCACGTTATATGCCACGTTGCTGATTAAAATTGCTTGACAGGTGTTCCTTGGACTGAAGAAGAACACCGGAGGTTTTTGCTTGGATTACAAAAGCTTGGAAAGGGTGATTGGCGGGGAATCTCTCGTAACTTTGTGGTTTCCAGAACACCTACTCAAGTAGCCAGTCATGCTCAAAAATATTTCATACGCCAGTCAAATATGGGCAGAAGGAAGAGAAGGTCTAGCCTTTTTGACATGGTGCCTGATGAGGTAACTAGCTTGATCTTATCACCAATTATTATTACACAGAAGTTGGTCAAGATAGCCTGGTTTTGTACCTGTAATAATGTTAACTACATGATAGCTCATTTTTGTGGCAATTTATACCATATTACTTATATTAGTGCAATTTATCGGAACTAATCTGCAGTTTACGTACGACAGGTACAGTTGTTAGCATCGCTCCTTTCTAAATCACATTAGGTAGTTTTTACTTCGTGCTTCGTATGTCATTGGGAACTAAATTATCTTCTGTTTGTTTCAGTCCATGGATCTTCCACCACTTCCTGGGAGTCAAGAATCCGAGGCTCAAGTATTAAATCAACCACCGCTACCACCACCTAGGGAAGAGGAGGTAGAATCTATGGAGTCAGATACATCTGCTGTTGCAGAGAGTTCCACAGCTTCTGCTGTCATGCCAGAGAATTTGCAGCCGAGCTATCCGGTGATTCTTCCAACATATTTCTCACCATTCTTGCAATTCTCAGTTCCTTTCTGGCCAAATCAGAACGATGGAGATGATCCACCGCAAGACACACATGAGATTGTCAAGCCCATCCCAGTTCATTCAAAGAATCCTATTAATGTTGATGAGCTTGTGGGCATGTCGAAGCTAAGCATAGGGGAGTCGAATCAAGAGACAGTATCTACTTCTCTTTCATTAAATTTGGTAGGAGGTCAAAATAGACAGTCTGCATTCCATGCAAATCCCCAAACGAGGGCTCAGGCATGATCCCCGTCAGCACAACAACTGCATGTAGTTTCTGGCAAAATAAGCTTTGCCTCTTTATTTAAAAGTTTTAACAGTGCTCTGTAGCTTGTATCATGTGCTGTAATTTATGCTCTGTATGAATGTATCTGTTGTTTGTCTGGCACGCATGATATGGCGCAATGTTAACAAAGTCATTAATGTTAGTGCTGATCTTCATGGTTGTAATGTTGTAAACTTTTTGTAACAAAAGAAGTATTAGTCAGTTTCTTTCAGATCCTCACAGACGAAATACTGATGAATCGCTGGGTGTGCAAATATGTTGGCATACTGCTGATAGTCTTAGTACTAGTTGTGCGTGTGCGTGCGCGTGTTTACGGAGCAATCGCAGTATATTCTTTGGGATTCTTTTCGGTTGGATCTTTCCATCCTGGTGCGCCCTCACTTGCATTCTGCACCAAGTGTTACATATGTGGTTGGTGTTAGTAGTGCCAAGCGATCAGTCTCTTTCAGATCATTTTGTTCATCCTAGCACAGGACCCCATCTCACTTTAATATCTTTCTTATCAAAAGTCTTGCTTTGTGCGCGTTGCCGGTTGCGACAAGTTTCTCGTACAAAATCAATATTATCTTCCGCCTATCAGTTCTAAATTATTATCTCTTTTTATTTCAACCGTAGTGACTTTTAACAGTAGTTATAATTTAATATTATTCTGTGCAATACCTCCAGTGAGTTGTCAGCGTTGTTTCCCTTTTTCCTTTGAAGCAATATATTTTTATAGATATTGTTCGTTAAAGTTTAAAATTGTTGACTTAGGATGAGCCTACAATGCACTATATTTGGGAACTTAGGGAGTAATACGTTTAACTAATTATTTTTGAGCCGTGCTGTCAAAGGTAGGTAGTACTTAGTTTGCTTTGTAATGGTTGCCTATGTGAGCTGACAATGACTGGAGCCTTGCCACTATTATAGTTACATCAAATAATAAATTTTATTGGATTACGAAATTGTCATATCCTGCCCTTTGATACAGTTATGCATTTGCATGTGCTAACTACAGTCCTATTGCAGGTTTGATCAAATTCACAAAGGCATTAGTAGGCTAGGAGCTTGGTATAGCTATTTTCCTCTGCTTGTTTCATCTCCTCCGCCCCTAAAACCATCTTCCAGAACCAATGCTTCCTCCAGATCTGCTCCATCTGCTCCATGGGTAACTTCTTTGTCTCTGGTAGGAACAGATAAACAAAGAGTGTCATCACGCAAACCCAACCACCGAAGATGATGAAGGTCGCTGACTTGATGCAGCAAAGGACCGGAAGAAATGTCTGGCCAATCGCAAATATCATCAAGAAAGTCACCGCAACCACAATGCTCTGCCCTGCTGATCTGATCTCCAGTGGACAGACCTCAGCAGGCACCAAGTATGTAAGAGGCCCCCAGGACCATCCATAGCCTGCAACAAAAACACATATTGTAATCAACACCAGGTATGCATATTCCTTGTCCATGTCCCCTTCGTCCTTGAATTTTGCAGCCAAGATTGCACCCATGGTCAACTGTGACAAGATCATCTGGAGACCTCCGACAAAAAAGAGCTTCCTACGCCCAAACCTGTCAACCATCAACATTGCCATAATGTTGGCAAATGTTGCACAGAGGCGTGTAACCACCACGGAGAGAAGGGATGCACTCTCCTTGAGACCAATTGTCCTGAACATGATTGGGGCATAGAAGTTAACGAAATTGATCCCCGTGACCTGACTGAAGAAAGGGATCAGCAGTGCTATCACAAACTGTGGCCTGTACTTCCTCTTGAATATGTTTTTGAATCGATAACCCGTTGTCCTTGAGAGGTTGCTAGCAGAGACCAAGCCATCAAGCTCTTCCTGGATCAAGGCTGTTCCACGCAGCTTTTGGAGCAGGATCCTTGCCTTGTCGGTGTCACCATCACGTTGGATTAGGAAGCTTGGTGTCTCAGGGAGGAAGATTGCACCAGTGGTCAAGAATGCAGCAGGGACTGCAGCCATGGATAGGGATATCCTCCAACCTCATCCTGCTGTAATTCTCGCAACAAAATAGTTGATGATATTTGCAAATAGAATGCCTAGGCTGACAGAAAGCTCAAAGAAATTGTTGATTGCCCCACGGTATTTTGGTGGCGCCATTTCTGACAGGTACAATGGGACTGACTGCAGTTGTGAACACAGTAAGTAGTCAAATTTGGTAATTGATACTGGTTTCATAGCTACTCAAACTATAGGTACATGAGGTTTATGAATGTGATGCCAGATAGATGCAAAATTATGTGTATCTCTGTAATACCCAAAGTAATATCAATGCAAAAGGTATGCTAGACATGCTGTGATGACTTCGCTGTACTATAGATTTTCTGAACCATATGTCAGCCCATGATTTACACAAGTTTTTGTTACTTGAACTGTACGTGACCATGAATTCCTTGGTTTCCTTCATAACAGAAGTACTTACACTACACATGTCTAAAAAGAAGTACGACACTAATGATATTCTTGAACAATATATATTGTATATATATATATATATATATATAATATCACATACAAATTCGAATATAAAGGTTACCTGGTTAGTAAATCCCAGACCTATCCCCAATAGAATCCGGTTAAGTAGCAGCATGGGCACATTGAAGGCTGCGCCTCCAAACACTGAGCCAACAATGAAGACAGCGCCGCCGATCAGCATCGACGCGCGGCGGCCGTACCTCCTTGTGAATGATGACGCAACCAGAGTTGCGACGAGGCCAGCGATGTAGAGGGACGACGTGAACAGGGTGAGGAGGTCGTTGTTGAACTGGCAGTAGTGGCTCACTTTGCTGTCCTGCTTCTGACGGTATGCCTCCGGGAAGAACCTCTTCAGAAAGGAGTCCATCGAGGTAACACCACCTATATCACACACACGAGTAATACAGTGAGTACTGTTTTAGGAAAAATTTTGGAAGGGACCCACGAGTAGACTGAGGGCACTGTTAAACATTCACAATTCATGATACGAAAATTCATTAAAGTTGGTTTCCATTTGCTCCATTGTTTCCCTACAAAACAGAAAAACCTAAAAAATGGGAAATGCTTGATATCACAAGCTTGCAGTTAAGCTCAGTTTCTCCAGTAGACTGAAGGTGCAAGACATTTCCCAGATTTGTTGTTGGTGTCTTCTATTTTATCCTGAAATCAGCTGCATACCATGTGTATGGATAACCATATACTCTGCAAGCCACTCTGTTGAAGACATATTCAATTTCATGAACTCGAGCCAAAACTGTGTGATACCAAACAGCTCCTAGTCCTGCTAGGACATTGATAAGTCTAGCACCACCTTGTTCCATGAGTTATACTTGTCCATCCTTACAAGTATGACATTGGCCAGTATGGACAACCAGCATGTCGGCAAGCAAGCTGAAGAAGAAAGCCTGAGCTGAAACATACAGAATGAAAATCCATTGAAGCGCATTCGTCGTCTGAATTCTTCCGTCCATGCATCTTCCAGGCCCATTTTCGATTCGGCCGTGCCGTAGCCTCGTGCAATCTATCAAGGGATTCTACCAAACCATGTCCTAAAAAAGGCTTTCATCAACGAAACCTGCATAATGTTTTACTAACGCTACCAAATTGCGTGCAGAAGGGCGTGGAAGTAACCAGTGTTGGAATTGTTGACCTCGATCAAGTGGTCCATAAAGGCCACAATCCGAATCCAACTAAGGCCTCAATTAGTTGCTTTGATCGGGAGGCAAAATTGAGCCCATCTAAAGGCCCGGCCACGCGCCTACAGCACTATATAACCAAAAGGAGACCCCCTGATCTCCTTGATCGCTTAATCACGAAATTAAGCCTAGAGTTAGCCCTAACCTTAATCTACCGATCAGAAAGCGTGCTGCAAGGCGTGGAAGCCCGGTGTCCCTGTACTACATCGACTTGCAGCTGTTCTTCCATAATCTACAGCGTCTCTACCGCCTCTACACCTCATCAGCCATCAACAGTGGCTGAGATCATGACGGGTGAGTTAAATTCAGTGTTAATTTCAGTTCTAAGCGTGATCTATTGTGACTAGTGGTTCTGTTCAGATTAATTCTCTTAGTCTAGATCGATTTGTCCTAACAACCAGGACGCACCGGAGATGCCGAGGTCGTAGCCGAAGAGGACGCCGCCGCTGCCGGCGACGATGCAGGAAAGCACCACGAACGGCGTCACGCGGCCGCTGTACCCCGCCCCGCCGCTAGCGCCCTCCGGGAACGCCCCCGTCGCCATCGACCCTGTTGCTCTAGCTCCGATTCAAGAAACAGAGGCGTATATTTATTTATTCATTCATTTATCTTTTGCGAAAGCGAGCGTATTTATTGGCGAAGCGTCATAGTGGCACTACGGCACTAGTAGCTGAGGACAGGTAATTCTTGCTGCATGTTTTTTCATCCAGTTTAATCCAGTTAATCCGTTTGTATCTGGGTTCTGGTTGACAAACAATCTTGGATTGTGTATTTGTGCGTGCCTGAAACAAACGGATTAACTCTCGTGCAAATGCTATTGCATTCTGCACGTTCTCACGAGTGTAGTTGGTGACACTAGCTGCAAATGGCAACTGACCAGTCTGGCAGTCTCCTTCGGATCACTGTCGTCACCCGACGTGACCACAGGAGATATCTTTATTGGAGTATATCAGATGGCTTTTTTTTTTCTTTTGAAAGGACAGGAGGGCTCACCCCTACAGATTATATTTATTTAAGAATAAAAGATAATGTCCGAAACAGAAAGCAAAACGAAAGGAAAAAAAAAGAAGGAAATTACACGAAAAGACTAGCCACTGTTCTAAATCCACGGCTCATTTGGAGGAATTGGGCGCCCCCACGGCATAAAGCGGAAGTTCAGTACCCGGCAACCCCAGCACCCCATTTCTCAGCCACATGTTTCCGTCCCCGAAAGACGCGCCCGGGTGCAGACAAACAGAGCCACCTCTGAATTATGTCCAATCGTATATTTGCGATTCCAATGCGGCGTATGGATACGAAATTAGTGCAGGGCTAGTTACCGACCTTTCTGGACGGATCATTCTCAATCGAGTGATACACTACTGCTTCAAAATACACTACTGCTTCAAAATTTGAATCCACGAGCATCCATATGAAGCTGTTCGTCCTAGAACCAGCTCTGTTCCTGTAGCTCGACGCAATGGCGGAACAAAGTGAGCCGCCAGCCGTTCCAAGCTCGTCGCTCTTCAGTTTGGGGATCCCACGACCGTCCCTTCCAAGGCCGGAGTGTCTCGGGTCAGCTGATTTCTGTGGGGCGCGGCGGACCGGAGAACTACAAGGCGGATTCGGGATCCAATCGCCGCATCAGGAAACCGAAGAACCAGGTAAGCCACTGTTCCAGCGGAAACTTGCAGGTTAATTTGTTTTGGTTTATCTGATTCTTTTCTTATTTGTTTGTTAAACTATGTGAAATAGGTGCTTTGGATCCTCTCGGATCTGTACCTGCCTATGGCTGCCGGCCATCACCGGGAAGGTTGCCTGGAGAAGGATGGTTTCGAATGGATGGTCTGCTTGGTCAGCGATCGACTCCTACCTCGTCGTCACACAGGATGGCATCGAGGGCATCGGCACTGGCGACCCCATTTTCTGCTACATTTTTTCCACAGCCCTGTCAAGTTAGAAGGTAATGGTTGAACAATTGCTTCTTCTCATATGTTGTTACCATTGAGTTCTTAGACAACGTGGTCCTTGTTGTTGACAGTGAAATGGTGAATCCAATTGGGTTGAGGAACATACCTGTTGCAAAGTCAGAAAAATGGGAGGAACGAGTAGAAGGGATAAGAGATAGAAACACGTGTGGTTCTTCCGGATCAGTAGGGTATGTAATTGAAAATATTTTGTTTCTGCTGAATTGTGTTGTATTCTTTTCATTATGATGGTATAACAATTTCAGGTCCAGATTGCTGGTTGGTGCACGTGAGCGCTCATCCCCCATTCTGTTCAGACGTTTATCTGGGAATGTAGAGAACGATGAACATGGGTGTTCGGCTGATATGTAAGGGATCCTTTCCTGTTCACTTTCGTATTACAAACAACGTTAACTTTGTTTTGTGGATGTACCATATAAATTGAAATTGCTTTCTATTTATGCAGGGATGTTGGAGCCGCGGCAATGAACCCTGTTGACCAGGTTCGAAGAATAGAAATTGATCTCAATTGTTTACCTGATGAGGAAAAAAGTTTAGGGTTTAATGCTCCGAATGTGTATGTGTAAGCTGCCTACAAATGTTGTTACTCTCATTCTATATTAAGCTTGCAGCAATAATATTTCTTTTTGTTTTTGTAGAAATGGTAGCGAACATCGAAAAATTGGAGAAACCTCGGGTCTAGACCTTATGCAGTTTGTTGATCCGTCTGTTGAAGATACATGTTCCAGCTACAGGTAAAATGTTTTATGCCCCTGTTTTTTCCATACTATCTCGTAGCCATGGATTAAGACGATAGTTGTAATTTATTTGATTTGAAACGTTTTCTAGCTTGTCTGATTCAGAGGAGGCAGAAAGAGAAGAAGAGTTACGTCAGCCAAACATTGATGTAGGGGACAGTGCTGATTGTGGAATAGGGTTAGTATTTACATCCTTTTTTTTGTTCTTTTAATGTACAGTTTGTTATCTGGATTTTGACAATTAGTTTTGACACTTATTTCAGGTTTGAGAGTACCATTCCTGTTGGGCCAGGTAATATAGGTGCAGCTTCAAGCACAGGTTCCACAAATATTGTTGAAATCGGGGATGAGGTTAATGGGCCCAGGAAAAAAAGGTGGAATTTATATAATTGTTGGTTGTATGGTTTCATTTGGAACTATATTTTTAAACTGCATACTAATGGGATACATTTTTTTAGGCACTATGGTGTAGAGGGGCCAAATGAGAGAGAAAAGATGGCGGGAAAGAAGAGTTCACTGGAGATGGCTATTATGAAATTTGCTGATCGTACAACACCGTACATTATTGACCCAACAGTTGGTAACTGTGTTACAGAGGCATTTGATTACTACAATTTGTATTCTTGGGAGGTTGGTTTTGGTATAAAGTATGGAAGGACTAAGCATTCTGAAAGCAAGAAGTTCCGGAACAAGGATCCGGCTGAAAAGTATGTGCTGTCGGTAGAGTTGAGATGCTGCTGTGCGGTAAGTTTGGTTTGAAGGAAGCTAAAAAGTTTATCATTCTGTGGGTCTCCTCTGTTCATCTATACTAATGAAGAAACCTTCTTTTTCACAGGGAGTCCCAAATAAGGGTCAAAAGGTATCTGCGAAGCTAGGCTGTGGAGCTATGATCCGTTTGCACAGGACACAGGACCATGGATATGTAGTGGTTGAGCATAGAATAGAGCATAACCATCCTTTGTCTGGAACCTGTGGCGAGAAAAGACAATGGCCGTCACATAAGCGAATTGACAAGCACACAAAGGAGCTGGTACGGATACTCCGGGAAAACAACCTTGGATTGACAAAGATATATAGTATTTTGGGTAGTTTCTTTGGATCCATGAGCAATGTACCGACCACAAAGAGGAACTTACGAGCTGTGTGCCAGAAGATTTCTAGGGAGGAGGCTGAAGAGGACATAAAGAAGACATTGCTGGTTTTCAGTGAGATGCGTGAAGCTGATCCTGGTTTTTTGTACAGTGTCGAACCAGATGAAGATGGGCGTATCAAGTCACTGATGTGGACTAATTCAAGAAACCGTATGCAGTATGCCCACTTTGGTGATGTGGTTACCTTTGATACAACATATAGAACAAACTTGTATGACATGCCTTTTGGGATGTTTGTTGGTGTGAACAATCACTTCCAGAGTGTATTGTTTGCTGGAGTTCTGCTTACAGAGGAAACAATACAGTCATTCCAGTGGGTTTTCAAAGAATTTGTATCGATGATGGGCGGGAAGAAACCACAGACAATTCTGACAGGTATTTCATCTGCTCTAGATTCTGAATCTGTGTACATAGTTCTATTGCACGTCCTAATTGCTTATAAATATGGCTACCACGTTCTTATTGTCAGTTCTAGTTTGTTTAGATTTTTAGTATTTGGGGAACGTTTAATGATTTACATACAAAATTATGTTTTCAAATGTTGAAAAGCCATATATAATTCGACCATTGACATAGTGTATCTATTATATGTGCTGTGGCTGTAGTGTGTTGTTTTAACATTGTAGTGGCATGATTGTATGTTGATTGTCGTATACCAAATTTTTGTTCCTTTGTTTTTGTCTTACGTAATAGTACAACATACTAGTGTGTACAGATTGAGGAGAAAACTTTCGTAAGATAGATGACTATAACATGAGTTTGAGTTCAGCTGATGTACTTGTACATGACGATGGTAAGCACTGGTTTGAAGTGGGAGGTTCATGTCATGCGTGTGCTGTTAAATTATATTTATTGATTACTCTAGTGTTTGGAGAGTATCAAGTACACTTGCAACAAATGATGTTGCCATTAATGCTTTTAAGCTTCGGTTTGTTTAATTTGTGATATATAACCCTATTACTCATGACTCTTTTTCCTATTATTGTTTCATTGCAGACCAATGTCGTGCAATGGAGGTGGCCATTTCAATCGAGTGGGAAGGAGTAGCCCATAGATGGTGCAAATGGCACGTGCTGAAGAGGGTGGCTGAATGCCTTGGAACAAAGTATACTTCGAAGAAAGAATTCCGTGATAAGTTTCACAAAATGCTGAATGAAATGTTGACCAAAGAGGAATTTAAAAAGGCATGGAAAGAATTGCTGGCTGAGTATGGTCTAAGCAAAAACACTTTCCTGCAGCAAATTTACAAGACTAGAAAGAAATGGGTAAAGTGTTACTTTAAGGATGTTTTCTGTGCCAAGCAAACTAGCACACAGCGAAGTGAATGTGCCAATCACATGGTGAAGAATCTCGTACCACCAGGTTGTACCATACATCATTTTGTGAGGCAATATGCGAAGCTGCTGCATACTATTGACGATACTGAGAACTATGAAGAACGCCGTACGAAGCTGGTATCCTTTTTTACTTGCAAACTTGAAATTGTCTAATTTTACCAAGAATGAAACATCTAATCCTTTGTATTTGACTTGATGTAACAGTTTACAAGGGATCTTTCAATGGGTGGACCGCTGATTGCTCAAGCTGCTAAGGTGTACACGTACAAAGTGTTCGGTATGTTCTGCAAGGTGAAGACTGAGTCAGAAGATTACTTTGCAAAAGAAGTTGTTGAAGGAAAGGAGTATGTTACAACCTAGACAAGGTTCAGCGATGGTGTAAGGGTCGCTACGTGGTGAAAGTAAATTCTGATCGTACCATGTTCACATGTGAATGTGGTATGTTTGAGCATTTTGGGCTACCCTGCTGCCATTCACTAAGGGTACGTGAAAACAATAATGAAATATGCAATGAGAAAATTTGTTAATACTTGTAAACTCTAATTTTTTCTTCATTCAATCCACAGGTCATGATATCAATTGGAGTGAAGGCCATTCCTGAGGCAATGATCATGCGGAGGTGGACCAGAAAAGCAAGATTGATTTTGCCTGCACACCTGGCCAAGTATGGTGAACCGAATCCGGCACTCATGGCACAGACATACCGGCACGCAGCGCTGTTTCTTGCAGCGTTGGAGCTGGTGAAATTGGGGGACAGCAATGTGAAATGCTTCCACGTTTTGATGGCCTGTTTTGCTGCAGCAAAAGAGAAACTTAATGATTTGAGCAAGACCAAAGATGGTCTGGGTCTAGAGGAACGTGAAGCTGCTAAAGAGAATGGTGTACAACAAAATGTTGGGCATCAGAGGGAGGAGGATGGTGAGGAGGATGACTTGTTCCCGCTGCGGGCTCCAAAGCGAAAGAGATCACGCGGCCGGCCAAGCAATGCTAGGGAGAAGCCGGGTTATGAGAAACTGTCCAAGAGGCCAAAGTTCTGCAGGACATGTAAAGGTCCAGATCATCGGAGCAACACTTGCCCCTTACGTGATCAAACATTGGACCGGCCAAGGGCCCCCCCCAACCTGTAGAGGGTGTGGCTTGGAAGGACACACGATAGCTACATGTGGATCTGAAAAGCAGATTGCCGCTATGGCTGCAGCCATGTGAGTTTGAAGATCCATGCTGTAGCTGGTTGATGTAATTAGATGTCATCATTCCAGTTGTTGTTAAGTGCTTTTGGTGAATTGGTGTCAATGTAATTAAAGTCCCGTGCTGTGAGGTTCAATTTTGTCATGTGGGTGAAGTGGTGTACTTAAGAGATGTAGCATCAGCGTTGTGGTGTTCAATTTGAGCGCTTTTGTTAACTATAATCTGGTGAACTTGAAAGGCACCAGTTATTGTAAAATAATCCATTATTTGCAGCTCTGCTTATCTAATTATTGATGTTAAGGCTGTTTGAGAATTGTGTTTATTTGGGCATCTATTTGTTTGATATTTCCCGTTGAAAGTAAAATTTTAAAATTACGTGCATATGATCGTTCCTGACCATATCAGCTACTACACGGGGTAACAAGTTTGCAATTCCACAAAAAGAAGAGGAGCTAAAGCCTAATAGGAGTTGTAGGGTGGATGGTGAACGGAGGATCTTTGTTAACTGTGAGCAAGTACATATGGCCGGTGACTTCAATTGAAGGTGCCATTAATTGTACCTTCCTTTAGCTTACAAAAAGCCCCACCAAGGACCATGGGCGGCAACCATTTCAAATTTCAGACCATTGTCATCTCGTCTAAACACAGTAGTGTGTATCTTGAGTTAGGAGACCAGTTGAGAGTACAGGAAGTGGTCCTTCGGTGCTAGGGTACAATGGCTGCTCCTCTGGTGTTGTACTCCATGTCTGAGGACAGCAACGGCACCTTGAGCTCGGTGGTACAAGAATCGTACTTCCCCTCTTCTTTCAATTCCTGCATGTGCTTCTTTGTGTTCATCGTTCCTTTTTTTTCCCCCTGCAGGGACAGTTGCGCAAGGAGTATGTTTTCATGGACCAACCGATCCAGAACAACAACCACGCTGCCTCAGCAATGTCGGTGGTCTCAGATGAGGTAAGTGTTTGCCGTCTTAAATTAGATGTCAATTTGTATGATTGATACAATACTAATCTTTGGCATGACAGGATTCAGTGGTTGGTAAGGATACACTCGTTGGATTAGTTGGAAATGCTCTAGGTTTCGACGAACAGGAGGTAATCTTAATTTGCAATGTTGTGTTTTTACCGTTTATCAAGGAACAAAGCAACTAAAATGTGGTGAATTACAGGTGGTAGGCGATTTTGGCGTCCAGGACTTGGAGGAAGGAACTGGCGAGAACGAGATTGAACACGGGGTCGACGACGATGAGCAGGATAGCGTCCAGGAGGCCGCGCTTGAGGATCTTGACCGTTTCTCGACGAACCAGGAAGAATTTGTGGAAGGCGAAGCTGCTGATGACGAAGAGGAGGACGATGCCTGTAGCAGGCCATTGAAGAAGCAGCGGGTGTAGCTGCAAAATCGGGCGGACCTACGTGGAGCAGGGCGGAATCTTTTGGTTGCGATGATTATTTTGGCAGTTCTTTTGCTTAGTTTACCTGATTAGTGCAGTAATTAGGTAGCCGGATATGGGCTTTTGTAATTAGGCAGTTTCTACGTCGGTTTGTTTGCCTATTTGATGACTGAAGTCGGTTGGAAGATTGATCTTCGGGGCTTTTATTTTGTCTACATTTGTGTAATTATGATATATATTACAGTGGTAATGAAATCCGTTTCTAGTGTTCAAAGCAGTGCACGAATTGCCTTCCTGACTCGAAGTCTCGTTTTTAATTTTTTTAATTGCGGTGGGGACCCATCCCACACTAGTACATAGGACAAGGCGGTGCTGTGAGGACAGCTTTGTTTCGATCTTGGATTGGCATCGCGGGAGACCAGGAGACGACGCACTGTTTGTCTCCCTCGAGCGCGGCAGGAACAAATCCGGCAACTCCCAGGTACAATGCCCGTGTCTCAACAAAATATATCATATTTGGCGCATTTTCAATAGATCTGATGACCGCATGCTTCGCTGGGTTTCCTCTTGTTAGGCATGCCGCGTGTTGCGGGATCCAAACGGCGGAGGGGAGCAGCGAGTGAAGAAGAGGAGGCGGATATCCATCCGCCGTCGACTGCTAGGGTGACTCGCAGCGCGTCGGCGAAGAAGAATAGAGTACATTTCCAACAGCACGACCCCGTGCGTCAGATTACACCCAACCGACAGCGGAAGGTACGAAAGAGTTCTTCTCTTGTGAATCCTGGAAAGCTGCATGGTTGCTTCAACAGTAAAGTGGTGGCAGATGTGATAGAATCACTTTGTGATCAAAAGAAGGAAGCTATGAAAATGATTGGTTTATATGGATTAGTTTCTTTGAAGCCTTTGGTTATTCACAGCCGCCGTCTAGTTTTCTGGTTGATGGCTAGGATGGATGTGGAGGGGATGAGGATTAGGTTGGGAGATGGTACATTTGTAAAATTGGATGATGAATCAGTGGATAGGATCCTAGGTGTCAGGACAACAGGAAGTGCTGTCAAGCTTGGTAGAGATGAAATTTCTGATGAAGCTCTTGCTAGGCTATGCAGATTATTGTCAATTGAGGGTCCTGTTAGGTATCCAACTTTGGATGATTGCAAGAGAGTCATGGAAATGAAGTGGGGAGCAGATGAAACAGAAGAAAGAAAAGATTCATTCCTAGTTGCTCTTGCTGCATACTGTGTTGCTTACATGTTTGGACCATCGCAGCGTAGTGCAACTATACCATATGACATACTGGAGTTCATCAGTGATCCATCAAATTTGAAGAACTGCAATTGGGCTAGCTATATTCTACCTGCAATCAAGGCAGCAGCATGTAGAGTACAGAGAAATATAAGGAAGGGGCAATATTCAGTATTTCTTGGTGGGTGCTGGCTATATCTGGAGGTAAAAGAATATATTCCTTACATTAACAATTTCAATTTTGCTTTTTTCATTTCAGCATCTGATTTATGAAGTTGTTTGCAGATCATGTACTTCGATCACATTGACGTTGGCGACGTCGATCAAGAAATTGATTTGCTGCCAAGGGTCGCAGCATACAATAAAAAATTGCTTGCTGAATGTCTGCAAGCGGACCTGAATGAAAGGAACTCTAGAAGTGGTCTTCCTTTCGGTTTCTGCAAGGTACGAGGCATAAATTGTTTTCAATATGCAATTAAGTTACGGCGCATCTTATATTCGTGCAATGCTGTTTCAGAATAAGGTTGGACAGGAGGACACAGTAGAAGAACAGGAGAATTATGGAAATAATCAGGTATATGTCATTTGCATTCCATAGTGTAATCAGTAACGATGAAGTTGAGCATGTATCATCATTGTTTTGTTTGGTTACCTTTTTTGTAGGAAATCGCAGAGCCGACAGTAACAATTGAGTCTGAGCAAGAAGAAGTAGAGGATGCTCCTGTTGCAGACGTGGGTGGAAACAATACATCAGTTGAACCACAGTTGGAAAGCACAGCATGTGATTTGAATGTTTACAACCAGTCAAGGAGATCAGTTCCAACACAGATGGGACACAGTCATCCTCAACTGGTACAGTTTTGTTAACTACACATTTTCTGAAATAATTCAATTCCTTATAATTTTGGAACAATCATACTCATTATGTATCTATCCTATTCAGGAAATCAATGAGTTGATGGAAGTTATGAAAGTTGAGCACACTCGTGTATTGGAGGTAGTCTCCAAGTTCGCAGCTGAGGCCCATGAGGAAAATGAACGTCTGTTTGTGCGCAGGAAAGCTGCAGTTGATGAAATGGTCTCTGATGTTACCCGTACAATGAACACGCTCAAGGAACGGTTCATGTGTTCCATCCGCATGCGCGACGAGCAAATGCATTTCAGAACTGGTAATTGCTTACCTACAGCATACGTAAGTGAATGAAATAAATATAATTGTAATGAAATTGTGCTGTCCTTGGTCAGGTGCAGATGGGCGAGACACAGTGCATGAAGGATTCTCAAACAGCTCAAGTAAGTTGTAGGCTGCGCCTTTATTTGTGTTTTGGTACATGTTACATGAATCAGTTGGGTATGATAAAAATAGTAGTGGTATTAAAAAGAATTTTGACATAACGCCTTGGTTGAGAGTTGCAGACTTGGAAAATGAGGCACGAAACAGTCCAGTCAGGAACTTGGTGGGATCGGCAAATTTAGAGTCAATGCCTCAAGGTACATCTCTGGCAATGGTAATGGTAAACAAGGGCAATTGAAACATAGGTTTTTTAATTGGAAACATGAAATTAATGTGCAGATGATGACATTCATGAACCATTCACACCATATCCATGCATGACCAATTCTGAAGCAGGTATATTCTACATAGACACTTTGATTTGAATACTTATATATTGTCAGTAACAATCAAAATCTTGTTATCTAGAGACCTATACCTTAACTGTGTGTGATGTTGTATATGTAGATTTGGATATTATGGATGAAGATGATGAGCTTGTACCAAGTTCAGCTCTTGTTGCCTCTAATGATTCATCTGTGATCAGCTATAACAGTATACACAGTACAATGAACAGGACCTTCAACTTCAGAGGTTTCTATCTCAGATTCACAGCTGCATTAATCTGTGTATATTTGAGTGTGGTATTAACTAAGTTTAAATGTTGCAGTGACGGTTGACATTCCGTCGATCGTACGACAAGCTAACAGCATGCATGGGTTTTTTGGAAATTACCACCATCTGGCAAAGAAGCTGTTTGATGAGATGAGTAAGATGCTATGCTCCAATAATTTATGTTTTAATCCATGCAACAGTTTTGAAGCTGATCTTGTTAACGGTTTTTTGGACAGATGCATGCATTCCTCCTATTGCTGCTGGTGAAGGAACGAGTATAGAAGATGAAGTACCTGTTGATCGTCCCATAGGTGCTGGCTGCCGGCAAAAAAGGAAGGTCTTCAACAAGCCTAGGAACCGGGATGCGGAAGCAAGCTATGACAGCGGATCTAGTGTGATTTCAACAGGCAAGAGGTTGTCAAATGGATCACTTTACAGGAGACTAGCTACAGGACCGAAAAGGAAAAGTTCTGGAAAGAGGTTATTCACGGATGACCACACTGAAGATGAGGAGGTTGTCACCAAAACAGAGATATTTCCATTTTATGTTACTGATGAGCCTCCTCTGGCCATGGCAACCAAATTCCGGTTTGTTGGGGACAGGGAGTTTCCACAGTCACCGTTTGTCGTGGGCCTTGAGCACTGGACATGCTGCACCACTGTGGCCGATAGAATGCATAAAAAGATACAACTATCAAAATCGGATGACGTACTAAGGTGTCTCCTTGTCATAAGTAATATTCTGATTGCCATTGACATATACAACATATAATTTATATTGCTATTCATTGTGCAGGGACTGGTACGTTCATAACGTGCCAACCACACTGAGGTTGCTCGGAAAAGATTTTCAAGTAGAGTTCAAGCGGGGGGGGGGGGGGGGGGGGGGCAGAAATTAGTGTCAAGATGTTCTCTGCAATCACCAGATTGCTCCAGCACAAGGACACATCCATGTACGCAGTGTGCAGGAACAAAATCAAACAGTGGAGGCACATTCTGCCTCCAGATTTTGCAGTGAGTACAAACCTTTTTGCAATATGCATCAATGTGATTTGTGAGGAGGCTAACCTGTTGATGGAGTAACACTTACTTTGTACTCTCAGGAACTTGCAAAAAGGGGCCTTAAGGATTTGGATACTGAGGAAGTGGATAATTGGTTTGTTGGAAGCCACTTGACATCAGAGATGGAGCATTGCCGTCTGGTAAGCTAATTACTGAAAACAAACACGTTTTCAAGCTTTATATAATGCTTACATTGGTTACTTTGAGTATGTTCCATGAATGACTATACTTCAATTTAATATTCAGATCATCTTGCCTTCCCATGCAACTGGGTGGTGGGTGGTATATGCTTGGGACATGGTGGAGAAGCAGATACATGTGCTTGACCCAATCCTAACAACAGAAGGAGACGAAACTATGCTTAATTGGCATGACGATCTAATTGATAAGTTCCATGATGCAATATGTTATTGCAAGGATCGCTTGTTTCCAGGATGGGAAGATCCGTTGAACAATTTCAACGTGACTTTCCATCGGAACCTTAACAGCAAGGCGAGGAGGTAGTTATTTAGTGTTACGTAATTCATTCATATGTTGGTTCTTTGTAATTGTTATGAAGTGTGCAATGTTGACCAATAGTATATTTTTGTTTCAGTCCGGACTCGGCGTTGCTTGCAGTGCACTACATTGTCAATTTCACAGGTACTGGGATTGCACAACCACTTCCAACGGTAAGTGAAATTGATGAACCATTACAAATTTGATTAACCATTACAAATTCTGTTGTGTAAATGAAGAGTTTGTATGTAGGATTTCAAGAAAAACATACGGAGGTCACTGCAGTACGAGCTTCTCACCATGAAGGGCAACCAAGCGACATTACCGCCATTTATGATTCAGACTGTTGAGCTGTCAGATGACGATTCAGACGACTAGATGGATGAAATTGTCGCTAAGAATTCCATCACTGAACTTTGTCCTATGATTATAATTTCCTTGTAACAATGAACAATATTTCTGATCATCAAACAACATTGTACCCAGTTTAGCATTGTTCTGAACTATTGCTACTTTTGTCAATATTTATAGTGTTCGTAGTAGACACGATTCTTGCATTGGATAGTTATATTGTTGTGGGAAGTTCGTTTTCTCATGCTAGTAAGCAAGTTAGTTCCAGAACTAGCAGTGCAGATTGCACCAGTAGTTCAATCTGAAAAGTCAGCTACAAGTGTTGCTGGTGAAAGTACCTTGCGTTTGAACATAAAAATATGTACTTCTCTAACAATTTAACCTTGTGCCCAGTAATTGTTTGTTTTTTGAATACAAATGCGACTGGAACCAGGTTGAAAATCCATATAATTTATTGATCCACGAACAAAGGTGTTAAGAATTATTTGAAAACTTTTGATTGAATTTAGCAAAGTGCTCTGTAGTCTTCCTTTATTTGTGTTTCTACATAAATGTTATAAAATGCATATTTATTGAATAAGCGGTTGAACATATGGTCCGGACAAAGAAAAAAAGCAAAGAGGCCTCGATTTAACAATGACTTTCGGTACTTGTAAACGAGAACGGTTGGTTCTGAAAACAAAAACAAAATAGAAGTGCGAACAGAGGATGCGAACCGACCTGCCGGGAAAATAATAATAAAAAATGGGCGGACTTGTTTATATCAGACAACAGGGCCAGCAACACCGGGTACAGACTTCGCCCTTTCCTGGTTCCTCTTCCCCATCTCATCTCCTTCCCCATCAGTCCCAAACCCAAACCCTAGCAGATCCACCTCTCGGTCGCGACGATGTCGCAGCGTGTCAGGTCCACATCGGTGGCGGGGAGCAGCTCCAACACCGTCACCAAGGTGCTACCACTCATCCAGTGTCCTCGATGCGGGAGCTCAGTGGTTCGACTCGTGAGCAAGCAACCAGCAAGTTACGGCTGGATCTTCTACACATGCGAGCACCACAGTCAGGTAAACTTGTACTCAGATCTGGACTGCTTACCTCGCACTTTGATCGCATTTTCTGTTGCTAAACTTCGGTTTCTTGTTACACATCGATGGCTGGCAGGACGATCCAGCCTCATGCGGCTTCTGGAAATGGCAGAATGAGTATGAGCTGTATCTGAGGCGTCGCAATCTACTACCTTTGGAACAGAGGGGGGTTGTCGTTCCAGGCAACGCAGACATTGAGGCTGGCGTTGAAGTTAACCAAGATCAGTTTGGAGCACGGATCTGGCGTTCAATGGACGAACTCAAGCTTCAGCTTACTGAGCTGATCCAAAAAATAGATCTTAGTAGGAAGAATGTGTTGTCGGATAGCCAGTGGTTAGTAGCGGTTGTGGTAGCTGCTTGTATTGGTTTCTTCCTTGGACTCGTTGTTGCCCTACTTCTGAAGTAGAAGCACGCAAAGTAGTAGTGTTCTAGGCGTACAATGTAAATTGTTTAGTCGGTGAAAGCTTTTGTGTACATTTGTGGTAGTGCGACAAGCAGATTACAGTCAAGTATTGTTATAACTAAAAATGTACACGGTACGCCTTAACAACATTAAATTCTAAAATAGCGTAAGTCTCCATTGAATTTTAAAAAATTTGCGTGGTATCATGTACTGACCTCAAATGTAACCGTAAAAACTCCGTGAACCCCTAAACCCTATCTGTGAAGCAACATAACATGTACAGACATGATTCACCATAATAAGTACTTGTTGACAACCAGTATACAGAATTCTAAACCTAAAACCCTAAACCGCAAAACCGTAAAAACCCAAACCCTAATCTCTAAACCATAACTTTAAACCCTAACCCCCTAAACCCTAACACCCTAAACCGTAACCCTAAACCCTAGACCCTGAACCCTGAACCCTAAACACTAAAACCCTACACCCTAAACCCTAACCCCTAAACCCTAACGCCTAAACCCTAAACCCTAAACCCCTAAACCCCAAACCCCGGAAACCCTAAACCCTAAACCCTAAACCTCTAAAACCCTAAACCCTAAAACCCCGAAACCCTAAACCCTAAACCCTAAGACCCTAAACCCTAAACCCTAAACCCTAAGCCATAAACCCTAAACCCTAAACCCTAAACCCTCAAACCCCTAAACCCTAAACCCTAAACCATAACCCCAAACCCACCCTAAACCCTAAACCCTAACCCCTATACCCTAACCCCTAACCCCTAAACCCTAGCCCTAAACCCTAAACCCTAACCCTAAACGCTAAACCCTAAACCCCCTAAACCCTAAACCCTAAACCCTGAACCCTAACCCTAAACCCTAAGACCCTAAACCCTAAACCCTAAACCCTAAAGCCTAACCCCTAAACCCTAAACCCTAAGACCCTAAACCCTAACCCTAAACCCTAAACCCTAAACCCTAAAGCCTAACCCCTAAACCCTAAACCCTAACCCCTAAAACCTAAACCCTAAACCCTAAACCTAAACACTAAACCCTAAACCCTAAACCCTAACCCCTAAACCCTAAAACCCTAAACCCTAAACCCTAACGTTGAACCCTAAACCCTAAACCCTAAACCCTAAAGCCTAAGCCATAAACCCTAAACCCTAAACGCTAACCCCAAACCCTAAACCCTAAACCCTAAACCCTGAACCCTGAACCCTAAACCCTAAAACCCTAAACCCTACACCCTACACCCTAACCCCTAAACCCTAACGCTTAAACCCTAAACCCTAAACCCCTAAACCCAAAACCATGGAAACCCTAAACCCTAAACCCTAAACCCTAAACCTCTAAACCCTAAACCCGAAAACCCTAAACCCTAAAACTCCTAAACCCTAAACCCTAAACCCTAAACCCTAAAACCCTAAACCCTAAACCCTAAACCCTAATCCTAAACCCTAAACCCTAAACCCTAAAGCCTAACCCCTAAACCCTAAACCCTAAGACCCTAAACCCTAACCCTAAACCCTAAACCCTAAAGCCTAACCCCTAAACCCTAAACCCTAACCCCTAAAACCTAAACCCTAAACCCTAAACTTAAACACTAAACCCTAAACCTAAACACTAAACCCTAAACCCTAACCCCTAAACCCTAAAACCCTAAACCCTAAACCCTAACGTTGAACCCTAAACCCTAAACCCTAAAGCCTAAGCCATAAACCCTAAACCCTAAACCCTAAAACCCCTAAACCCTAAACGCTAACCCAAACCCTAAACCCTAAACCCTAAACCCTGAACCCTGAACCCTAAACCCTAAAACCCTAAACCCTACACCCTAAACCCTAACCCCTAAACCCTAACGCTTAAACCCTAAACCCTAAACCCCTAAACCCAAAACCATGGAAACCCTAAACCCTAAACCCTAAACCCTAAACCTCTAAACCCTAAACCCGAAAACCCTAAACCCTAAAACTCCTAAACCCTAAACCCTAAACCCTAAACCCTAAAACCCTAAACCCTAAACCCTAAACCCTAAACCCTAAACCCTAAACCCAAAACCGTAAACCCTAAACCCCTAAACCCTAAACCCTAAACCCTAAAACCCTAAACCCTAAAACCCTAAACCTTAAACCCTAAACCCTAAACCCAAAACCCTAAAACCCTAAGCCCTAAACCCTAAACCCTAAACCCTAAAACCCTAAAGCCCTAAACCCTAAACCCTAAACCCTAAACCTTAAACCCTAAAACCCTAAAACCCTAAACCCTAAACACTAAACCCTAAACCCTAAAACCCTAAACCCTAAAACCCTAAACCCTAAACCCTAAAACCCTAAACCCTAAACCGTAAACCCTAAACCCTAAACGCTAAACCCTAAACCCTAAACCGTAAACCCTGAACCCTAGCCCTGAACCCTAACCCTAAACCCTAAACCCTAAACCCTAAGACCCTAAACCGTAACCCTAAAGCCTAAACCCTAAACCCTAAACCCTAAACCCTAAAACCACTAAACTCTATGCCCTAAACCCTAAACCCTAAACCCAAACCCTAAACCCGTAGATCCAAACCCTAAACCCTAAACCCTAAACCCTAAACCCCTAAACCATAAACCCCTAAACCCTAAACCCTAAAACACCTAACCCTAAAACCCCTAAACCCTAAACCGTAAACCCTAACCCTAAACCCTAAACCCTAAAGCCTAAACCCTAAACCCTAAACCCTAAAGCCTACGCCCTAACCCCTAAACCCTAACCCTAACCCTAGAACCTAAACCCTAAACCCTAAACCCTAAACCCTGAACCCTAAACACTAACACCCTAAACCCTAAACCCCTAATCCTAAACCCCTAATTCACCCTAATCAGTACTTTGTGATGTACCCTAATCAGTACTTACGAATGCACCCTAATCAGTACTTCGTGATGCACCCTAATCAGTACTTACGAATGCACCCTAATCAGTACGTACGAATGCACCCTAACCAACGCTACATGATGCACCGTAAACCCTAAACCATGAAATCCTAAACCCTAAACCCTAAAACCCTAAACCCTAAAACCCTAATCCCTAAACCTTAAAACCCTAAACTCTAAACCCTAAAGGCTAAACCCTAAAACCGTAAACCCTAAACCCCTAACCCTAAATCCTAAACCCTAAAATCCTAAACCCTAAGCTCTAATATGAATGCACCCTAATCAGCACTTACGAATGCACCCTAATCAGTACCTACTAATGCACCCTAATCAGTACTTCGTGATGTACCCTAATCAGTAATTACGAATGCACCCTAATCAGTACTTTGTGATGCACCCTAATCAGTAATTACGATTGCACCCTAATCAGTACTTCGTGATGCACCCTAATCAGTACATACAAATGCACCCTAATCAGTACCTACTAATGCACCCTAATCAGTACTTCGTGATGTACCCTAATCAGTAATTACGAATGCACCCTAATCAGTACTTTGTGATGCACCCTAATCAGTAATTACGATTGCACCCTAATCAGTACGTATGAATGCACCCTAATCAGCACTTACGAATGCACCCTAATCAGTACCTACGAATGCACCCTAATCAGTACTTCGTGATGTACTGTAATTAGTAATTATGAATGCACCCTAATCAGTACTTTGTGATGTACCCTAATCAGTACATACGAATGCACCCTAATCAGTTCTTGGTCATGCACCCTAATCAGTACGTACGAATGCACCCTAATCAGCACTTCGAAATGCACCCTAATCAGTACCTACGAATGCATCCTAATCAGTACTTCGTGATGCACCATAAATGGGACTACTTATTACATCACATTACGAAATACTCATCAGATAGCTGCACTTATTACTGATTTTGCTATTGCACAATGTAGTAATGAACCAGAAGTGTTGTTTGCCTAACCACCGAACAGCAAAGAAGAATTTTTTATATAATGTCTCTTTTCTTGCCGGATGGCCTACCACTATACAGGATATCCGACCTTTCAGAGGTGCTGCAAATGGCGGACAATGATGCTGAATTCCCTTCAATTGGTGCCAACCTTGTATCGAAATGTCTCGGGCGTCGCACCTTCGATAGAGTCCTGCCCGCTTTTTGATTTAAACACCATTGTAACCAATAAATATTTATGTCCCACGATCTCTGTGAACTTCTTTCAACGTTCAACTGGTTGTAGCTGTACCCTTGTCAATAATCATATCAAGTTCATACTCGTAAGGAACATTGAAACGTTCATCAGCCACTTCTCGTTGTAACATACTTCCTTTACCACCACATATTGGGGGCATGCATCCATCTGCCCAAAAATGTGATTAGAATATCAGATTGTAATACTCATACATATCCTAATATGTATGAGTATTACAATCTGATATTCTAATGACTTTTTTGGGCAGATGGATGCATGCCTCCAATATGTGGTGGTAAAGGAAGTATGTTACAACGTGTAGTGGTGGATGAACGTTTCAATGTTCGTTACGAGTATGAACTTGATATGATTATTGACAAGGGTACAGGTACAGCCAGTTGAACGTTGAAAGAAGTTCACATAGACCGTGGGACATAAATATTTATTGGTTACAATGGTGTTTAAATCAAAAAGCGGGCAGGACTGTATCGAAGGTGCGACGCCCGAGACATTTCGATACAAGGTTGGCAGCAATTGAAGGGAATTCAGCATCCTTGTCCGCCATTTGCAGCACCTCTGAAAGGTCGGATATCCTGTATAGTGGTAGGCCATCCGGCAAGAAAAGAGACATTATATAAAAAAATCTTCTTTGGTGTTCGGTGGATAGGCAAACAACACTTCTGGTTCATTACTACATTGTGCAATAGCAAAATCAGTAATAAGTGCAGCTATCTGATGAGTATTTCGTAATGTGATGTAAGAAGTAGTCCCAGATCCACCAAAAATATCATTACAACGAATCAACGAGGAGGAAATACGGTTGTACAAGCTACCTTTACTTGAGAATTAAGTTGTGACCGTTTTAATAATAAAAAGAAAGGAATATTATACAGAATGATTAGGGATATGCAGAACGGTTCAATCATAGTGCTGAGTACTAAATAACACCCACATAGATACAGCAACAGTAACCTTCAAGTTCATAGACGACATAATTACAATCCCACGTACGGGTCATTCATAGTGCTGAGTACTAACTAACAGCCACATAGATACAGCAAAAGTAACCTTTTGGTTCATACGCGAGATAATTACAATCCCACATGTCTTCGTGATTTTGTGGACACAAAAAGTGTGCATTTCCAAAAGCGAGTAAGACGCTGCGAAACCCACATCAGACAGACTTAGTTCAATAGAAGCTTCGCAGCAATCAGAGGGACTTCAGCTTCATTGCCCTCCATTTGCAGGACCTCTGCAAGGAATGATATCCTGTACAGTTGAAGGTCGTCCTGCAGCAAGGCGAAATATTGTTTAATTATTCTGGTACTTTTGGTGTTACATGCTGAAACCAAAAATCCTGGTTCTTACCTTCGCTACGAGTTCATCCAGGCACTTGCCATTGAAGTAACGTACAAGGCACAGCATCGCGACACCACTATCAGTCCTGATGTCCATGCAGGAAGGAAAGTTAGTTAGAGTAAACTTAGACTGAATAATGAAGCAATGGAAAAATAATTTTTTTTTAAAAAAAGTCATTGCATACTTTGAAATTTCGTCGTGTCCAAGAGATGGATACACAATGGACCATTCTCCGTCAGGTACAGGACATCCACTGTAAACAGTATCATAGCACGAACGGAGTGACTGCAGCAATATAACCTTGAAGCACTCGTGTGCATCTTTACGTGTGGAGTCAATACGTGGATCAAGCACATTGACAATCCTGTTTTTGAAGTCCCATATGTAGCAGCACCACACATCATCAACCAACAATGGCGTGGCAACCTACATTGAGTGAACATACATATCAGTGAACGTTCATGACGTTACATTACACAAGTACGGGAAAAGAGAAACTTACATATTGACAACGAGGAACAAGAAAAGTTGTGTGCGACATCTGATTTATGACTGTAACCTGCTTGTTAACATCAAAACCATCAAGGGAAAGCATCTGCAGGGAGATATTTGAAATTGTCAGGAATCCACGTGGTAGCACAATGTGAAACAGAGTACAACATGTAACATACCGCAAAATCAGTTTCTAGGAAGTGCCTCCACCTAGGAGTTTCTTCTTTCTCCTGTACTGCCAGGTCCACCTGGTTGAACCTCCTGATAACGAGGTCCACTATGTGGTGGTCAAGATCATTACAACTGCAGAAAGCATCCTTTAGAGCTTTCCCACGAGGCAACCGATGGATAATCCAAGGCCTGCAACACACATAACGAATTAATATAACATGAAAAAAGGAAAAACAATATAACATAGAGCAGACAGATGAATTGAATCTCACTTGTCAAGTGATTCATTTGAAAGGTTCTGAATCCACATCTGTATGAACATGACAGTTTCGATTGGCGGAAGCATGGAATGGAATCTTGTTGTTGAAACCTGGGTTGCAAAGTCGCCAGGTTGTACTTCAGTGACTGGAACATTATCTTTAACTGTCATTCCATAGAGTTCTCTGCCATCTAGGTTATCTTCTTCACCGACAATGGAAAATAACCCGAGCATAGTACCTTCAGCAAATTCTTTGGTGGCAGACCTTGGTGATGGAATTTTATCCATGGGACGTAACGGTGAAGGTGGCACCTTACAAGATGTGATTTGAGCTTTGGGTGTAACAAACAATGATTCAGGAGAAACTTGGGACAGTAGCAAGTCAAAAGATGGTGCATCAGGAACATCATCTGCATCAAAAAAAAAAATTCATGTCAAACGATCATGTATTGCATAATAAGAGTGCAAATTATTGTTCACAAGGAGAAACCTAATCCAGCTCTCGATTTCTTGCTGCTCGTTGTTCCTGGTTCTGCAACTTCTTCCGGATTTGTGGAATACGCACTCTCAGCTGCAAGGAGAACTGCGTAGTAAGAATGTTGTCTATTAAAAATTTAATGGAGCAATAAATTCCCATACCATCCGATGCTGGTACTGCAGGGGATGGCCATTCTATTGCAGGGGGTTGTGACCGATCAGGTGGGTAAACGGGTTGTGCCATAAGCTGGACCCTTCTGCCAGAATCAAACAATTCCTGCTGTCCAGAAGGGGGCAAACTAGTACCTCGAACGGTGGTGTTCCTAATCTGCACACCTGACTGTGACATTGCTGTTGCCGGGACCTAAACTATCCTACCACCATCGGGATATGGATACTTCCTCTTAACCATCAACAATGTGTCACGGCCAAGATGATCGACCATCCAGTCAGCTAACCTTGCATTGCTCCTCATTACACCTGTCCTCATCTTTGTAATCTCCTGCACTTGTGTCGCATTGTGCCGTTTCAGCACATCAAACGCATGGCACGCTTCCTATTAAATGGATAACCAAATCAGCAGGGTACACGACAGCAAGGGAACAATATTTAAGATTCATAAATAAGTACTAACCAGTCCAGGATGTCGCGTAGTAAGGTAGCGATGAAAATCCGAAGGTGATGAAAATATGAAGTTGTCTGGAGTGACAGGTACAGTATTCTGAGGAGCAACATTTTGCTGAGGCACAGATGTGGAGACCATTTTTGGCGTCACATTGACGTTCTCGTTGTCCAAGTACTTTATGCCATCACGTGATTGCATTGTGTATCTCATGTAGCATGACAAGCCGGGGGGTAGCAACTGCATCAGAAGGTAAAAATAATTAATGCTAACCATGGAATGATATATTGGTGGCAGCAGCTACATCAATATATCTGGTAAAATGTACATTACCTCTGTAAAACGTTTGAATGTGTTGCCTTCACGATCAGAAACCATAACAATCATCTTGTTCAATGTTATACTATCGAAAAACTTGATTCGTGGCAACTCAGTGTGTGGTTTGCTGTAGCCCCTGAGGTTAATGTTGTCAAGGAAGGCAATCTATGAAAGCGAAAAATGCACATTTAGCTTCAGACCACATCATTTAATAATAGCGGTAATGAATAAAGTACTTTAAATACCTGAAGGAACAGGTGGCAACCAGATAGACTACAGATTGTCCCTTTGTTTTTCAGCACATCACGTACTTTGCGTGCAAAATCAAGGAGATAGTTGAATACATAACGTCCCCAATTGAACTTGTCCAGCAGATCAGCATTTTTCAGTGCACCCCAAAAATCAATGTTGCTGTGATCATACTTTGCAGACGGAGCTAGAAGATGACCCATCACAAAGACAACAAATGCAATTTTCAATCGATCAATCTGCTGGCGCGTAGAATTCTCATCAAGATTTTCCTCCAATATACGCTCAACAGCTATGAAACAACTAGGGCCACTCTCGTCCAAACCCAGCATGTTTCGGAGGTCCAGGATACCAGCATTGCTAATTTGTGCCTCAGGACCAAGCACATCCCAATCACCATTAGGTATACCAAACACGGTACCAACATCATTCTCATGCAGCAAAATCTTATTCATCTCCGAAATGACAAGCATCCGAGTATCTGGATCTAGACAGGACAACAACCACTTACTGAGTTTGAGATTTACCTTCGGGATGCTGGGGATTTCCAGCAGCCCTCCAAATCCAGAGTCCTTGACGAGCTGCTTCTTGAACGGGGACAGCTTCGACACGAGGGCGTACACGGCCTTGGGGGAGCAGCGGCTGGTTAGGGTAGCACCACTCTGGCCTTCATCCTCGCTGCGTTGCGGCGACGTCGCGCGACCATGGCGTCCAAGTGGTGCAGACGAAGATGGACGAGGAGGCCGACCTCCAGGAGCAGGAAACGAGGGCATCCAATCGGATCCCCTCTCCGCAGATTCGCCCTCCATTGGGAGCGGATTTGGGATTTCTGGTTGCTGTGAGAAGGAAGCTAGTGATTCATTTTTCCTGAGTGTTGACAGAAGGAAGAAGATGCTAGTTGCAATAACTATCGGGTAGGTAGCAAAGCATTCATTCTCGCGGGTGTAAGGCCAACGGTCAAGTCCATTACACAATAACTGTTCTGTACGTTGGCAACGGTAGTGGTACATTACAAGTACATAGCTGGTACATCTGAGTGAGAACGAATGAAATAAGCAAACCCAAGAATTTCGAGAAAGGTACGACAAATATCACATTAAAATAAGGTACCAACAGGGATTACTTAATGAAGTGACCACACATTGAAACAAGATACACATCGTAAACCCTAAAAATAACACAACAATGGGAATGGAAAACATGTCCGACGAAAATACACCACGGACCCAACGACAGAGACATAACAAACGAACAATCATAGCCTCACTGAGGCTGATGTTGATGGCCACTACACTACAGCCTCCGGCGATTGTTGCGATTGTTGCCGTCACTTGGGTGGCGAGGCCATACGCCATCACGCAAGCGACGCGACAAACGAATGCAACGACGCCGCATAACTTGAACAGGACTCATGTTAATGCCAATTTCCCGTTCTGTGAGTGAATCACGAGTGGCATAAATCCTAGTGCGTAGGAGCTCTTGTTGACGCCGTCTTGCAAGATACTGCTCGTGTGTCTCATCCTCCAACGTAGCAGCAACATCAGCTGGGGGTGGGTTCATATCAATTTGTTCTTGAAACCACCAGCATTCCTATATAAAAAAATACGTTAATACACGACTACTTTTCTTGAAGTGAAACAATGATGCAATAGAAGTCAAAAACTTACCTCGAAACATAGAGGATCTAGATCAGGACACTTGAAGTATCTGATGCCATATGTTGCCGGTTCACGGGATACGGCAATGGTTGCTGGCGAACCATAGTAACAAAAAGGACGGTCATCCCAGTCAGGAATGGGCAAACTCATTTTTCACAAATGGTCTATATGAGAGAGAATGAGGTATGAAAGTTTTAAACTCAACATGCTGTTTATATAGCCTTCAGGTTTATAGGCGCATGGACAAAGTCCATGAAAATGTTCTCCATCAAATCCATTGGATGCCCTGCTGATGGCCAACGTACACGCTCGATGACCAAAAGCTGGAACACGCCTTGCTCAGAAATAGTAAACGTTTGATGACCAAAAGCTGGAACATGGCTCGCTGAAAATCGTCACATGCATGTCTAAAGGCTGAAACAAGGTTGATGAAAAAAGTACAGGAACGATGACATATAGCTGGAACACGGGTCCATGAGAAACGTACAAGATCGGTTCTTTCAAAGCAAGCAGACCTCCATCCACCACTACACACCAATTAAATATTTCAAGCATTGGTACGTGTTGTCCTGGTTCATTGAAGACTCTGAAAAGAGCACAGTACATCCACACTGCCAAATGCAACACTGGCAGACGCAGCAGGAAGCAATACGCGCGAAAAAAAAATGCTGTACGCTGCTAATACAAACCCCCGCACGGCATCCAAAGAAAACATGTGGCTGAGAAATGGGCTACCCGGGTTGCCGGCAACTACGTTGCATTCTCACCCCACGGTGCAAGTTCTTTGCATGGCTCCTCCTTCAAAACCGGATATGGACAGCAGACCGGCTGCAGCGCCGGCAGTGGCCGAATCAATACTTCTACCAAATGTGTGAGAGAAACCTCGAAACACCTCACCATTTGTTTGCGGAATGCACAACAGTCAAAACAATTTGGGCAAGCATGGCTACCTGGGCGGGCTGTACAACACTTCACCCTTCAGGATGGAACATGGAGCACAACGTCACTGAATGGTACTCGTCCTTGGTGCCGCCACATTCCAGTGCATCGACGGCCAAAGGTGCTCGTTCCTTATCCATGCTGGTTATTTGGAGCATTTGGAATGAACGTAATGCTCGAGTTTTCCGTGGCGAGTTCAAAACAACAACTAGGCTAATTTCCGAGATGAAGGACGAAGCTGGCCTTTGGATGATGGCAGGTGCTAAACACCTATCTACAGGGTGTTCGGCAGGCTGCAGCTGCGGCTGCAGAAAAATAACTGTGAACACTGTAGCTGCTGATGAAACACTGTAGCAGTTGCTGAAAAAATAACTGCGAACACTGTAGCTGCTGCTGCTGCCTGCTGCAAAACATCCAAACGAACTGCCTGCTGCTGCTGCCTGCTGGAATAGTTTAGTTGCAAACACAATTAGCGAGTAGTCCGGCATGTATTTCGGCCTTGGCATCCAGGCTGGTTGCCAAGGATTGTTGATTTGAGCTCCTGGCGCATGTAAAACTCTGCCTTCTTATTAATATATGCCGGTAATATACCGGATCTTTCGAAAAAAAATGGTGGCCTTTGCACGATGGATAACCAGTGCAAGCTCTGTGAAGAATAATAATCTTCTGCAATTCTCAATTGAGGGATCCACTTGATTGAATATCCAGTTATTCCTTATTTTTCAAATTTCCCAGCACACGAGGATTACTATGTCCATGAAGAATGGAACTCCCAAATTCTGTAGATATGTCATGATCTGCAGTGTGGATAGACGCTATAGTATATCAATGCCTATTGTTCCAGCAGTTTCTTGCAAAGTTGCATCTTAGGAAAAGGTGTCGGAGTGTTTCTTCTCTTTGCAGGATATACAACTCACAAGGTGTATGATTCAATTTCCATGTGCCTTCGTCTCAGCATGTCCATTGTATTGATTCTATTTTTTAAAAGTAGCCAGAAGAATACTTTATGCTTGGGCTGACATGAAGAGGCCCAAAGACATCTGAAAGATGGGTGAATGGGTATATGACCCATCATTGATTTGTATGCTTTGGATGATGAGAATTCTAGGCTCCTGTTATGCTGCCTTCAGATATCATTTTCTTGTGTTAGCTGCTTTGCTGCAATAAGGTTTGCTATGCACCATACTGATTGTATGCTTCTGCTGATAGGGGCAGGTTGAAAAAATCCAACAAGTCTTCATCAGTCAGGACAACCTCTCTTAGAATAATGTCTTTGTTCTTGGCATATGAGAATAATTATGGGAAGTTGTGTTTGAGAACCATTCCTTGCCGCATATCATGTCATAGTAGAATTGTGGCCCCATTTCTTATTTGTGCTGCACTCATTCTTTATATTGATCCATCAGTTTATTAACAATGTCACGCCACTAGAAAGACCCTCTTTTCCTCATTCCAAGCATTTCTCCATTAGTGTAGTAGTTATCCCATAATAGCTGAACCCAAGGTAAATCAGCCCTGTTGAAAAACTTGTCAAGGTGCTTAAGCAGCAACGCATCATTCTGTACTCTGAGTTTGAGAACCCTAATCCTTCTTCAGATTTTTGTCTTTGGATCATGTCCCATGCTGCTAGAGGCACTTTCTTTGAATTGAGATCAGACCCTCTCCAAAAAAGGTGTCTTTAATATATGTCAAAGAGTTCAATTATTGCTATTGGGATTTTAATTGTGCACATTATGAAGGTCACCATTGATGTTAGCACTGTGTTGTCTATTTCCAATTTCCCAGCTTGAGTCACAAACCGGGCGCAACACAACAAACAAGTCTTCTTTCAACTCTCTGAGCTATTGGCAAGAAATCATGAACACAGGTCAGAGGGCTTTGTGAGTCCTAATAGGAGTCCCAGATAGGTGAAAGGCATTGCTCTAATTTGACAACCAAAAGTCTGAGCCAAGATTTTCATTCTTTCATCAGTCACATTAATTGGCACCATGAATGATTTGTTGTAATTCACTTTTAATCCAGTAGAATCTGCATATGTATCCAACAAAGCTTTGAGAGCAACTAGCGGCCTTGGACATGTCTCCATAACCACTAAAATGTGTCATCCGCGTACTGGATCACAGGGAAATCAACTCCAACGTCCTGTGGTATTGGCAATATTAATATACTTCTGTCCTTTGCTTTATTTTATTTTTTTCTTCTGTGCACGTTGCTCGCTCCGAAATGTTTTCTGTGGACCACGAATCGAAGATTATCTCATATTATTCTAGTTATTTTTAGCAAAAAGGTATGTAGCGGTAAGTGACGCTTCTGTCGATAGCGAGGCGCTAGTGCGTCAATGGTGAATTTGTCAATCTCAAAGATTTACCGGCTCAGGCTTCCAAGATACTCATAAGATAGGGTTTGCGTACGTGTGTTCATAAGGGTGAGTGTGCGTGCGTTGTGATCGTCTGAGTTGTACTGTGTGATCGCAAATAAAAAATTCTAGTTATTTCTAAGTTTTATTTCCAAGTAGCTGATGGTTTTTATTTTCTTTAATAATTTGTTAAGTCCATTTTTTGTATATAATCTACTAAAATTGTACTCAACATACATTTTTTTGACATTATCCTGAGTGAAAGCTCTGGAAAGGAAATTAGCAACAAAAAATCACCAACAAATGTCGGCCATCTATTATATATATATTTGGCAACGAAAAAGAGCCACCACGTTTTCTCTAAAATGCTAAAAATTTCCACATTAATATGAGAAAATAAGAAGAGAAAATTACCCACCACTGCCATTATAAAACAATTGGTCAAACCCCCCCTAAAAATATTTATAAAATAGCTAAATTCGGAATAATAAAAAATAGTCAAAAATATCCCTCACACCTATTTCTAAATTACTCACCATGTCATTATGAGTCTAAAAATAGCTAAATTCAGAATAATAAAAAATAACTAAAAATACCCTTCACACCTATTTCTAAATTACCCTCCATGCCATTACAAGCAAAAAAAAAAAAAACTAACTTCGGATTATAAAAAATACCTAATAATGTCCCTAATTCTTATTTTTAATAATTACCAACCGTACTATTATGAGCCAAAAATAGCTAAATTTTGGAATAATAAAAATATTCAGTAAACACTTAATCCCGATTTCTAAATACGCCGTTATAATCTAGCTAGCATGTCACATTATCAAATACCCCGATTTTTAGCATGACATATTTCCTTCGAAAGATTTATTTGTTGCACAAGATATTTTTTTTACCATGACATATGTTAGTTGTTTAGCATGCCACGTTTGAACTGGCCCCATTTCTAAAATAAAATCAAATACATTGTTAGATAAGACACAATTCAAGATAAATGATGGCTCACCTCACACTCAAATTGAGGGGCTGTGAGAAATTGTCCTATCTATTTTCTACTATTTTATAAATATAGAGTATAAAATAAGTAATAACAATAAACTATGTTAACTTCTACAATAATATAAACATATTTTAAATACTATAGTAAGTCTAGCCGTGCAAATACGCAGGCATCCATACTAGTTTGAAAATGAAACAGTAACAAATTGTGGACTATTTGGTAGTGTTACCAACGACATGATACGTTTGCAACAAGCATGTTATATAGCATCTGTTTGTTGTTTTTTAATCTATTTCTTTCCTCAACTACGGTGACTATCAATAGGAGTATATGTTTGTTGTCGTGTTGATCGGTGATCTCAGGATCATCACCATAGTAGCTACTCCTACAGCCGAACATCAGATACACAGCACGGCAGTTGCAACATTCCCAGGCAATTATAAACTTTTTTGTCTCCACACTCCCCGACTGTAAAAAAAATACTCCTTCTGTTTTTAATTAAATGACACCGTTGATTTTTTTGTTGAACTTTGACCAACAATATATGTGAAAATAATTAGTTGCTTTACGTAAAATGTATACTGTTGGATCTATCATTAAAAACACTTTAAGATTAACTTATACATTTAACTATTTGCATAAATATTTATAAATAAGACGAAAGGTTAAAGTAATGAAAAAAGTCAACGGCGTCATATAATTAAAAACAGAGATAGTACTAGTAATAATTAACACTCCCTTTTCAGGTTTTGATATATGGAATACACTTCAACAGTTCAACTCACAAAGCACTACGAGCTAGGCGCAACAATTTTCTCTGCTTGTTTCTTCTCCTCTTCCTCCCCTGCAACCTTCTTCCAGAACCAATGCCTCCTCCAGACCTGCTCCATCTGCTCCATGGGCAACTTCTTTGTCTCCGGCAGGAACAAGTAAACAAACAGCGTCATCAAGCAAATCCACCCACCAAAGACGAAGAACGTCGCGGACTTGATGCGACATAGGAGCTCAAGAAACGTCTGGCCAATCACAAATGTCATCAAGAAAGTCACAGCGACCACAATGCTCTGGCCTGCTGATCTGATCTCCAGAGGACAAACCTCAGTAGGGACCAAGAACGTAAGAGGCCCCCATGACCATCCAAACCCTGCAATAAACACACACATCATGATCAACACTAGGTATGCATAGTCCTTATCCATGCCCCCATGGTCCTTGAACTGTGCAGCTAGGATTGCGCCGACCGTGAACTGCGACAAGATCATCTGGACACCACCGACAAGGTAGAGCTTCCGGCGGCCGACCCTGTCGGCGATGATCATCGCTACGATGTTCGCAAATGTTGCGCAGAGGCGTGTGATCACCGAGGAGAAGAGGGCTGCTCTCTCCTCGAAACCGAGTGTCCTGAACATGACCGGAGCATAAAAGTTCATGACATTGATCCCCGTGACCTGAGTGAAGAACGGAATCAGCAGTGCTGTCACAAGCTGTGGCCTGTACTTCCTCTTGAATATTTTTCTGAATGGGTACTGCGTTGTCTTTGAGAGGTTGCTAGCAGCTACCAAGTCATCAAGCTCGTTCTGGACTGAGGTTGTTCCACGCAGCTTCTGGAGCAGGATCCTGGCCTTGTTGACATCGCCATGACGGTGGATTATGAAACTTGGCGTCTCAGGGAGAAAGATTGCACCGATGGTTAGGAATGTGGCAGGGACTGCAGCAATGGATAGGGATATCCTCCACCCCCATCCCGCTGTAATTCTCACGACGAAATAGTTGAGGATGTTTGCAAAGAGGACTCCAAGGCTGAGGGAAAGCTCAAAGCCGTTGTTGATTGCCCCACGGTATTGCGGTGGCGCCATTTCTGACAGGTACAATGGAATTGACTGCATTTGCAATTTTCAGCCTGATATTAGTACATTCACATAACAATTAGGAAAATAGGGAGCCAGTCTTACATCTAGTAAACTATTCAGAAACTAGTGAATACTTAGGTAAACCGGGCAATGCAATAATCTAGCATGATCATGACATTTGAGCTTCTTCAGAATATCAGCGTGTCATTTACTATTGTTCCAGTTTAGCTGTTTATTGTTGCCAAGTTGAGAGGGAACAGATTTTTTTAGAGGAACCGAGACGGAACAGATTGTACTCAGTCCAAGTCAATGAACGAATAGGCTCTTTTATGCTAGACGTTCCTGTCGACATTGTCGTGCTACCCTCATATCTGCAATTCAACGTTTTGTTACTTAAACCGAGAGTGATTGATCAGCAGATCAAGAGAGGGATTTTTCTTTTCCCCATTCAAGCCAAAATACATCCGGCACGTCTACAAAGTACTAGTACACTAGTACAACTTTATCATTTTTCGAATTACATATTTTCCATACAGCATACTCTACTAAATAATTCAACATAAGATTTACCTGGTTAGTGAATCCCAAACCAACTCCCAGTAGGATCCTGTTAAGAAGCAGCATGGGTACGTTGACGGCTGCACCTCCAAATACGGAGCCTGCGATGAAGACGCCGCCGCCTATCAACATTGACGCTCGTCGGCCATACCTCCTTGTGACGTACGACGCAATCAGAGTTGCGACTAGGCCAGCGATGTAGAGTGACGACGTGAACAGGGTGAGGAGCTCGCTGTTGAACTGGCAGTAGTGGCTCACTTTGCTGTCCTGCTTGTGGCGGTACACCTCCGGGAAGAACCTCTTCAGAAAGGAGTTCATTGAGGTAACACCACCTGTCACACAGACAAAGAAGTAGTATATGAATTTAAACGAAAATTTGTGTTCGCAGTGCCAAATGTTTCCTCTGTTTTTCTATGCTTCTATGGTTCATTGAAGACTGCAACATGTTCTTTTGGTAAACTTCATTCAGTCTGCGAGAAGCCTGGATCAGTGGGTCACAGTACACCAAACCATTTTACTTCTATGAAGTTAATCCGCATTAGAACCATTTAGGCCCCCTTTGGAACGCAGGATTTTCACAGGAATTGTACAGGAATTTCACAGGAATCAGTTAACTGTTCACAGGAAAAACGCAGGAATAGGAAAAAATCCCGCATTCCAAAGGGGGCTTTAGTCTTCTATTCCACTTTTTTCTCCCCAATGGTTACTGTCTGACTGTTGGAATAGACAAACAAGGACAACCAATATATTCAGCAGGCGAGCTATGAGCCGCATATGCTGAAACTATTTCCTTTCTAACGCATCTACCTTGCCAGAACCAAGAACCCAACCAACCATCGATCACGGCCAATACAAAATCTGATGCTTGATTAATTCAACTAACAAACATAGTGCAAGTAGCAGCCGGAAGGCAGGGACAAACCGGAGATGCCGAGGTCGTAGCCGTAGAGGAGGCCGCCGCTGCCAGCGACGACGCAGCACAGCACCACGAACGGCGTCACGCGGCCGCCGTACTCCACGCCTGGCGGAGCAGCACCCGCCACCGCGAACGCTCCCTCCATCGCCATAGGGGAATCCTCCAGCTCCCACCCTCCAGTCAGCTCAAGGCAGCTGCAACCTAAGCTTTCGTGCGCAATGGATGGATCCCCTGGCCTCCTCAAGTGCGTCACTCCGGAGAGGTCGACAACTTTTTTAAAAAAAACATGCTTGGCACGCATTTCATTAAAAAGTAGTTGAAAAATTTGGCTCCATGTTTTTTTAATTGTTGTATCTGATGAGTCTGATCTGAGAGGAATTTGAATGCCTTTTAATTTGACCATGCTAAGACTATCAGTCGTAATGTGTAATGAACCTATGAACTGGATTCCACATAGTTCGATGGATTCCACATGTTGGCGATGCTCGGGTACTGTGTTAATTATCATGGGCTATAACGGACTGACTGAATTGGGCTAATATGAGCCTACAAACTACTTCAAGCGATACGGTCCATATGAGGCTGTGGATCATCTAGATCCAGTAACTAATTACCTGGGCCAGGGCCCAAAATGTTCTTCCAAACTCCAACCAAGTAAACCTGGGCCGGAGCGTAGTACCAACAGAGGTAACGTTCCAAGTTTCCAACCGTCAGATCCCATCTCCCGGCGCCGCCGGCGATATGGACTTGCCGGCGAACCGCGGCCGGTGGCGCAGACGGAGCGCGCGGTCGCACCTGCCCCTCGTCGTGGCTGCGCTCCTGCTCCTCATCCCGGCTTCTCTCCTCTTCTCCTCCGCCTACTCCTCCGTGCTCCGCTCCCTGTTTCCCTTCTCTGCCTCCGGCCGCGGCGTGCCGCCCCGTTGCGGAGCCTCGCGGGAGCTCCAGGGCGAGAGGTTCCTTTGGTACGCGCCGCACAGCGGGTTCAGCAACCAGGTGGGTGAGCTCCGCAACGCTGCGGTGGTCGCCGCGCTGCTCAACCGCACCCTCATCGTGCCCCCAGTGCTCGACCACCACGCCGTCGTCCTCGGGAGCTGCCCCAAGTTCAGGGTCTCCGACCCCACTGCGCTCCGCGCCGCTGTCTGGGACCACGTAATGCAGCTCCTCCGGGAGAAGAGGTAAAGTCGTTACCCACTCTTGTTGCTGCTTACCGCCTGTGCAACGAATCAAACTATAAAAATTGTTTAGATAATTTGGCAATTGCAAAATCAGAAGGCAGTATCATCTTCTTTGCGAACGCTTAGCCATTTTCAGGACTGTTGATCAGAGTGCATCTACTCAATTAGCTTCACTGATGAAAATGTGGCAAATTTATTGCCTGAAGGAAGTTATAGATAATTAAATTTGGCGTAATAGGCAACTTCGTCCTTAAACTATCGCCAGAAGCTCAATTTCGTCCCTGAACTATGAAAGGGTCCATTTTAGTCCCTGAACTATGGGTAAACCGATTCTAACAAGTCCCTCCTACCATCTGACAGTCCATGTTGGCATAGTTAGCTATTGAAATGTCCCTTTTACCCTCTCTTTTTTTCCCACACATTGCAACATTCAGTGTTTTTTTTCAATGATGTCTATGGCTGGTATTGTTGATGCGTGAACCAGTAATGTAAATTTCGGTGACATCGTAACAGAGTGACATGCTCTTCACATATTTGATGATAAAACAATCAAATTAACGTTCAAATAAGCTACCAGGTTCAAAATAAAGTGAGTACATATTACATAGTACATGGCAAGGTTTAATACACCAGCCATTAATGTCACTAATGAAAGAACTAGTTCACTTCCTCATTTTTTCTTAGAGGTTCCATATCCATGTCCATGGTCAGATCGAAGCAAAAAGGAGAGGGTAAAAGGGACATTTTCATAGCCAAGTATGCCAACGTAGACAGCCACATGGGAGGAGAGACTTGTTTGAACCGGGTACCCATAGTTCAGGGACTAAAATGGACAATTTCATAATTCAGGGACGAAATTGAGCTTCCAGCGATAGTTCAGGGACGAAGTTGACTATTACGCCATTAAATTTTGTTGTGCACCTGACCCACTTTGCTGGCTAACATTATACTCTCTCCAATTGTAAATAGATTGGAGTTATGTGTAAACAATCATCCATTTTCACACCGTGCATCGCAACAGTCAGTGTTCGTTGATGACTGTATGCTGGTAATCTGAATATTTATTTCTAATGCTTATTTGTTCAACATTCAGGTATGTTTCAATGGGTGATGTAGTTGATCTTTCCCCAATCAAATCTGTGGTTAGGACGATTGACTTCAGGGTCTTTATCTCGCTGTGGTGTGGTGTAGACATGACGAAGACTTGCTTTTCTGGAGTGTGCTGTTCCGTTTCTGGTGGTAGCTCTTCGTCAGATGACTACAATAGATGCCGATCAATGCTGACTGGTTTAGGAGGCAGTGAAAAGGGCTGTGTGTATCCTGTGCAGGATGACTGTAGAACAACGGTCTGGACATATCAAGAGGACCTTGATGGGGCATTGGATCAGTTTCAACCAGATGAAGAGTTAAAAATGAGGAAGAAGATCTCATATGTTAGGAGGCGCAGAGATATATACAAGGCTTTAGGTCCTGGTTCAGCAGCTGAAGATGCTACCTTGCTGGCATTTGGGACACTCTTCTCGGGACCATACAAGGGATCAGAATCTTATTTTGATATCCATGAATCACCCAAGGATCAAAGAATACAGAGTGTACTTGAGAAGATTGAGTTTCTTCCTTTTGCCCCAGAGATCATGGCTGCAGGGAAGGAATTTGCTAGGAACAAGATCAAGGAGCCATATCTATGTGCACAACTACGATTACTAGATGGACAGTTCAAGAATCACTGGAAAGCTACATTTTCTGCCCTCAAGGAGAAGTTAAAAGCCATTGAGTCGGAGATGAAGGGAAGCAAGGCTAGTGGTCCTGTTCAAATATTCATCATGACCGATCTTCCACAAGTGAACTGGACCAATACCTATCTTGCAGATGTTGCAAAAAACGGGCGGTATAAATTGTACACCCTGAAGGAAAGCGATGAATTAGTGCTGCAGACTGCAGAACGGCTTATGACTGCTGAACACGGTATACAGTCTGGATTCCTTCCAAAAATCATGGAGAGCTCTAAGAAGGGTTGCGACCCTGTTCAACTACCAGAAATTTTGTTATATATTGAAGAATCTGTTTGTAGCTGCGCATCACTGGGATTTGTGGGGACTGCTGGATCAACCATAGCAGGAAGCATAGAAACAATGAGGAAGAACAACGTCTGCAAATTGTAGAACTACATAGACCAAGATACTTTATAATCTAACCATCGGTACTTAACATATTGATAACAGTGTGAGAAGAATTACACTAGAGGGCTCTATATTATGGCACGTTTTACCCACTATTGCAGACATGAGTATGGGGTAGACAAGTTTTCCTATTTCAATTGGCACCTTGAGTATTGAGCATCTCATTCGAAATTACGGTATATTGTACAGAAAAACAACTCTTTTCTCTTCATACTGTGTTGAAAGATGGGGCTTGTGTTTTTATGTTGTGCCCAATATTTTTTTTCCCTTTTTCTTTTGACCATCAATTTTGTCTACACTTTTTCCCTGATCATAGTGTATCCTGTATCCCTACAGATTCTGTCATGATTCATGACGACAGTGATAAGTCATAAAAATGCTGGAATTGCTTAGTTTCTTTTCTTTGATCCTTTTTTTTTCACAAAAAACATCTCGTTTTACTTTGGAAATCTTGCATCAGGTGAAATTTTATCGTTTTTCTTTGCGTCAATATTTAAATTTAAATTTAAATATAGTGCAATTCATTAGGTGGGAAATTGAAGTAACTCGGCATCGTGGACATATGTTTGGATGGAGCAAACTTCTATGAGAATTCAATATAGATCAAATGCTTTGTGATCCTCCAAATCTTTTGTTGGGTTTTTCTTTGGTTGTTTTAGGACGGTTTTGATCTCTATGTCTGAAGCCGGTAGCCTCGGTTCAAGTTCTCATCATTTTGATTGAGCTCTGTTGAAATTTGGCTTTCCATACAAGGCAATAATTTACCAGTACCTTTAATAAAACAATAACTTCTTCTTCTTCTTCTTCTTCCTTTTTTTTTTCAAATCCAAGTGCTTGCAAAGTTGAGAGGTTTGTTTTTAAGGTGTATGTGACTCCCTTTTTCTCCTTCTCTTGCCTTGTTTTGAAGTGTGATGCCCAGAAACCAGATGCAGAAGGGAGCTGACATTTAGATGTTTGTGTTCCCGCAGCATGCAGGAAATGTAGGTAACAATCAAATTTCATCACCAATGCTCAGCTGTTTTCAAGATAGCAGATCATAATGCATTTACTCAGTTTGCTTAATTGATTGATTGAAATGGTCAAAGTCTAGAGTGCACTCAGGTTGCAAACTTTATAGTAAATGCAATGTGTTATTTCAAAGTGTGCATCGTACACTTGTACATGATAATCAACGGATTGACTGACATTGTTGATCCGTACCCAATAAAGGATATGATTAGGTCGTAGGATGTTTCACTTCATGATCGTTGCAACATTGTTGTGTGGTGTAGACATGCACTATTGTGTTGAAGCTGAATCATGCCATGCTTTTCATTTTGATATTCAGAAAACATCTCAGTTCGTCAGTTATTTATCAGCATGGAATTACATATGACTATATGAGCAGTAGCATCGCATAATGTTCTAACCATGACAATGGCAAGTCAGCTGTCAGTTAGCAGCACAACGGAGCCACAAGTTCTTCGTGCCTCGAGATCTCTGTGAGCACCGGCTGCCTCCGATAGCGGGTACACATGGTTGACGTGCACACGCAGCACCCCCGCTGTGACGCCGGCGAAGACTTCATCGGCGGCCTGCAGCAGCTCTTCGCGGGTGGTGGTGTAGTGCATCAGTCCTGGCCGGGCCAGGACCAACGATTTTGGAGCGAGTTCGCTCACTGAGACAGGGTCTGGTCTCCCTGAAGACTGGCCGTAGGAGACCATGCATCCGCGCGGCATCAAGCAGGCCAGAGATCCCTGCGTAACAGAGTTTCAGACAAGAGCCAATGCCCCATGCGAACGCTGGAAAGTTTTCCAATTCCTACATGAGTTGAGGCGACCCCTATGGAATTCCTGTGAAGTAAGACTTATGTAATGAACTTGACATTGATCGCTAAATTTTATGGCTAGCCTCCATCAAGAACATTGAATTAGATATCATCGCAGGATGATGCAAATTTGTTAAAAACTTAAAAGAAGCTTGTTTATACCTGGAATGTGTCCTTCCCAACGGCGTCGTAAACTACATGAACCCCTTTGCCTGATGTGATCTCGGCCACCCGAGCCACAAAATCCTCTTTCGTGTAAACTATCACATGGTGGCACCCGTCTTGGGTAGCTTGGACGGCCTTTTCCTCGGTGGAAACGGTGCCGATAACGGTGGCACCAAGAGCGTGCGCCCACTGGCAGAGGAGAGAGCCGACTCCACCAGCAGCAGCATGAACTAGAACAGAGTGGCCTCTCTGAACCTGCACAGGACAAGATGAATGTGCCGGTAAGATGCATTCTGGAATAAAAAATCGTATTTGTCTTTGAACAAGGCTGCTGCAAAATAGCCTACATTAGGGGATTCAATTTGACTCAAATTTAATTTAATGGATAAATAGCAATCAACCTTAAAGGCTTGTAGCACAAGAACATATGCAGTCATTCCCTTCAGTAGAACAGACGCTGCAGTTTTGTAGTCCACTGCAGGAGGTATAGGAATAGCCACACTTGCTGGGATAATCTGCTCTTCAGCATAAGAGCCCATTGGATTATCAGCATAGCCAACGATATCACCTACTTTGATGCTCGTAACCCCTGGACCCACAGCAGACACAACTCCAACCGCTTCTTTGCCTGGACGAATAGGAGTCCATGTTTCATGAATGCCAGAATAAGATCAAGACTTCAATTAGTAGTTGATCAGTCATAAAGTACATTGTTCAAATACTTTAAACAACATAAGGAGCATAATTTTTATGGTGAACATTGTAATGCAAGTCTAAACATTGCACTCTGACAGTTCATTTGCAAATAGTAATTGACAGTCACGACTCATCCTAGATAGAAGTTGCAGTCGGTTAAAGTATTGAAAATGTAGCCCTTATGGATGATATGTCAGTGAGGTTTCAATTTCAATTGTCAGCTAAATTGTAATGGTATGGTTCCAAATATTTTAATGGTGTTTTTCAAAACTAGATAATCTTCACTTAGTATAAGGGCATGAATCTAATTAACCCATCACTCTATGATTATAAATGACAGTGATTGAAGAGAATTTTTTTTCCCTTGTTCCTTCTGCTGTAAGCCATAATTCATTAGCTTAGGTTACATCTTACAGAACGGATAATGAAGGTATAATCAGATTAATATACAGAGTTTCGATCCAGGTGGTATTTTCCCTACACTTTCAGTCGAAACAAAAAAAGTAATAGTGTTAAGGATTGACAGTCTGCCATGGAAACCAGGGAAAAGTAGACTGTAGCTTTTTTGGCATCATGGATCCTAACTAAGTTCAAGTATATGCTCATTAATCTAACAATTTCTGTGATTTCTTTAACCAAGCATTGCACTGCAATCTGCCAGTTGAAAAGTTCTTCCCTCACGTGTTATGCTGTGAGAAATCATTTGTGTATTTTTTCTAGCACATTCTAAAATCAAACTGTTACCATCTCTATAAGTGGAGGCAACATAAGTTTCCCCAGACCGCAAAGCTCAGTATCCTATTTAGGAAAATAACTGTTTAATAGACCAATATATTTTCTCAAGGTCTGAAAACACCCAGTCATACTAGAATGAGCTTCTGACGGACTGCTAATCATCAACAAACAAGCTGGTAATGAAATCAGTACCAGGAATAAATGGCAGAGGGGTGCGATGCAATCCAGTACGGTAATACACATCGACATAGTTGACACCGATGGCCTTGTTCTTGATTCGGATCTCTCCTTCATTGGGCTCCCCAACCTCAACCTCTTCCCAGTTTAGCACCTGTTAAAACATGAAAGAGTACAAACCTCGAATCTCAAAGGCTTCATTTCCGCAAGCACCTGGGACGAGAATGTCAAGATTAAATGGTGTAGTTTTTGGCAGAACACTAACTTCTGGGTTGCCAAGCTTGTGTACCCTTATCGCCTTCACCCTCATCCCTGATTTAAGCGATTGGATGTTGGAATCTTGAATATAATCCGCGACCTGGTGACATCATGTCAGATTATCAGTGTAGTTCTGCTGTTAGGATGTGTTTTGTCAACTAGCACTACTTGGATGTTTTGGTCAGATTATCAACAGAAGCAGACTCCACTGCACATCCATGATTCAACACTTGGATGTTGGAACCAAATGACGGAGCCAATATAAGGGCAAGTAGGCGAACTGACCAGATTGTCGCCTGGCTTCCGTTCTCCCGCGCAGCAGCGGAGGGTCACGAATCAAGACGAGGCCTTGGGGCGTTCGTCCTGCGAGCCCTCCCCCGTCCCGTTGCTTCCTCCGTCTGTGGGTAGCTGGAGCACCAAAACGCCGAAGCCTCAGCGACTCCCGACATTGACGTTGGCGACCGGCTGACAGAGACCGGGAGCTGAGTCGGGGGAGGTCGCCTACTGTACAGATCTAAAAGATAGTCGATTTGACGTGAGATACTAGGCAAACGTATCAGAACCAGATTCGTGTGAGAACTATAAGAACTTCAATCTGTACTACATGATTTTGATCCAATGGGACGTATGAATTCAGGTGGGAGGGTGGATTTGCAAAATCACCGCCCACTTAATAATACTTTTGCAAATTCTCCCTCTCACCTCTCCCTATACGTCCCCCTTGGATCAAGATCATGTGGCCCAAATTAAAGTTCTAAAGTTCTCACACGAACCTGGTTCTCATAGAATACGCTCCCGAGATACTAACCTCTTTTTTTTTTCCGACTGAGATACAACCTCTATTTGATATCCCTCTCTCCATACTTTATGTAGGGTGTTTTGAAGATTCTAATTTTCTATAAATATAATTTGTTTTGAGGATAGGGCAAAATTGTGAGGTTGTGTGAGTTAACGGGTAGAGGTAAAAATGAAGGGTATGGCGGTTTTTTAACTCTTAGACTATTTTTATGTTTGAATGATAGAAAGTCTTATATTTAGAGATGAGAGAGTAATAGTTAATATTTTAAAAAAGGAAAAAGTCTACTTAACCCCTTCACCTACGAGAGGTGGAACACATCACCCCCTGACCTATGAAACTGGCTTTTTTACCCCCTGAACTTTCCAAAACTGGGCAAATCACCCCCTGAAGCGGTTTTGGACGGCGGTTTGCTACAGTAACGACGGCTTTGTTCTTAATTCGGCTGAAACTTTGAAAAATCGTAGTAAATCACAAAAAAAATCATAAAATATGAAATCCAATTTTTTTTACTCCACATGAGTATATCTACACAGTAAATATATAATATAATACTCCCTCCATTTTTAAATTGTTGTCGCCATTGACTTTTTTATTTACGTTTGACCGTTCGTCTTATTCAAAATAGTTGTTCGAATATGCAAAATTATAAGTTAGGTTCAAACTTACTTTGAAGATAAAACAAATCATCACAAAATATATGATATTTTTAAAACTTTGTTGAATAAGACGAATGGTCAAAGATAGCAAAAAAAGTCAATGGCGACAACAATTTAAAAACGAAGGGAGTATGCTTTAGAACATTTTTTTACAGCTATGAATTAATTATATAAAAGCATAGATCTAAAGCTACATAAAAAAAAATGTTCTAATGTATACCATATTATATGTTCACTCTGTAGATCTATTCATGTGGAGTCCAACAAAATTAGATTTTCTATTTTCTGAATCTTCTGTGATTTATTATGATTTTTCATAGATTCAGCCAAAATAAAAAAAAAATAGACAAAACTGCTGTTACTGTAGTAAGCCGCCGTCCAAAACCGCTTCAGGGGATGATTTGCCTGGTTTTAGAAAGTTCAGGGGGTAAAAAAGCTAATTTCATAGTTTGAGGGGTGATGTGTTCCACCTCTCATACGTAGGGGGGTTAAGTAGACTTTTTCCTTAAAAAAACTCAGTGTATACCAGCAGTAACATACACATAATACTTATATATACTTACTCTCTACCTCTACGAGCAGCCAAAAAGACCGAGCCAGATAATTTCAAGATTCATGAAGTCATAATAAAAATAGTTAACCGCAGCGCAACATTTATGCCGAACACACAAATCATGGTAGGTTGACTCTAACGTCAGAAACCTATTCGAGGTAATATTTATTCAACTATTTAGTCCAATGTAGCAACAAAAATAGTAAAAATATCAAGGGCTGTATAATAAAAAATACTTTAAACATATTAAGTTTCTTAACAAACAGAAGACATGATCATGAGGAATTAATAGTAAACTCAAAGTTAATAAGTATTTTGAAATGAAAGTTTATACGATATACTACAAAAAAAGCAAGGTGATATTTCAAGACACATTTATTTACATGTTCACATATATATAGTTCCGTTGAACAAATAGTTGAAAAAAAAAGACAGATGGTTACGAGAATCGTAACATTGAAGTTGAGAAGTATTTTTAAATGAATGTTTATACATTATACTATATAGAAAGTAGGGAAAATATTAGGTGCACAAAAAGTATTTGGTGCCCATGTGCACAAGCTCATTGAGAGTCATTGGATTTCATTTACACGTCTAAAATTATGGGTGAGAAGTTCCATTGATGAAGCAAATGTTTTTTAAAACACAATATAGATTTATGGTTGCTAAAATCATGGTCGAGACTTTCTAAACTTCAAATATTTCAGAGCATCAAGATTAGATCTTACGGTCTAAAAAATTTATGCACATGTGCATCAAATACTCTTGTGCACCTGATATGTCCTCTAAAAAGTAAGAGAATATTTAAAAAACACGTTTATTTATGCAAAGACGTGCCCACACACCACACGGACACACAAGTTAGCGTAAGTTGTCTCTCCCAAGCGTGACATGTGGGAGTGTCAAGACCTACTCTCAACGATGCTCCTCCTTTGTTCCACATCCTTGGACCTTGTCATCTGAGCTTGCCACTGGAAGCTAATACACTAAGGTGTTTGGTTAGCAGTGGCGGATCTATCAGGCCAGCAGAAGTGATTTTCTTAGAGTGACAACTCTGGTGAGGAAAAATGTCTAGTGGAATGGTGGCAGCGTTACTCTCCAAATTCTTCTAAAATTCATATATGTTTCCTTCCATTCCAAAGGAAGCCGATAGCATTTACGTTTCAACTGGCACCGAGCAGGTTGCTGTTTTGGTAGGTAGTTTGTTTTCCTTAGGCAAGCTCACCCTTTTTTTTTGACATAATAATACAATGCTTGCTAGTTCGTGGATCTTTCGGGGAAAAAATCGAGTGTTGATTTTAGTGAGTTTCTCGCCCCTTTGCCTTAGGATTCGTTAATTATCTTTCTCGATGAGATGGGGTCCCCCCCCCCCCCCCCCCCCCCCCACCCCCCAACTTCTAGCTGGCTTGCTCCGGCTCCTCTCCTTTGTCTGTTCTTGCTTCTGTGACGCAAGGCCTTGGCAATTATATATCTGTGAGCTGCCACAAGAATGGCGCTAGCAACTCTGAATAAGTGAACATTAATTTCAAAATAATTATTATTCTGGCCATGCACTTGATTAATGACCTGAACAATGATGGTTCAAGTGCATAGCTAGAAAGATAAATATTTTGAAATAGAGGGAGTATATTGCTTCGTCCATATCACTTCTCCTGACTGCTTGAAGGGCAGGTATGAAGGGCAGGTATATAATGTCTTCAATCTCAAGGGGAATTTCGCCCATACTTCGGATTTTGATTGTGCTCGTTGCAGGTAAAAAAATGAAACCAAGAGAGGGACCGCAACAAATCTTGCACATGACCCAATATCTACCAACAATGCAACTTGTAAAGCCACACACAACGAAAATACCTAGTCACTGAAACACACAACTAACATTTCAATTTCATGCCCCGAAAGGAAACTGGCACTGGTTGATGCCAGTGTTTCATTTGTTTTTTTGCAGAATTAAACGTTTCAACTTGTCAAACACTCCCTAGATTGATTTTTTGATACATAGTGTTTTAGCTTTCTCTTTCTTTGGCGTATTAATACAATTCCAGCTAACTTTTGGATCTTTCGGGAAAGAAATTGAGTTGAGATTTTGGTGCTGGCTAGCTCTGGCTCGGATTGGATTAACATCCAAATCCAAATCAAGTCCAATTAAAAAAAATCCAATCCAAATCCAAATCCAATTAAGATGCCCGTCGTCCAATCCAATCCGGATTGACTAGCGCACAGCAGTTGCAAGGAACAGCCGGGCTTCTTCCCATCCATGCGCTGCCCTGGCCGCGTCGCCGAAGCACGCGCCGGCCCCGGTGCCGCCGGCCAAGGAGCCAACTGCGGCGTTGCCGATGGCGTCTCCGCCCGCCCCGCCCCTGGACAGCTCCTCGGCCTCCGCGCCCTCCGCCGACGTCCCCTCGTCGAGCCCACTCGGAGCCGGAGCCACGCTCACCCCGCCGGCGCGGCCATGCCCCCAGTCGCCGGCGATGGCGTCGCTGCGCCCGCCTCCAGCGCCGGCGCCGTCGCCGGCGATGGCGAGACTGAGACGGCGTGAGTTCCTACGGCCGACATCGCTGTGTTTCCTGAAGATTGTTGACCAATCCATTTGGATTCTGGACTCTGTTGGACTTCATGCTTATGGACATCCAAATCCATATACGATCCAATCCATATTGATCCAGATCGTTTAGTCCAATTGGACTCTGGATGAGCCGAAGTCCAGTCCCAGGACTACTGGCTCCTCTCTTCTGTCCGTTCATGGCTTCTATGACGCAACACCTTGGCAGTATCTGGTTCTGAACTGCTATTGAGACTGGCACTACTAGCTGTATATGACACTACTACAATTACTAGCTATGAATAAGTGGACATCCATTGGAAATAGTTCATATTCTCGTGATCATGCACGTGGTCAATGACCTGGACACTGATCATTCAGGTGCATGGCCAGAACAAAAAATGTTGTGAAACAGAGGGATTATATTGTTTCCTTTAGATTGTTCACTTCTTCTTTTCTAAAAAAGATTGATCACTTCTCTGACTACTTAATAGCTATGTGTGCTCATGGGTCCGCACGACGGACGTGCATAGTGTCCTCATCTCAAGGGAATACACTCAAGAACAGAACTACAACAAAATCTTGCACATGACCCAAAATCAACCAACGATACAAATTGTAGAGTCCTTTACCTGTGTGCCATTAAGAAAGTTGTCGGTTACCTGTGTGCCACAAAAAAGTTTAGAGACACCTGTGTGCCATGAGCCCAATTTTCGTTTACCCGTGTGCCATATTGGATGGATGGAGACTTAACAGAGGTGGTAGGGGCTGTGTAAAGACAGTTTTGCCCTTTTGTACAACAATGGCTTAAAAAAATCAAGAAAGTGAAAATAGTTTTGAAATCACGTTAAAAATCAGTAAAAATAGTAATAATTTGAAAAAAGCGTAAAAAATAGAAATGTGGAAAATAAGAAAAAAAAAAGGAAAAATCAGGCATAAATTTTTTAAAAGGAAAAAAACAGGTGCATGACCATTGCATACCAACAAATAAGTACATATCACATGGAAAAAAATGTGCATGACCATTACATAGCAACAAGTTAATATCACCAACAATTAAGCAATTAAGTTCACTAGTTTTCATCACACTTAGTCCACACAGACAGTAGTAGTTCACCATACATGGCTTAAATTACATCAAAAGTAGTAGTTCCTCCACAGAATTTATTCAAGCTGGAGTTTCTTCTTGCTTCTGGTATTAGAAGCTGGGCTGGATGGGTTGGCCACTTCAACTGGAGCCCTCCTTGGTGTACACTTCTTCATGACGGCTCGCTTCTTCCTTGGTGTGTGCACCGTCTGTTGAGAGACTGCACTGTCTTCATGAACAAGTGGATGGTGCTCAATTTGGAGAGGAACGGGGTCATTGGATCCAGTTCCAGACCTTGTGTGAAAGCAAGAAAAAGAGATCAGTGAGGTTGTAAATGACAAGATCTGGAAAGTGAAAGATCATACCTGCTAGTACTTGTTGGTGGTGGCCCCTTCTTTTTGGCGGCTTTTTTCACTCTCTTTGGCTTCTGTGTAGCACTGGCCACTGCCTCATTGTGTGGGAATACCATGCCTGATCCAGGAGTGGCCACAACAATGCTACTTACTGTGTTACTGGAAGATGCTTTCTTCAGCCTCTTCTTTGGTGGACCCCTGAAATAAAGTATGGGAAATTGTTATTTTGCATAGATAAACATGAAGTGATCTCACTGTGTAGCTATGTCTAGAAAGTCTACCTCTCAGCCTCAAATGCAGCTATGTCATCTGGATTGCCATTCTTACATGTGTACCAATGGTGCCCTAACTGGTGGCATATTGGGCACTCATGTTGCCTTTTACCGGTGCCTCCCGCAGTGTCTGATTTCTTCCTACTACTACTACCTCCCTCCAAAGCTGATTTCATCCTGTTCTTCCTCCTTCCTCCTGCAGTTGACTTAAGCAATGGAGGATGCATGAAGAAGCCATGGGTGGGTTTGGGCCACATGGACTTGTCAGGAATAGAGGGCACAGAACCTTCATATGCCATTTTGAATTTCTCAACTGAATAGCACTCATCCACATAATCTTCAAGTTTGGCCCCAGGAATTGATGTGATGTAGGCAATGGCATGTTTGCATGGTATTCCTGACCCTTGCCAAGCTCTGCAGGAACATGTCCTCTCAGTTATGTTCACTACAAACCTGAAGCTACTATCTGAACTTCCCTTAGCACAAACTTCTGCAATGCCATCAGGTGAGCTTGTGATTACTTCAATGTCAAGGTTATAGCTAGCTGCTATCAACTTTTGCACTATATGAGGCAATATCTTTCCTTCAAATTTTTTGGCAACCCTTTTTCTATTATTCCATTTAATCAAGATCATCTGTCTAATGGTATCCATCAAGTCATCTAGGTGCATGCCCTTGTGATCCTTTACCTGCCAACAAAGCAATTCAATTTGTAGTAAACATGGAGTAAAACAATGTGGAAAAGGAAATCAAATCAATTTGTTAATGAAGGCAAGCTTACCCATTTATTGAATGCCTCAGCCAAGTTATTGGTAATATAATCCACTTTTGACAATGTGGAAAACTGGCTTCTGGTCCACAGTTTATTGTGATTTTCCTGAATCCATTTCATAGCCTCTGGTTTGGCTGCAGCCATGGCTTGATAATGTTTCTCAAACATGTAGGGGCTCCAAGAATATGCAGCTGCCCACAAGTGATCAGCAAAAATCTGTCCACTATGATGCTTCTTGAAATTCTGTACTAGATGATACATACACTCTCTATGTTCAGCATATGGAAAAACCATGCTAACCCCATGCATCACTGCTTGCCCACAATCAGTGCTGAATGTAAGACCAACTGGGTTGCCTATAGCTTCTTTCAACCTCTCCATAAACCACTCCCAATTTTCATTTGTTTCTGAGTCAATGACACCAACAGCTACTGGATACATCCAGTTGTGACCATCAACTGCACAAGCTACACACAACTGGCCCCGAAACCTTCCATTCAAAAATGTACTATCTACTGCAAGATATGGCCTACAACCTCGTAGAAAACCATCAACACAAGCTTTCAAAGCAAAAAACAGCCTATTAAACCTTATTTTGTTGTTGATGGTATGGTGATCAATTACAACAAAGGATCCAGGACTAGTATCCTCTATCTGAGCCTTAAATCTGTACAGGTTGTCAAAACTTTTGCCCCAAGGTCCATAAAGTTTGTCCATAGCAAGTTGCTTACCTAGATAAACTTTCCTGTAGGTCACATCAATTTTGTGGCTCTCTTTCAACCTCCTTCTCAGCTCTTTGCCACCCAATGTTCCATCTTCCTTCAACCAATCAATCACTTGTTCACAGACCCAAAACTGTGTCACTCCTACACAAGTGCCTTCCCTCCTAGTGCTGTGACAATTCTCATGCAAGTATGGGTTCCTTGTGATCTGCCAATTTAGACATCAATGGTTATTTACTTCCAAAAAAAAAAAGACAGATTTGGTAGCATATAACAGTGTCAGAAAAAAATTACCTGCACTGTGACTTCATCACTCAAAGTAGTGGTATGAATTCTCCACCTATAGCCCAAATTCTTGCCTCTGCAATACACCCTGTACCGAGTTTTATCAGCCTTCTCAATGTTATATTGGAACTCGTACTTGGTAGCATGTGTAGCTAAAGCCAACTTAAAAGCATTCATGTCCGAATACATAGTGCCTACTGCCATAGGCGGATCATTCTTGTCATAGTTTGCATCAGGTTTCTGTGGAGGCTCTCTATCTGTAACAATGTCATCTTCCTCTATTTCATCATCAGACAAAGATTCATCTTCGTCTATTTCATCTTCCTCTACTTCGTCATCTAACAATGTGTCTGGTTCAGATTGACTAGGGAGAATGGGAGGTGCTGGATGTTCAGGACCAATGTCAATATACAAGCATTCATCATCAACACCCACATGCTCATTGGATGGGTTTGGGTTAGCAAGGTATTCACTATCTGCGGATTTAGTAAGGCAAGATTCTCCTGTGCATATTTCTACTGAATGGCCAGTACCAATTTCCCATTGTGAAATGTCAGGAGGCTCACTACCCAAGCCGGCGTCCATCCTACAGATGAACAACAGCGCATGCTCAGCACATATGCATACATCACATATATGCGAGCAAGGAAGAAGAGAAGCGTTACCTTCTGATCCAATAGATGGCGACCTGACGCGGGACGGCCCGGGAGCGCGGCCTGTGCGCGCGGCCTGGACGCGTGTAGCACTCTCAATTTTGCGCTCATTTAAAAACCTCTAAAATTGACCCTTTTAAAATTTTTTCAACTAAAAGCAATTTGTTAGATTAAGTTTAGAGCCAAAAATAAAATTTTTGAATTTTAAATCATGCACAAGGATCACCATATGCATTTTTGGATTTTGTTGCTTTTATTTTAAGTGTTTGTTTGGGTTTTGTTTTTGTCCGAATTTGAATTGCCTTCAAATTCAAATTCCAAATTTATTTGAATCAAAACCAGCCCCAAATCAGTGTTGGGCCGAATCTCAGCCGGCCCATGTCCCTTTTCCTTTTTCCCTTTTCTTTTTCCCTCCGCGCCAGCCCGCTCCCGGCCCGTAGCGGCCCAGCCTCTTCACCGGCCCATCTCCTCTTCCCCTGTGTCGCTGACCGGTGGGACCCACCCGGTCATCTCCCTCCTCGCGCCGCCGGCGTAAATCACGCCGCCGCCCATACCGCGCTGTCGGAGCTCGTCGTCGCGTCATCTCCGCGCCACAGGAACCGTACCGCCGCTCGCGTAAGCCACACCGGCTTCTCCCCGTCGCGTCGCGTCGCGCAGCGCTGCCGCGGCCAACCTAACCCTAAACCGGCGAGCTTCCCGACGCCGCCCACGCCCTGCCGCCCTCCTCCGTCAGCCACAGCCTCCCTCGTCGCCTCCGGAGCACTGCAGCCATCCTCGCAGCGCGTCACCGCCGTCCTCCGCGCCCAGCACCGTCACGTCGGCATTAATTCCGGCGAAAATATCTCGCCGGCGGGCGAGATATTTTCCTCGCCGCGAACCGCCATCGGAGCGCTATAAAGCGGCTCGAGTCCCCCTCCTTCCCTCCTCTGTTCGCATTCTCCATTTCCCCTCACACCCGAGCCCTCCGCCACATTTCTCCTCTTTTCCCTTCCAACTCCGGCCAATCTCCGACGAGCTTCCCCGCCGCATCCCCGCGCTCCCCGCTTCCTTCGAGCTCGAGGTGAGCACCTCCACTCCCTGCCCTTCCCCCTGCACCCTCTCTTCTCCCTCCTCACGCACCCGAGGATAGCCCGCACCGAGCGCAACCGCTCCGCCGCCCCCTTCTTCCTCTCCGGCCGCCGCAGAGCCCTCCCCGGCCTCGTCGAGGCCACGCGCAGCACACACGCGCTCACGCGCACGTTCGCGCGCCCTCGTAGCCGCTCTCCCGCACGCGCACATCATCTTCTCCGCGCGCGCCCGAGCGCCGCCCATCTCCGGCGAGCTCGCAGCGCAGCTCTAGCTCCTGCCCTCGTCACCGTCAAGCGCTTCCAGGACCGCCGTCGCACGGCGCGCCCGCAGCCACCCTTCGCGTCCCGCTCCGGCCACCACAGCCCCCACCGGTGAGCGCTCCGGCGTCGCGCCGCCGTGCGCGCGCCCGCGCCGCCGCGCCTTGACGGCACCACGCGGTCGTCCGACGTGGCTGCCACGTCGGCGCCCCGGGCCCGCAGCGACCAGGTCGTCGCGCCACGCGGTGCGCCCGGCGCACCGTGGACCTCTTCCTTTGCGCACTGGTCCACAAATCCCATAAACTCAGTTCACCAAACAGTAACCCGGCCCCTCTGGACCCGCATGTCAGTCTCTCTTGCACAGATCAAATTGCTAGGTGCACCCGAGATTGTACACAGAAAACAATTTCGACCACTTTTCCAATAGCAGAAAAATCCCAATAAATTCCCAAAAATCATATATTAGTTTCTAAACATTTTGCAACCTTTGAACACCTCAGGAAAATAAGGATGTTGATTACACTTAATTAAGTTGATCAATTCCTAATCCTTTCCTTTCCTATTCAATCAAAAATTCATAACTATTTCATCCTAACTCCAAATCCAGAAATTCCTTCGCCTAAATCCCTCTAAAATCCTTCTCTACTTGTCTACGCCAAAGTCATCTCTATTTTCTGTTTATTTGGGATTTTATTTTATTTAATGATTGTTATATGCTTGAGCGGTAGATTTATTCGCCTTTTATTTATTTGGATCGTTAGATAACCAAACGTTCGAAGAAGAGCACGAGGATCCCGACTACGAGGAAGGACTAGAGGAAGAAGACTTCGAAGGCAAGTCCTAACCCCTTTGATCATATTGCGCCTATGTTCGCAAATAATCCTATTTAGAGCCTAATTTCAAATAAACATGCATAATATTTTATAAATGATTTAAATGCTTAGTATGTCCTAAGTAATTGTTGTTTGCCTCACCTTGACATTGCTTGTACCCTAATCTCCTTGTTAACCCTAGGTCCCAACATCATTAATATTTAATGATTTGTTGGATGAAAATGCTGCTTAGGACTTTATTACATTGTGTATATAATTAATCTTGCTACACATGTTTTTGTGTTAAAAATGTGTGAGTGCTTGGTGGTGTGCGTAAATGTGAACTTGGGTGGGATTAGTGATGATATGCAACCCATAGTGGGGTATGTTTTGGCGGGACCAGGCGAGGTAGTCCTCAGTGGGGAGGCTATCTCTGGGACGCCTTCCTCGTGAGGAACGGCTATTGAAGATGCCTGGTTCGGTCGTATAAGGACCGGTTCATGTGCCGCCTTGCTTAGCACCCATCGTGCAACCACATGCCTTGTATGGGAAAGGTTTGGAACCACACCCTACTATAGTGTCACCCGGTACCCACCAGGAGGCGGGAGTCGCAGCGGAAGCCAGGAGAAGACCTAACGAGATTGGCGTTAGCGTCCGGCGGATGGTGTTGGCCAGTGGCCCTTATTCCTATGGTGAATGGATGCCCCTGGTTGTGGATTTTCCGTGGTGGTGCCGTGGTGACACCAAGTAGGTACGGAACCATTAGTATGCCAGTCTAAACCATGACGATGGCAAAGGCTGGTATACCTTGTGGGTAAAGTGCACAACCTCTGCAGAGTGTCGAATCTATCCGGATAGCCGTGTTCCACGGCATTGGACAATTGCGAAAGCAATGGCCACACAAATGATTAGATTTTCCTGTGTGAGTGATCCTTAGCGTGTGTGTTTTGGAATACGCCGGTTTGGAGCCGTGTGCTGGTTGTTGGCCAGCGTTAAAACTTGGGAACTGGCGGGATGGATGCATCTCCCCCAGGGCCAACCAACCCCACTAAACTCAAAATCTTAATTGACTTAGTTTGCAAAGCAGTTTTGCTTTTCAAACCAACCTTTGCACAAAAATTGGCTTTTCGGCCGATATATCACACCCCGGCCTTTATCGTTGATCTCTCCCTTGCATGCTATTAACCCTTGTGTTAGGACTTGTTGAGTACCTTATGTACTCACTCTTGCTTCAATCTTTCAGAAGAAGAACCAGAATATGACTTCCAAGGCGATGGTGATGATGAGTAGGGTTTCCGTCCGCGCGCAAGTCTGCCTGTAGTGTGGACCTCGCTTTAGTCTTCCGTTGCAGTAGCTCTAGTGATGTGTCACTGTCCTCAGTGACGCACAAGTATGGTGGTTGTGCCGTGTTGTAATAAGGCTTTAGCCACTGTACAAAGACCTTTTGTAATATAAAGGCTTGTAATGAGACTTGGTAATATTATCAATGGTATGACTCTGAGATGCCATTCTGTAAAAGTGTCGTATCAGCTACTGATCCAGGGACTGATACGGTAAGCACTAGTGCCTCAGAAATGGGGTACGACAGAGTGGTATCAGAGCCGTACTTGCCCGTAGGATGGACCCTAAGTTGGAACGTGTAGGCGAGAGAGTGATAATTTCTTATAGAAATTATTTTGCAAAAACTCTGCTTACCTTACCTCTATTTATAAATTATTTTCTCCAGTACTTACCTCTTCTTCAAAATTGTGTGTAGGTAGATGGAGGACTTTCGTGCAGAGTTAGCCCAGCTGGAGGAGCGTTACACTCAGACTGCCCGCGTTCTCGAGGACACCGCCCAGTGGTGGGACGAGGACGTCCGCAGACTTCGAGAGACCCAGGGTCAGCTTGCAGAGGTTCAGGCACAGCTCGCTGCGTCCCAGGACGAGGTTGCACGTTTGACCTCCAGACTTGAGTTTGTGAGGAGACTTTGGGAGGAGGACGCTCTGTACCTGATCAGGGAGGTGGACCGCTGCTACGTGAGACTCCACGAGGTTGGAGCAGGACCCCGCCGCAGGATGACCCCGAGGATCGGAGGACCAGCGTGTCACCTTCACTACGCTTGCCCGACTGACTCGGACCCTGACACTGAGCCGACTGGAGACTCCTGGTCTTCTGGAGGTTCAGACCCGTCGGGGGATGACTCAGGGTTAGACTCCGACACCCAGAGGCACACTGACTCAGAGGACTCTCAGGACCTTATGGAGTGGGCCGCAGAGTTAGAGGCCGCACTCATGAGAGAGGGGTCCACCGAGGAGGACTGTTACGGAGTTGCCCCCACTGAGGAGTCAGTGGCGGAGAACTTCGTGGACCTTCCTGGAGACGACGACGAGGTTATGGGCGAGGAGCAGCCAGTGCCGTTCGTCGCCCCAGCAGAGCAGGAGCAGCCAGTGCAGTTCGTCGCCCCCGCAGAGCAGGAGCAGCCAGCGCCGTTCGTCGCCCCAGCAGAGCAGGAGCTGCCAGGACTTCCGACACCGACACCCTACGACGAGGAGTACTACCGTCTGCTTAGCACCGACGAGCTTACCGCAGACCCGTTCGACCTCTACGCTGAGTGGCTTCAGGACCGTGGCTTCGACGTCTGAGCAGCAGGAGTTGGCGTCGAGGAGTAGCCTTAGTTAGTAGTAGAGGCCGCTGTTGCCTTGAGTAGTGGAGTCTAGTAGTTGCCAGGTGTGTCAGTAGTATGGTTGGTAGTCGTAAGTTAGAGTCGCCCTGTGGTTGAGTCTCGTGTCGAGTCGTGGATCGTCGAGTCCTTGTATATAAATAAAAGGACTTGGGTATGTATGATCGAACCTTGTTATTGTGAATAAGTTGCTGTGATGTTGTAATGATGCTGGATCTTTCTGTTTGTGTGTGTGCAAGATTTCTGGAATTTCCTTCCATTGATCTTGTTTTGTTATGCCTCGTAGTTCGTAGATTCTTTCGAGTGTCCTATCTCACCTTTCTGCTAAACCCGTTAAACAGATGCCTCCCAAAAGATCTGTCAGACTCCAGCAACGCCGTGAGCGTGAAGAACACGATGATGTGGACAACGCCCAAGGTCATGGACGTGGACGTGGTAGAGGCAGGAACACTGCCCCACGTGGTAGAGGTGGAGGTAGAATTGGACGCAACAATAACCAAGAACACCAGAAGATGAAGAGAGTCAAAATCAGGAAGGACATGATGAAGTGGTAAATAATAATCAGAACAGAGGTGGAGGAAACCAAAACCGTGGTAGAGGTGGAAGAGGTGGTGGACGAGGTGGTAGCATACCAGGACCGCCTGTCACCAATCTAGTGGAAGTGATGGACAATCAAACTCGTCTGATGGAAGTGATCGCTCAAGGATTGCTAGATCGTGCTCCAGGCCCTCAGACCAAGATGTCAGAATTTATGAGGCTCAGGCCACCAACTTTTGAGAGTGCTGAGGAAGATCCTTTAGCAGCAGATGACTGGTTGAGAAGTATCACCAAAAAGCTAGATGTCATCAATGCCAATGATAGAGAAAGAGTTCTTTTGGCATCTCACCAGCTTCTTGGAGCAGCAGGAGAATGGTGGGATAATTATCGTGAAGCTGCAGAGGATGCAGAAGCTATCACTTGGGATGAGTTCCAAGAGGAATTCAGAAGGTACCATATACCCGAGGGTATTATGGAGATGAAGGCTGATGAGTTCCGCTCTCTGAAGCAGGGAGCTATGACAATGAATCAATATATCCGGAAGTTCATGAAGTTGGCATGCTATGCACCAGAGGATGTTAACACCGACAAGAAGAAGCAGGATCGCTTCAGGAAGGGACTTAACCCAAGTCTGAAGATGCAGTTGATCATGCACATTTATCCAGATTTTAACACCCTCATGAACTGTGCCATACTACTGGAAGATGCTCGTTCTCATATCGAGAACGACAGGAAGCGCAAGTTCAATGCACAGAAATTCAAGCAACAAGAGAGGAACCAGAGGCCAAGAGGCAACTTTCCTCAGAAGCCCAAATATCAGCCAACCATGCAGTATAGGACCTCAGCGTCCAACCAGCAAAATTCTGCACCTTCTTACCGCAATCAGAGCTCAGGCAGTCAGCAGAAGAGCAACTCTAGTGTTGCCCAGCCCAATAGCAATGAGAAGAGGACATGCTTTCACTGCCGCGAGCCAGGCCATATGATTGCTAGATGTCCTTATCTGAACCAGAATAACACTTCATCTCAGCAAGCAAGCAACACCAGGAATGTAGCATCTGGAGTTGGACGTGGTGGACAACAATCCTCAGGACAGCAGCGAAGGAGCAATCAAACCTTCGGTCGAGGAAAAGTCAACCACATTAATGCAGATGAAGTTGAAGACACTCCAGACGTTGTACTTGGTGAGTACCTCGTCAACTCAACTCTCGCAACAGTTCTGTTTGATTCTGGAGCTTCGCATTCGTTTGTTTCATCAAAGTTTGTTGCTACAAATGGTTTGCCAACTGTCATGCTAAAGCAACCCCTAATAATCCGAACTCCCGGGGCCGAGACCAAAAGTTATTTGGGATGCCCACGGGTTAAGATCCTTTTAAGTGGGGTAGAGTTCCTAGCGAACTTAGTAGTCCTAGAATCTCAGGGGATAGATGTTATCCTCGGAATGGACTGGTTAAGTAAGCACCGAGGCAATATAGCCTGTGACACTCGAAAAATACCCTGGTAAACCACAAAGGAATTAAAGTGGTATGTGAACCAAAAAGGTCAAAAGTTACACCAATGGTTCACAATATCGAGGCAATGTCATTGGAAGAAGTGCCAGTGGTTTGTGAATACCCAGATGTATTCCCAGATGAGCTACCAGGCATGCCGCCTGACAGAGATATAGAGTTCATCATCGACCTTATCCCCGGAACCTCTCCAATAGCAAAGAGACCATATCGAATGGCAGCTAATGAACTGGCAGAATTGAAGGTACAAATAGCAGAGTTGCAGAAGAAAGGCTTCATTAGGCCAAGTTCGTCACCGTGGGGATCACCAGTTCTCTTTGTCAAAAAGAAAGACGGTAGTTTAAGGTTGTGCATAGACTACCGATCTCTTAATGAAGTCACCATCAAGAATAAGTATCCATTGCCCAAGATCGATGACTTATTTGATCAATTGAAAGGAGCCAAGTATTTCTCCAAAATTGACTTAAGATCTGGGTACTATCAGCTAAAGATTAGAGAAGGAGACATTCTTAAGACGGTTTTTGTTACCAGATATGGACAATATGAGTTCACGGTGATGCCATTTGGACTTACCAATGCACCGGCATACTTCATGAACTTGATGAACAAGGTATTTATGGAGGAGTTAGATCGGTTTGTCGTAGTCTTTATTGACGACATTCTCATCTACTCCAAGAGTGCCGAAGAGCACGAGCAGCATTTGAGGATTGTGCTTGAAAGATTGAGAGCCCACGAGCTGTATGCCAAATTCAGCAAATGTGAATTTTGGCTGAACAAAGTGGCTTTTCTTGGTCACATCCTGACAGAGGAAGGAGTATCTGTGGACCCAGCCAAAGTTGAGGCAGTCCTCAACTGGAAGCAACCAACCACAGTGACAGAAGTCAGAAGTTTTCTTGGTCTAGCTGGTTACTATCGAAGATTCATCGAAGGGTTTTCTAAAATAGCAAGGCCAATGACAGCGTTGACACAAAAAGGAAAAGAGTTCAAATGGACAGAAGCTTGTGAAAGGAGCTTTCAGGAACTAAAGAAAAGGTTAACCACCGCCCCAGTGTTGACCTTGCCAGACATACATCGAGATTTCGTCGTATACTGCGACGCGTCTCGACAAGGTTTGGGATGTGTTCTAATGCAAGATGACAGAGTAGTGGCTTATGCATCGAGACAATTGAAGACGCATGAGCAAAACTACCCAACTCATGATCTAGAGCTGGTAGCAGTGGTGCATGCACTCAAGATTTGGAGACACTACCTAATAGGAAATAAGTGTGAAATCTACACGGATCATAAGAGCTTGAAGTATATCTTCACTCAACCTGATTTGAATCTCAGGCAAAGAAGATGGTTGGAGTTAATTAAGGATTATGACTTGGAAATTCACTACCATCCTGGAAAGGCAAATGTAGTGGCAGATGCACTAAGTCGCAAGACTCGTCACAATCGTATTAAGATGCATAAACGGAGACCCGAGCTTGTGGCAGAATTTGAACACTTGAATCTTCACATTGCCGAACAAGGACAATTGAACGCCCTCTGTGTGGCGCCTAACCTAGAAAGTCAGATTCGAGCAGCTCAGGAGAAAGATGATGAGATACAAGAAATAAAGAAGAAAACGGGATTAGATAAGGCCCCAGGATTTCGAGTGGACAATCAGGGAACCCTATGGTACAAGGATCGGATATGCGTACCGAAAACTGGAGAGTATCAAAAGCTCATCATGGATGAAGCTCATAACTCTGCATACTCCATCCATCCAGGATCCACCAAAATGTACTTGGATTTGAAACAGAAGTACTGGTGGTCAGGAATGAAAAGAGATATAGCAGAATTTGTTGCTCGATGTGATATCTGCTATAGAGTCAAGGCAGAGCATCAGAGGCCTGCAGGATTATTGCAACCCTTACATGTCCCCGTATGGAAATGGGACGAAATCAGTATGGATTTCATTGTGGGATTACCCCGTACTCAAAAAGGAAATGATTCGATATGGGTTATAGTGGACCGTTTGACAAAGGTCGCACACTTCCTCCCTGTGAAGACGGTCTACAGAGGAGATAAATATGCTCAACTGTACGTGGATAATATACTCAAGCTGCATGGAGTTCCGAGCAGGATAGTCTCAGATCGTGGAACCCAATTCACTTCGACGTTCTGGAAAAGCTTACACAAGTTGTTGAAAACTAAGTTGGATTACAGTTCTGCTTATCATCCTCAAACAGATGGACAAACCGAAAGAGTTAACCAAATCCTCGAAGATATGCTTAGAGCATGTGTACTGGCATATGGAAAGGATTGGGAGAAAAGTTTATCTTTCGCAGAATTCTCCTATAATAATAGTTACCAGGCCAGCATACAAATGTCACCATTCGAAGCTTTGTATGGCAGAAAGTGCCGAACCCCTCTGATGTGGTCGGAAGTCGGAGAACGATCTTTCTTCGGCCCAGCCATTATCAGAGACGCAGAAGAGAAGATAGCTCTGGTAAGAGAGAATCTAAAGGCAGCCCGAAGCAGACAGAAAAGCTACGCCGATACCCGACGTAGAGATTTAAGCTTCGAGGCAGGAGATTAGGTGTACCTCAAAGTATCCCCGATACGAGGTACTCGGAGATTCCGAATTAAAGGAAAGTTGGCACCGAGATACATTGGACCTTTTAAGGTGCTTAAGAAAATAGGAGCCGTGGCTTATCGCCTCGAGCTTCCAGAAGAAATGTCAGATGTGCATAATGTTTTCCACGTGTCACAATTAAAGAAGTGTCTGAGAGTTCCAGAGGAAGTAGTACCTCCAGAAGTAATGGATCTTCAACCAGACCTTCGATATCAGGAAAGGCCTATCAAGATTTTGGATATTGCAACTCGGCTAACAAGAAGGAATGCTATACGGTTTTGCCGAGTGCAATGGAGTAATCACACAGAGGCAGAGGCCACGTGGGAACGAGAAGATGACCTAAAGAAAGAGTTCCCCTATCTGTTCGAAAGCGAGTCGGAATCTCGAGGACGAGATTCTGTTTAAGTGGGGTAGGTCTGTAGCACCCTCAATTTTGCGCTCATTTAAAAACCTCTAAAATTGACCCTTTTAAAAAATTTTCAACTAAAAGCAATTTGTTAGATTAAGCTTAGAGCCAAAAATAAAATTTTTGAATTTTAAATCATGCACAAGGATCACCATATGCATTTTTGGATTTTGTTGCTTTTATTTTAAGTGTTTGTTTGGGTTTTGTTTTTGTCCGAATTTGAATTGCCTTCAAATTCAAATTCCAAATTTATTTGAATCAAAACCAGCCCCAAATCAGTGTTGGGCCGAATCTCAGCCGGCCCATGTCCCTTTTCCTTTTTCCCTTTTCTTTTTCCCTCCGCGCCAGCCCGCTCCCGGCCCGTAGCGGCCCAGCCTCTTCACCGGCCCATCTCCTCTTCCCCTGTGTCGCTGACCGGTGGGACCCACCCGGTCATCTCCCTCCTCGCGCCGCCGGCGTAAATCACGCCGCCGCCCATACCGCGCTGTCGGAGCTCGTCGTCGCGTCATCTCCGCGCCACAGGAACCGTACCGCCGCTCGCGTAAGCCACACCGGCTTCTCCCCGTCGCGTCGCGTCGCGTCGCGCAGCGCTGCCCCGGCCAACCTAACCCTAAACCGGCGAGCTTCCCGACGCCGCCCACGCCCTGCCGCCCTCCTCCGTCAGCCACAGCCTCCCTCGTCGCCTCCGGAGCACTGCAGCCATCCTCGCAGCGCGTCACCGCCGTCCTCCGCACCCAGCACCGTCACGTCGGCATTAATTCCGGCGAAAATATCTCGCCGGCGGGCGAGATATTTTCCTCGCCGCGAACCGCCATCGGAGCGCTATAAAGCGGCTCGAGTCCCCCTCCTTCCCTCCTCTGTTCGCATTCTCCATTTCCCCTCACACCCGAGCCCTCCGCCACATTTCTCCTCTTTTCCCTTCCAACTCCGGCCAATCTCCGACGAGCTTCCCCGCCGCATCCCCGCGCTCCCCGCTTCCTTCGAGCTCGAGGTGAGCACCTCCACTACCTGCCCTTCCCCCTGCACCCTCTCTTCTCCCTCCTCACGCACCCGAGGATAGCCCGCACCGAGCGCAACCGCTCCGCCGCCCCCTTCTTCCTCTCCGGCCGCCGCAGAGCCCTCCCCGGCCTCGTCGAGGCCACGCGCAGCACACACGCGCTCACGCGCACGTTCGCGCGCCCTCATAGCCGCTCTCCCGCACGCGCACATCATCTTCTCCGCGCGCGCCCGAGCGCCGCCCGTCTCCGGCGAGCTCGCAGCGCAGCTCTAGCTCCTGCCCTCGTCACCGTCAAGCGCTTCCAGGACCGCCGTCGCACGGCGCGCCCGCAGCCACCCTTCGCGTCCCGCTCCGGCCACCACAGCCCCCACCGGTGAGCGCTCCGGCGTCGCGCCGCCGTGCGCGCGCCCGCGCCGCCGCGCCTTGACGGCGCCACGCGGTCGTCCGACGTGGCTGCCACGTCGGCGCCCCGGGCCCGCAGCGACCAGGTCGTCGCGCCACGCGGTGCGCCCGGCGCACCGTGGACCTCTTCCTTTGCGCACTGGTCCACAAATCCCATAAACTCAGTTCACCAAACAGTAACCCGGCCCCTCTGGACCCGCATGTCAGTCTCTCTTGCACAGATCAAATTGCTAGGTGCACCCGAGATTGTACACAGAAAACAATTTCGACCACTTTTCCAATAGCAGAAAAATCCCAATAAATTCCCAAAAATCATATATTAGTTTCTAAACATTTTGCAACCTTTGAACACCTCAGGAAAATTAGGATGTTGATTACACTTAATTAAGTTGATCAATTCCTAATCCTTTCCTTTCCTATTCAATCAAAAATTCATAACTATTTCATCCTAACTCCAAATCCAGAAATTCCTTCGCCTAAATCCCTCTAAAATCCTTCTCTACTTGTCTACGCCAAAGTCATCTCTATTTGCTGTTTATTTGGGATTTTATTTTATTTAATGATTGTTATATGCTTGAGCGTTAGATTTATTCGCCTTTTATTTATTTGGATCGTTAGATAACCAAACGTTCGAAGAAGAGCACGAGGATCCCGACTACGAGGAAGGACTAGAGGAAGAAGACTTCGAAGGCAAGTCCTAACCCCCTTGATCATATTGCGCCTATGTTCGCAAATAATCCTATTTAGAGCCTAATTTCAAATAAACATGCATAATATTTTATAAATGATTTAAATGCTTAGTATGTCCTAAGTAATTGTTGTTTGCCTCACCTTGACATTGCTTGTACCCTAATCTCCTTGTTAACCCTAGGTCCCAACATCATTAATATTTAATGATTTGTTGGATGAAAATGCTGCTTAGGACTTTATTACACTGTGTATATAATTAATCTTGCTACACATGTTTTTGTGTTAAAAATGTGTGAGTGCTTGGTGGTGTGCGTAAATGTGAACTTGGGTGGGATTAGTGATGATATGCAACCCATAGTGGGGTATGTTTTGGCGGGACCAGGCGAGGTAGTCCTCAGTGGGGAGGCTATCTCTGGGACGCCTTCCTCGTGAGGAACGGCTATTGAAGATGCCTGGTTCGGTCGTATAAGGACCGGTTCATGTGCCGCCTTGCTTAGCACCCATCGTGCAACCACATGCCTTGTATGGGAAAGGTTTGGAACCACACCCTACTATAGTGTCACCCGGTACCCACCAGGAGGCGGGAGTCGCAGCGGAAGCCAGGAGAAGACCTAACGAGATTGGCGTTAGCGTCCGGCGGATGGTGTTGGCCAGTGGCCCTTATTCCTATGGTGAATGGATGCCCCTGGTTGTGGATTTTCCGTGGTGGTGCCGTGGTGACACCAAGTAGGTACGGAACCATTAGTATGCCAGTCTAAACCATGACGATGGCAAAGGCTGGTATACCTTGTGGGTAAAGTGCACAACCTCTGCAGAGTGTCGAATCTATCCGGATAGCCGTGTTCCACGGCATTGGACAATTGCGAAAGCAATGGCCACACAAATGATTAGATTTTCCTGTGTGAGTGATCCTTAGCGTGTGTGTTTTGGAATACGCCGGTTTGGAGCCGTGTGCTGGTTGTTGGCCAGCGTTAAAACTTGGGAACTGGCGGGATGGATGCATCTCCCCCAGGGCCAACCAACCCCACTAAACTCAAAATCTTAATTGACTTAGTTTGCAAAGCAGTTTTGCTTTTCAAACCAACCCTTGCACAAAAATTGGCTTTTCGGCCGATATATCACACCCCGACCTTTATCGTTGATCTCTCCCTTGCATGCTATTAACCCTTGTGTTAGGACTTGTTGAGTACCTTATGTACTCACTCTTGCTTCAATCATTCAGAAGAAGAACCAGAATATGACTTCCAAGGCGATGGTGATGATGAGTAGGGTTTCCGTCCGCGCGCAAGTCTGCCTGTAGTGTGGACCTCGCTTCAGTCTTCCGTTGCAGTAGCTCTAGTGATGTGTCACTGTCCTCAGTGACGCACAAGTATGGTGGTTGTGCCGTGTTGTAATAAGGCTTTAGCCACTGTACAAAGACCTTTTGTAATATAAAGGCTTGTAATGAGACTTGGTAATATTATCAATGGTATGACTCTGAGATGCCATTCTGTAAAAGTGTCGTATCAGCTACTGATTCAGGGACTGATACGGTAAGCACTAGTGCCTTAGAAATGGGGTACGACAACGCGTGGGGGCGGTGGATGACGACGGGGAACACAGCACGGGGGGAGGAGACGACGCGGGACGGCCCGGGCGCGCCGCCTGTGTCCGCGGCCTGGGCGAGCTCCTGGGCGCGCTGGCCTGGGCGCGCTGGCGCGCCGCCTGGGCGACCTGCCGCGCGGGGCGACCTGCCGCGCTGGCCGGCCGAGCTGCCGCGCGGGGCGACTGCCGCGCTGGCCGGGCCGAGCTGCGGCGCGGGGCGAGCTGGTGCGCGGCCGCTGCGAGCTGGCGCGCGGGGCGACCTGGCGGCGGTGGCTAGGGTTCGTCGGGTGCTGGGGTCGGGAGAGGGAGCCAGGGAAAGGAGAGAGGGAGCCGGAGCAGGGAGAAGAGAAGAGGATAACTTTCATTGATTCAAGGGCAAAATAGTCATTGCCATACGTGGGTCCCACATGTCAGAGCTAAGAATCCGTTACAGTCTAACAGAAGGTGAACGGCATGGCACACGGGTAAACGAAAATTGGACTCATGGCACACGGGTGTCTCCAAACTTTTTTGTGGCACACAGGTAACCGACAACTTTTTTAATGGCACACAGGTAAAGGACTCCAAACTGTAAAGCCAAATATGACGAAATAACGAGTCACTGGACTGCTCGAACACAACAACCTACTAAATTTTGTTTTCGAAATAAAAGACACAACAGATACATAGATCGAGATCAGCGATGAACATCTATGAGCTTAGAACAGAGGCTGGTAGAGTTGCGCCCACATGTCGTGTCCGCTTATCCTGATGAAAATCGCAGTCTCGTTCAACATTGCCTCTTCCCTCAGCTCCGCGCTCTTGAACTCGATGATGCCGTGCTTAGGCACCTGCCCCTCACGTGGCTGCTCCATCACGATGCGTTCGATGTGATGCCTGAACCCCAGAATCCTACGCACAAGACATACATACACGATGAAAATCCTATACAGATGCAGGGACCAACCAGCATTTACGTATGTACTCAGCTAGCACGGTGCACGTACCGTTCAAAGTGGCCCAAGATGCGTTGTGGACTTATTGGGGGGCTATCGGGGAAGGAGACGAACGCCTTCCGGGAGTCCTCGGGCGGCGTCCTCCTCCGGACGACGAACGGCTCCAGCAGCGCCGGTGCAGGCCGCGGATTCGCCGACAAGAGCACCTCATCCCCGTACCTGAGCAACATCTCGTGCAAGCGGTCGTTGAAGAGGATCGGCGTGACGTTGTCCCGGATCACGCCGACGCCACGGGCGACGAGGTCCCTGTGGAACTCGAAGAACCGGGAGTCGACCAAGCGGCCGCCGCCGCAGAGCGCCGTGATGGCTGGGATGCCCTCAAGGTGCTCCGGCATCTGGTCGTGGCCATGGACGACGTAGCTGTGGACGGCGTCCGCCTCATGGATGACCTGCGACAACGTGGTGCTGTCTCTCTCCATCGCCGACACGTCCTGGAGGACCTTCACGCCCATTATCGTCTCCAGCCAGAGGAGGAGGCAGATCACGTTCCTGGCAACCTCCCCCTGGGCTTGGCTGGGCGTTGGACCAAGGACGCGCTCGTAAGCCTTGCGAGCGACTTGGAAGGCGTGGAGGACTTCCCACACTTGAACCACTGTGTTAGGACTCATTGTGGAGATCTAGAGAGAGGTTGACGGAGGGGAGAAGAGAGATGGATGCAGTGCTTGTCAAACGAGTCAGAGGTTCTGGGTTTATATGGCAGGAAAAGGTCATGTAGAGAGTGTGAATCAGCGTTGGCAGCGTGCTCACAGGTTGGCCGACCCTGGAAAGAAACGGGCAGGCGCGCGTGTCCTTGTACATGGGCGTTACTGACTTTCATATTTGCACAAACAAGATTGACTTGCTCCATTTAGAGCGTATCTTTGTTGATCACCAAATGTGAAATCCACTGTTTATGCAAATTGTGTAAAACAATTGACTATTGTTTGAAATTTGAAATAATACCTGCCTATTCTTCTTTTTCTCTTTTGATGGGTATGAACTGTCCTACATTAGTCTGTATAAAATATTTTCCAACGATGCTGGTTGAATTATGGGCTGCCTGTTGACCACCAGAGGAGCAACATTGCGGTTTATACAGCTAGGACCCACAAGTGCCTTGTGAGCTGGTCATTTATATAGTAGCAATGATAAATAACAATATTTAGAAGATGCTGCCAAGTGCCAACCCGAACTCCAATTAATACTGGTCATTTATTTTATTTTGCTTTCACAGATCCATTTCTGGTCGTCTAGCGCTCTTTGTTTGCGTTTGTTTCAGATGCCAGGATGTACATAGATCGCCGTGTAGTTTTTGCATTGTAAGCTATCTGCGAATAATTGTATGACTTGTTTTGCAGTGAGGAGAGACTAGCTATTAGTGGGCACTCCTTCCGTTTCAGTTTACTGGATCATGGCTGGAGATGATAGCCGGCGTCAAGGTCTTCGACAGCGTGGCGGCGACGGCGAGCAACAGCATCAGGCTGGCACGGGTCGTCGAGGAGGCGTGCGCCGTCCACAGCTATGCATCCACGGAATCTTCTGGCTGCTGCCGGAGTCGTGCGCGCGGGAGAGCATGCATGTCGCCGGGGACAAACCAGAAAGCGTGCATGCTCTCGCTGCCTGTTCGACGAAATTACGCCGTGCGACGGAGGTCCTTGTGAACGCCGCTCTCGCTTGCCAGGCGGGTGAGGACCTTCCCGGGAGTCGCGCGACGCGCCCCATCGCATTGGATTCCTCGGTCACATTGGCCGCGCACCGTCATGATGCGGTTCGACCACGGCCCGCCTGCGATCCGGCTCCGAACGCGGCGCGTTCCAGCAAAGGCTCGCAGAACGTGTTGCTCACATAATCACGTTCACGTCAGCAACTCCGTTTTTTTTCCCCTATCACCGTCCGTGTATTCGTTGGCCTTTCTTGCACATGCCGGCCTGGGGAACGAAGAATCCGCCGTGGCTGGCGTATCTGAACGCCATTCCATCTCGGCGAACGTCAGGGACATGGCGTCCGGGCACCACCACCTGGATAACAAACCTCACAAGAAGAGCAAGCAACCCTGGTGAAAAGTGCGAGTTCACTCACAGAAAAGCAAGCATGTCCATTGGACGCCGTTACTTCGTGGTGACTACGAGACAATGGATTTGGCCCGAAGTGAGCTTCCACGCGGACTGGGAAGATCATACTGTCCATGTCGCGGGCGAGCGAAGGGTTGACGGTGAGCATTCCCATCACCCGGATGGGAGGGTAGTCCTGCATCAGCTGCAGGCGACCGGTGTAGTCGGTCTCGAACTCCAGGCTTCTGAAGCAGATGACCTGGTGTGGAGGAAAAAGCGGGACGGGCACGAGCCCTCTCACGCCCTCCTCATCGGCTCCGCCACTTAAGTCGCGAGCAGAGCTGCGGCTGCCACCAGTCAATGGTGAGGTCGCCATCAAAGACAGCGAAGGTCGCAACCGAAGCGCGCAGAGGTCCCCTACATGGCATGCCAACTGTCGGCGTTAAGAAACCGACCGACGAGTAAATTTAGACTAGGCGCTCGGTTGTTTGGATGATTGCGATTGAGACGGTGGTTTTACTGGTTCAGGCAACGATGCCCTACGTCCAGTGTGGTGGTTTGATCTGTATTGCTCGTAGTAGGGGTCACAAGCAAAGCGAGAGAGGGAGGATGGAGCTCCCAAGTCTTTGAGTGTTCGTGTGCTAGTGTGTGTTGCGAGTGAAGTGGAAGAAAGTGATCTGGGGGCCTTCTTCCCTAGCCTGTCTCCCCTTTTCTCTGGTCAAAAGGAGGTCGGTTACAGATGGAGGAACGAAGAAAAAGAAAAGAAAGGGAAGGGAGGAAAACGTGCGTGAGCAGTGATGGCCTCTTCCTTCCCTCCAGTTTCCTCGGGCGGTCGAGGATGATGATGGCGGCCAGTGTCAAATCACAGTGAACTGTGTCCGAGTCATGTAGATGCATGTAGCCTCCTGTGTCGACCCTGTTGGCCATAGGGGCGCACTGTGATGGCGTGCCGCGCCGCTTGACTGCTGTCAAATGTCACCGCGCGGTGTACGGGGACGGTGGCTCACATCGCGGAATGGGCTAAAGCGCGTCCACTTGCCCGCATTAATGTCGTCCTGATCATCCCAAGGCGGCACACCCGCCTAACCCTTTTCCGCCTCGCGGGGGTCGAGCGAGGCGGAGACCCTTGTTTGTGGGCCTGGGCGTCGACTCTCAGGGGTCGAGTAGAGTCGATAAGCCCTGCGTCGGGGTCAGACAGACCGCCACGCGGCAGCCCGCAGCGGGGTCAGGGCGAGGAGAACCCGTCCTTGTCTTTTACGGATCTTGTGGGGCGGAGGCGTGCGCGGGAGGACATGCCCTCCCCGTGGGGCCCGAAGCTGTACACTCCATCCCTATTTAGGACGCTGAGTCCTTAATTCTTGTCAGGTAATTTCGATAATTGGGGTTAAGTTGCTAACCCGCGGATACCTAAAAATAGGTATCCGACAACTAGTGTGCACCAAGAGAAACAACTCGAACCCTTTTAATAGTCCGTTTTTCCTATAAACTCAAACTAACATCTAACAAAGCCAACACTTGTTTGGATCGGTCATGTCCTTAGCCTTGATCCAACCATCTTCACCGCAACTCCATCAAACTAATGTCCCGAGTTGATGAGGGAACCAATCATCGAGATAAACAATAGAAAAAATGTTGGCGTAATCCTCCATCCAATGTGAGTGTTCCATACCATGGGGTTGTCATGCTCCAATGGCAAGCTTATAAATACCAAGCAAGTAGATTGCGCAGCTGCACATTAAATCTATTTGCACATTGCATTTGACAACGTGGATGCTTTTTCTCTTTGTAGATACACACCAAACGGAGGAATAGATTGGAACACAAGAGGGTGAATAAGTTAGCGTTTGTTAGCTACAATAGGAAAATGACAAATAGGTTCATCAAGCTGCAAGAGCTAAAAGAAATCCCCTGTTACTTGAAGTGTTCCAATGGGAGCTCACTCATTTTCCCAACATATTAAAACAATGCCAACTAATTTCTGAATCTTTTGGAAAATAATCAAGTTATTGTTTTCCTTTATTTTATTTCTGGCTTGCTCAAGCTCCTCTCCTCTGTATGTTATTGGTTTCTCTGATGCAACGCCTTGACAATTACATTGTTGTCCGCTACCATCGAGAATGGCATTAGCATGGCACTAGTAGCTATAAATTAGTGGACATCCATTTCCAAATAGCTGTCTAAGTGCACCTGGAAAAAATGACCTGGATAATTTTCCAGGTGCATCGCTAGAATAATGTAAATTGTTTTGAAATAAAGGGAGTATATTGCTTTGCCCAGATTGGTCACCTCCCCTTACTGCTTGACATCTATGCGAGCTCATCGGTCACACACGAAGGGCGTGTATAAGGTATATATTCAATTTCAAGGGGAATTATATGATGGATTGATAGTGCTCATTCTGAGCAAAGAACTTTTACTTCTCATCCTAATGGGTTTGATGCCAAGTAATCTTGATACCAAGAAATAAATTGCAAATCTTGCGCATCCAAAATTAATCAACAATATAAATTCTACATCCAAACACGACAAAAATACCTAGTCCTTGGATCACAACAACTAACATTTAAATTTCAAGGTTGGAGAGGAAGCTGGCATTGGTGGATGGTAGTGTTCACTTTTTTTTTGAAGATGAAAACATTTCGACTTGTAAAATGATCCCTAAACTAATGTTCTGGTAGATATTGTTTTTCCTTTGATGTTGCAGCTCATTCGATGTATTAATACAATGCCAGATACTCTCTGATCTTTTGAAAAGAATATTCGAGACATGATTTTGTGTTTTTTTTTTTTTGCTTCATCTTCCCGTTGGCTTGCTATGGTTCCTCTCTTCTGCCCATGGCAAAATGCGCTGGCAATTATGTGGTTGTGAGCTGCCATCCAGAATAGCGCTAGCAGCTATAAATTAGAGGGCATCCATTTCAAAATATTTGTTATATTCTAGGTATGGACCTAGATAATGGCAATGACAACTGTTTGGAAACAGAGGGAGTATATTGTTTGGTCTTTATTGATCACTTCCTATGACTACTTGATATATAGCTATGCATGCTCATTGATCAATCAAGATAATTTTTTGTTGAGACTTTTGATTTTGATTTGTTTGCTCTCTGCAGCTCGTCTTAACCCGTTTGCATCTTGCTTGAAACAAAGAAAAGAGCTGCAACAAATCTTGCTCTGACCTAAAATTAACCAACGATATAAATTGAAGAGCCCAATACTGCAAAAATACCTAGTCCCTAAACCTCTCGATCACACAACAACTAACATTTAAATTTCGAAAAAAAAGACAGATACATAGATCGAGATCAGTGATGAAGATCGATGAACTTAGAACAGAGGCTGGTAGAGTTGCACCCACATGTCGTGTCCATTTATCCTGAAGAAAATCGCAGTCTCGTTCAACATCGCCTCTTCCATCAACTCCGCGATCTTGAACACGATGATGCCGTGCTTAGGCACCTGCCCCTCACGTGGCTGCTCCATCACGATGCGCTCGATGTGATGCCTGAACCCCAAAATCCTACGCACAAGACATACATATGCATGATGAAATCCTATACAGATGCAGGGAGCAACACATACGTATGTACTATTTTTTTTTTGAAAGACCCGGAACAATGGCAGGTACGTATGCACTCAGTTAGCACGCTGCACGTACCGTTCGAAGTGGCCCAAGATGCGTTCTGGACTTATTGGGGGGCTGTCAGGGAAGGAGACAAACGCCGTCCGGGAGTCCTCGGGTGGCGTCCTCGTCCGGACGACAAACGGCCGAGCTAGGGAAAACGTGGGGTTGCCCCCCTCGTCTTCGTACCTGAGAAACATCTCGTGCATGCGGTCGCTGAAGATGAGCGGCGCGATGTTGTCCCGGATCACTCCGACGCCGCGCGCGACGAGGTCCCTGTGGAACGTGAAGAACCTGTGGTCGACCAAGCGACCGCCACAGAGGGCCGTGATGGCTGGGATGCTCTCAATGTGCTCCGGGGCTGGCATCTGGTCGTCGTGACCGCGGACGACGTAGCTGTGGACGGCGTCCGCCTCATGGATGACCTGCAACAACGTGGTGCTTTGGCTCTCCATCGTCGACACGTCCTGGAGCACCTTCACGCCCATGATCGTCTCCAGCCAGAGGAGGAGGCAGATCACGTTCTTGGCAACCTCCTCCTGGCTGGGTGACCAAGCGTGGACGCGCTCGTACGCCTCGCGAGCAATACGGAGTGCGTTGAGGACTTCCCACACTTGAACGACTGTGGTGAAACTCATGGTGGAGATGGAGAGAGGTTGACGGCGGGGGGAAGAGACTGAGGCCGAGATGGAGGCGATGGTTGTCAAACGAGTCAGAGGTTCTGGGTTTATATAGGTAGAAAACAGTCATGTAGAGAGCGTGAATCGGCGTTGGCAGCATGCTCACATGTTGGGCGAACCTGGGAACAAACTGGCAGGCGTCCTTGTACATTAATTGGGCGTTACTGCCTTCCATGTTTTCCTTTTACCAATAGCGGGAGGTTACTGTGCGTCCAGTCACGCAGAACAGGAGCCACGTTTCCGACAACCCGACAGCCGGCCGTCTTCGTGGTCGTTGGCCGCCACCCCGCCCCGTCGCGCCACTACCCCCTTGCCTTCGACACCGTCCCCGGCACTGTCGCCACACAGCCTCAGCCACCGCCCACCACTCGCGCGCACACCCACGCCATCAACACGCTGCTGCCCACCCTAATAACCACTCCGATGTGAGTCCCCCACCGCCCACTCTCCTTTGGCTGCCCGCGGCTCTGTGGCACCGCCTCGCCGCACCGTCATGCCACCTCTCACCACCGTAACGACCGCCCCTCCAGCCCCCCCCCCCCCCCCCCCCCTCCCCCGAACCCCAACTATATCAATCAGAAATGGAGTCGCCGAAGCACGCCGCCACCCCAGCAACCTGAACACCCTAACCTTGCCAACGATAACCACACCCGGCGACGCAGCGGTGCCCTCGCCGCTCCATCGCACCACCTGCACACACCTGCACTCCGCCGTTTCTCCCTGTGCCACCCAATCGTCATACTTTCTTAATGGGCCAGCCCATCCGGGGCAAGCCAGGCCGTGGGAGCGCGGGTTGCGAGCACGCTATCGTTACAAATAAGATTAACTTGCTTGATTTAGAGAGTACCTGTGTCGTAAAAAAAAAAATTAGAGCGTATCTTTGGTTATCACGAAATGTGAAACCAACTGTTGGTCAGTTATGCGAATCCTCCCCCTTTGTTGTCGTTGAGCAAGCAACGACCATTGCAACCACCAACTCGTTTATTTTATCCACACTTATTATCAGATATAATCTCTTTTTATCTCTTTTGTGCATATTTAGTATCAATTCATAATTCCTTTTTTAAGTTTTTACATATAAAGATCACTGCATTGTTATAGGAATTGTTTTATTGATAATGCGTGAGTTGGGTAACAGAGAATAGGTAGTTTGGCCTTTTTTTGTTTACAACAATTAGCAATTTGATAAGTTCTGAACGTATCATGCGAGGTGCACTGCACGCTCTCTCCCGTGTCCCTCAAAACGCCATGGAAAAGCTCTCAGTCTCCGGTGTGAAGACTCAGTCACCAGAAGCAACAGCCATGCACACTCTCTGGCTTGTGTTCAGCCCGTCTCGTAGTCACCACGAAGTAATGGCATCCGTTGGACACATGCTTGCTTTTCTGTGAGTGGACTCGAGCTTTTCACCAGGGTTGCATGCTCTTCTTGTGAGGTTTGTTATCCAGGTGGTGGTGCCCGGCCGGTCACCGTGTCCCTGACGTTCGTCGAGACGGAATGGCGTTCAGATGCAAGTTGCAACAGCTGCGGCGGATTCTTCATTCCCGGCCGGCATGCCCACTGGAGGACTGCGGGGCCGGGAGCGGTGGGCCGGCGAAGGAATACGCGGACGGCGATGTGGAAAAAATGACGTGAACGTGACTACGTGAGCAACGCGTTCGGCGAGCCACTGCTGGAACGCGCCGCGGTCAGAGCCGTGACGACGCGAGTGCCATGGGGAGCGTGACGCCCGGGAGGGTCGTGACTCGCCTGCCAAGCGAGCGCGGTGTCCACGAGGGCCTCAGTCCCGGTGCGCGATTTCATGGAACAGGCGGCGAGTGTGGTGCGGCCGCGGAGCATGCACACTCTCTGGTGTGCCCCCGGCGACATGCATGATCTCCGGCGCGCTTCAGTTTTGTCTCGTATCACTCCAATGTAATTGAATTCTTGGACGCATGCTTGCCTTGTCTCTCAGTGGGCGATGACGCAAGGAGCATTGCATTACTCATCATCCCAGTCACCTATTCTCTCCCGGAGTTTGGTGAGTGATCTATCCGAGACGAGCCTGTCGTGTGCAGGCAATGCCGTTTGCGTGTTCAAAGCTCGCCGTCATTCCTTTTTCTTCTTCTTTTTTGGCATATTTAGTAGTCGTATTTCATTTCTAATTTTTATTTTAGTACTTAAAACGATCAATTACACTGTTATATATTGTTGGGTAACAGAGAATTGGTAGATTGGCTTATTTTCTTTCCTAATGACAACACTTAGCAATTTTTTAAGTTCTTTAGAGTTTCCCCTGGCAATGCTTAGCTTTCACTCACATTACACGTATAGTAACATTCAGCCTGTTCGGCTGGCTGCGCTACGGCTGTTTACTGTAGCTGTTGCTGGTAAAAATAGAAGGAAACACTGTATCGAATGCTGAAGAAATAACTGCAAACACTGTAGCGGCTGATGCAAACAAAGCAGCTAGGCGAACACACCCATTAATAAGTGTTACTACAACTTAAGAAAAGTGTGACATCCCAGCCTAAGTTGCAACTTCTTTTCCGGAAGCTCATCTCGAAAGAACTCTGGGGTTAAGTGTGCTTGGCCCGGAGCAATTTGGGGATGGGTGCCGACCGGGAAGTCGTTCCCGGGTGCGCACGAGTGAAGACAAAGTGCGCAAAAAAGACATGTGTTGGTCTGTGAGGATAGTCTTGATTCCTAAAGAGCTGCCTGGCGTGCGGGCCCGGCCTCGGGGAGGCGGGACGCTACAGTGGTATCAGAGCCGACCCTCGCGGCTTCACGGGCGCGTGTGGGCGCAGTTGCGCAGGCATGGTGCGTATGGCTGGTGTGGGCCCAGAGTGGTCACATAGCATGGCACATGCGCTGGCACTGGACGCACGGACGTGGCCAAGATGGGACGTTCCTGGATTGGGGTTGATCGACGAGGACGTCGGTCTTCTAAGGGGGTGAGTATGTGACATCCCAGTCCAAGGCTTAATAGGATTGATAGAACACTCATGTCAACAAGTTGCAACTTTTTTTCCGGAAGCTCATCTCAAAAGAATTCCGGGGTTAAGCGTGCTTGGCCCGGAGCAATTTGGGGATGGGTGACCGACCGGAAAGTCATTCCCGGGTGCGCACGAGTGAGGACAACGTGCGCAGAAAAGACATGTGTTGGTCTGTGAAGATAGTCTTAATTCCTAAAGAGCTGCCAGGCGTGCGGGCCCGGCCTCGGGGAGGCGGGACGCTACAAAAAGTGTTACTCAAACTTTTAGTAACACATTTTATAAGTGATTTTACTCAGATTTTCAGGTAAAGTATTTCCATTTGGCGTTCTAGCTCACTTATTTTCCCAACATATATATTAATACAATGCCAGCTAATTTCTTTATCTTTTTGAATAATAATCAAGTTACAATGTTGTTATTGTTTTCTTTATCTTCTTTGGCTTGCTCTAACTTCTCTCCTCTTTATCGTCTTTCTGGCTTGTTGGTTTCAGTGATGCAATGCCTTTACAATTATATTGTCGTGTCTTGTCATCGAGCATAAATTATTGTGACATCCATTAGAATGGTGGTAGCAGCTGTAAATTAGTTATATAGCTGTGAGCTGCCATGCAGAATGGTGGTAGCAGCTGTAAATTAGTGGACACCTGTCAAAATAATTGTTATATTGTTTCATCTAGATTGATCACTTCCTATGACTACTCGACAGCTATGCTGTTCATTGATCAATCTCAAGGGGGATTTTGCCTAGACTTTGAATTTTGACTGAGCAAATTAAGAAGTTCTACGTCTCTGTCTTGAAACCAAGAAAAGAGGTGCGAAAAATCTTCCACACGACCTAAAATTAACCAACAAAATATATCTTCCACACGAACGCGCCGCAACGCCACGACTGACACGCCGCGGGGCTGCCCTGTTGCGCTCGCACAACACACTGCACGCGCCCGCCGCGCCTGCCCGCTCCGGTCTCGCCACGCGCCATGGTGAAAGAAGATTAAGCTTCGTATGGAAGAAGAAGAGAATCCGGGGTAAAATTGGAAAAGAAAGTGGACTGTTGATATTTCGAAGGGTGAGATGCACTCATAGATGGCGTTCCGGGGATGTCTCCTTTACTGATGGTGTTTTGGGGAAGGCGCCTCTTATCAATGCTATTTAGCAATTCCCCCCTCTCAACTGATGCTCCTCCTTTGTTCCACATCCTTGGACCTTGTCATCTGAGCTTGCCGTTGGAAACTAATACACGAGGGTTTTTGGTTAGCAGTGGCAGATCTAACAGGCCAACAGAAGCGATTTCCTCAGGGTGACAACTCTGGTGAGGAAAAATGTCTAGTGGAATGGTGGCAGCGTCACTCTCCAAATTCTTCTAAAATTCATATACTTTTCCTTCCATTTCATAGGAAGCCGATAGCATTTACGTTTCAACTGGCACCGAGCAGGTTGATGTTTTGGTAGGTAGGTTTTTTTTTTCCTTCGGCGAGCTCACTCTTTTATTTCTTGACATATTAATACAATGCCTGCTAGTTCCTGGATCTTTCGGGGAAAAAAATCAAGTGATGATTTTATTGTTTTCTTTTTCAACTTCTTGCTGGCTTGCTCCGGCTCCTGTCCTTTGTCTGTTCTTGCTTCTGTGACGCAAGGCCTTGGCAATTATATATCTGTGAGCTGCCACGAGAATGGCGCTAGCAATTATGAATAAGTGGACATTAATTTCAAAATAATTGTTATTCTAGCCATGCACTTGGTTAATGACCCGGACAATGATGGTTCAGGTGCATAGATAGAAAGACAATTATTTTGAAATAGAGGGAGTATATTGCTTCGTCCATATTACTTCTCCCTTGATCGCTGTGCATGCTCGTTAATTGGTCACGCATGAAGGGCATGTATATAATGTCTTCAATGTCAAGGGCAATTTTGCCCATACTTCGGATTTTGATTGTGCTCGTTGCAGGTTAAAAAAAAACTGAAACCAAGAGAGGGACCGCAAAATCTACCAACAATGCAAATTGTAAAGCCAAACACAACGAAAATACCTAGTCACTGGACCACTCAAACACACAACTAACATATCAATTTCATGCCCCGAAGGGAAACTGGTGTTAGTTGATCTCCACGCGGCACGTTCCAACGAAAGGGCCGTTCCCTTATCCGGGCCCTGATCGGGGGTGCACAACCAATTCATGGTTGGTGGGCCTCCGTCGCGCTGCGTTATAAAAAGGAATGGTGGGGGCTGGGGGCACGCACGCCAAGGTTCGTCGTGCCCACTCACCCTACCTACAAACCCACCGATCTAGGGTTCGCACAGAAGCGACGGGAAGCACCGCCGCCACTGCGCCACTGCGACCACACCGCCGCCACCGGGAACGACTACACCAGCAGCAGCCACCGGATCGCGGCGCCGCCATCGACGCCGAGGACCACGCCGCTGTACCGCGACCGCGACCTCATGCGATGGCTTCTTCCTCCTCTGCAGCTCCCAACCCGATGCCCGACGGTAATGTCTCTCCCTCACTCCCTCTCGGTAGATCTCTGATGAACACAAATGATTATCTAGTTAAGTTCTACCCGCTGATCTCACACCTAGAGTTTTCATTTCTATCAACTGGCACTGGTGGATGCCAGTGTTTCATTTGTTTTTTTGCAGAATTTAAACGTTTCAACTTGTCAAACGCCCCCTAGATTGATTTTTGATACATAGTGTTTTATCTTACTCTTTCTTCGGCGTATTAATAAAATTCCAGCTAATTTTTGGATCTTTTGGGAAAAAAATTGAGTTGAGATTTTGGTGCTGGCTAGCTCTGGCTCCTCTCTTCTGTCCGTTCATGGCTTCCACATCTGGTTCTGAGCTGCTATTGAGAATGGCACTACTAGCTATATATGACACTACTACAATTACTAGCTATGAATAAGTGGACATCCATTGGAAATACTAGTTGTTATTCTGGTGATCATGCACGTGGTCAATGACCTGGACACTCTTCATTCAGGTGCATGGCCAGAACAAATATTGTTGTGAAACAGAGGGATTATATTGTTTCGTTTAGATTGATCACTTCTTCTTTTCTGAAAAAGATTGATCACTTCTCTGACTACTTAATAGCTATGTGTGCTCATCGGTCCGCACGAAGGACGTGCATAGTGTCCTCAATCTCAAGGGAATACGCTCAAGAACAGAACTGCAACAAATCTTGCACATGACCCAAAATCAACCAACGATATAAATTGTAAAGCCAAATATGACGAAATAACTAGTCACCCGACTGCTCGAACACAACAACGTACTAAATTTTGTTTTCGAAAAAGAAAAAAGACACAACAGATACATAGGCTCATCGTGTTCAAGAGCGTGGAGCTGATCTGGAAGAGGCGATGTTGAACGAGACTGCGATTTTCTCCACGATAAATGGACACGACATGTGGGTGCAACTCTACCAGCTTCTGTTCTAAAGTTCATCGATCTTCATGGCTGATCTCGAACTATGTATCTGTTGTGTCTTTTTTTTTCTTGAAAACAAAATTTAGTATGTTGTTGTATTCGAGCAGTCCAGTGACTAGTTATTTCGTCATATTTGGATTTACAATTTATATCGTTGGTTGATTTTGGGTCACGTGCAACATTTGTTGCAGTTTTTTTCTTTGGTTGATTCCCTTGAGATTGAAGGCACTATATACGTTCTTTGTGCCGACCGATGAGCACACATAGCTATTGAGTAGTCAGAGGAAGTGATCAATCTAAACAAAACAATATACTCCCTCTGTTTAAGAAAAAATATCGTTCTGGCCATGCACCTGAACAATCATTGTCTAGGTCATTGGCCACGTGGATGACCAGAATAACAATTATTTCAAATGGATTTCCACTGATTCATAGCTAGTAATTGTAGTGGTGTCATAGATAGCTAGTAGTGCCATCTCAGTAGCAGCGCAGATCCAGATAATGGCCAAGGTGTTGCGTCATAGAAGCCATGAACGGACAGAAGAGAGGAGCCAGAGCTAGCCAGTACCAAAATCTCAACTCATTTTTTATTTGAAAGATCCAAAAATTAGCTGGAATTGTATTAATGCGCCGAAGAAAGAATAAGCTAAAACATTATGTACCAAAAAATAATCTAGGGGCCGTTTGACAAGTTGAAACGTTTTCATTCTGCCAAAAACAAATGAAACACTGGCATCCACCAATGCCAGTTTCCTTTCTTGGCATGAAATTGATGGTGTGTTTGGCAAAAGCTTATGTAGAGGCTTTTGCTTTGGCTTATATAGCTTCTTGCCTGTAGACGAGTTAAGAAATGAGGCCAATTGGGAAGGACAAGGTTGGTGAGGATGTTGGCAGTCACCACCCAGCGAAACCTCAGAGGTATGAGCTGCTGCTGGTCCTCCCACTGCCTAATTTTCAGACTCTGTAAGCATTCGTTTATAGAAGGTCGAAAAATGTGTGCAACTAATTTTCCAAATGGTGAGCTGCAAGACAAATTGCATAAGTTTGTACGCAGATACAACACTTTGATGACCTCTACTTCCCGTTTTCGTTTCTTTCATGTATAGAGAAGGTATGCTTCCATAGTGTCCAAGGAATGCTGATTTTTGAAATAAGGATTTGTGGGCAACCAAATTATACTGTTTCTTGAGGTAATTTTAACCATGAATGCATTCCAGAAGAGAAAGAGTGGCACATCTTTGAAGTCTCAACAGCTCAACCCAATATAAATAGCTCATCAATCTTCTGAGCTGTGGGAAAAAAAGGGCCAGAAACATTTCAGACTAGCTAGGCATGCTTTTCATGTTAATATGAACAAGTTGATTGTGAAGATGCACATTTTTTTAATTATGCTGAAAAATTATGTGTGTTCTTTTACTTTATGGATACATGTAGATCAAAACTCTTTTCAAAAGGAGAAACAATTATTATGGTGCTACTGAGATCAGGTCATGAATATTTTTTTTTTGAGCAATAGGTCATGAATATTGCATCCAATCCAACCCGTATATATCAAAAAGAAAAATCATCCTTGTCCGATCCGACGTCTAACCTGTCATTACTAAGCAAGTGGCTAATTTGGTTGCATATATGGCGTGTGTGGACCGATCAGGTTGCAGGATATGGAGTGCCTGCTGAACGAATGGGAGATCCACTGCCTGATACTCGTAAGCTTAGCCCTTCAAGGCTTCCTCTTCTTGGTCGCCGGCATGAGGCGGCGCAGCTCGTCGCGTGTCATCGGCGTGCTCCTGTGGCTCGCCTACTTATCGGCCGACTCGGTGGGCCGTGTTCGTGCTGGGCCACCTCGCCGTGCACGCGGGCAGGCCGAGGCACCAGCTCGTGTTCCTGTGGGCGCCGTTCGTGCTCCTCCACCTGGGCGGGCAGGACAGCATCACGGCCTTGTGGAAGCAGGAGTACTGGAGTTCCGTTTTAGAATGCAAAGATGAATAAGGGTTGGCAGCATCTTCTATATATTGTTATACTTATCGTTGCTATATAAATGACCAGCTCACAAGGCACTTGTGAGTCCTAGCTGTATAAACCGCAATGTTGCTCCTCTGGTGGTCAACAGGCAGTCCATAATACAACCAGCATTATTTTCACATACTAATGTAGGACAGTTCATACTCGTCAAAAGAGAGAAAGAAGAAGAGGCGGTATTATTTCAAATTTCAAAAAATAGTCAATTGTTCTACACAATTCGCATAAAACAGTGGATTTCACATTTCGTGATCAACAAAGATACGTTCTAAATGGAGCAAGTCAGTCTTGTTCGTGCAAATATGGAAGTCAGTAACGCTCATGTACAAGGACGCGCGCCTGCCCGTTTCTTTCCAGGTTCGCCCAACCTGTGAGCATGCTGCCAACGCTGATTCACACTCTGCACATGACCGTTCCCTTCCATATAAACCCAGAACCTCTGACACGTTTGACAACCATTGCATCCATCTTGACCCCTCTCTCTTCTCCCCTTAGTGAATCTCTTTCTCAAGATCTCCACCATGAGTCCTAACACGGTCGTTCGAGTGTGGGAATCCCTCGACGCCTTCCAAGTCGCTCGCAAGGCGTACGAGCGCGTCCTCGCTCCAACGCCCAGCCAAGCACAGGAGGAGGTTGCCAAGAACGCGATCTGCCTCCTCCTCTGGATGGAGACGATAGTGGGCGTGAAGGTCCTCCAGGACGTGTTGGCGATGGAGAGCGACAGCACCACGTTGTCGCAGGTCATCCAAGAGGCGGACGCCGTCCACAGCTACGTCGTCCGCGGTCACGACGACCTGACGCCGGAGCACCTTGAGGGCATACCGGCCATCACGGCGCTCTGCGGCGGCGGCCGCTTGGTCGACTCCCGGTTCTTCGAGTTCCACAGGGACCTCGTCGCGCACGGCGTCGGCGTGATCCAGGACAACGTCGCGCCGCTCCTCTTCAACGACCGCTTGCACGTGATGTTGCTCAGGTACGAGAACGAAGTGCGCTTGTCGGTGAATCCGCGGCGTGCACCGGCGCTGCTGGAGCCGTTCGTCGCCCGGACGAGGACGCCGCCCGAGGACTCCCGGGCGGCTTTCGTCTCCTTCCCCGATAGCCCCCCAACAAGTCCAGAACGCATCTTGGGCTACTTTGAACGGTACGTTACGAGCAGCGTGCTAGCTGAGTACATACTTATATGTTGTCGGTATTAGATTTCATCATGGATGTATGTCTTGTGCGTAGGGTTCTGGGGTTCAAGCATCACATCGAGCGCATCGTGATGGAGCAGCCACGTGAGGGGCAGGTGCCTAAGCACGGCATCATTGTGTTCAAGAGCGCAGAGTTGAGGGAAGAGGCGATGATGAACGAGACTCCAATTTTCTTTAGGATAAATGGACACGACATGTGGGTGCAACTCTACCAGCCACTGTTCTAAGTTCATCATCGATGATCTCGATCTATGTATCTGTTGTGTCTTTTTTTCTTTTTCAAAAACAAAATTTAGTACGTTGTTGTGTTCGAGCAGTCGGGTGACTAGTTATTTTGTCATATTTGGCTTTACAATTTATATCGTTGGTTGATTTTGGGTCATGTGCAAGATTTGTTGCAGTTCTGTTCTTGAGCGTATTCCCTTGAGATTGAGGACACTATGCACGTCCTTCGTGCGGACCGATGAGCACACATAGCCATTAAGTAGTCAGAGAAGTGATCAATCTTTTTTAGAAAAGAAGTGATCAATCTATACGAAACAATATAATCCCTCTGTTTCACAACAATTTTTGTTCTGGCCATGCACCTGAATGAAGAGTGTCCAGGTCATTGACCACGTGCATGATCACCAGAATAACAACTAGTATTTCCAATGGATGTCCACTTATTCATAGCAAGTAATTGTAGTAGTGTCATATATAGCTAGTAGTGCCGTTCTCAATAGCAGCTCAGAACCAGATACTGCCAAGGTGTTGTGGAAGCCATGAACGGACAGAAGAGAGGAGCCAGAGCTAGCCAGCACCAAAATCTCAACTCAATTTTTCCCCTAAAGATCCAAAAATTAGCTGGAATTGTATTAATACGCCAAAGAAAGAGTAAGATAAAACACCATGTATCAAAAAATCAATCTAGGGGGCGTTTGACAAGTTGAAACGTTTACATTCTGCAAATAAAAATGAAACAATGGCATCCACCAGTGCCAGTTGATAGAAATGAAAACTCTAGGTGTGAGATCAGGGGTAGAACTTAACTAGATAATCATTTCGTGTTCATCTTAGATCTAACGAGAGGGAGTGAGGGAAAGACATTACCGCCCGGCATCGGGTTGGGAGCTGCAGAGGAGTAAGAAGCCACCGCGTGAGGTCGCGGTCGCGGTACAGCGCAGTGGTCCTCTGCGTCGGTGGCGGTGCCGCGATCCGGCGGCTGCTGCTGGTGTAGTCGTTCCTGGTGACGGCGGTGTGGTCGCAGTGGCGGCGGCGCTTCCCGTCGCTTCTGCGCGAACCCTAGATCGGCGGGTTTGTAGGTAGGATGAGTGGGCACAACGAACCTTTGCGTGCGTGCCCCCGGCCCTCACCATTCCTTTTTATAGCGCAACGCGACGGGGGCCCACGAACCATGAATTGGTTGTGCGGCCCCGATCAGGGCGCGGATAATGGAACGGCCCTTTCGTTGGAACGAGCCGCGTGGAGATCAACTGACACCAGTTTCCTTTCGGGGCATGAAATTGAAATGTTAGTTGTCTGTTTGAGTGGTCCAGTGACTAGGTATTTTCGTCGTGCTTGGCTTTACAATTTTCATTGTTTGTAGATTTTGGGTCCTGTGCAACATTTGTTGCGGTCCCTCTCTTGGTTTCAATTTTTTTTTACTGCAACGAGCACAATCAAAATCTGAAGTATGGGCAAAATCCCCCTTGAGACTGAAGACATTATATGGTTGCCCTTCATGCGTGACCAATTAATGAGCACACAGCGTCAAGGGAGAAGTAATATGGATGAAGCAATAGACTCCCCTATATCAAAATAATTGTCTTTCTAGCTATGCACCTTAACCATCATTGTCCAGGGTGCATGGCCAGAATAACAATTATTTTGAAATTAATCTCCACTTATTTCATAGTTGCTAGCGCCATTCTGGTGGCAGCTCACTGTTGCCTGTTCATCCATGCAGCGGCTGTTCATCTATTGCTGATCGAGTAAACGTTTGACGGGGAAGATGAAGATGAACAACAGACAGGATGAGGAGGTTGAGTTGACATTGAATGGTCTAAACAAAAAGAGTGACGTGGCTCGCTGTGGTTGCAGCTTTATAGTAATTAGTGATAGTTAATAGGTTGCATCTATATAAGATATATAGATTGCCAAGGCCTTTTTTTTTTTTTTTTTTGAGAAATTAGATTGCCAAGGCCTTGCGTCACAGAAGCAAGAACATACAAAGGAGAGTAGCCGGAGCAAGCCAGCTAGAAGTTAAAGAAAAAAGAGAAAACACTAAAATCATCACTCGATTTTTTTCCCCGAAAGATCAAGGAACTAGCAGGCATTGTATTAATATGTCAAAAAAAAAGATTGAGCTCGCCGAAGGCAAAAAAAAAACTACCTACCAAAACATCAACCTGTTAGGTGCCAGTTGAAACGTAAATGCTATCAGCTTCCTTTGAAATGGTGGGAAAAGTATATGAATTTCAGAAGAATTTGGAGAGTAACGCTGGCACCATTCCACTAGACATTTTTCCTCACCAGAGTTGTCACTCTAAGGAAATCGCTTCTGCTGGCCTGTTAGATCCGCAACTGCTAACCAAAAACCCTCGTGTATTAGCTTCCAGCGGCAAGCTCAGATGACAAGGTCCAAGGATGTGGAACAAGAGGCGCCTTCCCTAAAACACCATCAGATGAGAGGGGGAAATTGCTAAAATAGCACTGATAAGAGGCGCCTTCTCTAAAACACCATCAGTAAAGGAGACATCCCCGAAAAGCCATCTACGAGTGCATCCCACCCTCCAAAATAGCAACAGCCCACTTTCTTTTCCAATTTTACCCCGGGCTCTCTTCTTCTTCCATACGAAACTTCGTCTTCTTCCACCATGGCGCATGGCGAGACCGGAGCGGGCAGGCGCGGCGGGCGCGCGCTGTGTGTCGTGCGAGCGCAACATGGCAGCCCCGTGGCGCGACAGGTGGACTGCGCAGGTGAGTGTGATGGGGCAGGCCCGCGGCACGTCGGCCGTGGCGTTGCGGCGCGTCGAGCGAACGCGGGCTCGACAGCGCAGGACCACAGCGCGGCGCATCGGGGTTCTGTATGTATCTGTAAATGATTCCATCATGTTACATGTACATATGTCTGCGTAGGATTCTGGGGTTCAAGCATCACATCAAGCGCATTGCGATGGAGCAGCCACGTGAGGGGCAGGTGCCTAAGCACGGCATCGTCTGTTAGAATATATGAATATATGGGCCCATATGTACATATATTAATATTCTCATTAAATTTCAAAGGCCCATTATGTGGAGAAAGGCCCATAACCATGTGAACGTGTCTCGATAACCATGTGAACACATCCATGACCATGTGAACACATCCATGTTACTTGTCCCCTACTCTAAGCGAAGAGGCATCTCTTCATAGCGAAGAGACACCTCTTCATAGGGACAGGACACCTCTTCATGGTGAAAAGACACCTCTTCACGGGTATATATACCTATGGACCCCTTGCCACAAGAGACATAGAAAATAGACTAATAGTTGGAGGAGCCCTGAAATTGGGAATCTTTCAAGAGTTAGTCTATACACTAGGGTTTGCCCTTTCCACTTGTTGCGCCGCCACACGTAGTCTACTTCATCCCGATCGTCGGCGTGCACCGGCGGACGGGAGAACAGGTCTCCGGAACCATCGTCCTCTGAGCTCCTGCACCGGGAGAGAGCGAATAAGGTTTTTGGGAAGCGTTCTGCGCGGCTGCTCGATTGCTTCCACTACGACTCGTCTTCCTCTACGTTCGACTTCGGGGACTTCTCCTTTGTCCCGACTTTTCTGCAACACCAACCGCTACGGCTTCCTCGACTCCTCTGGACGATCCATACGTGCTCTCTAAAGACATATCTCTCGTATATGCTTATATGATCCATACTTGTACTTTAGTACTGAGAAGTATGGTAGATCTTGCTCTATTTACTTTGTTTTTAGACTTGTCTAGATCTTGCGTAGACTTGTCTAGTTTAATCTGCAGTCTATTCATCATGTTCATGATTTATTTATGGATTAAATTAAACCTAAAAGTTCTTATATTTCCAACATCATCGTGTTCAAGAGCGCGGAGCTGAGGGAAGAGGCGATGCTGAACGAGACTTCAATTTTCTTCAGGATAAATGGACACGACATGTGGGTCTACCAGCCTCTGTTCTAAGTTCATTGTTGTCGCTAATCTCGACCTATGTATCTATTTTTTTGGGAAATTGAAATGTTAGTTGTCGTGTGTTCGAGCGGTCCAATGACTAGGTATTTTCGCTATAGTGGGCTTTACAATTTATTTTGTTGGTTAATTGTAGGTCGTGTGGAAGATTTTTCGCAGCTTTTTTCTTGGTTTCAAGACAGAGACGTACAACTTCTTAATTTGCTCAGAACGAGTACAATCAAAATTCAAAGTCTAGGCAAAATCCCCCTTGAGATTGATCAATGAGCAGCATAGCTATCGAGTAGTCATAGGAAGTGATCAATCTAGATGAAACAATATAACAATTATTTTGACGGATGTCCATTAATTTACAGCTGCTACCACCATTCTGCATGGCAGCTCACAGCTATATAACTAATTTACAGCTGCTACCACCATTCTAATGGATGTCACACTAATTTATGCTCGATGACAACACACAACAATATAATTGTCAAGGCATTGCATCACAGAAACCAACAAGCCAGAAAGACGATAAAGAGAAGTTAGAGCAAACCACAAAGAAGATAAAGAAAAACAATAACAAAATTGCAACTTGATTATTATTCAAAAAGATAAAGAAATTAGTTGGCATTGTATTAATGTATATGTTGGGAAAATAAGTGAGCTACAATGCCAAATGGAAATACTCAACCTGAAAATCTGAGTAAAATCACTTATAAAATGTGTTACTAATTAAAAGTCTGAGTAACACTTTTCTTAAGTTGTAGTAACACTTATTAATGTTACTATACGTGTAATGTGAGTGAAAGCTAATTAAGCACTGCCAGGGGAAACTCTAAAGAACTTAAAAAATTGTTAAGTGTTGTCATTAGGAAAGAAAATAAGCCAAACTACCAATTCTATGTTACCCAACAATATATAACAGTGTAATTGATCCTTTTAAGTAATAAAATAAAAATTAAAAATGAAATACGACTAGTAATATAAATATGCCAAAAAAGAAGAAAAAAGAATGACGGCGAGCTCTGAACCACGCACACGGCAATGCCTGCACACAACAGGCTCGTCTCGGGTAGATCACTCACCAAACTCCGGGAGAGAGCAGGTGACTGGGATGATGAGTAATGCAAGGCTCCTCGCGTCCTCGCCCACTGAGAGAAAAGGCAAGCATGCGTCCAGGAATTCAGTTGCATTGGAGTGATACGAGACAAAACTGAAGCGCGCGGGAGATCATGCATATCGCCGGGGGCACACCAGAGAGTGTGCATGCTCCGCGGCCGCACCACACTCGCCGCCTGTTCCACGAAATCGCGCAATGCTACGGAGGCCCTCGTGGACACACCGGCCTCGCTTGGCAAGCGGGTCGCAGAGTCTGGACCTTCCCGCGCGTCACGACTCACGAGCCCCATCGCGTTTCGCGTTCGCAACTTTCGTCCACGGGCACATCGGCCGCGGACCGTCACGATCCGGCTCGAGCCATCTTAGAGATATTCATCGCCATCACCAGAGGTAAACTGCCATGCGGGCGGTGCATCAGTTGTTTACAGTCAAGTAAAGGTCATTCAGCACCAACTCTTGCATTAACTCTCTCATGTTAGAAGGAAAATTACTTAGCTCTGGACCCGGGCAAATAACGCAAGGCAGCTCACGTTTTCGCCCATTGCGTCCTAGAATTCTCCTATTGCATATTTGCACAGGATGCTACGAGACGAAGCAGAAGCGCGCGGGAGAGCATGCTTGTCGCCGGGGACACACCAGAGAGCGTGCATACTCCGCGACCACACCACTCTCGCTTCCTGCTCGACGAAATCGCGCACCAGGCGGACGGAGGCCCTCGTGGACACCGTGCTCGCTTGGCAGGCGAGTCACGACCCTCCCGGGCGTCACGCTCCCCATGGCACTCGCGTCGTCACGGCTCTGACCGCGGCGTGTTCCAGCAATGGCTCGCCGAACGCGTTGCTCACGTAGTCACGTTCACGTCAGCAACGTCGATTTTTTCCACATCGCCGTCCGTGTATTCCTTCGCCTCTCCCGGCCCCGCAGTCCTCCAGTGGGCATGCCGGCCGGGGAATGAAGAATCCGCCGCAGCTGGTGCATCTGAACGCCATTCCGTCTCGACGAACGTCAGGGACACGGTGACCGGCCGGGCACCACCACCTGGATAACAAACCTCACAAGAAGAGAATGCAACCCTGGTGAAAAGCGCGAGTCTACTCACAGAAAAGCAAGCATGTGTCCAATGGATGCCATTACTTCGTGGTGACTACGAGACGGGCTGAACACAAGCCAGAGAGTATGTGCATGGCTGTTGCTTCTGGTGACTGAGTCTTCACACCGGAGACTGAGAGTTTCCATGGCGTTTTGAGGGACATGGGAGAGAGCGTGCAGTGCACACTGCTGCGCGGGCACGTCATTGTGCCTCGCATGATACGTTCAGAACTTATCAAATTGCTAATTGTTGTAAACAAAAAAGGCCAAACTACCTATTCTCTGTTACCCAACTCACGCATTATCAATAAAACATACCTATAACAATGCAGTGATCTTTTTATGTAAAAAATAAAAAAGGAATTATGGCTTGATACTAAGTATGCAAAAAGAAAAGAAAAAAGAGGTTATATCTAATAATAAGTGTCTGGATAAAATAAACGAGTTGATGGTCGCAATGGTCGTTGCTAGCTCAACGACAACAAAGGGGAATCGGTGCAGTGTCAAACAAGGAACATTTGGACTATAGATGTCACCAAGTTTAACAGTATTGAACTAACAGATGATCTCAGACCGCATATTCGTACACAATGACCGTTTGGGGTTACTTTTCATGCATATTTTCGTGTAGTACTGAGGTACGATACGAGCAATAACATAAGAAACCAAAACGACAACTCTCTCAATCACCCCAAATAACATTTTTTTATAAAACATTTATTTTTAAGAAAAATCAAAGTATTTCTCTCGTTACTTTCTCAGAACAACAAAAGGGAATGCGTGCAGCAGTGTCAACATGGAACATTTACTCTAGCTGAACTTATATAGGATCTCAGACTGCATATCCATACACAATGAAAAATAGTGGTCAAGCGCACTGTTTGGGGTTACTTCTCATTCATACTGTCATATACCGTGGTATGAGAAAGACGACATAATGTGACAAAAAAAATGACAAATAGGGGTCAAGCAACCGTTTGGTTACTTTTCATTTATATTGTCGTGTACCGCGGTACGAGAAGAGCGGTAACGTAACAAACAAAAACCAATATGAAGTTGAATGTACATCAAATATAGTAATGAGGTCACGATTGTACTGGTGGACGGAACATCAAGCACATGTGGAACAAAAAATCTCACAATCACTGGAAAATAATTTCACACACTGAGTTTACACTGATGATATAGGAAACGGGCGGTGGAACTTTCAAATTTGAAACTGTAGGGAACACAATTAGCAAAAGAAATCTTCGAACGGTTTCTTGGAACATATTTCTTTTTTTCCAAGTGAGCGCGGAGTCCACAAGTGCCTCCGTCCAAGTGCGCGATTTCGTCGAATAAGCAGCGAGAGTGGTGCGGCCGCGGAGCATGCACGCTGTCTGCATGGCGTGTCCCCGGCGACAAGCATGCACTCCCGCGCGCTTCCGCCTTCGTCTTGTAACACCCCTATGCAACAGAATTCTTGGACGCATATTTGCTTCTCTCAGTGGGCGAAGACGTTTGTGCCTTGCGTTATTCGTCCGGTTCCAAAGCTAATATCAGAAACTTGGATACTGCAATGCGGAAGGATGTCCACAGCCAGACTATCCTCTGTCGAGCATTGACATCCCCATGCAGCTAGGGCATGTGCAACCTTATTACAATCTCTAGGAACAAAACGGAACACAAACCTAGAGAAATTATAACGTAACGTATCCATCGGCTCTTCAATGAGACCTCCAACACCGTTCACAAAATCATACCCTCCCACACTCGATATGTCATAGGCTCATAGCAACTGCTTGTTGTTGCACCAACAGTGTCAGTTTTGATGATCACATTTCGATGATCACATTTTGACATCCCCATCGGAGTTTCTCACAACATATCCCCACCCGCTCGTGCAGGATTGTGCTGAGTGACCTTTACCTGACTATAACCCCAACAGTCGATGAACTGCTCGCATGGTAGTTCTTGGTGAGGGCGCCGCAAGTCATTGCACTCTACTAACCTCTAGCATTAATTTTTTTCAACCTCTATTCTGACTTTTTTAACTGCACCTTTTGTAACCACTAGGCTATTATGAGAAGTCGAAGCCAAGACCTCAGGTGCTACTGAGGCTCTTGTAACCACTAGGCTACAAGCCCTTTCACGGGGTTGTGCATACTACTCAAGCAAAAAAGGGAAAGGGAGGCTAACCGTTTCAAACGAACCATGCTCACGCAAGCTTTACGGACTGAGTTTTATTAACACTACCAACTGAGTTTCTTTAATCTGGACTGTTGTAATGCACACTAGCTTTACGGATGAGGATAATTTTAATGGGAGCCTATATATTGCTTCATCTAGGTTATCTTGTCCCTTTGGCCTTCACTGTGTACGGTGTCCTGAATTTATTGGTTTCAATTTCTTGGGATTCTTTAAGATATATATTTTTTTAGTTTGGTTGTAACTTTATGGGATTCAAACGGACTGGATCATGAACCAAAAGCTTAGTTTATTGATCAGAAAACAACTTGAAATTAAGAACCAGGCAACGACAGATTTATTGCCTAGGCCCCATAGGAATGACCCAAGATCAACTAGCAATTATCATATGCTGAAGCCAAGATTGACTATTGATCCGATACGATGCTTATCACAGAGTAAGGTTAGGGTGTTCAGGTTGTTGGGGTGGCGGCGGGCTCCAACAACTCTATTTCTGATGGGTATAGTTGGGGTTCGGGGGAGGAGGGGGGGGGGGGGGGGTTGTTACGGCGGTGGGAGGTGGCACGACAGTGCGGCGAGGCGGCGCCACAGAGCCGCGGGCCGCCGACAAACGCTGGGTGGCGGGGGACTCACATCGGAGTGGTTATTAGGGTGGGCAGCAGCGTGTTGACGGCATGGGTGTGCGCGTGAGCGGCGGGCGGTGGCTGGGGCTGTGCGGCGAGCGGCGACGATGTCGGGGTCGTCGTCAAAAGCACGGGGCGGTGGCACTACGGGGCGGGGTGGCGGCCAATGATCAGGAAGACGGCCGGCTCTCCGGTTGTCGGACATGTGGTGCCTGCGTGGGGGGTCGCGCGCTCCCGTTCTGCGTGACTGGACTCAGTGTACAAGGACTCCCGCTATTGGTAAAAGAAAATCATGGAAGGCAGTAACACTCAGTGTACAAGGACGCCTGCCCGTTTGTTTCCAGGTTGGCCCAACCTGTAAGCATGCTGCCAACGACGATTCACGCTCTCTACATGACTGGTTCCTACATTATAAACCCAGAACTCTGACCCGTTGGACAACCATTGCATCCATCTTGGCCTCTGTCTCTTCTCCCTGCCATCAACCTCTCTCTACATCTCCACCATGAGTTTCAACACAGTCGTTAGCACTACATCCAAATGTTGCGGCCAATGGTCATTCACCCTATACAAGGTACCGGCATCATTCCGGGTCCTCTCCTCACTCCTCAACAGGATGCAAAGGACCCTGCTAGAGGATTACAGGTTCCTCTTCATCACCTTCATTACTCTCTCTCTCTCTCTCTCTCTCTCTCTCTCTCTCTCTCTCTCTCTCTCTGTGTGTGTGTGTGTGTGTGTGTGTGGTGTGTGTGTGTGGTTGTGTGGGGTGGTGTGACTATCATGAAGAACATGGAT